>VDFB02270651.1:815226007-815263368 GCA_007258455.2 Sequoia sempervirens | reverse complement strand
ATTTAACAAGATCAATCCCTTAAGGGTCCAAAGGGAAAAATGGCTGCAAAATTCAACATGAGGTTACTTGAACACCATGATGCTTAAAAACTTCTTGTTTGATCCAATGGGATTGCGTTGGGCTCCTCTACAATAACCTCTATCGGTTTTCATTATCTTAGAGCGGTTTTCCCATAGTGTCCAGTTTTTAGTTGATGGAAAACGTGTCAAATGGAAGTAGTGGAAAGTTGCAAAGTGGTGCAACTTTCGTTCTACAATTTGTGTGACCAAATGAACTATTCCAATGCATCTGAATAGGCATTTTTA
The DNA here is from genome assembly GCA_007258455.2 of Sequoia sempervirens. NCBI lineage: Eukaryota > Viridiplantae > Streptophyta > Pinopsida > Cupressales > Cupressaceae > Sequoia > Sequoia sempervirens. The sequence continues at coordinate 815,263,062 of VDFB02270651.1, read as the reverse complement.
TGCTAGGCATGGTCCTCTTTCACACCCAAACACATGGAATTGCTCCAAGCTACGTTCAACTGGATCGATCCCTTAAGGGTCCAAAGGGAAAAATAGCTGCAAACTTTAGCATGAGGTTCTCAGACACTATGATGCTTAGAAACTTCTCATCTAATCCTATGGGATCACATTGGGACCTTCTATAATAGCCTCTCTTAGTTTTTGTTATCTCGGAGTGGTTTTTCTATAGTGTCCAGTTTTCAGTTGATGGAAAAAGTGTCAAATGGAAGTAGTGAAAAGTTGCAAAGTGGTGCAACTTTTATTTTACAACTCGTGTGACCAAAAAAACTATTCCAACGCATCTGAATAGGATGTTTATGCTGGGAATGGTCCTCTTTCGTACCCAAACACGCGAAATCGCTTCAAGCTACATTCAACTAGATCGATCACTTAAGGGTCCAAAGGGGAAAATGGCTGCAAACTTCATCATGAGGTTACTCAAACACCATGATGCTTAGAAACTTCTCATTTGATCCTATGCTATTGTGTTGGGCCCCTCTACAATAACCTCTCTTGGTTTTTGTTGTCTCGTAGTGGTTTTCCCGTGGTGTCCAGTTTTCAGTTGATGGAAAAAATGTCAAATGCAAGCAGTGGAAAGTATCAAAGTGGTGCAAATTTCATTTTGCAACTCGTGTGACCAAAAAAATTATTCCAAAACATCCAAAAAGGAATTTTTACACTAGGAATGGTCCTCTTTCACACCCAAACATGCGGAATCACTCCAAGCTACGTTCAACCAGATCGATCCCTTAAGGGTCCAAAGGGAAAAATGGCTGTAAACTTTAGCATGAGGTTACTTAGACATTGTGATGCTTAGAAACTTATCATCTGATCCTATGGGATCGAGTTGGGCCCCTCTACAATAACCTCTCTTGGTTTTCATTATCTAGGAGTGGTTTTCCTGTGGTGTCCAGTTTTCAGTAGATGGAAAAAATGTCAAATGCAATTAGTGGAAAGTTGCAAGGTGGTGCAACTTTCGTTCTAAAACTCGTGTGACCAAATGGAATATTCCAACTCATCCTAGTAGGCATGTTTATGCTAGAAATTTTCCTCTTTCGCACCCAAACACGCAGAATTGCTCCAAGCTACGTTCAACTGGATCAATCCCTTAAGGGTTTGAGTGTAGTATGTTGAAATAGGCCATTCCTCCTATTGTTCAAGCTATGTCTTGGTGAAATGGGCTTGATGTAACTTGAATTGTGGTAGCTTGATATATAGAGTCTATTGATGCTAGGGTTCAATTGTATGATTTTGAAAAAAGAAGCCAACTGAGTAGAGTTATCAACATTATTCGTAAATCATAAGAATTTGTTTAGTACACTAGCCATTTTGATGTCTTCTTGTAGTCTCAAACATTATTTTGTATCATTGTTACATTGTTCTTCAGAGTGGTAGCTTAATATAGCTCCATAATACAAAATCTAGTTCACACTAGTTTTCATGTGAAAAAAATGTGAATAAAATGACACTGATTTTCATGTGAAAAAAAACCATGAGACCATAGCTTGTTGCTTACTATTATGCTTTGATAGATTTTTTCCAAGCATCCATAGCTTGTTTGAAGCACCTGTTTTATTCTTTTAGCCATAGCAGCAAGGCAATGAACTGTTTGATAAAATTCCTTGATAGACATGTATGAAAAATGTGTTAGCATAGACAAGGCAATGAACTCTTTGAAAAAATGCCTCAAAGAAATGTGGTTTCATGGTGATGGAATGGCATGACGAATGCCATGAGAAGGAATTTGCTATGGATTGTCATGGCATTCCATCACCATTGAGACCACATTTCTTTGAGGCTTTTTTTCAAATAGTTTGCTGCCTTGTCTATGCTATTGCTTATTAGTATGCTTTGATAGATTTTTTCCAAGCATCCATAGCTTGTTTGGAAGCACCTATTTTAGGCTTTTAGCCATAGTAGCAAGGAAGTGGATTGTTTGTAAAATGCTTTGGTAAACATGTATGGAAAATGTGGTAGCATATACAAGGCAACAAACTGTTTGAAAAAATCCTCAAAGAAATGTGGTCTCATGGCACGATGGAATGCCATGACAATCCATAGTAATTTTCTTGTCATGGCATTCCATCACAATGAGACCACATTTCTTTGAGGCATTTTTTTCAAATAGTTCATTCCCTTGTCTATGCTATTTCTTACTATTATGCTATGATGGATTTTTTCCAAGCATCCATAGATTGTTCGAAAGCACTTGTTTTAGGCTTTTAGCCATAGTAGCAATAAATGAACTGTTTGATAAAATGCTTTGATAGACATGTATGAAAAATGTGTTATCATAGACAAGGCAGTGAACTCTTTGAAAAAATGCCTCAAAGAAATGAGGTCTCATGGTGATGGAATGCCATGACAATCAAATGCTTTTGATTATCATGACATTACATCGGGTCATGAGACCTCATTTCTTTGAAGTATTTTTTCAAAGAGTTCACTGCCTTGTCTATGATATTGCTTACTATTATGCTTTTGATAGATTTTTTCCAAACATCCATAGCTTGTTCGAAAGCACTTTTTTTAGGCTTTCAGCCATAGCAACAAGGAAACACTTGAACTATTTGACAAAATGCTTTATTAGACATGTATAAAAAATGTGGTAGTATAGACAAGGCAGTGAACTGTTTGAAAAATTTCCTCAAAGAAATGTGGTCTCATAGAATGCCATGACAAGCAAATGCAATTGGTAGCTACTCCTAGTTATTAGTTATGCAATGTGAAGTAATTGCATAGCTGCTTAGGTTGACTTTGTAAAAACTATATTGTAATTGAAATTATTAGTTATGCTTTGATAGATATTTTTCCAAGCATCCATATAGTTTGTTGGAAAGCACCTATTTTAGGCTTTTAGCCATAGTAGCAACTGCAAGGAAGTGAGTAGTTTCATAAAATGCTTTGGTGAACATGTATGAAAAAAGTGGTATCATAGGAAAGGTGGTGAGCAGTTTGAAGAAATTCCTCGAAGAAATGTGGTCTCATGCGGTGATGGAATGGAATTCCATCACCATGAGACTGCATTTCTTCGAGGCATTTTTTCAAACTACTAACTACCTTGTCTATGCTATTGCTTACTATTATGGTTTCATAGATTTTTTCCAAGCGTCCATAGTTTGTCGTGCTGGTGCACCTTTGCAAGCACATGCCTCCATGTGAAGTAATTGCATCGTGCTGCTTATGTTGAATTTCTTAACAACTATATTGTACAATTGAAATTTTTTCATCTATCAACATCTAGTTATTAGTTATTGAATTTGAAGTAATGCTTTGAGTTTGAATGATGTGTAATGCAATGTAACCAACAATATGAATATAAACTACACAAATCTATTAAAATTAGAATTTATTAGTTAAGTTCTCTTTATTCTATTACCTCCGTGAACGTTTGAGCAAATCCACTGGCACTAGGAGGTGTTTCCTTGAAACCTCCAACATTACCCTGTTCAACATCCAAAATCACATTAAAATACCATTCGTAAAACAATGCTATTAACATGTAATAAATTTATAATTGCTTACTAGTTACATACCCCACTAATAGGTGTACTAAAAAATAAGTAGGTGGAGGACTAGTGTATCCAGTCTCAACACTGTGACCCTGCAATTTTATTAAAATAATAAAACTAAATTAGTTAATCTTGCATTTCACAATCAAAATTTAATAAATTAAATTCAATGAACATGCTGAATTTTACTTGAGTGTCAATGCCATATGCATCATGCAAAATGTTAGCCGTCCTCTCCATCCCCGTAGATGCATATGGATTACGCTGCGTAGCAGCATATGGATCTTGTGTAGCACCCTCCTGAGTGCTGGTAGGGTCATACGAACAAGTTGCCCTGCAAGATTGACACACATGGGTTCAAAGGCCACCACCCGAAGACTCCCCTAGATGGCGTTGTACAATAGGGCTAGTATGATGGATGACACTCTGAGTCAAAGTTGTGATTGCCTACAATGTCTCTACATTGGCACTCTCCTTCGCAATAACAGGCATAACAATGTGCTCACGAGGCGGCCTAGTGAGAGGTCGTCTCCCTTTCCGTGTAGGATCCCGTTGTGCACTGATCCTATCCTGAGCTAACCCCCCACCTCTCCCCTGGAACTCCCTCATATCAAAATAATTTTGGATTTGGTTCAATACGAACTCATTGTATAGTTTCCTAAGAAAATATTGGGGGACTTCACAATTATTGCACAGTGGGTAATCAAAGACCAAATACCACCTATCATAAAAATGGTTCCTAATCTCTTGGTGGTGGCACCAATTAATAGGAAACCTATTTGCATTGAGGCTAAGATTTTGATGTGTTTTAGGGTTAGTGAATAAAGAGCACAAATCACCTTTAGTAATTTTTAAATCTTTTACTTGTTTATATGATAGTTTATCTGCATAATATACCCTGGCTGCCTGCCTCCTATCTTGCCATCTAGATATTTGTTAGGTAATTGCATCTACATTTTTTAACATCTCTTTCAATGAATTTGCTAGGGTCATTCTTTATATGGTTGAAGCATTTGGATCACTCAACCTACTGATAAAATCCTCAAGTTGTTTTCTATTGTTCTCAATTTCACTCAAATTTTGTCGAGTGCCAGGAGGGTATTGAGTAATTGGTGGGGGAGGTTGACTTTGTTGAGGATTTTCCTCCTCTTCTTGTTGAGGATTTGTAGAATTTCCTATAAATTAAAAAAAAAACAATCAAATCTAACCTAAAACAAACAAAATCAATTTCAAACTAAGAAATTCAAAATATATAGCAAACAATACTTACCTCCCGCACCTCTTCGTCATCGTGGCACCATATTTGCAAAGAAAATGCAACTGTTGTTGATGAAATTCATAGAATCCCTCCTAGAACGTGAGCGCGAAAATGAGGGTTTTTGGCCACAGACAGAGCTGAGATTCAGTGAATAGAAAATGATTCACTTTTCACTTTTTTTTTGCTTTTAAAACATGATAACGTGAGCGCGTTATAATGCGCTCGTATTATGGCTTTTCAAATTTTTTTTGCATTTGGCCACAAAAGTGTGACCAACTTCATGCACCCGCCCATATACATTTACCAATTGGATAGAACTACAAGGATAGTTTATCTTCAATATCAATCCATAGTTTAATCCAATCAATGTACATCACCATGAGACCCTATTTCTATGAGGCATTTTTTTCACATTGACAAGCTACTAAGCTCACTAGCTTTTCAATGCGGTAGTTGTTGGAAAAACAAGGATAGACAACTAAGAGGGGGGTGAATTAGTTGTCATAGTAATCAAACAAATTTAACCTTTTCTTACTTAAATTAATCTTTGATCTGATGAACAAGTAAATAATTACAAATGATAAGAACACCAGAAACACATAGAACAAAAAGAATTTTTTTTCTTGGAAACCTTGCTAGGGGAAAAACCATGGTGGATGTTAGTCCACAATTATACCCTATTAGAAGTATAATGAAAGATAAAAAGGGGAATGCACATGCATTTAGGTTCACTGCCTAGAGCTCATTGCTCAATTACAAAAGGGCTCACTGCCCTAATAGAAAATGGATTAGATCCACAGATATTTTGAACTAATAGAATAGCTTCTGCAAAAGCTAGATTACAGTTCCAATTAAGCACAAAAAAACTCTCTTCACACTTCACTCTTATTCTTCACACTTGAATGATAAATCACTATGAGCACATTTTCACTCCCTTTGGAATTTTGCACTTCACATTGCACAACCAATCTCTCTTATATATCTGCTAAATAGATTTACATCAATAACCTAGTTGACCAAAAGATAGAAAATATATTTTACAATATTTGCAATATCGGCTCACTATTACAAATAAATCCTCAATGTGGATTAAACACCTTTGGCTAGGATAAGGGTAAGACCAAAAATAATATCCTCGAACATTCCAAACAATTAAATTTCAAACTTCAACAATCCGCAACACGTTACCACCATCATGTTGGCTAGGAACAAGAAAAATTGAACATGCACAAGAAAAATCTTCGATCACAATCACTTCGATCAACACTGAATAGTAACAATGATAGATAACATACTAGAAACATCCATGAGCACCAAGAAACAATAGAGAAACATCTGCAGCAAGTAAGATCACCAAAATCATACAAAATTTAATTAGGAACACTAACAAAGACCTCAGAAACACTGTCAGAATATAGATTTCAATAACATTCACAAATAATCATGTAGACCTCTAAAAATTCCAATGGATGATCTAAAAACTCTCAACAGTATATCCTTTAGTCCACAACAACTGAACTTTTACGTACTGAACACAAGACCTTCACAACTTGACATATCTATAGACTTCCTGAAACTTATTCTTTTACAATTTTCTCAATATCCTCCACATATACAACTTCCAACATCATAGTGCTAATAGTGTTGACATCAATGACAACTACATATCAATAGAACAACTACATTTCCCAACAGTAGTTAGCTCACTACCTTGTAATGGGGACCTTGGAATGGGGTATGACATCTATCAAAACATAAAACGGGGGGATTTTCATGAGTGTTATGGTTGCAATTGCCTTAGTAGACAAAGCTAATTTGTTTTGAAGTATTTATAGCATAGACAAAGCTCACATGAATTTTTTGATGGAATGCCTTAAAGAAATGTTGTCTTGTGGAATGCCATGATTGCAAGATAGGCACAAAATGGAAGCATGGACAAGGCATGTGAATTGTTTGACAAAATTTTTTGGTAGACATGTAAGCAAAATGTGGTAGCATAGACAAGGTAGTGAGTTGTTTGAAAAAATGCCTCATAGAAATGGGGTCTCACAGTGATACTAGCTAGTCAATGTGGTAGCATTGACAAGGTAGTGATTTGTTTGAAAAAATGCCTCATAGAAATGGGGTCTCACAGTGATACTAGCTAGTCAATGTGGTAGCATTGACAAGGTAGTGATTTGTTTGAAAAAATGCCTCATAGAAATGGGGTCTCACAGTGATACTAGCTAGTCAATGTGGTAGCATTGACAAGGTAGTGATTTGTTTGAAAAAATGCCTCATAGAAATGGGGTCTCACAGTGATGTATTGACAAGCTAGAGAGATGTTTGAAGAAATGGGGTCTCACTAGCTTGTCAATACATCACTGTGAGACCCCATTTCTATGAGGCATTTTTTCAAACAACTCACTACCCCGTCAATGCAGTAGAATTGAAAAGGTAGCGATCTCACTACCTTGTAATGGGGTATGACATTTATCAAAACATAAAAGGGGGTATTTTTATGAGTGTTATAGTTTCAATTTCCTTGGTAGACAATGATTGTAGGATATGAACAAAATGGAAAATGTATGGAAAATTTGGTAGCATAGAAAAGGGAATAAGATATTTGAAAAAATCCTTAAAGAAATGTGGTCTCATGGTGATTTGAGGTATCATGTTGATTTAGATCACCATGTATGAGACAACATTTCTTTTAGGAATTTTTTCAAACAACTCATTGCCTTGTCTAACATGTTTGATAAAATTCTTTGGTAGAAATGTATGGAAAATGTGGTAGCATAGACAAGGTAGTGAGCTATTTGAAAAAATTCCTTAAATAAATGTAGTCTCATGGTGATGGAATGGAATTCCATCACCATGAGACCACATTTCTTTGAGGCATTTTTTCAAACAACTCATTGCCTTGTCTAATATGTTTGATAAAATGCTTTGGTAGACATGTATAGACATTGAGGCACATTAATTCTTTGGAAAAATACCTCAATGAGATATGTCCTCATGGACTACAATGATTGCAAGATATACACAAAATGGATTTGTTGAAATGGCTTTAGAAAATTTCAAGAAAATGCAATTTCTAGGTGTAAAACCAAATTCCAAAGCATTTTCCAACATCCCCCATGCCTATACCAAAATGGAAGCTTTGGAACGGGGTATGCACATCCATAAAAAAGGGAATGAGATATGATGTATTATATTACATAGTTATAACTATTCTTGTAAATGTGTATACAAAATGTGGAACCATACCCAAGGTAGGTTAATTGTTTAACAAAATTCCTCAAAGAGATGTGGTTTAAAATTCAATTGGCAAGTGTAAATAATTATGTAGTTTAAAATGTGCCAAGAGGGGCTAAGGGTATAATTAGAAACAAACAATTTTATGAACATGGAATATGCATAATAATATTTAATCAAAGCATTGTATTAAGCATGCATGATAAGAGATGATAAAGAAACATAATAAAATTAAGGAAAATGTAGAGAAAATGAGTAAAGACTTGACATACCTAAAAAACAGAGATTCAAATGGAGGAACTACCTAATTATGCAGTCTTTTTTCTTCTTGAATCAAACTCCTTAGCAATTTGAGTTTTTCACAAGCTTGCTTCCTTTTCAACATTCAATTCTATATCACTCAAATAGAAGTACTAACAACAATACAAATAACCAATGTATAATGTTAAATTCCTACAATTCAATCACAATTAACATTGCAATACTACAAAAATTGAGTCTTGAATATATATCAAATTTGACGTGAAAACTTTGTTATTCCCTCCTTCCTAAGTTGGAAAACCATAAAAAGGTGGTGAAGAGTTCATGCAAAGGTGGTAGAATGTGAAAAATTTGCACATGCACTTCCCAACAACATCAAAAAGCTCTTTTTTGTTGGAACATGCACATAACCAAGAGAATAATAGAGCATGTGGGCCTAGATCACAGGTGTACTAAATTTTTTACTATTTTTAGAGCAAGTCAAAATTTTCTTGCATTATAACATGAGCACGTTTTTCCTTGCTATAAAAAATGACTATACCTCAACTTCAAAAAACACTCGCGTTATGAAAATGTTGATTTTATAAAGGTTTCATCTCTCTCAAATTAGCCATCAATCCATCCTCAACTATCTAGGTCTCTCACTTAACCCTAAACCCTATCACTAAACCCTCAACCCTAAACACTATGCCTTAAACCCTAATCCCTCAACCCTATACCTTTAAACCCTTAATACCTCGACCCTTAAACCCTAAACACTAATCTATCTCTCTCCCTCTCTCTCTCTTTATATCCCTCCCACACTACCTAGATAATTCCCTCTTACTCCATTCCCATCTCTCTCTCTCTCTCTCTCTCTCTCTCTCCCTCCTACCCTACCAAGATAAGTCCCTCCCACTCCAACCCCCTCTCTCCCTCCCTCTATCCCTCCCACCCTACCTAGATATGTACCTCTCACTCCACCCCCCCTCTCTCTCTCTGTCCCTCTCTTAGGTCTCTCTCTCACTCCCTCTATCTCTCTCCCATCCCTCTATCTCCCACTCCCTCTCTCTCCCACTCCCTCTCTCTCAACTATCCCTCCCACCCTACCTAGACAAGTCCCTCTCCTCCAAGCCCCCTCTCCCTCCATCTCTCTCTCCCTCTCTCTAAGGTCTCTCCATTTCCCACCCACTCTCTCTCTCAGTCTCTCCTCCTACCCCATCTCCCTCTCTTAGGTCTCCCTCCTGCTCCCTCCTCTCCTCCCATCCCTCATATCTCCCAATCCTCTCTCTCAGCTATCCCTCTCCTCCAGCCCTCTCTCAAAATCCTATCTCTCTCCCTATCTCTCTCTCCCCCTATATATCTCTCCCACCCACTCCCTCTCTCTCCCACTCCCTCTCTCTCCCGATCTCTCAGGTCTCTCCCTCCCACCCCCCTTTCTCTCTTAGGTTTCTACCTCTAGCACCCTACCTAGATAACTCTCTCTCCCTCTATCCCTCCCACCCTACCTAGATAAGTCCCTCTGCTCCGGCCCTCTCCTCCCTCCTCTCTTGGGTCCTCCTCCCTCCCACCCTCTCCATCTCTCGGCGCCTGCTTTCTCTGCTCTCTCTCCCTCCCTCTCTCTCATTCCCTCTCTCTCCCAGTCCTCTCTATCCCTCCATCTCTCCCTATCTCTCAAGTCTCTCCCTCCTAACACCTACCTGTCTCTCTCCTATCTCACTCCCTCTATCTCTCTTCCTCCTTGTATCTCCTCCCTCTCTCTTTTCCTCTCTCTCACTTCTCCCTCTCTTTGTCTCTGTCTCTGTCTCTGTCTCTGCCTCACTCCCTTTATCTCTCTCCCACTCCCTCTCTCACTCCCTCTCTCTCTCTCTCCATATTTCTCAATTCTCTCCCTCTAGCACCCTACTTAGATAACTCTCTCTCTCTCTTACTCCCTCTATCTCTCTCCCACTTAGTCCCTCCCTCTCCCACTCCCTCTCTCTCTCCCCCACCCCCATATTTTTCTCAAGTCTCTCCCTCTAGTACCCTACCTAGATAACTCTCTCTTTCCCTCCCTCTATCCCTCCCACCCTACCTAGCTAAGTCCCTCTCACTCCAACCCCCTATCTCCCACTCCCTCTCTCTCTCTCCCTCTTGCTCAGGTCTCTCCCTTCCTCACCTTCTCCCTCTCTCAACTCTCTCACTCTCACTCTCTCTATCTCCCCCCCCCTCCATCTCTCTCCCTCTAGCACCCTACCTAGATAACTCTCCCTCTCTCTCTCCCTTTATATCTTTCCCACTCCCTCTCTCTCACTCTATATCTCTCCCACTCCCTCTCCCTCTCTCTTAGTTCTCTCCCTTTGGCACCCTACCTAGATAACTCTCTCTCTCTCTCAAGTCTCTCTCTCCCACCCCCCCTCTCTCTCTCCCTCTATCCCTCCCACCCTACCTAGATAATTCTCTCTCACTCCAACCCTTTCTCTCTCACTCCCCCCCTCTCTCTCTCTCTCCTTCTCTCTCGGGTCTCTCCCTCCCACCTCCCTCCCTCTCTCAGGTCTCTCTATCTCACTACCCCTCTCTCTCTCAGGTATCTCCCTCCCACCCTACCTAGAAAAATATCTCTCTCTCTCTCTCTCTCTTACAATTCTCCCTCCCTCTATTTTACATACATACAAGCATACATACATACAATCTTACATAGATAGATAGATAGATAGATAGATAGATACATATAGAAATACATACATAAAAGTGTACATACTTACATACAAGCATGCATACATACATACATACATACATACATACATGCATGTCATACGAGCATACATGCATACATACGTACAAATATATATACATACATTTAGTAGACTAGCATTTAACACAAAGCAAGAAATAACGTGAGTGTGTTTATTTATTTCTTTGGGAATCCCCAAGCCTTAGGCTTGGTATTTACTTGGAATACCAACCCAAAGGCTTGGAGTGCCTTCCCAATGTCTAAAGATGTGTTTTTGGAAATTCTACAATATTTCACATAATCGCAATCACATGCTAAGAATTAGGTTTGCATGTGTTTTAAGGTTGAAAAAATTGAACACCTGGTTAATGTTAGGCTCTCTCTTAACTATCTAATGATGTAGTTTTTTTCATATTTTGACAATGTTAAGCCTTTCATCTTTAATTTCTTTTTTTTTGGAAAAAACCAGTGCTTGGTATTTTTTTTCTTCTTTATTTTACCTTTCATTGAAATTTCAAATAAATTACATTTTTAGAAACTACACTCCATTTTACACATATTAAAAAAAATTGATTTTCAATTAGTTTTCAAAATTTATAAGGGTAGCATGACCCAAATTTTGTTTTTCAAGAAGTGTCCACTTTGAAAATTAGTAAAAAAATCAAATATTCATTAAAAATTTATCAAAAAAATCAAGCATAAACTACATGTTGTTAGCTAATTTCTCACTAAAGTGATTTTAAAAATACCAAAATAAAAATTTAACCTTTTGGAGCCATAGAAGTCGCTATGTTATGTTTTTTGAAAAAACAACACCAATTTTTGTGGCTCCCTCTTTTGAACCCCATAAACACTACCATCTTAAAAAAAAAGTAGTTTAGAAAGTAGATTTGAAGCACTATGATCCTTGTTTTTGTTGCATCTAAAATTTTTGAGTGTAGCTATCCTCAATTTCACATCCAGGTCAGTATTTCCTGATTTTAGAAAAAAAAGTGGTCACTTAAGACCCCTTTTTGGCCCCCCATCCTTTTGCACTTACCCCTTCATGGATTGAGCTCACGAGATACACCCATATCTTGTAGATTTTCTCCAATGTTGATAGTGGATTTGGTTGCTCAATTTTTGGGAAACATAATGGTAGGATAGAGATGGATTTGATGGATATTTGGGCAACATAAGGATGTGGTTAATGTGAATGTGAAGAATGAGATCCAAGGCCTCAATATATAGAAATTTGGTGAGATGAACCCAGGGCTAGGATTGATTAGTTGATGGAGGGATAAGATTAAAAGAAATATAGGGTTTGGATCAAGGTTGAGAAGAGCATTAGCATTGTACAAATGTCACAAGGAGGAGAGGGGTGTAAGAGGGAGGTGTGCTCACACATGTTTGAGCACACATTGGGAAGAGTGTGTGTAAGAGGTAGGGTGGCTCATAGGCTGGCTTGTGTAAGAGTTTAGTGGGGGTAGGTGAGGTGTAGGATTTTAAAATTAAGAAATAATTATAACGAGGATTATGGATGAGGGTTAGATCAATTAATCAAGGATTAATTGACTTAATGAGGATGGTTTGAGTTAATAAACCAAGGTTTATTAACTTGGGTGAAGTTAAAAGTTGGAGAATGAGTCGATGAGGATTAGGAGGTGGATAAGGTTAATTACTAAAGGATTAATTAACCTAAGTGGGATTAGGGAATTTTAGAGGAATGTGGGAAAAAGATTAGCTTTATTAAATAATAGTAAATTTATTTAATTAAAAGTGGCGGATAAAGGCAATGGGGAAATTAATTAAATAAATAATAAATATTTATTTAATTAATTATTAGGATAAGGGAAGAAGGTTAAATTAATTAATTAAATAAAAAGTATTTATTTAGTTAAATATTCTTTTAGGTGTCTACAAAGATATTGCAACTATGCAAAGAAATGACTAGTCTAACAGTTAAGATAAACTGAGATTATTGATTAACAACGCATAAAATTCAAAATACACATATTCTTAATTCCTATTTAAAAAAATTAACCATACATGTATGCATCATAACACAATGAGTAAATAATGTGTTGATGAATGAATTTCATGACACGACATGCTGGGTTCTAAAAAGAATAGAGTGTCATGTTTGCAGTGGCACATAGGAGCATTCTATGCATAGTATTGATACAAGTGCCTAACATTGACATATTCTTTTGGCAGGATGCTATTCACATCAGAAAGGTCATAGGCACCATAACCATAAAAAAAGGTGATTATATATGGACCTAATCAATTAGGACTAAATTTTCCTTTTTGGTCAGGTGATGCATTCACGTTTCTCTAGTGCTCATAAAGAATGAGATCACCAATGTTGAAAGTATGAGAAAGAACATTTTTATTATAATGCTTTGATATAGATTTTTGATAAGTTTGAAGGTGCTAAAGATCCTTTAAATGACACTCATTGAGCAACTCAAGTTGATTTAAACATGCAACATGAGAAGTTCCATCATCAATCAATCCTCTAAGGGAAACACACAAAGACAAAATTTCTAGCTCTAGAGTCATAATAGCATCGGTACCATACACAAGGCTATATGGAGTGGTACCTGTAGTTGTATGAACACTTGTGCGGTAGGCCCATAGTGCATAAGTTAATTGAGTATGTCCATCTTTACCATGTTTGTTGACTATCTTATGTAAAATTTGTCCAATGATTTTATTCGACGGTTTAGCTTGGCCATTGGATTGAGGATAATAAGGTATAGAAAATCTATGTTGAAGATGGAATTTCTCCAAGAATCTTGTTACCTCCTTATTCTTAAATGGGGTGCCATTATCAAAACAAGGGTAGAAGGTAATCCAAAATGAGAAATTATATTATTTTGAAGAAAAATGTAGATTGTTTTAGCATTAGTGGATTGAAGTGGAGTAGGTTCAACCCACTTCATGAAATAATTAGTAGTTGTTATGATGAAGGTGTATCACTTATAAGAACAAGGATATATCTTTCCAATGATATCCAAAACCCATGTTTGAAAAGGCCAAGGAGAAGCTTGAGTAGGAAGTTATTGTGTAGGAGCTCAAATAAGATTGATATGTTGCTGAAATTGAGGACATTTCTTGAAAAAGGAAAAAGAGTCTTGATCCATTATTTGCTAATTTAATATCTCATGTGTATTTGTTTATGCACTAACGATTTACGACAAAAATGTCCACCCCCAGAGGAAAAATGGGCTTCTTGAAGGGCAAGAGGTGTCTTGGCCTTAGTGAGACATCTAAGAAGAATACCATTGTAGGGTATGTGCAAGATCATCATGGAAAAATAGGCCCTTAAGTGGCAAAAAATTTAGAAAAATCAGAGTTAAGCAATTTGACATAAAAAATTGAATAAGTTATCTATATTATTTCAAAAATATGTTTATTCTTTCTTCAAATTTTGGAATTTAAGTTTATTCTTTCTTCATGTTGGCCTTAGGGATCTAATTAACGAAAAAATAAGGTGGATTGCCTATAAATATAAGTCTCTAAACCTTGATTCATTACCTAATCATTTCATCCATCATCCATCTTCTCTTTCAAGTTAAGCAAGCTAGGGTTTTGTCATTGCAAGTCATCAAGATAGCTTCCTAAGACATCCAAGGGTTGATTCTTCATGTTTTGCTACAGAAAATCAAGATCAATCATCATGGAAAGGTATTAACTCCATTTTTTAATGCTTCATTACATTATTCATTCATTTGGTTTAATTACCTAAAAAGGGGTTTAACCAAGGCAAACTCCCATGCCCTAACATCCAACATTTCTTCTTCTCTTTTTGTGTGTTTGTAGATTTAGGAACTTTCAAGGTTTGAAGATCATTGAGATTTGTTTGAATAATTTTTGAAGACCTATCCTTGTTGAAAAATCCAAAATATCAACTAAAAGTCACTTTTAGGCCTGAAAATCAGAGTTTCGGAAGTGGACACCTATAGAGAACCAAAGTACAGACCGAGGGCTTCCGTTTTCACTTTCAAAATTTTAGAAATTCAGAAGTGGACTAAGT
Organism: Sequoia sempervirens; assembly: GCA_007258455.2. Taxonomy (NCBI): domain Eukaryota; kingdom Viridiplantae; phylum Streptophyta; class Pinopsida; order Cupressales; family Cupressaceae; genus Sequoia; species Sequoia sempervirens. Next base: position 815,248,042 of record VDFB02270651.1, on the reverse strand, counting down.
TACCAAAAATGGAAACTTAGTCCCACTAAACTTGTTTTTAAGAGATTTTTGTAGATTTGGATACCCATTTGGCCGAAATGGGCTCTAGACCAATTTTTCCAGATCTAGGACTAAACCACCCAAATTGGCGTAAGTGTCCCAGTTGACTTCTGCAATAGTTTTGTTGGGATTCTAGACCTTCACACCATCCAAGTGCACACATTCTGTTTCATAGCTTTATATATAGTTTTGTTTGCATTTCTAAGTAATTTAGTTAATGTTTGCATACAACACTATGTTTTCCAACACTCTACATTTCTTAGGTTTAGCATCATTAAATCATTTTATTTTTAGATTAGTGCATTAATACATCATAATTAGACATATTACATATCACTTACATTATTCTTGAGTGTAAAAACCTTTGATTTTGGCCCTATTCATTCCCTTTTAGGTGAAAAACCCTAGAAGTGAAAAACCCTAGAAGGGCAAGTGTTCAATACGGTTGCAAAAATCTTTGTTTACACATATGACTTGGCATAGGAGATTTTCAAGATGGATCTCATGTATTAATTTTCTTTCTTGTCTTCATTTTCATTTTCTAATTTAAAGTAATTGCTCACAGAATGGTGTGTAGCAAGTGGGGGCATACATTGGCATTATTCATTTCTCATTTTTCTTTTTCTTGTTTCTTAGTGTAGCCTTGTTACTTCACACAACGCACTTGTTGATTTGTGGATGAAATTGGGTATAGTGTCCTTCATAAGTGTGATCTATCTTAGCATATTACATTCCTCTTATTGTCCTGATGTGACGCATTGCATCCCCTATGTTGCAAATATTCTATTCTTTGATTGGTCCTCCCTTGGAGACATTAGACACAATGTTCCCTAAGTGATAAACCTCACATGAACCAAACAAGACTCCTTTGAACATCCTTTGCATTTTTAATTTTTCATTTTATATGGGCACCTTGCATAACACAACTTGCATGCCTGTGGTGCCATCACATTTTCTCATGAGTTCTAAGCATACAAAGCTTTGCTTGTCTCATGAAGCACAAATTTACATTTTCCTTTATGGTTCCTTATTAAACTTATCAGGAGGTATAACTTTGGTATGGTTGAGTGGGAAGCCCATTCCGAGGCACGACTTTTCCCATAGCCACCTGCATGTTTGTGAGTACATACTAGTTGAGTGTATGTGTATAGTAGAAAAAAGTGCCCTTTTCTTCACATGGGAGTAATTCATGATAAATTAGACTTAATAAGGCCTTGATTTAGTGTTGTGAGGAATTTTATGTCTCCACACTAGGTCTTGGACCCTTCCAAGTTGAATAAAATATAATTATTGATGTCTTGTAAAGGTGTTGTAGAGTCTTTTAAGGGACTTTCATGCTTTTCTAGATTTAATAAGCCTATTTTTCAAAATTTCAACATTATAAAACATATTTAATTACATCTTCACATCAATCTAGAAGGCTTGTAAACTAAATTTAACTTTAACTAGGTGTTGTAATGTGTTTTACACATTCACATTGGTTCTTATGCCTTCTTAGGCTATGTGGACCTCATTTTAGTGTTGTAGAGTGTATTTAATTACACTTTCACATTGAATTATATGTACAAAGCCCTAATTGACCTTTACATCATCACTAATAGGCCCCTATTAACCCATATTGTGCATCTCGAGGCTTAATTTGATTAAATACTCGATAATGTTGCAATTTAAACCTTATTTCTTTATCTCTTGGCATCTTAGTTGTCAAATTGGCCCTTGTGGGACCCATTAGCCATGCATGGTGAAGCAGTACCATCCAAGTGGGACCCATTTTCTATGTGTGGCGAATGAGTCACATTTGGTCCAATTTTGATCTTTGAGCGGGAAAAAAAAGTGAAAAAAGTTTAATTTTATTTCATTTCGGCCTATGATGAGGTATTAAAAGGTAAAATAAGATAATTTCCTATAAATAAAACCTTATAAGCCCTAATTTACATCTCTCAACTCATTTTACAACTCATACATCATTTATCTTCTTAAGCAAGCTAGGGTTTTAACATTACAATCCATTCAAGATCAATTTTTAGACATTCAAGGATAGATTCTTCATGTTCTATTGTAGAATTTCAAGATCAATCATCATGGAAAGGTAATCAACTCCATTATTGCTTTCTTTATCATATTATTTCATCGTTTTTGTTTAATTACCTAAAAGGGTTTTGACCAAGGCAAACCCCCATATCCTAACATTCAACATTTCCCTTTCCTGTCTTGTTTGTTTGCAGATTTAGGTCTCTTGGAAGTTTAGAAATAATTGAAAATCAAGTTTCAAGGTTTCCCAAGTCTTCTCTTCACTCAACAAGTCAAAATATAAACAAAAACTCATTTTCAGGTTCATAAATTAGAGTTTCAAAAGTGGGCACCTGTAGGAAGCTAAAGTGCAGACTGAAAGCTCCAAATTCCACTTTTGAATATTTAGAAATTCAAAAGTGGACACATTCAAAATTAGTGGCAAATGAGTCCCACTCTAGGGTTAATTTTTGGTTTTCTGCATTTTTAGATACCCTTTTGTCCAAAACAAGCTCTAGAATAGTTTTATAGAACTGGGACTGATTCGTCTAGAATGGAGAATGAGTCCCACCAGGCCTGAAAATGAGCATCAAAAACATTCTAGAAGCCATTTATAGTCTTCATCCACATTCTAGGTGCACACTTTCAGTTTGGTCCATTTTTGTTACAGTTTTCTATTCGTTTCCAAGTGTTTTTGCATTACACAATGTGTTTTCAAACATACTTGTTTCTTAGGATTTGCATTCATAATTAGTCAAAAATTTTATTTAGTTTCATTTAGATCAGTCTATTTAGTCTAAATAAAATCATACAAATCCTAATTTTGAGTGAACCACCTAGATTTTGGGTGTGGGATCTACCTCTTTCCATTAGGTGAAAGACCCTAATTGAGCAAAGGAGACTTAGCATTCCTAGCCCCAAAATCCTATGGTTTAGTATGTTTCTCACCTTTTGGGCCTTCTCAGCTGGTAGAAAACCATGAGTTCCATTTCTCTAGAGTGAGTATGCATTTATTTTTTAGACAAATAACCTAGATCTGATCCACATCGGGCTGGACAAACGATTGAAGCTTGATCTGACTTTATCTCCTCTTTCTCTCTTTCTCTTTTTCATCATCACTTTAATGTGTGTTCCTTTGTTCTTATGTTTAGTTTGCCATGGGATATTCATCCTGGGGGCTTGATCATCCCTCTTTATTGTTTTTTTCTCATCTTGCTAGCATAAGTACATTTGGATCCCTCTTGATATGCATGGATACTTTAGTGTGAGTTTGAAGCAAGTTCATCCTCTCACTATAGTGGGGGCTAAATGTAATGAAGAAAAATGGATGTTTTTCATGGTCATTTGAGCCTTTTTCCTATGTTTCTTGGCTTAATTTTTCTTTATTTAATGTTGTAATGTGGTCAACACATTCACATTAGGGCTTGAATCTATGACTTATTAAGACTTTATGATGTCTTGTTAAGGTGTTGTGAAGTGTTGTAACCCACTTTCACACTTGTCTATAATATTTTAATTATAATTCACTCAAATATTTCCTTTTTATCACTTACCAAGTCTTATTTGAAAGTTTTGTAAAGAGCTATAACAAACTCTCATGCTTTTCTAAACTTTTCATCACTAAATCAGCCCTTTCTTATGTTTATATGACCCCTTAATGCACTTTCTGGCCCTAATTAAGTGTGTTTTTGAGAATATTCCTATTAAAAAATATTTAATATACTTTAATCCTTGACACCCACTTAAATTGATTAAGTGGGACTAAGTCACCAATAGGGGCGACTTAGTCTTATTTGGCACAAAAATCAAAATAATTTTAATTTTTTGGTGGGATTTTATTCTCTCACCCTTGAGGTTGGTCTGGGATGTGTCACTTTCAAGAAATATTGGAAAATCAAGTATAAATAAAGGGTTTTTCTCTCATTTTATCCCCCATTCATCTAATTCATTCAGTAGTTCATCCAAGCATTCTAGCATCATAGCATTCAAGCAATCAAGCATCTTAAGCAATTATCAAGCATCCTGAGGCAGCCATTGACATATCTTCAAACTTCTACATCAAGGATTTGGTGAGTTGAAGACATTTGCATGTTATTTTTTCATCATTCCTTCCTTATTTAATTTCATTATCTAGGGTTTGATTACCAAACCAGGGTTTGATTACCAAACTAGGGTTTGACCAAGGTAAACCCTTATACTCTAACCTTTAACCATTTTCCCCCTCTTTGTATGTGTGTTTTACATGTTTTGTATGAATATTTTCCAAAGAGAAAGGTGATAAAAGTGGTCAATGATTCATAAAATTAATTCAAGTAAATAAATCCCTAATTGAAGCTTGGAGACCTTTTTCAACTCAATTTTTGCAAAATCTGAACCAGACACCTGTTGAGTAAAGTGCAGATTGATAGCTACAAATTCTTGTTCCAGATTCCTCGAGATTCCTAGGTGGACTAAGTTTCCATACTTGGAAGATTAGTCCCATTTCCAGTCATAAAAATTTATTTATGTATTTTTGGATACCCTTTTGGTAAAAACATGTTTCGGTAGAATTCTAGTGAAGCAAGACTACATTGCCTAGACTTGCACAAGTGTCCCAGTCAACATTTGCAGACAACTCTATAGGATTCCAGAGGATTTACACATCACATTTCCACTTCTAGGTGCACACATTTAGTTTCTCTCATTTCTATTACAATTTGCTTTCATTTCTAGGTCATTTATTATATGTTTGCATATCACAGTGTGTTTTCAAACAACTTGCATCTCTTAGGTTTGCATTAATAAATCTTCTTCTTTGTTAGTTTAGTGCATCTAGATCATTACATTAAGCATATTTCATCCATATTGCATTGATTTTGAGTGTACCATTGCACATTTTGGCCTATCTTTCCCCCTTTTAGGTGAAAAACCTAGAAGGGCTAGAAAGCATTCAGGTGCCAAAATCCTATGATACAATATATATATATATATATATATATATATATATATATATATATATATATATATATATATATATCTGTATGTATGTATGTATGTATTTATGTATGTATATGTATATGTATGTATATATGTATAAACATGAATATATATATATAGATATACATATATATATACACACACATATATATATGTGTGTGTGTGTGTATGTATGTATTTATATAAATATGAATATATAATACACATATATATATACATATATATATATATATATACATATATAGTATACATATATATATATATATATATATGAGATGCATATATATACATGTATTTATATATATATATATACATATATATACATATATATATACATTTATATATATATACATATATAAGACATATATACATATATATACATATATATATATACATACATATATATACATACATATATATATATATACACACACACACATATATATATATATATATATATATATATATATATATATATATATATATATATATATATATATATATATATATATATATATATATATATATATATATATATCTATACATACATACACACACACACACACACACACACATATATATATATATATGAGTGTAAATAAAGAGCAATTTATTTGTGTAAAATGTGTATTTAGATATTTACAGAATATGTTTTTTAATAGTTTCTTTAATTATTTAAATAATTTCCTAAAAGGTATACAAATAAATGTTAAAGATGATTCAAATGTTTCTTACATTGAATGTGTAGTGAAATTAAAGATTTCTTCTTAATGGTTCCATAAATTTTTGTCTTCCTCTTGAATTAGTTTTGAATTGAGGAGATTTTATGTGTTGAATTCGTGTTGGAGATTTTGTTGGAACCTGTGATATTTTGAGATACCCTCAATTGGGAGTTCATGGGTAGTTGATTTATTAGGCTTGTAGAGGCTAAGGGGAAATTTGATATTTGTGGATTTTTCATATTTGGATTCCTTGTGAGACTTTTGATCTTGATTCTTGTATTGAGCTCATGTGGGTTGTAACCTTGCACCATTTTTTTACTTTATGATGTGGTCTTGTGCGAGAAGGTTCATGCCTCATGTATGGATATGGTTTTGTGATTTTGGTGCTTTGTGTGAGTGGGTACACCCTTGATGTTATGTGGATTTTACCTTGCACTGATATATGGCTTCTCTGATGTGAACTTTGTGTAGGATGTTTCATGCCTTGCTTATGATTTGGCTTTTAAGATCTTATGTACTTTGTGTAATTGGTGTTACCCTAGATTTTATGTGGATTGTATTATTTTTAGTAGGGGGAGTGGCTCCCAATGGGGTCTGGTGCACAAATGGGTGTTAGGGTAACCCATTGGAGAGTTTTTTAACTCAAAGATAACCTAATAAATAAGTTAGGGGGTGGGGTAGATTTCACACTAAATAAGATAAGTAGATGCCTCACCCATGCTTGTAGTGCTTTCATAGGCTAAGGACGGGCTGAGAAGGCTTGGTTGGAAAGATCACTACATTTTCCTCATGAAAGGTAAGTGATTCCACATGTGTCACCCTATGGGGCTGGCGTCTAGTGAGAGGCACTCAGGGTAACCATAGATGGGGGCTAATGTCTAGACTGTCAGGGTAACTTAGGGATGGGGGCCAATGTCTACACTGTTAGGGTAACCCATTTCAGGGCCATACAATGACACTCCTCCCTATAGCAACCTTTTATTCCTTGTTTTTTTTCCCCTTGTTGTTCATGTACCTATGGAAGCGGTTGTTCTTTAAGTTTATTGTTGCATTTGTTGTGGAGTCTTGATAGCCATTTCTGTTTGACTTTTTTTATGTTGTGGTTCCTTATTGTCATCTCCTAGCATGGGGGGTGGGCCTTAGGGTCCACATGGTTAGGTGGAATGTGCTATACACTCCATTGGGTTCCCATTCAGAGTTCATGATGCATGGAGTTGTACCATTATTGTGGTTCCAAAGCTTCACCAAATTTGGAGATAGCATTGATGCTATGTATTTTGTTCATTTCAATTGTATTACTCTATGTAATTGATATATCATTCATATTTATGTTAGGAAGCATTGTTGTACCATTATAATCTTGAAATGATGTAAAATCATATAATAAATGTAATGTATATATTCTTAATATTATTATGTGTTCTATGATGGATGTTTATCATTTATGTAATGTAATGGATGTATATAGATTATTTATTCATTCTATATAATGGTTTTAAAAGGAATACTTGTGAGTAGATTTTCATCATTATGGAACTGGGTTATGTTAGAAATGTTTGCAAGTAATGCAGTCAAGTTACCCCAAAGGACTAGATGGATGATATGTATGTATGGTTTCATTATCAGTGTTCTATGTTTTGATTATAAGGGGAAAAAAGGTTTTGAAGGGACCCGAAATCCTTTACAACAAAAGATACAAAATTATGCAAGAAATGATTTTCAAAATACCACTAGTAGTAACCCAATAGCCAAAAAACACAACTGGGCATGTGCTATACTAAAATTAGGTCAACTAACTACCAACAACACCCAACAGTGACAAAATAGCAAAGCAACCTAAAAGAAACCTACACCTAGTAGGAAACATAAAGCAAAAAAAAAAGACCAGGCACTAGTTCAAGCCACTCAAAGTATTGGCCACCTCAATCTGTTGGTTCCTATGCCTTTTGACCATATCCAACAACTCCTTCTTCTCAACATCAAATGATTTCTTCCAATTAGCCGACTACCAACAAGTCCTGTTTTATCATCCTTATCAACTTTTTTACCTTTGTCCTTGGTCGTGTGCTCTTTCCCCATAAGCTCAAAGAAATAAAATTGATCTTCCTTGAGCTCACTTATTTTTATAAAAAGGACTTCTAGGGAGTCCTCGCTATTCTTGATAGAGATATGGTATGCCTGCATTAATTTTTTGATATCTACATTTATACCTAAAACCTTGGCTTCCAGAGTCATCAATCCATCATCACACAAAGACTTAAAGTCATGATAGGAACCTTCAAGGTCTACCATTCTGTCTATAAGAATGTCCAACACTGAACCCTTCAGAACATTCTTCATATTCTCCTTCAAACTTGTCATCTTAATATTAGTCTTATCGAACTCCTACAAAGTCCATTTGGCTAATTTAAAGGTACCAGTGGCCCCAACTCTAGCCATATCCAATAATTCATACATGGAGGTAGTGTCATCATCAAGGTAAGAAAATTCCTTGAAAAGAGGATTTACCTTCAAGGGCTCCTATTTGGCTTTCTTCTTTTATGTATTTTAGACCCCTAATCTCTTTGTCCTCCTCCTCCTTGGGCAAGTCCTGCATGGGAGAATCCTCAATGGCCATCGTCTTATCACTAGAATCCTTATCCTCACCAACCACATTAGGGTCCTTAGTCAAAACCTTAGAGGCCTTGTTCTTTAGGTTAGCAATACGCTTCGAGAACCTCCTTAGTTTGTCAACTAAACCCACAACATTATCTTGTGTCCCCACCTCAAGAACACCACCAACAACATCTTTACCAACAACCACCTCCATAGATTTGGGAGAAGACTTTCTCGACCTAACCTCTGTGTCCTCACTCTCAGAAAGAGCGAGCTGTTTAATAGTTCTATTGCACTTAGCACCAACCACCTTCCAGGACTCTTCTTCAAAGACGTAGTTGCAGCTGTAGGAGAAACATCCTCCTCATCTTCATTCCATTCCTCCTCATCTGAAGAGGACTCTGAACCCAATGAACTTGACATATCACTTAAAGCTTTCTCCTTTCCCTTGATATCCAGAGCATGGATAAGAGTCTTGACATGCTTCATAATAAAATAAGCCCTTCATGGAGGATGGGGGCCCTCCTATTATTTAGATGTATGTACAATGAGACCTCCAAAGATGATAATAGAAAGAAAGGGAACAAAATGAAAAAACCATGTCTGAAATTATTGAGGAGAGTAAAATGGTGGCCAAGAATAGCCCTAAACCCCCCTTCCAGCATCATGTAACCTATTAGTACCTCAGCAACACTCACCCAGATCTTCTTGAGGGAAGTTCTCTCATAGTCCTAACTCTCCAATTTGATTAATTTCTTCTGCTCATCATCTTTAAAAAAGTGGACCATCGCCTCCTCATTACTCTTTTTATCCTTGAAGAACTTTCAGCCCACTATCGACATCCCAGTAACAATGGAAACCAAATACTCATTTACCTCCACTTCTAGACCTTTAACCTTGAGCTTACAATTATGCTAGAAAGAAAAAATTGCACCAAGGCTCTAGGGTCATGCCCATGCAATCTCTCCAAAAATGGAGTAAAATTACCATGGCACAAAATAATCTAGAGTTTCTTCTTTCTCTAAATGTCACCACATGAATGCGGCCCGATTCTACTTGTATCACAACCCATGGCTAGTGTGTGCAATGGAAGAAGGTACTAGACCATAAATTCTGCATCACTTCACCCCATGCCATAATTTCTTAATAAAATCCTATATTTCTCGAGAAGGATCGATCCCTCCTCCCACGAACAAAATTCATTGAAATTGATAGGCTCATTGGAAAAATAATCTACCAACAAATTTCCTTCTTGGTAAATGTGAGAGATGTGGGTCTCATCACAATATTGCAACATGATTATCATATCCTTAATGAGCTAGTAGACATTCCAAATTGGAGTATGAGTGCCACATAGATAATTTATTATGTTCATGGAGTCACCTTCCAACCATAAATGGGAGTATCCTTTGCTGATAGCATATCTAACACTTATGAACACATCCTCCGCCTCTAGGCAATGATTGGTTTGAGTTCCAAACAAGAGTGCCACCACGCCAAGGAGTCTACCAACATCATTTCTTAACACCCCCCACAACCTATAGGCCCAAGATTCCCCTTCACTGCCCCATCAAATTTAACTTTAATCCAACCAAAAGGAGGAGGTTGCCATCTAGTGTTCAATCTAGCAACTAAGCTTGACTTAGGATTCATAATAGGAATTGAGGTAATCTTCTAGTTAGAAGTCACCAGAAGCTCATAACTAGTAAGGAAAGTAGAAGGGATACACTAAGAAAAATCAGAGAAAAATTCTCCAGAATGGCTTGACGGATCTTGATAAAAAGACTATCAACCTTGAGCTTAGACTCCCAAAAGATCCTATTATTTCTTTCTTTCCATAATCCCCAACCAATATGTAGGGCTATAAGACCCCACAACCATAAAAAAATAGGACAGGAAGAAGGGAAAATCCATTGATAAAAAAACTTAGCAAGAGAATCTGAAAAGACCCAACCAATATCCCAGAGTCTAAGAAATTTACTCCAAAGAGAAAATGAATAATCAAACTCAAGGAGAATATGGAAAGAATTCTCACCATCAGCTTCACACAAAAAACATCTATTAGGAATCACAATCCCCTCTTACAAAGGTTTTCTTGTGTAAGAACTTTACCTTGCATAAGCATCCAGAACAAAACATTCACCTTGGGAATCAACTTCTTATTCCATAGCCTCCCCTAGAAAGGAAAAGATGCAGGCACTTCCAAAGAACTTATGAATGCAAAAGCCATAGAAAAATTGCCACTAGTACAAGGGGCCCAAAAGACTCCATCTGATCTAGGGAAAGAGGGGATCCAAACCTTAGATAAGAAATCCTTCAGAACCTTCAAAGACGGGTCCCACAGCTGTCATAATAGTGGTTTACAATTCAGAGGTTTTAGCTGAAATCACATTTTTAAAAAATAATGATTTAAGCCTTAAAAGTTCCATTTTAAGATTCCAATTGAAGAGGGTTTGATCAAATCACCTAAAGATCTCTCAACACTATATTTCAGCAATAAGATTCTCTCAACACTGTCAACGTGACTGTATTGTCATATCAAGATAGCATTGAGCAGAGTGCAGGAATATCTGGATCAGCATCATATATATCAATGGAACTTGTAATCTGCAAACACTCACCTTGTATTCTCACAAAAAAAAAACTTACAAGTGAAAGCTAGAACCTGACAGCTTGACTGTACATACTGGGAAGAGCACTGGCAAAGTTTGACAGAAATGTGAAACCATGTATTGAGAAATTCAATGAAGAGCAGTGTCAAACATTGACTGTGATCACTTGTATACTGTGAGAGAAAAAAACAAACATGGAGACCACTGTATGTTATCTGACTTTGATTAAGATCTGCAATACTATATGTTGAGTTATGCAATGAATGTCTCTGTTAAACTGTGACTGCCTTCTGTGACTGAGAGCATTATGCTTTGGTAATGTCACAAACTTTGACAATAAACATCAACCACTCAATGACTACAATCATAAACTGCAAAAATAATCATAGCCATTACTCCCTTTGGACAAATCAATGTAAATCACTACATTAATCATTCATAGTTTGATCTAAGGTGATTTGATCATCCTTTAAAATCACCTTAGATCAAACCCCTTGGATTGAATGAATTGTCTTTGTTTTGTTCATCCTTTTTGAATTTGAATTGGCCTTTTTTTGGCGGTAAACCAACCAGGTACTAGGATCTTGTTTTGAGGTCTCATGTTGTATTTTGTTGGCTTCAACATTCATTATACTCCTCTCTGTAGCCAATTTGATCTCCCCCTAAGCCTTTCAACTCATGGGTGATGCCAACCCCAAGATGTGACATGAATAGTCATTAAATGAAAACAATTTTCCCTCAGTGTCAGAGTGTAAAGATGGAAATACATCCTCTGCTGGTGCTAGATTTTTGTATAAGGATTCCCTAAACTTGAATTTTTCAACGGTTGAGTGCCCTCCATCTGTAGCTTTCGTGGCCGAGTTTGAAGGATTCAATTCTAGTGACCCACTATTAATGGGAGCAGGAGGACTATAGGGACCCACAACCAATGGAGTGGAAGATGGTGGCATCCTCAAAGGTGGAAACAGAAAACTAGGTGAAGTGGGTAAGAAGTCTCCTTCCCCTAAAACTCTCACCATTTCTCTAAATGAAGATATGGTTAAGGCCCTCAAGGCTGAGGAGTCTAGGTTCAAAAATATTGGCATATTTTTTGTTTGCTTGGATATTAATTTTCTTCCTTCGCATAAATTCTTTGATGACTGGGTGGCTTCTATTTGAGGCAAGAAGATTGGAATTCATGTGTCATTTTTCATAATTATTCAAAAGGGCCTTTTTGTTGTTTTCTTTCACAATCATGGCATGCACGAAAGAGTGATTAAAAAGGAATTCTAGAATATTGGATAGTATTTTTTTTGTGCTCTCCCATGGTCTCCCAAAGGAAATTTTGAGGAGGTGGTGGCTAGGTCTACCCCGAACTGGTTGGAGGTTAAAAAAATCCCCCCTCTATTTTGGAAATTTTTACCAAATATTTTTAAGCCAATTGGCAATGTTCTACAAATTGAAGAGTCCAGAGTTACTCTCCCGCATTTAAATGCTAGGGTTCTAATTTATTTGAACCCGAAAGTTGATATACTTGAAATTCTCTCTATCAACTTTGAGAATAAAAAATTATTCTATGAAATTGAGGTTTTGGGTTCTTTGAATGCTTTTTCTTTCTAAAAGAAATGGTCATTTAAAGAAATATTGTTCGTTGGTGAAAACCAAACCCACAAGGGTCTTTAAGCCTACCCAAACTAATGAAGCTTAAAATAACTCTTATGTTGATAAGGATGGTGATAATAATCTTGCCTCTAGTAAGGGTCCAATGAGAGTAACTGAAATTAAATATCCTCCTCCTATTGTGGAGACCATTGTAGACCATGAGATGGACCAAGAATTGGTGGTTTCCTTGACTGACCCCCTTTTTGAAGATGATATTGAGGTTATTAGGGCTCTTGACCCTGTGGTCCCTAGGACCTCTCTAGATGTTCCCCAGAAGTCCAAAGGTTCCCCCCCTAAGATTCCTAAGAATGCACAACAAATTGCTTTGGACTCTATCCATAAAAAAGCTGACTTGATAAGGAAAGTTTCCAATTCCAAGCCTCCACAAGTGATGAATGCTATTCAACCCCTTGATCTTAATCCCAATAGGGGATAAGAGTATTTTGGGAAGGAACTAGTGGTTGCACATGAAAACCCACTATTTTATGGGTTCTCCTCTGAGCTTGTCCCTTCTTTCCCATGGGCCACATGAGCTAAGGAGGAGTCTAAAAAGAGGAAATTGAATAAGAGTGTTGATTCTAATGAGAAAAAAATTATAAGAAAGGAAAGGATGATAAAGTTCCCAAATGCTTTGATAGGCTTTATAAGAATCGAAAAAATACTACTCCTCTTGATCCTTAATGATTCTCAATATCTTTAGCTAGAATGTTAAGGGGTTGGAGTCACAAGATAGAAAATATGTGGTCAAGGCTTTCTATTGAAATAATCCTCATATGGACCTTCTTTGTTTACAAGAAATAAAAGTTGTTGGGTTTCAAGTAGAGCATGTCCTTAAATTCATTTGGCATGAAGAAAAAGTCTTGTCCACAGTACATGACAAAGGTAAAGGAGGAGCTGCAATTCTTGTTCATCCTAAATGGGCTAATAATATTTCCTCCTGGGGTACTTCTCCCTATAATAGAGTTGTTTGGATGGTTCTTGCTAGTGGGAAAAATTATTGGGGAATCTGCACCTTCTATGCCCCTGATGATTATAGAGAAAGATCTGAATTGTGCAACTGGATGTCATCCTACCTTCCCAAGGTGCCATGGTTGTGTGTGGGGGATTTTAATATGATTCAAAATAAAATTGATAAAAAAGGGGGTATTGACTCTCTATGGAATGGAAATGAACTCTATTTTTGGGCTAAGATGAAAAGGACCTTAAATATTGTGGATCCCCTTGAGAGGGGTAGAAGAACCTCTAACTCTATTTGGTACACATGGTGTAATAATCAGGTCTGAAACAAAAGGATCTACTATAGGTTGGATCGATTCTATGGTAATAAGGAATCCATCTCTTTCCCTGGTAATTTTGATGGTGCTATGGTGTTTGTTCTTCCAGCCTCTATGTCAAATCACTCTCCTATTGAAGCTAGAGTTTACTTTGGAGACACTCAAGGTAATCCACCGGTGAGAAAACTATCAGCCTTTAAACTAAATGTCTCCCTTCTTCAAGACCAGGATTGTATGGATGGTATTAAAACTATTACCCTGATCTCTAAGGCCTTGAATAGGGGGATCAATCCTATACAAATATGGGAGATGCTTGTCTCTTCTTGGAGAAATTTTTTTGGCATTGTTGGCAAGAAAAAGTCCTTAGATAGGAATAAATTGGATAATCTACTTGAAGAGAAACTGTTGTCCCTTGAAGGGAAACTTCAAGATTCTTCACCTAACCCTCCTGCAAAAGCTATGATGATCAAGATGAAGTCTTTGCTGAGAAAATTACAAAATTATAGGTTCCAAGGTGAAAGAGTTGGAGCCAAAATGAACTAGCTCAAAGAGGGTGATTTCAACTTGGCTAAACAAAAACAAATTAGAGATGCTATTGGACCTATAAAGGATAATGGGGTAACTTCTAAAAACTTGGACTTTATGTTCAACAAACTTTTTTTTCTTTCTATCAAAACCTCTTCTCTTTTGAAGCTGATAATAAGGCTAAGGAGGCTAGGGATTTTTTCTCTAAGATTGTCCCAAAATTAGTTAGTAGTGAAGAGGCCTATGCTCTTCACCAAGATATTTCAAAGGATGAAATTGAGAGCACTATCAGATCACTAACTAATGGGAAATCTCTAGGGGGGATGGTCTAACTGCAAAATTATACAAAGAAAATATTGATTGGATTGCTTCTAAATTGTTAGATGTGTACAAATTTTCCTTCTGGAATATGTCCCTAGGTGCCAATATGAATAGGGGAATAATTAAGCTAATTCCTAAGCAGAGTAAAAAATCTTTGGTGAAAAAATGGAGACCAATAACCTTGCTAAATGTGTCTTATAAGATTCTTGCTAAAACACTTGCTTGAAGGCTTGCCGGAGTATTGAATAAAATTGTTTCTCCATCCCAAACTAGGTTTATTCCAGGTAGGAATATATTAGAGAATTTGATCACCAATTGGGAAGGGATGAACTGGGCAAAGGATGACAATCAAAATGTTGCAATGGTCCTCTTAGACTTTGAGAAATCCTATGACAGAATAGAATGGTCATTTGTCTTACAAATGTTAAAGAATTTTGGGTTTCCAGAAAATTTTTGTAGGTGGATCAAGATTATATTCAATGATGCTTCTACCCAAGTTGATATTAATGGAGAACTTACTGAGCCCATCTTGCTTTAGAGGTCCTTCCACCAGGGATGTCCTATTTCCCCTACCCTATTTTTTATTGTTGTTGATGTCATCTATTATATCCTCAGAACTAATTTGATTTCTCTGAGCCCATTCATGGTATCAATCTTCCTAATTGTGACCCTCTTCTAAATGCTCAGTTTCTTGATGGCATTACCCTTTTCCTTGAACTTTTTGAGGCTAATTTTGACAACACTCTCAAAAGACTTGAAATTTTTTGTATTGCTTTTGGCTCCAAGATCTCTCCTCATAAATCTTCTGTCATTGGGTGGACCCTAGACCCTCCAAGTTGGTTGTCTTCCAAGAATTGGTAGTGGGTTGGACCTCATAATATTTTCAAATATAAAGGTATTCCCTTTTCTGTCTCTCCTTCCCTTAAAAATATGAGGGAATGGTTGTTTATGAAAATTGAAAAAAAGCATACTAAATGGTAAGCCCACTTGTTGTCCCTTACTGGTATAATACAAATTGTTCGGAAAGTTCTTGTGTCTCATGTTGTCTACAATTCCTCAGCTTTGTTATTTGCATTCAGTTCAATAAACTACAAATTTTTTTAAGAGACTATCTTTGGTCTAATGGTAAGGGCTGCAAAAAATGACATAATGTGAAATGGGAATGGTGTTTCCTTCCCAAAGAAATAAGAGGATTAGGCCTTAAAGATCTGAGACTGCAAGGCCTATCATTGGCAGCCAATTGGATTCTCCAGTTTATTATAGGGAATGGGCCATGGAAATTTTTGATCAGAAATAATTTAAGTCTATCTAAGCTGAAAAAAGGTAACCAATGGTACAATTTGAATTTGTAGGATCTCCTTTGTTCTCCAATTGAGATTAAATTCTTTGGGTCCTCAATATTTGTCATTTTGTGGAAGGCATGGATTGAAGTGAGGAAGTTAATTGTGAATGGGGAGGCCTTTGGCTCTGCTCCAAATTTTTGTGTTGGCAGTAGATCTATCTGGTGGAATATTAAGTGTAATGGGAAGCCTTTGGCTTTAAATCGGGGATGTTCAGCTAAACTTTGACATCGAATGGGGGTGGATTCTTTTTAGTCAGACATTCTAAAGGATGAAAAATTGAAAACATGGGATCAATTGGTTTTAGAATTGGGGTGCCTTCCCTCTCAAAGGAAAACATACTCAATGATCTACAATGGTCTCGACAATGGGTTCCCTAGTAATATTGTAAAGGATTCAGACAAACTTGATCATATTCTTTGGAAAGACATATCCAAACTCTTTGATACCTAGGTCAGTAAACTGTATAAGATGTTGGTTGGATCAGGGGAGATATTTTGTTGGCTTAACCATTCTTGGAACCTAAACTGGTCTAGTAATAAGTGTTCTTTCATTCTTTCCCACATCTGGAAAAAATCCAAGGAACCCAAAATATCATGTTTTAGATGGCAATTAATCTTAGAAAAACTTGTTGTCAGTTCTATGTTGAGTCACTATGGCCTAGCTGCTAAAGTTTGTGAATATTGTGATTAGCCTGTGTCATTTGAGCACCTTTTTTTCACTTGTAAATTTGTGTTGGATCTTTGGAAATTTTTTTTGAACATCCTATTCTTTGGAATAGAAACATTGGCTTTTCTTGGTCTGAAATTCTAGTTGGTTATGTGGATAAGTTTAGAATGGAATTGAATACCTTTTGGCTTATTTTATCAAATGAGATTTTTTGGTTTCTTTGGAAGAAGAGGAATGATGAGATCTTTGAGAGAAAAAGGAGGCTTCTTATTGAGTTTAATAGTAAACTCACTTTCCTTATGATTTTGTTTCAGGTTTCTACTATGTTAGACATTCCTAAAGATTGTTTAATGATTCTATTGAAGGAAAGTATTGCATTGGTGTACAAAATAGGGATACAATCAACTCCTTTTTTCCCAAATAGAAGGGACAATCTTAACCAAGAGGAGATAGACTTGCTGCACAAATTCATGAAGGAGAAAAGGAACACTACCTGATCTGGAGAAGATGAACTAGAAGAAAAAACCACCCAAGTTTGAGCCAAAGGATAGTGGACCAAGCACAATCGAGCCCCCCTTGGGCACTTATGACTGCAATGAGGCAGAGTGCAACAACAGTATAATTGGAGTATGGGAATAATATTGGATCTAAATCTAGGGAAGGTACACGAAGTTGGTCGCACTTTTGTGGCCAAATGTAAAAAAATAAAATGAAAAGAGATAACGCGAGTGCATTATAACACGCTCACGTTATGTTGTTTTAAAAGCAAAAAAAAAGAGAAAAGTGAATCATTTTCTGTTCACTGTTTCTCAACTCTGCCCTTGGCTAAAAACCCTCACTTTCGCACTCGCATTCTAGGAGGAAGGATTCTATGAATTCGATCAACAACAGTTGCATTTTCTTTGCAAATATGGTGCCACGACGATGAAGAGGTGTGGGAGGTAAGTATTATTTCCTATTTGTTTTGAATTTCTTAGTTTGAAATTGATTTTGTTTGTTTTAGGTTAGATTTGATTTAATTTTTTTTTAAATTTTAGGAAATCCTACAAATCCTCAACAAGAAGAGGAGGGAAATCCTCAACAAGAAAATCTTGAACAAAATCCTCAACAAAATCAACCTCCCCCACCAATCACTCAATACCCTCCTGGCACTCAAGAAAATTTGAGGAGTGAAATTGAGAACAATAGAAAACAACTTCAGGATTTTATCAATAGGTTGAGTGATCCAAATGCTTCAACCATAGAAAGAATGCTTCTAGAAAATTCATTGAAAGATATGTTAAAAAATGTAGATTCAATTACCCAACAGATATTTGGATGGCAAGATAGGAGGTAGGTAACCAAGGCATATTATGCAGACAAATTATCATATAAACAAGTAAAAGATTTAAAAATTACTAAAGGTGATTTGTGCTCTCTATTCATTGACCCTAAAACACATCAAAATCTTAGCCTCAATGCAAAGAGGTTTTCTATTCATTGGTGCCACCACCAAGAGATTAGGAACTACTTTTATGATAGATGGTATGTGGTCTTTGATTACCCACCATACAATAATTGTGAAGTCCTCCAATATTTTCTTAGGAAACTATACAGTGAGTTCATATTGAACCAAATCCCACATTATTTTGATATGAGGGAGTTCCAGGGGAGAGGTGGGGGGTCAGCTCAGGATAGGCCCAAGGTAATGTACTGTGATCTTTACGCAGTTAGCGGGAGATCTCCACTCTTTGCTAGTCACTGCGGAGCACATTGTGATGCTTGTCATTGCGAAGGAGAGTGTTGACATAGAGACATTGTAGGTGATCACAATTTTGATCCGGAGTGTCATCCATCACACTATCCCTATTGTACAACACCATCTAGGGGAGTCTTCAGGTGGTGGCCTTCGAACCCATGTGTGTCAATCTTGTGGGGAAACTTGTTCGTATGACCCTACCGATACTCAGGAGGGTGCTAATAGGATCCATCCGCTACTATGTAGCCCGGTCTGCATGCATCTATGGGGATGGAGAGGACGGTTGATATTTGCATGATGCATATGACACGACACTCTAGGTAAAATTCAACATGTTCATTAAATTTAATTCTATTAAATTTTGATTGTGAAATGCAAGATTAACTAATTTATTTTATTATTTTAATAAAATTGTATCACAAAGTTGAGACTCTGATACACCAGCCCTCCCACCTACATATTTGCACACACCTACTAGGTATGTAACTAGAAAACAATTATAAATTTGCTACATGTTAATAGCATTGTTTTAATGCAATTTGGTATTTCATATGTGATTTTGGATGTTGAATAGGTAATGTTGAGGTTTTCAAGGAAACACCTCCTAGTGCCAGATTTGCTCTCAAACGCTCACACAGAGGTAATAGAATAAAGATAACTTAACTAGTGAATTCTACTTAATAGATTTGTGTAGTTTATATTCATATTGTTGGTTGCATTGCATTACACATCATTCAAACTCAAAGCATTACTTCAAATTCAATAACTAATAATCAGAAATATATAGTTTAATACTTGTACTCAAAATTTTGTTCATTAGATCTCATACATTATAAGTCATCACATGGATTGCTATTGTAACTTTTTTGTGATTGAATAATTTGTTCTTTTATTTTCAGATGTTGGTGATAGAAACACTACCAAATGTTACGAGGGCAATGGATATTGGTGTTTCCTCCACTATACAATCCTTGATGGCTCTAATAGGGGAGGTATGAGGAAAGTTACTAAATTTCAATTTACATTCGTTGTTATAAATGAACTAGTTCTAGTGAAAAATCAAACCATTATTGATTCATAGTTTAATTCCTATTTGGATGGTTTATACAAGGATTGAGCATGCCTCAGCATCAGCATGAAAATATTTCCATTGAGGAGAGTGATCGTGAGATGGATGTAAGTGATTATTTTGTTAAATATGTCAATTTTTATAATGTAATTTCTATATATTAATGTCTTTACTTCTTATTGTAATAGTTAAAACTTCACTAGGAGATAAACCCTAGGAGGAGCAACAAGAGCACTCCTTGAGCACAGGAGAAATGGGTGACAGACTTATCGCCATCAGATCACCAAGCAAAGGGAAAGAGAATTGTATTTGAACCAGAGCATGGAGAGAAATGAATTTTGAATGCAGAGCCCTTTGTTGTATGCCTACATGGAAATTTTGTACATATTTTTTATTAGATATATTTGACATTGTATGCCTATATGGCATTCTTGTAAGCCTATATGGCTATTTTGTAACTATATTTTATACTTATATCGACATATATTTATGTATGCGTACATGGCTATTTGTTGAATACAAATATTTTTTATCGATGGTGTCCATATTTGCATTATAAATTCATGGTTCAATCTAGATATGAGTTACATGTATTCAAGTGTATACTTTACAACTTACACACATATACTTTTTTATTTACGTGTGAACATTGAAAAGTGTGAAAATTTTTGTGTGTGGAAGTCAAACGTAAGCCAATTTTGTAATTCTCAGTTCTTTCATACTCGATCTTATGGACTTATTCCTTCCTAGCACATATTGTGAATATTTCTCATTTGGTGCAAAAGACAGATTCCTCATTTTTGAACCACTCATAGCAAAGAGATTCACAATAAGAATTTATCATTGGAACACTACTCCATACTTCTCTTGTCTAGACCATAAAGGATTGAAAATTCTTAATTTGATGCAATGATAGTCCTGAGATGAGAATTTATATAACCATGCCTATTTTGAAACTTCACATCTAATACTGCATCAACAAGAACTTAAGAAGTGTTACATAAGAGTGTTAGGTTTGATAGGCCTTCTCTTCCCTAAGGGAGGAGAGCCTGCATCTTGAATTTTGAACAAAAATTTAAGAAGCAAACATTTTACCTAAAAGATTCAAACCTAAATGACATATTTGGCTAAGTCTATCTTGAAAATTATCAATGCGTTCAAACTCTAAAGGAGATTCTCCCTAAAAATAAAACTTTACCCTTTTCTCCAAGGAAAGAAATTGCAACAAGTTGCATGATTTATCTTATTTCTTTCTCACAGTTCCTGTTCAATCATTCATGGCTCAGGATAGTTATGTTCCAAGGCAAGGACACCCAAAAAATCACTGAGATTCTTCTATGATCTGCAAGAAAAGGTTCTGGCTCTTTCACAATGTAAATAATTATGTAACACTGTTTTCTTGTTTTCCTTCCATACAGAAAAATGTTCACACTTTTCAGATTGATCAATGATCAATAATGGTTGATTGTAAACATTTCACATTTTTATGTTTGAACTTTAATTTATAATTTTGTATCATGACATTCGAGTATTGCTACTATTTTAATATTTGACTATGAAAGTGGTGGTGTATTTTTGTTATGTTATTTTACTATTAATATGGTGGTGTATTTGGAACTTAATTACTACTGCAAATATGTATATATTTCTTATTTTTATATGTTTTTGTATTACCGAACCCAAAATGAACCCAACCTCAAAAAAAAAATCCCCGAACTGGCAAACCGGGTTCTCGAACCCAATCCCGAACCCAAAACCGAACCTGTAACTTAGTAAAAAATAGATTTTTGTAGTTTATATTCATAACATTGATTACATTACATTGCACATCTTTCAAACTCACAACATTTCTTCACATTGCATAACTAATAACTAGATGTCGAGTAGATGCAGTAAATTTTCAATTGCATAATATAGTTTTTATAAAGTCATCCTACAGCTTATGCACCATTTCACATTGCATAACTAATAACTAGGAGCAGCTACCACCACAATTTCTTGTCATGGCATTCTATGAGACCACATTTCTTTGAGGCATTTTCAAACAATTCACTACCTTGTCTATACTACCACATTTTGATACATAGTTCACTAAAGTATTTTTCAAATAGTCTGGCGTTGCCCCTTTGTTGCTATATGGCTGAAATCCTAAAACAAGTTCAACAAAGCTATGGATGCTTGGAAAAAATCTATCAAAAGCATAATAGTAAGCAATATCATAGACAAGGCAGTGAACTCTTTGAAAAAATGCCTCAAAGAAATGAGGTCTCATGACCTAATGGAATTCCATGACAATCAAAATAATTTTATTGTCATGGAATTCCATCAACACCAATTCATGCGGCATGAATTTTTCTTAGGGGGGGTGTATGGTGTAGGAGCACCTACACCTCATCCTCCATTTTTGCTCATTTGATGAAAACAAGTGGTTAGGAGGTTACAATGATTATTTTGATTCTTTTGAGTGTTTTTCATCTTCAATAAGGTCTAATATGACCATTGGG
>VDFB02270651.1:815187524-815225907 GCA_007258455.2 Sequoia sempervirens | reverse complement strand
TGATCCAATGTAAGTATAAGAACATTCCCCCAGTGTGGTGTGATAGACTACTCTGATATAGGTAGGACAAAATGACCTTAAGAATGTACCAAGTAGTTCTAGGAGGGAATATGATACAAACACAGGATCAAGTGATGTTGCAAACGTGGATGGGTGATGGAAGGATCAATGGAATGTGATGGATGATGCAAAACAAGTCGTAGAGATCATGGTGGATGGAAAGTGCTTATTTATAGGAGGTACCTGTTTTCCAAGTTTTCACCAAGGTACTTGCCCAAAGTGCCACCGAAGTGGTTTTCACTAGAGGACGATTATTTTCTTTACTATTTTCAATCCTTTTTTTGAGTTTTTTTGGATTTTTTATGTTTTTAGATTTTTTTAGATTTATACCTTGCAAGTTTAGGCATAAAACTTTTTGATATGGGAGTTGTTGATAGGCTCCTGCAAAGGCTCACCTTCAGGTGTAGATCATTGATATGCTCCTGATTTGTAACTTATTGTGACAATGAAGGGTCCCAACCAGTTGGGTTCAAACTTCCCCTCGTTGTCTGGATTTGGCACATTCTTCTGATTCTCTTTCAACATGAGCTCTTTGACTTGAAAGGCTCAAATCTTGATCTTTCTATTATAGCTTCTTTTGAGATGATTTTGATAGACTTGTAGGTGGTTCAAAGCATCCATGCACCACTCATCCAGTAGTTCTAGCTCGTTCAATCGTGACACCAAATATTCTTCATCAATGATGAGATTCTGCAATGATGTTCTCAAGGATGGGAGCTCGATCTCAATGGGAAGGATGGATTCTGATCCATAGACCAGGGAGAAAGGGGTTGCACCTATAGGTGTGTGGATACTTGTTTGGTAGGCCCATAAGGTGAGATTTAGCTGTAGGATCCAATCATGACCAACTTCATTGACTATTTTCTTTAGAATTTTTAGAATGGTTTTATTAGAAGCCTCAGCTTGGTTGTTACCTTGGGGGTAGTATGGGGTGGAGAAGCAATGTTAGATATTGAATTTTTGGTATAGCTCTTGAACATCCTGGTTCTTGAAAGGTGTCCCATTATGTGAGATAAGGGCTTGTGGAACACTGTAGTGACATATGAGGTAGTTCAGAGTGAGTTTGGATATCTACTTCCCTGTGATGTAGTTCATTAGGATAGCCTCTACCCACTTTGTAAAGTACTCTATGGCGATGATAATGAACTTGTGTCTACTGGATGAGGTAGGAGTGATATTGCCAATGAGATCAAGCCCCCATTGTGAAAAGGTCCAAGGTGTTATGATCAGTTGGAGTTCCTGAGTTGGTGCATGGATGAGGTCCCCATACTGTTGACATTACAAACATCTTTGGATATAATCGTTAGCTTCCCTCTCCATCGTAGGCCAATAGTACCCAGTCCTTAGCAGTTTCTTGGCCAAGGTCATACCACTAGAATAAGAACCACAAATACCATCGTGTATCTCAATTAAAGCAATCAAAGCTTCCTCAGGGTTAAGACATTGCAAGAGGGTTCTCTCGATACTCCTATGGTATAGGGTGTCACCTAAGATAATGAAATGGGATGACTTCTTAATAAAGGTTCTATTGAGATTTGGGATGATGTTGACAGGGATGACTCTTATTTTCAGGTGGTGTGATGAAGAAGACTCTCGCTCCTGAACCATGTTGTGTGTAGGACTCATCAAAATATACTTTCCAATGATCTAATGCACTTAGATTAAAGATTGACTCATCAAGAAATTTTGATACCAATGGGTTTTCTGAATATATAGGTGCTTCTGCTAGCTGATCTGAAATTACTTGTTCCTTCATGGCTTTTTGTTCTACATATTCAATTTCATATTCTATTAAGATCATGACACACTTATCCATTCATGCTATGAGTGTTTCTTTAGAAAGTAGATATTTGAGAGGATCTATTTTGGCAGTGAGCTTTATCTGACGAGCCAACATATAGTGCCTAAATTTTTGTGTGGCAAACACTACTGCTAGCCAAGTGTTCTTAATGACTATGTAATTCATCTAATTTCCCACCATGGTTCTTCTAATATAGTAAATGGCTCTTTCTTTCCTCATTTCATCATGTTGAGCTAAGAGAGCGCCAAGGGCTACCATTTTTGCTGATATGTAGAGTATCAATGGTTTGTTCTAGATTGGTGCTATGAGGACTAGTGGTGTCAACAAGTATTCTTTGATTTTGTTGAATGCCTAATCGTATTTCTCATCCCACTTGTATGCTACCCCCTTGTGGAGTAGATGAGACTATGGGATAGCCTTATCTACTAACTATGTTATGAATCAATGAATGGATTGGAGCCTTCCCTGCAAACCTCTTAACTGCTTCAATGTCCATGGTGCTTCTATTTCAATAATTGCTTTGACTTTGGCAAGGTCTATCTTGATTCCCCTCATTGATACGATATACCCTAGAGGTTTCCCTAATTGCACACTGAAGACACATTTCTTAGGATTGAGTCTAACCTTGTATTCTTCTAGTCTATCAAAGATGGAGCTTAGAGCTGCTATGTGATCCTAACACTTTCTTGATTTAGCTAATTTTTCATGTACATAATCCTCTACAAATTTGTGAATCATTTCATGGAAAATCAATTTCATTTCCCTCTGGCTTGTAGCTCTAGTGTTCTTCAACCCAAACGACATCATATTCTAGCAATAAGTCCCCCATGGACAGGTGAAAGCTATCTTATGTTGATCATATTTGTCTATCGTAATCTGATCATATCTTGAAACCCATCAATCAATGATAGAATTTCATGCCTTGTCATCGTATCAACAATCATGACTATATTTGGGAGAGGGAAATAATCCTTAGGGAATGCTTTTTTTAGGTCCCTGAATTCAGTCTAGGTGTGGATGCCCCCAGTGGGCTTAGAAATATGTACAAGGTTGGAGACCCACTCTAGATAATCAATCAGTTGTATGAAGCTAGTGTCAAGGAATTTCTATAATTCAAGTTTTACCTATAATGCAATATGCGGATGCATCTTTCTTAGCTTTTTTTTATAGGTTTCACCCCTAGATAGATGGCTAGATGATGAACCATAACCTCTAGATCAAGACCAGGCATTTCAATGTAGGTCCATGCAAATTTAAGCTTTCTTTCTCTCAGAAATGTAGCTAGAAGTTCACGTTCCTCAATTAAAAATGATTTTGCATAGAAGGTGATATGTGGTGTTTCTTCAGTCCCTAGATTGACTAGGTTGCATTTTTCGGCCAATACTATTGATTTTTCTTGATGTATAGCACTAAGGGGAAGATTGAATCCCTCATCCTTTGGCACCTCAAAGAGGTTTTCACCATCAAATACATCCTTTTTTTTTACTATTTTCAGGTCAGAAAATGCCACAGTGTAGTTTTCACTTAAGGACCTAGATATTACTCTTAAATTTTCAATTTTGTGACTGAGGGATTCAATCATTTCCCCATAGTATGCACATGTGTCCAATTCAATATCAAATCCTACTTTATGGTCTCCACATGGTAGAGTATCCCATAGTCCCATGAATTTTGAGAGAGCCTTATCATTTTCAAATGTGTCCAAGATTGGTGGTCCTCGTTGGTCATAGTCTATCAGTTGGGGGTACACAATCTTAAGTTTAGTGGTTTGGTTATTCAACTCAAAAGACATGGTAGTGATCATGCATAGGGAGGAATCCTCAAATAACATGGGTAAGTCACTAACAGGATCCTCGTCACATACGTGTTATATCAAAGGTATAGTTATCTAAAGGTAAACCTGTGGATACTGGTAATTAAGGAGGAGCTTTGACTTTTTTAACATGGGTACCCTTTCCAAGAATGGTTATCCTTCTAGGGGTACATCCAAGACCAAGATTTTTTAGGTGCTTCTAAGGAATAATGGGTTCTAATAGGCCATTATCATTTTTCCCAAGCTTCTCATTTTTGTTATAGCCCCATCCACACATTAACTATAGTCCTTTCTTATCATCATCCATGGGAAGATCAGGTATGGGTCTCTTTCCTTGATACAATAGGCTTGATACATCTTTCTCATCAACTATATCTTTCCTTAGGTCTCCCCACTTTCTGAAGGTAGTGAGTTCTTCTTTGAAGGTATGGGATGTTGTATCAATTGGTTGGGGTTTTCCATGAGATCTAGGGGATTGAGGTAACTCCCCTATCACAAAGGCACTCTTTTTCATTTTGTAGTCTCCACAACCATTATCTTGGATAATAACCTTAATATCGAGGATGTATGGAATGGAGAGTGTCTTTGTCTTAGAAGTGGAGGCTAGGGTGGATGGGTCTATATATAGAGGTGTGCATCCCTCATCATTCTTTGGGACATGAGGGATCTTGTAGTACTTGGCTTCCATATTTTTGCAATAATAGAATGTCTTGAGATCACCATGGACTGTTACTTCTTGGTTTTGAGGGGGAATTTCAAACTTTGATGGAATGTGGGTGCCATAGCTTTCATATCATGGATCCATGGTTTCCCTAGGAGGATATTCTACAAGAGTTCAAAATCAAGGACTTGGCATGTAGTCTCCATAATGGTTGTCCCTACTTGAATAGGGAGTTGAATGGTGCCTTGAGACACTCGTTCTTGATCATTATAGGCCCTAATGGTGATACCTTTTCCTTTCTCAATAACATCTTTAGAGAATCCCAAATTCTTTGTTAGCTTGAGGGTACAAATATTTAAGCCTGCACCTCCATCCACCAAGAACCTCTTGACCTTTTTCTTATGGACTAAGACTTTGAGATGGAGTGCACGATTATGAGATCGTTGGGTTGGAAGATCTTATTCAGAGAATGTTAGGAGATGCAGTGTAGTGATGTGTCTAACCATAGCTTGGAACTGGTATGCATCAAGATCTATGGGAACGGAGGATGTAGCTAATGCTTTCTCTAGGATTTCCCTATGTTAGGTGAGATTTTCAGCAACTCCATGATGGAGATCTGGGCAGGGGTTCTCTTCATTTGGTCCAGGACATTATAATCATTAGGGATAAATTTTGAATTAGCAATGGGTGCTTTGGGTGATTGTGATGGTCCTAGAATGGTAATTCTTCTACCACATGTGGTGACTCCATAGTCGGCTCTAGGTCCCTTGATGTTGACAATTGTGACCCACTCATCCAAGGATGCAACAACATGGTCCTAAACATGTTTCACATTATTATAATTTTTCTTACCATTATTGTTTCCTTTATTGTGATTTGGCATCGGATTCGTGTATATCTTGAGGTGTTGGTTGCCAGCTGGTTGTTCAATGGTTATGGTCTTATTGTTAATGAGATCTTGGATCAAGTTTTTAAGTTGCATACAACTAGTTTTCATATGTCCCTGTATGTTATGAAAGTCACAAAGGTGCTTCTCATTATACCCTGGTGGTTTAACTTGAGGCTCTTGATAATTTTAATAGACTGGGATTTTGATGAGATTTTCTTGTACTAGTTGCTGCATGACTAATTCAATTGGCTCACCAAGCAGTGTGTATTTGCGTTTAGAGGGATACTTGTTCCTTGGGGCTGGTCCCCCTTGATCATTTAGATTGTTGATGTTTTGATGGGTGGGTTGTGATGGCGAGTTCATTTGTGTGCTTTTCTTAGCATTGGATTGTGGTTGTTGGTATGATTGTGTGTTTTGCCTTGGGGCACTGATAATAATTTTGGCATCAACGACACCTTCGTTAGTGACATTTTTGTTATCATCCCATGTGCAAGGTTTGTCATTGTAACTAGTTGATGGTCAATTTTCCTGACATGTATGTGTTCCCACTTGCGCAATAAGGGCTCTTTTGATGTTGAGAACCTTGGGGATCAACTAGTCATATGTTATTATGCATTGTATTTTCAAATGAAAGGACAAGTTCCTTTTTATATTGGCGATGATAGTCCCAATTTTTTATTCTTTCGGCATAGCGCATTTGCTCCTATTGGCCTTGGATCGCCATCATTGCAAAAAATATGCAAAGGTTTCCTCCTTGGCTTGTTTTAGGGCAGATAATTCTTCTACAATCACATCCATTCCTATGTTAAATGAGTAATTTTGTATGAATAAGTCCATAATTTCTTAGAAATTTTTGATTCTAGGGGGAAGGCGGGAGAACCATTCCATTTTTGGGCCAACCAAACTTTGAGGGAAGAGTCGCATTAGATAAGAATCGTCGTATGCAACTTCCATACAATGTACATGGAATTCCCTGATGTGATCTTCAGGATTACCTATCCCATGATATTTGTCAAATTTAGGTATCTCGAATCCTTGTGGGAACAAAACCATCACAATGCTTCTGTCAAATGGATAGGGACATAAATTCCCTTGTGTTTTTGTTGTTTTTCTCGATTGTAGGTCTAGCACTTGTTTTGAGAGAAATTTAATTTGTGCAGACACATCATTTTGTGGATCGGGTGGTGGGATGAATGTCTTTTAGGGTGGTTTGATCGCTTGAGTGACGGGTGGGGTGTTTTGCGTACTTGGTGTTATTCTTGAAGGAGGTTGTTGTAGGATTTTCTATGCAAGAAATGCTTGTTGCTATGTGTTGATAGTGTTTTTATGCACTTCTCAACACAGGCAGTGCATAGGCGCACTACCTCTCTTGAAAGACAATTTCCCACAATTGAGTTGTAGAACACTATCCCAAGGTCTCTCGGATGTCAGGTCATGACAGTGCTTAGATACCTTAGTAGTTTGATGTGATTTGCTGGAATCACAAGGCGGTCTTACAGAAATACAAAGTGTGGATGCGAAGCGTGAAGTTGGATCTTCGAAAAGGAGTTTTAGTATGAAAGCAGTTATGTGTTGGCTGTAGGTTCAAACAGCAGTCTCAAACTCCATCTAGTTGCAGATTTGGCTTTATAATGTGCAATGAACCTTGGTATTGTTCAGTTTCTAAAAAAAGTGGAAAAAAAGCGAAAGGGAAGAAAAGTTCCTAAGTCTGAAACTTGCAATGAATAGTGACAATGGAGTTCCTGCAATGGACAATTCCTTAAAACAATATCCCACTTAACCAGGGATTTCATAGTATCATGAAAATTGTGCTATCTTCTAAGGGCTGCAGATATCTCATCCTTCATCCACCACATACATGCATGAACTAAAGATAAGTGTTTGGGGCAGTTTTAATCGAGTCCAGGCTAACTTTGCATAGCTATCTACCTTCAGCAAACAGCAAAATGTATGGACTAAGGGATCATCAACAACACAGGAATTTTCATAAACACCAAACAGCATTCCTAAGATTTACCCAAATGCAATAAACAGCTAACTAAACAGCAAAGAGATCTAAGCTAAACATCTAATATTGGAGAAGTGAATCAAATGACATGAGAGAAAACAAGGAAATGCACCAAGTCAATGCTATTTCTTATAAATTTCTGCAGCATGTCTTTACAACAACTCAACTCTCACTTTGCAAATGAGGGGAGTGCCCTATTTATAGTTTTCCAAAAGTCAAATGAATGGCCAAGATTCATTACAATTGTGTGGCCAAGATTCATTACAAAATAGGGTTTCACCTACCCCCAAATAGATTTACAATTTTAAAACATTCTTTGTCCTTTTCCCTATTTCGTTATCTAGTGGATGACACTATTTCTTTTTCGTCCTATAGCTAATTGTTGTTTTCTTGGTTGTAGCTACTTTTCTGGGAGGTCTTCTTCCTTGGCTGGGCTGTCCTCTTGCTTCTCGGAAGTTGCGTGTTCAATGTACTTGAGGATGACAGCCTGGAGCTTGTCTACCTCGAGGACTTCGCATCTCAACACTTGGTAGCTCCATTCTTTGGCGCTCTCTTCCAGCCGCTTCCAGTCCTCGTCATACTTTGAGCCTTGGTCTCTGAATAACTCTGATCGATCGAAGGCACGGGCAACGAAACTCAGGAAATCTGTTGTGATATCTCTGACTGTCCCGTCCTTCATCTTTTCCTCAAAGTATGGCTTGATCTTTTCGGCATCCAAATGTACCGTGGGCATATCATAGCCCGTCATTAACTTAAGGTACTCGGTGCATTTTGCCCGGATCTCCTTGATCCACTCTATATCCGGATCTACCTTGTTCAAGATCTGCTCCATCCTTTCCTTCCGGTTGACAAGGTCTCTGCGCCATATGTCCACCAACCAGTGATCCTCTTTTTTTAGCTCTAGCTTTTCTTCCCACGTGCTTTCTGGCATCTGAAGGATGGCCTCGATTTTTGGGGCGGTGGAGTCATAGATTGCAGGGAAGTTCGTGCAGAGTTTCTTCGTACCCTCCAGGGATTGGACCAGGTCCAGGAACTTGTTGGCTATCTGCACAGCCAAGCTGATCCCCTCGTTTCCAATGCTTATGACCTGTTGGAACCAACCCTCAGTGGTCCTCTCCAAGTTCTTCCTCCTTTCTAGCTTATCTATCTACTCCTTGGAGAGTAGTTGTGGTGCAGCTGTAGAGGTAGTGGGCAAGTCATCTACTGAGGTCCACTGCTGAATATAATTGGTCAGGGCTGCAACCTGTGCCTTGAGCTCGTCCTTGGTGACCTTGTCCTGTTTGATTAGATGCACCACCGTGGCCACTGACTCTTCCAGATGTTTGACCTTCTGTTCCCTGGTTGCTGTCCCTAGGTCAATTGTAGAGATATTGTAGCTAACTTCGGCCTGGCCAATAGTTGGTGTTGCTACTTGTGCTGCTTGGGAGCCAGAAGCGTCCATGGTTATCTTGGAATGGACCTTAGGCTTCTTCTCCTTGTTTGTTGTGGTCAGGGATCGAGCCAAGATGGCTTCCAATCTCGACCTCGGGTCTGTCAGAACTGGGGTTGCCCTTTCAAGCTGCTTTTCCAACCAGTTGGGCATGGTAGATTTGTCCTTGGGTGCATCATGGCTACCTTCACCCTTTTCAGTTAGAGGCAAGACTTCTGCCTCCTTTTCCTTTTGAAGCTCTTCCTCCTCTTCATCAGAGTCACGATAAAACACGAGGCGTTTAGCGGGTGCCTTGGTAGACAACATCCGGGTGGGATCTTCTTCTCCCGCCACCTCTTCTTCTTTCTTTTCTTCAACAACCTCGGCCTCGGGGCTCTTCACAATATGGGTCTCAGTCTCAGTGATATCCTTTTTAGGTTGCTCTTCTTGTGGCTGTCCCTCTTCACCATGCGGCGACTGTTCTACCTCCTCCTCAACATCCTTTGGCTGCTGAGCCAACTCTTCTTCAACGTCTTCATCGAAAACTCGAATAATTTCCTTGGCACCCAAGCCATCCTCTCCATCCCCGCTCTCGGAAGAGCCTGTCTCTTCTTCCTCATAGGCCACCTTGTCGATGGTTTTGTGCTCGTATTAGGGGTGCTCATAGTAATCATCAACCTCTTCCTCAATAGGCTTTGAAGCCTCCTGTTCCAGCTCCTCCAACTCTTTGGAAATCTGCATTGTGGCCTCCATGGCTGGCGGCCCGGTTGGCGGTTGCGAAGGCTGAGCTATTGCCAGGGCTTGGGCAAGGGCTGCCTGGAGTGCAGGGTCCATTACGATTTGCGAGAGCTCGAGGGGAAGACTCTACAGGTGCCGTGTAATAGCCTCGGACATAGTGGAAAGGGGAACCGGTGATGCTATTGTTGCCAGAGGCAGGGAGGTAATGGGTGACATGGCAGACGCAGAGGAATGGGAAGTGGTCATGCTAGAGGAGGAGTCGATATTGATTATTGACCTGGCCGGGGGTGAAGAGGTAAGGTGAACAGAAATGTCCACCGCCTATGGAGATGAGGCGATTGCGGCCTGAGAGGCGGGCAGCACACCAATCGGGGGAGGAAGGAGCAAGGGAGGCTGCGCCTCTGTTGTGATCACTGTCCTCTTGAGCTTCTTGGGAGATGAGCCTCTTGTGTCCTTCGTTGCTTGTTCTTTGGGGTCCGCAGACTGTGTCGTTTCTACCTCTTTTCTCTTATGAGACCTGGTGATGGGGGGAGACTTGGAAGTCTCACCAGCTGATGGGGAGGCGGCAACGTCCTCCGTGGTGCTTGGCTTGCTCTTGAGCGCTTCATATGTTAGAGCCACCCCCTGTTGCTTTAGTTGTGCTACCTGCCCATCAACCCATTCCCTAGTGCGAGCTATAATCGGCTAGGTGATAGTATCTAGGTCCTCGACCTCTTGCTCATCCCAGTCGATGTAGGGGATTGCCAGGTCGGCAACCGCAAGGTACCTCAGGTGCACAAGGGTGGACTCATCCTCCTCAAGTTGATCAGGCACCGAAAACAGTTGTACCCTCCTCAAAAACTGCAGGTCATGCGCATGTAGTGTCTCATGCGGACCTCCTTGTCATCTTTACAATTTGCCCAAAAATATTTGACATGGTACTTGTGGGCGTACGCCAGCCCCAGTGCCTTCCTGACATGGCCATGTGGGTCCATTCGTGGGTGAGTCGTGTACCATTCAATGTTATACTATTTAAGTTCTTTCTCTGAGTTGCCGGTGCATTGAGATGTTTGTAGTCGATATAGGCCCTGGCCGAGGGTCATGGGATAGGGGATCCCTGCTATGTGCTTGTTGCCAAAGACCGTTTGAATGTGTTGGAGTTGCCGGGAGAGCTCTAGGAGAATGATCCTGTCGTTTGGGTATCTCGGCAAGTTGTTCGGCCGTTCCATGAATCCTTGGGCGTGGATGTAAGTGAACTTAGGGAACTGAATGAATAGGGAGGCGTACTCCTTCAGGAGCACCCGGGCACTGTGGGATACCCTTCTCTCGAAGTCCCCGGCTATCAATCTGATGATGTGGCCAATGAAGGCATCATTGACCCGGCAGTACTCCCTTTTGAAGTTGCAGTATTGTAGTTGAGGGTACCGGTCAAAAGGCTTGAGCCCTCGTTTGTAATCCTGATCCGATGCCATAAATAGCCCACTATATTGTCTCTGACCTACCAAGGAGTATACCAGGTACGAGGTCATATAGAACTTGGAGCTTTTCTTAACATTTACAAACTGCTCGTGGAAGCAGTTGCTGATGATACTCCCCCAGTCGAATGATATCTTAGTTTTCACGTCCTCATTTCCTCGTATGATCTATTCAATGTAGTAAGCCATCCACTCTTGGAAGTAGGCGGCTGCTGGGAGGCCCATGAACCTACTTATCATAGTCACCAAGTCGTGATAATCTTCCTGAAAGTCGCTGCAGAACAGCTCTTGGGGAACCTTTGCAGCGCTGCCCCGTTTCTCCTTAAGCCAGTAAATGTTAATTGACTTCTTGCAACCCAATGGATTGGCATCCCCGCCGCCTGACACTGCTCCAAAGTGGGGACCTGCATATGTGGGAATGTAGGAATGTGAAACGTTTTAGTGATTCCTTCTGGAGACATGTCGGCGAGGATGTTCCCCTCCTTGTCCACGATCGTTCTGGTGTCCGTTTGGTAGGCTTCTCGGCAAGCCATTACTAATTCAGGTGCTATCAGAGATGGAGGGAAGCCGACAGCTTTAGTGATTCCGCTTTGGCATATCAACCTAGCATTCTTTATTTTAGGGTCGACCTTGACCCTCTGGGTGAACTCATCTATGTCCACTTGGCCGATATTGGTATCTGAGATCTCTTTCCAGTCAGTCGAGACCTTTGAATGGAGCGGCTCACCCTAAAATTGGAATTTCATCTGATCTTTATCGTCTCTTCCCCGAGCGGCTCTTCTAGATTTCTTGCCCTTATCCTTTTCGGCGGAGGCCCCTAAAGCTCCTGCAGCTGATTCCATATATCCTGCAGCCAAAGGGTGAAGTTAGCACAACAAAACATCAACAACATTAATATTAGTCCATATTATGAGTATATCATCTAAATAACCATTTAAATACATCATAAATTTTATCCTCAGATGATATCGATTTCATTTTAGAGCATTTGGACAATTCAGGCCCGGAGGGCTGGACTTCCCTGACAGGAATGCTGTCAGGGAGGGAGAACAAGACCGAAAGTTCTCGGAGACCCCCATTGGCCAAATTTTGGTATTTTAAGAGGCCTAAGATGGAGAACGACATAATTTAGGACGTGGGTCGAAGTTAGATTCTGAATTTGAGTCGGTTTGGATTGATTTAAGGAACTTCAGAGGTTTCAAGCCAAAAGGCAGTTAAGGGGCGGCCGTTGGGGATGACAAACGAAGGGCAGAAGTCCGAACGAGGAAGTCCAAGGTCCAGGGCCCTCGAGGCCAAACGACGGCTGGTATGAGGTTATGGTCCAGGCAGTAGGCGGAAATCCGGCCTCGAAAGTCCGAAGGCCGGGGTCCGGGGCACCGAAGGACGGACGGGCGCACATACTGTTCAAGCTCGGCGGCGGCGGAGGTAATGCCGGAGCCCGGCAGCCGGGGCAACGTGAGGTTATAGCTGCTCCAAGATTTTCATTGATTGGAACGGCGGCGGCGAAAGGCGGCCCGGAGCCCGGGCGGCGGGAAGACGAGAGTTGCAGGCTACCGCATGAATTTTGCGATGATTTGAACAGCGGCGGCGGGTGGCAATCCGGGACCCGGCGACCGGAGAGACGGGGGACGACGGCCGCCGTAAAGTTTCGGCAGCGATCGGACGACGGCAGCAGCTAAGGTATCTTCTGGGGCCCGAAGGTCAGGCAGCCGGATGGGTTCTGCCGTGGATGACGGCGGAACCGTCACGGAGTTCCGGGGATGGAACTCCAGACGGCCAGGGCCGGAGGGTCCCGGGGCATGGAAAAGTTTAAGCAACCTTCAGACGGCCAAAGTAAACCTGGGATCCGAAGGGCGGGTGACAGAACGGACTTCGCCACCGAGGCAACGACTGGCCAAATGGCAGAAAAAGGGCGGCGGAACCCCGACGTCCGGGGCCTGAGCACATGAAAGGACGAAGACCCGGTTTCAATTCAACGGTTAAGGCGAGATCGGGGTCCGACCGCCACGAGGCAGGATGGCTTGGTTAGACTTTGACGTGGCGAAACGTAACAGGCATTCTGGGGATGGAATCCCGATGACCCGGGCCCGGCTAAGGGGACGGCCGCTAGCATGCAACCATACCCTGGAATGGAACGGCGAAAGAGGGGACCGGGTCCGAGGGCGTCGGTCGCCCTGCGCGAAGAACTGCCACGCAATGGGCGAGCTCCGGATCGACAGAGAGGGTCATTCCAACCGTTTTTAGGAGATTTTAAAACATGGGTAACGGGCGCCACCGGGTGCTCTTCATTTTATGCAATTTAATTTATTTGTTTAATTACTAGAATCCCCAAAAATGATCAAAAACGATGGGAAGGCAAACGAGGATGGCCTACCTCGGATATGCTAAGCGGGGAGGTGCAGAATCCACTGGGAATCGACGGAGCGAACTTTGATGATGACGATCGAGACGCTACAGAAGGCAGTGGTCTCTAGTTAATCGCTGCTCCAATTCGCCTCAATTCGAACAATGAAAATGACCGATGAATTTGGGAATTATATACCCCAGGCGCCATTAATACGCTCATTAAATTCAGGTACGGACGCGCCAAAAGGTTGGTGAAATTCAAATTAGGTCGACGGCGGCGGATGAGACCTCGGGCCCCGGAGGCCGGAGGGACGCATGATGACGGCCGCCACGAGATTTTGCGTTGATTGGGCGACGACGGCGACGGCATGCTCGGGGCCCGGAGGGCGGGGCACCACCGAAAGTTCGCCGCTGAAGACTTCGCTTTGCATGGGTGATGGCGGCGACGAGCACCATCCCGGGGCCCGAGAGGCGGGCGGCCGCCGGAGAGCCACCATGAAGGACGGCGATCCCGGGACGGAAGTCCGGACTTGAACTTCCAGAGCCCAGGGCCCGAAGGAGCCGGGGCCGTCCGGGAAATCCCCGAAGACTTCCGAACGGAAGATGGCAGGGCGAGCTCCGGAGGGTGGAAAGACGCCCGGGGAACGCCGCAAAGGGCGGTGAACACAAAGGGGAAACCGGATAAGGGAACCCCGGAGGCCCGGGCCCCGGGGGGCCCAGGGCCGTCCAGAGCCAAACGAAGCCAAAGGAACCCACAAGGCCCCGGAGGGCAGCAAAAACCAAAAGGGAAAGCACGGTCGATTTTAGGATGAAACCTTAGAGCAACATCGACCATGCAGAACATCAAAAAAAAAGGGGCACGCAAAATGAGGCAGTGTCGAAAGACCCAGCAAGGCGAAAGAAAAGAGGGTCCCCATTCCTAACGGGGCGTGTGTACTGAGGGCACAACAAATGGCGACTCCGCTGGAGAACGCTACGAAGCGTTCTACGGATAAATATTCATTCAGGACCCAGAATCTCTGGTTTTGCAGACCAGGAGCGGCTTCCAAGGATGAATCCAGGAGAACGATATCCTTAATTAGGTCAGCTTACATAACATCTCGAAAGTGTGTGTGAAGTGAGTTCATTCCTTTCCTAGGGATAGTAACCAGGGTTATTACTTTAACCAAGTGAGCTACATAAGTTGCCTAACACCAAAAGTAACCTGGACATTGCTCCGCTGCCAGTCAGGCATCCATAGCCCCAGCGGAGTTGTCGCTACAATCTCATGGATATTGCTCTACTGCCGGCCAGGCGTCCATAGCCCCGGTAGAGTTATCCGAACGCCCATACGGTCATTTATTTCCTTTTTTCAGAGTTTCTTTTCTTCTTTTTTTTGCTTTGATATTTCATTTCTCTTTTACCATTTAGTTCGACCGGGTAAGTATTGAAGCCTACAATGGGTTTGAGACTGCAGTGGTCACTGGAGTAGACTTAAGATTTTTCACTCACTTAGGTGTCGTGACAACCATAGCACGGTCCTTCAGAATTTATTATTATGTAATTTGTGTGAGATCCGAGATGTGGGTAAGAAGATTCGGCGAAGGGTCAAGTTCTGAGTAGAGTTCAGATAGGGAAATCATTCGTGGATAGCTTTGCAAAGACCAATAGTCTAGTGTGAATGTTTAGCCAAAGAACACGAAGAATGGACAGCAAAGTGGACCGCTTGTCAGGCAAGCACAGCCACCGCGAAGGAGCAGGAAACATTTTTCGAAACAAAACTGGCGGGAGGGGAAAGCAAAAAAAATGACACGAACAAAATGCAAACAAGCAAGAAAGCAACTACTCTAACCTATGCACAGGTATTTACAACAAAGAGCTCGAAGGAGCTCAAGCCTGGAAGTAATGCTTCAGGTGCTGCCCATTGACTGGCAACAGGACGTTCTCACCGATTAATTTCTTTAGGCGGAAGGCATTATCTCCCAAAATCTCAGCTATCTGAAAGGGGCCAAGCCAAAGCTTGTCAAATTTATTGTGTCCCCCTTTCTTCTCATGGGCCTTGTCCCAATATAGGACCAAATCTGCAATCCTAAAGGCCTTGATTTTGGCTCGGCGGTCGAACCATCTCTTAACTACGCCTTGATGTTTGGCAAAATTTTTGATTGCACAGTTTTGAACTTCTTCTAAATGTAAAAGCACAGCTAAACGAGCTTCCCTACGATCTCCTCTTTCATAAAAATCGTTGATGAACTGAAGAGTAGGAATCTTCAGGTGGATGGGGAATATAGGCTCAAGGCCATAGACAAGGTGGAACGGAGAATCACCAAGGGCAGCCTTGTGGCGGGTGCGATCAGCCCAAAGGGCAAAATGGAGCTGGGTATGCCAGTCCTTGGGATTCCTATCTAGTAGCTTCTTGATCACGGTAATCAAATTCTTGTTCGTGGACTCGGCAAGGCCATTGCCCTGAGGGTAGTAATTGGATGAAAATTTGAGAGCAATCCCATAGTCAAAGGCCCAACTAGCAAATTTTAATGAAGCGAAGGCAGGTCCATTATCACATACCAAAGCATACGGACAACCAAACCGATTTAAAATAAAACTTTCTAAGAAATCTGTAACTACTTTAGTTGTACAATGCTTACAAACTATTGCTTCCGTCCATCTAGTACAATAATCAGTAGCGGTCAGAATGTACCTGTGTCCTACAAATGATGGAGGGCTTACCAGACCGATGAAGTCGAGACCCCATTGTGCAAAAGGCCTTACCTCCAGCACGGGCTGCAGTGGGACAGCAGCATTCCTCTCCTTGGTGGCAGTGGTCTGGCACGTATGACAGGAACGAACATGGCAATGGGCATCCTTGAAGACGGTTGGCCAATAATACCTTGCCCTTAATATTTGATGTGCCGTAGAAGAACCCGAGCCATGGCCCGTACCGAATTTATTATGAAATTCTCTCAAAACGTGTTCTGCTTCCTCCTTGCCAAGGCATCTTAGATAAACGCCCTCGTGATTCTTCTTATAGATAATGGACCCCTATAACATGAAACCACTACTTTTCAATCTCAGGGCCCTCTTCTGGACTCCTTGCAGATGCTGTGAACACTTATGATTAAGCAGATAATAAACAACATCTTGGTACCATTCTCCCGGGGAGACATCTTCAAGCTGATATTGTTGTACCGTGAGTTCGGGTCCAGCTTCTGCTGCTGTTTCGGCCATTGTACGGGTGAGTGCCTGCCCTCTTACCAATTTCATTGGTTGGATCTCCATATCATATTCTTGGAGCAGGGTGACCCACTTAGCCCTCCGTTCGCCCAACTCATTTTGCATGAGTAGCGTTTTGACCGTTGGGTCGGGAACGATGGCGAACACCTTGTTGCGTAGAATGTAGTGTCTAAATTTTTTCACTCCTCTGACTAGGGCGTACGCCTACTTTTCTATGTTGTGGTAATGCAATTCAGCATCTTTGAGGGGAGCACTCATAAAGGTGATCGGATGCTCGTTTCCTTCGGCGTCCTTTTGGGTCAACATCCTAGCACAGGAGTGTTTCGAAGTAAATGAATAGATGTAGAATGGCTTCAGATAATCCAGACTAACTAATACGGGCGCCTCAGTAATGGCTTGTTTGATTTCTTCGAAGGATTGTTTGGAATCTGGCGTCCACTCAACTTTAGCGTCCTGTTTGAGCATGGCATTGAGAGGTTTGACAATTTTCGCAAAACCTATGATGAATTTCTAGACAAAATTGATCTTTCTGAAGAAAGACTTTAATTCCTTCTTGCTGCCTGGGGGCTGAATCTTGACTAGCGACTCAATGCATTCAGGATCAATGGAGATTCCTTGCTCTGAGATGATGTGCCCGAGTAATCTGCCTTCGATCACTCCAAAAATGCACTTCTTAGTGTTGAGAGAAACCCCGAACTCTCAGCATCTCTGAAATACTTTACATAAGTCAAAGACGTGATCACCTCGCTTCTTGGAGAATATGGTGAAATCATCTATGTAGATGATTATGCATTTGCCAATTAGGTCTTTGAAGGCAATATCCATGGCGCGTTGGAAAGTGGCACCGGCATTGATGAGCTCGAACGGCATTCTTCTGTATGCAAACGTCCCCCACTTAGTGGTGAATGTCGTCTTGTGGCGATCCTCATATTGCACCATTACCTAATTATACCCGGAGTATCCGTCGAGGAACGACATCATCTAGGAGCCGTTGGTAATTTGCAGCACTTCATCCAGCGAAGGCACTGGATAGTTGTCCTTCTCTGAGGCACGATTGAGATTGCAGAAATCTACGCACAATCTGATCTCTCCATTCTTTTTCCTGACCGGGACCAAATTGGCCACCCATGTGGAGTGCCTGACGGGAAAGATGATTCTTGCTGAAAGCAATTTTTGCACCTCCTTGTAAACGAAAAGTTCTAGCAAGGCATTAATAGGGTGCTACCGCTGGCGAAACGGCCTTACTTTCGTCTTAAGAGGGATGGTGTGCGTGATGATAGAGGTGTTGTACGTTTTCAAATCTTCGTAGCTCCATGCCACCACATCATGATATCTTTTCAATGCATCTGTGATTCCCTTCTTCTCTTCGGGCGTACATACCTTCCCAATAAAAATGTTCTTGGTATCCTCGGCCGTGCCCAGGTTGTGAGTGTTGCACTGCTTGCTTATAGCTTCCTTTTTTGTTTGTCGATCCTGATCCCTAATCTGATCCAAGTCGAATACACGCTCCAGCTGAACCATGCCTCTGGGGATCGTGTTGGTCTTGAGATTAATAACCCCTTCTATGTCCAATTCAACCTCCTGTGGATCAGCTTCGTCAATTATTTGAGCTGCAAAGACGTCAGAACTTGTGATGAACTGGAGGATATGCTTATCATCATTGAAGACCTATAGGTGAGTAACAT
Organism: Sequoia sempervirens; assembly: GCA_007258455.2. NCBI lineage: Eukaryota > Viridiplantae > Streptophyta > Pinopsida > Cupressales > Cupressaceae > Sequoia > Sequoia sempervirens. The sequence continues at coordinate 815,207,837 of VDFB02270651.1, read as the reverse complement.
TATCCGAGACTGATGGCATAGATGTTAGTTCAACAGTGAACTTCTTGAGCCCAGACAAAGAGAGAGGCTGCAGAGTGCTGGCTGCTTGAGCCAAGGCATCAGCTGTGCGATTCTGAGCACGAGGGATCAATTATATGTTGAATGCATCTAGGCCCTCTAGGAGATCCCACACCCTGTGTCTATAATTGGTGAGTCTTCGATCATGGCAGGAGTATAATTTCCTGACCTGCTTAACTACAAGCGCGGAATCCCCGAAGACTTGCAGCACTTTCACGTTTTTCTTAAAGGCCATAAGAAGGCCAAGGACTAAGGCCTCATATTCTGCTACGTTATTGGTGCAATAAAACTATAACCAGTGGGCAACAAGAAATTTCTTATCCGTTGGACTGATGAGTTCAATCCCTACTCCAGCTCCTTGCCTTGACTTCGATCCATCAAATCGGAGTGTCCAGCACGCGGAGTGTTCCTTGTCTTTGGGTGTGATCGAGCCTCCGTTCCCTTTTGGCTGGATGGTGGGCCTTGTGATCTTGGGGGGGTTTCTGATTCAGAGCAATGATCAATAGGCGGTTCTGCTGGTGCCCCCTTTGGTGTTTCCATCGGAGGAGCAGCGGTTTTCTTCACATGCTCCACTGCTGCTTAGCATAGGCAACAGTTGAACTCGGAGTGAGCAGCGTTGTGGACCCTACACTAGTTCGGCAATAAGAGGTCTTGGAAATTCATTCTAGCTCCTAGGCTGAGCTGATCTCTTGCACATTTTTCCATGAACTCCTGGAAGCCATCGAGCAATCCCCAGTCGTCATCTTTATCTAGCTCATCATCAACTTCTACCAACATTCCTGCATCTGGGGGCATTTGTGCGGAACCTGCCGAGGGACTACACAATACTAGCAATACTTCATCTGCGCGTTCTTCCTAAAGCTTAAGCTCATTTTGGTAAGCAAAAGGGCGATAATTCCCTAGGTCGGTCTCAGCGAACAACACCTCGCTGAGATTATTGTATTCCGTGATCATATACTTCATACGGGGTTCACGGTCAATACGGATCTGATTTGGCAGCCCCTTCCATGGCAGCCACATGTGAGAAAGGTCAGTGGCGGTGTATTCATTCAGCACCTTGGTGAACTCTCTCCCTAAAATAATTCCATAAACATCGGGAATATCTGCCACTTGGATATCGACAACCTGCTATATCCGGGGGTCCGCAGCAATTTGCATGGGGATGCAGTTTATTTCACGTATGATGTTGATCTCTGTTTTGTCCAGCTGGGTGACCTTTCTCTTTGAAGGCGTGGGAGTGATGCCAAGAGCCTTGCATACGACCAAGGGCATGACATTGGCAGATGCGCTTGAATCGAGCAGGCAGTTGTGCAAGTTCTTCCCAAAGACCCTAATAGTAGTCAAGAACGGGGGAGTTTTTGGTCTCCCTTGGAGGATGCCCACGGGTGTGTCCATTTGAGCTATCTGGCCTTTGTTCCTATCACTACCCGTATCCTTGGTTTGCTTAAATTTCTGGTCCTTGGGAGGCTATCTACTAGCCCTTTCTAGCTCCTTTTCAACATATCTACATGCCGACTGATCTATGGGCATATTGTTCCTTCTTCCGGTGTTGCCATATATCTCTTGTTCTTTCGTGGGATCCTCAAAGGTTACCCTCTTGGCTGGGGTCTCTTGCGTTGTGCTAGATGAGGGAGTCTCATTCAGAACCCTGAAGAAGGCGTGCCTTACGGCAGGAACCTTGAGTAATTCGAAAGCCGACAAACTAATTTTGACCTTCTTGAACTCTTCTGCCACATATTCACCCATTTGCTTAATTTCAGAGCTAAAAGCTTGGCCTATGGGAGAACTAGGGGTTTGAATCTTGGTTTGCCCAGGCGGATTTTGGGGTTGGCTCTGAGGCTGACCTTGCGGTTGGTTTTGGGATTGGTTCTTGTTGAGGTATTGGGTAGGTATGTGGGGTAGCCCTAGGTTATTACTGGCATTTGGATTGGGCAGAGTGGCGAAATTGTTTGGTGGGGTAGAAGTTGTGAAGGGTCCACCGGCTTGTCTATTCCTGAGGAAATAGGGACTCAACCGTTGATGGAACATGTGGACCTCATCCACAAATGGATCTTCTTCATCCACTGGACTGTTATCTACCGAATCAAAAAGCTGAGCTAAAGCTGATTCATTACTTACCTCTTATGCTTTCTCATCCTTAATAGGGGTAGGCTCGGCTTCGGGTTCGTTGTGATTGCCTCGCAGAAATGGTGCCTGATTGACCACCAAACATGAGGAATCATAGGGCTCAGATGAGACAATGTCCCTACAGTTGGCATTATCGACGGCATTTTGTACCTCCACCTGGAAGATTTCAGCAGCTGTCTGGAACTCGGGACAATCCAGCTCAGAATTCCTGCTAGTTTTGTGAAGTTGGCACCATCCGGACAAAGCCGCTTCGGCCAGATACACACTGCTGGATGTTTTGTCATGGCCTACTGGTTGATCGAATGGCATGGGGACACCACCGTTGTTGGGCCTGGTGTTCCATGTGTGGTTCTGCCTCTAAGAAGGCCTCCTTTCTGCATTTTGATTGGAGTTCTGCCCCCTCTCATAATTCTGCCCGGAGGAGGTGCCCACTTCACGATTGTCCCTGTTATCTCTATTGTCTCAAGACTCTCGACTATCCCTGTTAAGGTTGGCCTAAAAATTACGTTGGGAGGCCTGCAACTGATTATTCTGGTTCTTCAGATGCATCATCTTTGTGGACATCTTCTTGATCATCTCGGTTAATTCCTCTAGCTTGTCCTTCTCGGCCGCACCTCTAGGCAACGGGGCAAGATTTTGGAGAAAAGTGGGCGGGGCTGCCGGCTGATTTTGATAGGCTGGAGGAAAGTCCAGTCCTGACAAGTACAACGGCGCCTGGGGTTGTTGAGAATATGCTTGCTGTTGCGGAGCTATCTGGGAATAGTTGTACTGCTGCTGGGGCTGTAAATAAGACGTCGTGGGAAGCACATAATTCAACGGCTACCCCGGATGTGGCACCATAGGCAATTGAGGCACCTGGTTCATGAGAGGAGTTTGGTGAGCAAACGCCTGATTAAGCCCCTGAATTTGCATTGGGTGGGCGACGGGCTCCAAAGAGGGCAGTGGGCCAAAGATATTTTGTCCCAAGTCCGCACTAGCGACGACAGCTTCTGCATAAGCAGCTAGTAAGGTAGCAGGTGGTGGGCGCATCCTTTTTACCAATGCCGACGTGAGGTTGTCTAGGGCCGCGTAATAGACAGGGAGAGCTGCCGCATCATTATGGACGTATGGATCCTGAAGCCTCATGTGAGCCTGATGGAAGCGATCATTGAAGGAGCCAATAGGTTCGTTGACCTCCCTTCTGATAGACATGAACTGCTGGTAAAGGTCCGCGGGGTTGACAGGGATCTTGTACTTCTGCAGGAAGGCATTCTTCATCAGGTTCCACGAGGTGATGGATCCCCTCGTAAGATTGATGTACCAGTAGAAGGCCTCTTCTCCCAACGAATGCAGAAAGAGGCGACACACCAAGTCCTCGTGATCCACCTGCATTTCGGTAATTACTGTTTCGAATATCTTGATATGCTCTTCGGCTGTTCTTTGCATGTCGCGGGGATGGAACTTCGAGCAAAAGCCCTCTGAATTTTTGGGCATGTCATTGTAAATAGCAAAGTGTATCGGCGAAGGGTTATGCACAAGCCAAGCCATGGGGGGAGGCAGAGGTGGCACTTGCTGTTGGAGAACAGGTATTTGGGGCTGTATTGGCAATACAACCACAATGCGGGGCTGCCCTTGAGCTATGGCTACCTGGACTGCGCCTTGGGCTGAAAGGGCCGGGAGAGGAGCGAACCCCTGGCTACCAGAAGTAAGATGTGCAAATGTTGTTTGAGATGGTTGAGTCGAAGATGAAGGCCAGCCAAATGGAAGTGAGGGTGAAATGGAGACGGATGGAGTGGAGGAAGAGGAAGAGGCGGAGCTGCTTCCTTGTGCTCATTTTTCCCTCGTGGGAGGCTGCAATTCTTCAAATTCTCCTTTATTTGGTGTTGATCGTAGAATCCTTTGAAACCTTTCTGGGGAGAATGATCTGATCCGATCCAGCTTCGCTTTATCCCGTAGCTTAGTATTCTGATCGTGGCCCTCCTTCTAGCGCCAGTTCTGTTGATAGTGTTTTTATGCACTTCTCAACACAGGCAGTGCATAGGCGCACTACCTCTCTTGAAAGACAATTTCCCACAATCGAGTTGCAGAACACTATCCCAAGGTCTCTCGGATGTCAGGTCATGACAGTGCTTAGATACCTCAGTAGTTTGATGTGATTTGTTGGAATCACAAGGCGGTCTTATAGAAATACAAAGTGTGGATACGAAGCGTGAAGTTGGATCTTCGAAAAAGAGTTTTAGTATAAAAGCAGTTATGTGTTGGTTGTAGGTTCAAACAACAGTCTCAAACTCCATCTAGTTGCAGATTTGGCTTTATAATGTGCAATGAACCTTTGTATTGTTCAGTTTCTAAAAAAAGTGAAAAAAAAGCGAAAGGGAAGAAAAGTTCCTAAGTTTGAAATTTGCAATGAATAGTGACAATGGAGTTCCTGCAATGGACAATTCCTTAAAACAATATCCCACTTAACCAGGGATTTTACAGTATCATGGAAACTGTGCTATCTTCTAAGGGCTGCAGATATCTCATCCTTCATCCACCACATACATGCATGAACTAAAGATAAGTGTTTAGGGCAGCTTTAATCGAGTCCAGGCTAACTTTGCACGGCTATCTACCTTCAGCAAACAGAAAAAAGTATGGACTAAGGGATCATCAACAGCGCAAGAATTTTTATAAACACCAAACAGCATTCCTAAGATTTACCCAAATACAATAAACAGCTAACTAAATAGCAAAGAGATCTAAGCTAAACATCTAATATTGGAGAAGTGAATCAAATGATATGAGAGAAAATAAGGAAATGCACCAAGTCAATGCTATTTCTTATAAATTTCTGCATCATGTCTTTACAACAACTCAACTCTCACTTTGCAAATGAGGGGAGTGCCCTATTTATAGTTTTCCAAAAGTCAAATGAATGGCCAAGATTCATTACAAAATAGGGTTTCACCTACCCCCAAATAGATTTACAATTTTAAAAAATTCTTTATCATTTTCCCTATTTCGTCATCTAGTGGATGACACTATTGCTTTTTCATCCTGTAGCTAATTGCTATTTTCTTGGCTGTAGCTACTCTTCTGGGATGTCTTCTTCCTTGGCTGGGCTGTCCTCTTGCTTCTTGGAAGCTGCGTGTTCAATGTACTTGAGGATGACGGCCTGGAGCTTGTCTACCTCGAGGACTTCGCATCTCAACGCTTGGTAGCTCCATTCTTTGGCACTCTCTTCCAACCACTTCCAGTCCTCTTCATACTTTGAGCCTTGGTCTCTGAATAGCTCTGATCGATCGAAGGCACGGGCAACGAAACTCAGGAAATCCGTTGTGATATCTCTGACTGTCCCGTCCTTCATCTTTTCCTCAAAGTATGGCTTGATCTTTTCGGCATCCAATTGTACCGTGGGCATATCATGGCCCGTCATTAACTTAAGGTACACGATGCATTCTGCCCGGATCTCCTTGATCCACTCTATATCCGGATCTACCTTGTTCAGGATCTGCTCCATCCTTTCCTTCCAGTTGACAAGGTCTCTGCGCCATATGTCCACCAACCAGTGATCCTCTTTTTTCAGCTCTAACTTTTCTTCTCACGTGCTTTATGGCATCTGAAGGATGGCCTCGATTTTCGGGGTGGTGGAGTCATAGATTGCAGGGAAGTTCGTGCAGAGTTTCTTCGTACCCTCCAGGGATTGGACTAGGTCCAGGAACTTGTTGGCTATCTGCACAGCCAAGCTGATCCCCTCGTTTCCAATGCTTATGACCTGTTGGAACCAACCCTCAGTGGTCCTCTCCAAGTTCTTCCTCCTTTCTAGCTTATCTATCTACTCCTTGGAGAGTAGCTATGGTGCAGCTATAGAGGTAGTGGGCAAGTCATCTACTGAGGTCCACTGCTGAATATAATCAGTCAGGGATGCAACCTGTGCCTTGAGCTCATCCTTGGTGACCTTGTCCTGTTTGATTAGATGCACCATCGTGGCCACTGACTCTTCCAGATGTCGACCTTCTATTCCTTGGTTGCTGTCCCTAGGTCAATTGTAGAGATATTGTAGCTAACTCCGGCCTGGCTAATAGTTGGTGTTGCTACTTGTGCTACCCGAGAGCCAGAAGCGTCCATGGTTATCTTGTAACGGACCTTAGGCTTCTCCTCCTTATTTTTTGTGGTCAGGGATCGAGCCAAGATGGCTTCCAATCTCGACCTCGGGTCTGTCGAAACTGGGGTTGCCCTTTCAAGCTACTTTTCCAACCAGTCGGGCATGGTAAATTTGTCCTTGGGTGCATGATGGCTGCCTTCACCCTTTTCAGTTAGAGGCAAGACTTCTACCTCCTTTTCCTTTTGAAGCTCTTCCTCCTCTTCGTCAGAGTCACGATAAAACACGAGGCGTTTAGCGGGTGCCTTGGTAGACAACATCCGGGTGGGATCTTCTTCTCCCGCCACCTCTTCTTCTTTCTTTTCTTCAATAGCCTCGGCCTCGGGGCTCTTCACAATATGGGTCTCGGTCTCAGTGATAACCTTTTTAGGTTGCTCTTCTTGCGGCTGTCCCTCTTCACCATGCAGTGACTGTTCTGCCTCCTCCTCAACATCCTTTGGCTGCTGAGCCAACTCTTCTTCAACGTCTTCATCAAAAACTCGAATAATTTTCTTGGCACCCGAGCCATCCTCTCCATCCCTGCTCTCGGAAGATCCTGTCTCTTCTTCCTCGTAGGCCACCTTGTCGATGGTTTTGTGCTCGTATTCGGGGTGCTCATAGTAATCATCGGCCTCTTCCTTGATAGGCTTTGAAGCCTCCTATTCTAGCTCCTCCAACTCTTTGGAAATCTGCATTGTGGCCTCCATGGCTGGCGGCCCGGTTGGCAGTTGCGAAGGCTGAGCTGTTGCGAGGGCTTGGGCAAGGGCTGCCTGGAGTGCGGGGTCCATTAGGATTGCGAGAGCTCAGGGGAAGACTCTGCAGGTGCCGTGTAATAGCCTCGGGCACAGTGGAAAGGGGAACCGGTGATGCTATTGTTGCCAGAGGCAGGGAGGTAATGGGTGACATGGCAGCAGTAGAGGAAGCGGAAGTGGTCATTCTAGAGGAGGAGTCGATATTGATTATTGACCCGGCCAGGGGTGAAGAGGCAAGGTGAACAGAAATGTCCACTGCCTGTGGAGATGAGGTGATTGCGGCCTGAGAGGCGGGCAGCACACCAGTCGGGGGAGGAAGGAGCAAGGGATGTTGTGCCTCTGTTGTGATCACTATCATCTTGAGCTTCTTGGGAGATGAGCCTCCCGTGTCCTTCGTTGCTTCTTCTTTGGGGTCCGCAGACTGTGCCATTTCTGCCTCTTTTCTCTTCTGGGACCTGGTGATGGGCGGAGACTTGGAAGTCTCACCAGCTGATGGGGAGGCGACAACGTCCTCCGCGGTGCTTGGCTCGCTCTTGAGCGCTTCATATGTTAGAGCCACCCCCTGTTGCTTTAGTTGTGCTACCTGCCCATCAACCCATTCCCTAGTGCAAGCTATAATCGGCTGGGTGATAGTATCCAGGTCCTCGACCTCTTGCTCGTCCTAGTTGATGGAGGGGATTGCCAAGTCGGCAACTGCAGGGTACCTCGGGTGCACAAGGGTGGACTCATCCTCCTCAAGTTGATCAGGCACCGGAAACAGCTGCACCCTCCTCAAAAACTGCACGGTCATGCGCATGTAGTGTCTCATGCGGACCTCCTTGTCATCTTTACAATCTGCCTAGAAATATTTGACATGGTACTTGTGGGTGTACGCGGGCCCCAACGCCTTCCTGACATGGCCATGTGGGTCCATTCGTGGGCGAGCCGTGTACCATTCAAAGTTATACTCTTTAAGTTATTTCCCTTAGTTGCCGGCGCATTGAGATGTTTGCAGTCGATATAGGCCCTGGCCGAGGGTCATGGGATAGGGGATCCCTGCTACGTGCTTGTTGCCAAAGACCGTTTGAATGTGTTGGAGTTTCCAGTAGAGCTCTAGGAGAATGACCCTGTCGTTTGGGTATCTCGACAACTTGTTCGACCGTTCCATGAATCCTTGGGCGCGGATGTAAGTGAACTTAGGGAACTGAATGAATAGGGAGGCGTACTCCTTCAGGAGCGCCCGGGCGCTATGGGATACCCTTCTCTCGAAGTCCCCGACTATCAATCTGATGATGTGGCCAATGAAGGCGTCATTGACCTAGCAGTACTCCCTTTTGAAGTTGCGGTATTGTAGTTGAGGGTACCGGTCAAAAGGCTTGAGCCCTCGTTTGTGATCCTGATCCGGTGCCATAAATAGCCCACTATATTGTCTCTGACCGGCCAAGGAGTATACCAGGTACAAGGTCATATAGAACTTGGAGTTTTTCTTGACATTTACAAACTGCTCGTGGAAGCAGTTGTTGATGATACTCCCCCAGTCGAATGAGATCTTAGTTTTCACGTCCTCATTTCCTCATATGATCTGTTCAATGTAGTAAGTCATCCACTCTTGGAAGTAGGCGGCTGCTGGGAGGCCCATGACCCTACTTATCATAGTCACCAAGTCGTGATAATCTTCCTGAAAGTCGCTGCGGAACGGCTCTTGGGGAACCTTTGTAGCGCTACCCCATTTCTCCTTAAGCCAGTAAATGTTAATTGACTTCTTACAGCCCAATGGATTGGCATCCCACGCCGTCTGACACTGCTCCAAAGTGGGGACCTGCATATGTGGGAATGTAGGAATGTGAAACGTTTTAGTGATTCCTTCTAGAGACATGTCGGTGAGGATGTTCCCCTCCTTGTCCACGATCGTTCTGGTGTCCGTTTGGTAGGCTTCTCGGCAAGCCATTACTAATTCAAGTGCTATCAAAGACAGAGGGAAGCCGGCAGCTTTAGCGATTCCGCTTTGGCATATCAACCTGGCATTCTTTGTTTTAGGGTCGACCTTGACCCTCTGGGTGAACTCATCTATGTCCACTTGGCCGATATTGGTATCTGAGATCTCTTTCCAGTCAGTCGAGACCTTTGACTGGAGCGGCTCACCCTGAAACTGGAACTTCATCTGATCTTTATCATCTCTTCCCCGAGCGGCTCTTCCAGATTTCTTGCCCTTATCCTTTTTGGCGGAGGCCCCTGAAGCTCCTGCAGCCGATTCCATATATCCTGCAACCAAAGGGAAAAGTCATGATTTAGGACGTGGGTCGAAGTTAGATTCTTAATTTGAGTCAGTTTGGATTGATTTAAGGAACTTCGGAGGTTTCAGGCTGGAAGGCAGTTAAGGGGCGGCCATTGGGGATGGCGAACGGAGGGCGGAAGTCCGAACGAGGAAGTCCGAGGTCCGGGGCCCGCGAGGCCAAACAATGGCCGGTATCAGGTTATGGTCCAGGGCACCGAAGGACGGACGGGCGCACATACTATTTAGGCTCGGCGGCGGCAGAGGTAATGCTGGAGCCCGGCGGCCGGGGCGACGCGAGGTTATAGCTGCTCCAAGATTTTCATTAATTGGAACGGCAGCGGCGAAAGGTGGCCCAGAGCCCGAGCGGCGGGAAGATGAGAGCTGCAGGCTGCCGCATGAATTTTGCGATGATTTGAACGGCGGCGGCGGGTGGCAATCTGGGACCCAGTGACCGGAGAGACGGGGGATGACGGTCGCCGCAAAGTTTTGGCAGCAATCGGACGACGGCGGTGGCTAAGGTATCTTTCGGGGCCCGAAGGTCAAGCAGCCGGATGGGTTCCGCCGTGGATGACAGCGTAATCGTCACAGAGTTCCGGGGACGGAACTCCGGATGGCCGAGGCCGGAGGGTCCTGGGGCATGGAAAAGTTTAAGCAACCTTCAGACGGCCAAAGGAAACCCAGGATCCGAAGGGCGGGTGACAGACCGGACTTCGCCGCCGAGGCAACGACTGGCCAAACGGCGGAAAAAGGGCGGCGGAACCCCGACGTCCGGGGCCCGAGCACACGAAAGGACGAAGACCCAGTTTCAATTCAACGGTTAAGGCGAGATCAGGGTCCGACTGCCGCGAGGTAGGATGGCTTGGTTAGACTTTGACGCGGCAAAACATAACAAGCATTCCGGGGATGGAATCCTGATGACCCGGGCCCAGCTAGGCGGACGGCCGCCGGCATGCAACCATACCCTGGAATGGAACAGCGAAAGAGGGGACTGGGTCCGAAGGCGCCGGTCACCCTGCGCGAAGAACTACCGCACAATGGGCGAGCTCTGGATTGACAGAGAGGGTCATTCCAACCATTTTTAGGAAATTTTAAAACATGGGTAAGGGGCGCCACCAGGTGCTCTTCATTTTATGCAATTTAATTTATTTGTTCAATTACCGGAATCCCCAAAAATGATCAAAAATGATGGGAAGGCAAACGAGGATGGCCTACCTCGGATATGCTAAGCGGGGAGGTGCATAATCCACTGGGGATGGACGGAGCGATATTTGATGATGACGATTGAGACGCTACAGAAGGCAGTGGTCTCTAGTTAATCGTTGCTCCAATTCGCCTCAATTCGAACAATGAAAATGATTGGCGAATTTGGGCATTATATACCCCAGGCGCCATTAATGTGCTCATTAAATGCAGGTACAGACGCGCCAAAAGGTTGGTGAAATTCAAATTAGGTCGGCGGTGGCGGATGAGACCTCGGGGCCCAGAGGCCGGAGGGTCGCGAGACGATGGATGCCGCGAGACGACGGCTGCCACGAGATTTTGCGTTGATTGGGCGGTGACGGCGATGGCATGCTCGGGGCCCGAAGGGCAGGGCACCGCCGAAAGTTCGCCGCCGAAGACTTCGCTTTGCATGGGTGACGGCGGCGACGAGCACCATCCCGGGGCCCGAGAGGCGGGCGGCCGCCGGAGAGCCGCCATCAAAGATGGCGATCCTGGGACAGAAGTCCGGACACGGACTTCCAGAGCCCGGGGCCCGAAGGAGCCGGGGCCGTCCGAGAAATCCCCAAAGACTTCCGAACAGAAGATTGCAGGGCGGGCTCCGGAGGGCGGAAAGACGTCCGGGGAACACCGCAAAGGGTGGCGAACGCAAAGGGGAAACTCGATAAGGGAACCCCGGAGGCCCGAGCCCTAGGGGGCCTAGGGCCATCCAGAGCCAAACGAAGCCAAAGGAACCCACAAGGCCCCGGAGGGCAGCAAAAACCAAAAGGGAAAGCGCGGTCGATTTTAGGATGAAACCTTAGAGCAACATCGACCATGCGGAACATCAAAAAAAAAAGGGGGCATACAAAATGAGGCAACGCCGAAAGACCTGGCAAGGCGAAAGAAAAGAGGGTCCCCGTTCCGAACGGGGCGTGTGTGTTGAGGGCACAACACTATGCTTGTAACTGTTGTTGTGCCAACAATGCTTGTTGTTGGTTTTGCTGCTATTGTGCCAACAAAGCTTGTTGTGGGGCTTGTAACTGGGCTACTTGTTGGTATGCTTGGTATTGTTGCAAAGCTTGTTTGTAATCCTATTGCTATAACAAGGCTTGTGCTTAAGCTTGTTGCGCTTGATATTGAGCTTGTGCCTGAGCTTGAGCTTGTTGAGCAGCTTGTACAACTTGGGCAGCCTCTGCGGCTTGTGCAACTTGTGTGGCTTGTACTGCTTGCACATCTTGTGCAACTTGTACTACTTGTGCATCTTGTTGTTGCAAAAAGGCTTGTCCTTGTGCTTGGGAAACCTATTGTGCTTGTTGTATAGTTTTCTATGCATGTTCTTGTTGTGTGGCTTGTTGTGTAGCTTGTGTGATTTGTTGAGCTTGGAATTGTTGAAGTTCCTTTTGATAGGCTTGTTGGGCTACTTATAGCATGATGTTGTATTGATTTTCCATGTTTGGATTTGGCAGCTGTGGTGGAGGATTCAAAATGGTGTGAGATGGTGTGATGATATTTTTTGAGGTGGTTGTTGAGGTGTTTGACTGATGAAAATGGGTTGTATGTTGGGTGGTGTGGTTGATATGCTAGGTCCTTGGGAGACCACTTTCTGGAGTGTTATAGATGGTGTAATGATTGATTGTGTTGCTTGGATTGACGCCACCTGTTGTTGCAATATTGGTGGCATGCTCAAAGGATTGGGTATGTTAACTTGATTTATGATCGGTGGATTGTTTTGACTTGGTTGATTTTGGATTGGTATGTTAGGTAAAGGGGGTTGCCCTAAACCAAGGATTGTTGTGGATGTTCATGTTAGAGGGGGTAATGGCGCTAATATTGGTGGTATGTTTCCTTGAGAAAGTGAAGATGAGGAATCAAAGGTCCCCCCTTGTCCAAATAGACCCACTTGTCCTTGTGATACCATGGGGAGAGAGACTTGTACATCAAGAGAATATGTCGGTGATGCGGTGAAGGTGGATGGATTGTTGGTATCATGGAAAATGAGTGGAACATATGGATGCTTTGGGTCTTGAGGGATGGTATTTGGTAGTCCCAAGATGGTGTTTGCATCCAAGTCTTGGTTACGTACAAGGGTATGTGTTTGAAGAGCATGGAGCAATGAAATCCCCTTGGTGATCATGGGTTGACTTGGAGCAAGAGATGATGTGGTTTGTATGATGGGTTGGATGACATTTTGGAAAGAAGGTGTGAATGATACCGGTGGCATAATCCTAAGAGGTTTTTCCACAATAGTGCTTACATCAAAATCAGAAGGGAATTTATCCTCTTACTTTGCTAATGCAATCGTGTATTGTGAAGGATTAAGTCTCATCATTATGTTGACAATTTTGTGGTTTTTTGGATTGTGGACTATCTCCATGATTTCATCTTGGGTCATTCCTTGGACATTGTTGGTGATATCCTCCACTTGGCAAGCTCCCTCTTGAAGATCTTGTGGTAGTGGAGGAAGGTTGAGTGGGCTGTTGTTAGATCCTATGGGTTGAATTTATGTTTAGTTTGACTTAAGTCACTTGAAGTAGATTTTTCTTTGTTTTTCTCCATGTTTTTCTTGTGTTGAGATATATTTTGGACCATAAAATAAGGATCAACTTTTAGGAATATGGGAGGTAAACCTCTAACTCCTTAGGTTGGTCTAAAATTTAGGTACAAAAAAAAGAAAAATCTAGGATGTTAAGGATCAAATGGTGGTGATGAGGTAGATGAGTAATGAATGATGTGAACATTTGATCTTTTAAGACCCTTGGAGGAATACTAGACTTAGGATTTTTTGATTTTGGATTTTGGATTTGATTTGGATTTTGGATAAATAACTCATAAACCCCAAGATGTTAGATGTTATCTTTGGAATAATCTTTTCCACAAGGTGATAATTTAACTAAGTGTATGAAGAAGGTTTCATCCGCACACACTTAGTTGAAAACAAGATGATTTTTTATTTTGATTTGAAGGATTTTCCAAAAGTCTAGTTTGAATGATTTTTCCAAGGTTCTAAAAGTTGTTTGTGAGATGGGATTTGATTGATGGGGTGACAAATGAAGGTGTTGATTTTTATCCTAGGTGAACATAGAGAGAATTTTGTTTACAAGACCTAGGTATTGAAGAACATGCTATGCTTTTGAAGATTTCAACCTTAAAAAGTGAGATACTCAAAACATTGGAAAAGAGCTGGATTTTGACAATAATAGAATGAGTACAAGTTTGGATTGTCCTTTGAAGCATGTTTGTGGAAGTTATAGAGAAATCTATCTCTAACTTGGTAAAGTGTTGATAGACGTTTATTGAGATTCCTAGGACTAAGACGCTTGTGACAATTGATAGACTTTGGTTTTGGGATTTTGATCTTGCGGGAAATCATGTGAACAAACACGTGTGGGGTTCAATTGTCTTTTATCTGGATTAAATGAGATCTTTTTACAACATCAACACTTTCTTGCTTAGCTTTTCAAACTGAATGTTTATGTCTCAACTCCTTTTCATTCCACAAGGTCCATTATGTGAAAATCAAGAAATCAAAGGCACAATTTTTCTATGTTGATTTTAGAGAGAAAAAATTGAGATATAGGCCCAAATATATAGGAGTCTCTAAGGATAGAATACCTAGGGACAAGCAGTAATATGTAGAAGTTTCAAAGGTATTTTCTCTTTCCAAAGGGTTTTAAATTTGATGACCTTGTTGAATGTTTGTTTCCAAGTTTTAGATCCAAGTAAAGTGTTTGATTTCAAAACAATGCATAGCCCTAGGATAGAAAAGACAATGTTTGTTGAGTCTCCACTCGAATTTCTCCAAACACTAGACAAAGTGAACAGTTAGAGATTTGGCAACGCTAGCTCCCCTTTTCTCAGCACACACTTCTTGGGACCACCAAATCTCAAAATCCTTAAAATTCAGAGATCAAAAGGATTTTTTTGTTTCCACTTTTGAATAGTATAGATGTGAAGCAGCTTTAGGATGATCGTCCTTGCCCCAACAAATAGTAGGGATTTTGGATCTTACAAAAATTGGTTCTTAATCAAGGCACCCATTCAAGCAGCCACACGAGAGGCAAGATCAACTCATATAAAGAGAATCATCTACTTGTCTATAGGAGTGCCTGTAATGCTGAGATTTCCTCAACATTCAAATTTATATATTGGTTGGGAGTAGCTTGGATTTAGCTTGTTACCAGTTTGAGTCATTCCCTCAAGGTGGGTACTTTTCCCACCAAGGCAGGCTCTCTAAAGGTAAATAATAGCAAAGAAGTATATTTTTAGTTCAACCACCTAACACACTTAGGAGGGAACACACACAATGGCTTTTCTTCACACTCGCATGATTTTTTCAATTTTAAACCCGAACTTGAAGTGTGTAGGTAATCTTTTAGACAACCAATGTCACTAAAATGCTTTTGATTCTCAAGATTGTCGTGAAGTGCGAGAGAACTGCATACACATTCAAATGACACAACTTGCAAAAAATATTAGAAGACAAAAAAAATAGGTTCTTTTTAAATCCTCAAAACCAGAAATTACTTCTTTTTAAAGCACCAAAACTTGAGTGTGAAGTTGATTGTTCAATTTTTGTCCAAAATCCAAATTCTAGTGAGTATTTAAGGTTCAATTTTAACCAACTTTGACAAAGCTTGAGTTGTAGGTTAATTTTAAGCCCAAATTGAATCTAGTCACTAAGAGAAAAGGAAATGAAATGCAGAAATTGAAGCCCTAAGCTATTACAAAGAGCATTAAAAAATGATTTTAGGCTTCCAACTTGATTTTCCTCTATTTCCTACAAATGTGATGCTTTACTACAAATCCGGTGCTCTGTAAATGTCAAATGTGGCACTAAAAATCAAAAGCAACGCTCTATTAAAAGCGAAAGCAGCGCTCTACAGAAGGTAGAGAGCGTGAATGCAGCGTAATTTTAGAAGTGACGCTCTGTGGACATAAACTAAGATAGAAGACAGAGAGTTCAATTGACGGTGAAGAAAAATTGACATGAAAGAGGTGGGCATATACAGCGTGACTCGGCAATAGCCACACTATACAACAAAAGCAACGCTCTGCGGGCTCACAATTGCACGAAGGTAGCGTCGCATTCCTATGTCTGCAAAAAATGGAAAAATCAATCAAAATTTAACAAGTTAGAATGGTCAACCCTCCTTCTAGTGCCAAAATGTGAACACCAAACCTACACAAACTAACAAGAGATCAACAAACAAGTGGCAAACATGTTAGAATGCTAATCTAGTGTTCCCTATGAAATTATTTAGCCAAATTCTATAGAAAACATGAAATAACAAGAAACTTAGCAAAACAAAGCATGTAATCCAAATGAAACTAGCTAAACCTCCATCCCATAGGGGGAGTGGTGCTCCTTTGATGTGGAAAGAAGCCCTTTCCCAATCTCTTTGATAAGCTTGATGATTTGTTTATGATCCAAGTGTGAAAATGACTATAATCTAGCTAAGTGTGCTTGAAAATGATGAAAGTAGTAAAAGCTATGGAGTGAAATGCCTATAATGATAATGCTCTAAGTTGTGGATCCATATTGTGAAAAGGATGCCTCTATTTATAGAAGCCAAGGGCTGATGAATGGAGGAAATTGGTGAATGTGGGATAAATTGAGAGCCAATGAGAATGTACCAAGTGTCATAATTCTATTGGAGGAAGTTGGAGCATATTTGGGAAATGTGTGAGTGGAGGAGGATGGAAGAGGAGTAAATGAAGTTGGGTGAGGATTTGAAAGGATGTAAGAGGAATTGAATGAAATTGGTTGATATTTGAGAGGATGTAAGAGAAGTTATTGCAAATGTAAGAGGATGTGATAGGTTTTTGAAAACCTTTGGAGGGAAATTGAATAAGAGGTTGTTGAGAGGAATATTCTTTGGAATATACCTTGGTGAGAGAAAATAGATGAATTAAATAATTAATTGAAATTATTTTCATGTGCAACCTAGTTAGTTGACCATGGGTTGATTTAACTCTTGAAGAGTTAAAAGTTGGAGGAATTATTAATGATGATTAGAAAGTTGATTTAGGATTAATTAATTGGAGAGGATTACGAGATTGTGACATTTGATTTGATTATTTTCTAATCAAATAAGAGGATTTAATTTAATTAAATATGAGTAATGTTAGTTAGAAGGGTGAATTAAAATTCAATAAATTTAATTATTTGATTAATAGTTGAATTTTTTGAATTTAACTAAATAATGTTGATTATGATGAATTTGAAGCAATTTAGTAAGAAATTGTGTTAGTTAATCACAACCAGATGCATAGTATCAATCAGGAATTTTTCGGTGTCTACAAATTGCCCCTCTTTGAATCGAGGTACCTGCTACATCGATTCAAAAAATAACACTTCCATGATCAAAATTCAAAAATTTCCTAGTTTTTCGGATGCCCCACCATTGCCCTAGTGGAAGAAATTACACTACTACACTACCCCCTCGAGAGATTAGGCAAAAAATTTTGATTTTTGAGTCAAGCTCTCGATAAAAATTTAAGATCAGTTCAGCTCAAAGATGATTAGAAAGCTGAAATGTCTAATTTAGATGGATTTGATGATGTATAGAGATTTAGTGACCATGGGTAGCCTCCCGTATATTTTGATATAACACACTAATTCAATACTTGTATAGAAATGTTAGTAGAGATTTAAGAATGAGAAGAATAAGATAGATATAAGTAGAAGAATAATATGGATGAACCCTTGATTCTAAGAAGATGCATAAGTCCAACAAGTCCATGAGTCATTGAGACTTTATTAGATATGGTGATGAGTGATGATTTTCTTACCCAGGGATTGGGACATGAAGGGTACAACTTTCCTTATGTTTGATAAAACGCATAGATATGATGCATCAAGGTAAAGACAACCAGAATGACGTTGTATCTAGTGCAATCGACTTAGACTTAACAAACAGATAGGAGTATTATTTTTCACACCTGACATATGAAAACCTTATTGAGATGCACTTCAGAAGTTTCAAACATCTCAGACCAAAACACAGAAAGGTATAACCTATCAATGCAATAGTCAACAAGCTAGCCAAAATACCTTCCATACATACCTAATAAATTGATGGGTGTTTTTTTACTTCTCAACATAGGCAATGCACAATTGCACTACCTCTCCTAAAAGGTAGAAATCTGCAAACAAGCTCTAGATTACTACCCCAAGGTCTCTCAGGTGTCAGGTCATGACAATGCTTGGAATAGTTCAATTGGTTGATGTGTTTTGTTGGTAATCACATGGTAGCCTTTATGGTTTACAAAGCATAGGAAGTTGGGTCTGTAAATGGATTTTTAAAGTGTTGGAAGTGAATGAACAGAGGCTACCCACTCAGAATAGCAAGCTGAAACTCACCATGTTCAACAGATTTAGCATTATGGTGATGCTTGAGATCCTAATCTAACCAAGGTTCAAAAGAAATAGCAAAAGAGGAAGGGTTGACAGAGTTGTTCTAAATAAAACTATGAATGAACAGTAACAATGGAAGCTACTACAGTAGAAAAACTTCCTAAACTGAGTTTTGCTTGACTAAGAGAAACCTACAGCTACACAACCAGTGCAATCTTCTAGACTGCAGATTTTCAGATTTTACATGCACTTCATGAACATACAATTGAACTAAGTTCCAATGATGAAATGAGGAATCTTAGGCTAACTTTGCATAGTAGCTTGTCATCAAAAATTACTAAAATTATGGGTTGAAAGTTCATCAAATACCATAACAACAAACACCATTATCATAGCCATTCAAGAAACTACAAACTAAAACTAACTTGGGAGTTGAACCATGTATGCATAATGAACAAAATCAAAAGAAACACCCATAAAATCATGCAATGCTTCTCTCTATTGCTGAAAAATTCCTTTTACACCAACTCTCCAATACTTACAAATGAGGAGAAAGCCCCTTATTTATAGTTTTCCAAAGCCCAAACGAATGGCTAGGATTGATTTACATTGTGTGTCTAAGATTCAATACATGTTAGGGTTTCACCTACCCCCAATATATGACAATTTAAAATACATCTTTTGTCTTTTCCCTATTTTGACTTTAGTGACCATGGCAATGTAGCAACTTTGTCTTGTAGTGACTGCCTTCTTTGTTGTATTTGAAATTGCTAAAGGTTGCCCTCTTACTGATCTATTCGCAACATTCATCATCCAGTTGATTGAATCTTCTTACAGATTTGCATTGCTGAAAAGTAGACATGATACTTCTAATCTTGGTGGACAGCCCCTGACGAATCATGATTGTTTGATGAAAAGTAAGATAACTCTCGTTTGCTTCTAATTTTAGTGGACAACTCCCTGAATTCTTGGCATTGACTTCCTTTGGCATGTTTTCATACATTGGTCAATCCTCCTTGATGAGTTGATCACAATTTAGCCACCTTTAAGTGCATCATTTTTGAATTAACACCTTCTCCTTGGTTCGGCCCTACAGATGATCTTTGACTATCATCCTCTTTGCAGATTTGGTAGGCAGCGTGCAGGTTCTTCATTTGGATTGCACTCTACATGATCTCACCTTCCCTCTCCTTTAGATCAACTCCTGAGTTAAGACTTATTTTAGCATGGTTCCATGGAAAAACCCTTTAGTGGTAAAATTTCATAGGTGGGTGTGTCGTAAGCAATTTCCTCCTACAATAAGCTTCTTTGATGGTCTTTTACGATCAAAGCCCTGCACAAAACAATAGATTGAATTAAGCTTATGAAAATAATCCAATATCCCTAATGAAATGAAACTCTTTAAGTTTCTTGTGATAGCCATTTCAATTTACTTTTATTATCCACTTTATTGATCTTCAAAGCTCAAAGGTGAAAGTAATACTTGTATGACCATATAAGTTTCATTTCTAGGTGACCGCCCAATCATTGTTAGTCTAACTTTCAAACTTTGAACTCCTCCTAAAATGAGCATATACGTTGGTCTTGATTATTAAATATCCCTTTTCCCATCATATTACTCCCACTTGGAGGGAAGAATACCTTTAATAGTAAAGGTCTTCGAGTATCTTCCTAATTCTCTAGTAAATTCGGACCTCACTTCAAAATGAGGTAGAATATCATGCCTTAAATGCTATTTCACATGCAACCGCGTGCAATTCCATAAATAGGAAATTCCATTGAGGCAACAAGGGATAAATATGTTGAGCTCCACTACTTTAATTCAATTCTCCAAGTGCAAATCACTTTGCCAAAGTCCCTGTCACCATTACTTGTACTCAAGCAGCCATGCCAAATCCTTATCCATGATTTGATTTTTTCATTCGTTAGTTGAGTAGCCAATGTTATCAACACTCGCGTCAGAAGGGTAGGAACCCGCATGAACATGACCACAAACCTCATCAAATGGTTTGGAATTTCTTTCTTTTTTCTTCCATTTTCTTTTATTATTGGGTGCATTATGTTTCCTCCTTGCTAATATGCTGCATTTGATCTCCTACCACCACCATTCTAGTTATTTTTTCATCCAAGCCCGATAGTCATGATGATGACCCAAGAACAAAGAATCCATGGGTGGTGGTTTGGGAGAGAGGTTCAAATGGCATTGGAGACAATAGACACCGTGTAGAAGACCTCCATTACAAGGGGGCGAAGGAGAACCAGATGAGGACGTCAACCTAGTCAATGGCCTAAAGCGAGCGTACACACGCATTTCCTCTATTGTCTTAGCAAGTAGTGTGGGCCTTCATGGAAAGAGTTCCGTAAAGGGGATGAAATTTAGGTAGCCACAACCCACGTTGTGGAGTTTGTAGGTGAAGAGCCCATTATGTCAAGTAACGAACCACCAATTTTGCAGTGGCATTGT
>VDFB02270651.1:815140736-815187424 GCA_007258455.2 Sequoia sempervirens | reverse complement strand
TAGTCGGGTGAAACATTTCTGGCCGAAAATATTTCGCTCGGAACTATTTATTTGGCCGAAAGTGTGACATAGCTTTGTGCTTTTACCTACCAGCATACATATACATACAAACATACAAACATATCAACAAACATTCAATAAAGTGGCATTTAACTAAAGGCAAACATAACGCGAGCACGTTATGTGTTGCTAGAAATGCTCCCCGAAGAAGGAAAAATTTTCAAAACTAATAGATAATGCGAGCACATTATAACGCGCTCGCTATATTTTTCTTTGGGAATCCCTGAGCCTTAGCTTTGGTATTTGCTTTGGAATACCAACACAAAGGCATCGAGGGAATTCCCAAAGACCAGAGATGTGTTTTTGCAAACTCTATAATTTTTCACATAATCGGGTTCGTGCTTACCATCACCATCAAGATTGCATCTGGTTCAATATCAAGAAAATCGAAGACATGGGTAATGTTAAGTTCTTTATTAGCTTTCCAACGATGTAATTTTTTTCACTTTCTAACAATGTTAAGCCTTTCATCCATAATTTCTTTTGTTTGTCTGTCCGTTTTTCTTCAAAAAGAAGTGTTTGGTATTTTTTTCGCTATAAATTAACCATTCATCAAAATTTGAAATAAATTACATTTTTAGAAACTAGACTCCATTCTACAAATTTAAAAAAAAATAAAAAAAATCTATTACTTTCAAAAATTTCAGGGGGAGCAAAAAATTCTGCTTTTTAGGAAGTGCCCACTTAGAAAATTAGTAAAAAATTCAAATATTCATTAAAAAATTATCAGAAAAATCATGCATCAACTACATACTATTAGCTAACTTCTGACCGTACTAATTTTAAAAATACTACAAAAAAGTTCACCATGCTAGGGTCATACAAGAGTTGCTATGTTATGTTTTTCTAACAAAAACAACAGCAATTTGTGTACATCCCTCTTTTGAACCCCTTAATCTCAACCATTTTCAAAATAAATTAGTAGTTTAGAAAGTAGACTCACACTTCGATCCTTGTTTTTGTTCCATCTCAAAATTTTGAGTGTAGTTATCCTCAATTTCACGTCCAAGGTCAGTATTTCCTAATTTCAAAAAAAAGTGGCCACTTAAGCCCCCTTTTTGGGAACCATCTTGGTGCACTTACCCATATATTTGGATCAATCCTCGGGAATTTCATATTAGTTTCCTCAGTTTATTCCTAAGTTTCAATCTAGGAATCATAAACTTGTGAAGGGTGTTGCAGAAATTTATCTAAGGGCTGAAAATAATGAACTAAGTGGGGATGAATGCATCTATTACACTCAATAAACCTTTAACCTAAAATATGGTTTAATTCTAATGTTTTTGTTCCCTGACATGAATTGTGATAGGAACTGTGCTAGGAACTGTGACAAGAATTACAGTGACAAAAATTATAATGTAAAATATAATAACAAAAAATAAAGCACATTTTTTAAATGATGAACTATCAATGGTAAATTCTAGTCTATACAAATAAGATTTTCAATATTTGAATCATAAATGGTCACATTAATAGATAATGAAATCAACTTCAAAATAAAATTACACACAAAACTTGTAAATAACCAAATTGCACACAGAAAAGAAACTAACTTTAAATTAAATCACACACACACACACACACACAATTACCACACTAAGACTAAAAATGAGTCACCAGGAAACACAAAGAGTGGGCCCTACCTCCTTGGTCATTTGATGATGAAATATCAACACAACTCTTAACTCAGCTTAATCACACATGCACATAAGATTTCCAGAATTTGATTTAAGTGTAGCATAATAACCTTGTATTAATATCTATATCAAGTCTTTGGATTACACACATTTATACTAGATGGATATTGATAAAAGTTATTATGGTTTTTTTGTGGCCTACGGCCAACAAACCAAAGTCTGTAATCAAAAATTGATAATCGGCATACAACCACTAAACAACATTTTGTCCTTATCAAAATAGAAATATAATAAAAAGGTAATCTAAGTAAAATGCCATCAACAATAGTTCCAACTAAGCAACTTGTTTCTTCATTAGCATTTCATTTTCCTTGTGCTCATAACAATTGGAGTTGCACCCTTAATTATCCCTATCAATTAACCATGAAATGATTAATAATGCTTCAAATAATTAGTATTGTGGATAGTTTTAATTCTTTTTCAAATTTGTTTAAGTATACTCATTTTCCTTTAACAAAAGGTGACAAAAAGTATGAGCAAAGAAACATAAACAAAGGAGAAAAAGTAGATAAGGAATGAAATAACAAGGCCTAATTTTCCCCCATCCTTTTCCCCCTAGCTGGAGATCTTGCATGTCTCCATGCAAGAAAGGAAAAAAAACTACAAACCAATATAACCCGGTTAACCTCTGAATGGTGTTGGTGATCTCTCAAGACTAATGCTATCTCAATGCCTCCATTTATACCTCATGATCTTTGATGATAATATACTATTCTTTAGAAACTGTTGCTTGTTCCAACTCCACCTTCAACCTTTGAATTTCATTTTCCTATGTCCAGGAGATAGAATTGTCTTGACTAAGCTAACCTTGCAACTCTTGATTCTCCTCCTTTAAATTTTTGATTTAAAACTCTGCAATTCCTTAACTTGTTTGAGGAGGATCTCATTTTTTTCAAATTCTTCCTCAGCTTCTATTTTAGCTTATGTCTTAATCCTTGTTCCATCCTTTATTTTGGCCTCTTGATTTCCTTGGTTGAGAAATTCACTATTATTATTCTATTAGGGTTCTACATATTCAACTATCATTAAATTTTCTACACGAAATTGGGCAACAAGAGAAAGGGGACTCTCATGTTTTCTCTATTCTTCTACAAAAGCGATGATAGGGCTGATGGGAACTTTTACCTCATTTTCTTCATCTTGAGTCTCATCATCTTGCTGATCATCTAAAATTGTATCAAAACCCATGAAGCTTCCCACAGTATTGAATTGTTCCAAATTTTCTTGTATATCTAATACATTCATCTTTGCTCCAATTTCAATATCCTTTCCCTCACCTGGTGTAGGAAAATAAAAGTGTTCTTGTTCTGGTACAGTACTTCCTATCTCATGAGGAGAAGGAACTATCTTTGTTTCACTAGGATCAATGGGATCAACTATAGGTTCACCATTGGAGTTAGGATCATCATCAATTGGTAAAACAACTTCAAGGGTTTCATATTTTGAAGCTACCTTACCATAACTAAGTTTTCCTTGCTTCTCCTTCATCTTTCTTCTTCCAAACCATCTACACTCCCTACTGATTTTCCCATTCTTCTTAAAAACTATAGCCAAGACCTCTAAATCAAAATTAGGATCCTTTTGGTCATCTGATTCTATAATATCACTTGCAACTTGGGCCAGTCCCTTCAATTTATCCATAGCTCCTTTATCAACCTTATGCGTGGGAGAGTCTTTTTCAACAATTGGGGGTTTGAATCTTGTTTAGTTGAAATTATCCTACGAGACCTACGTTTAGAGATTGAATTGGAAATAACCAAGGTTTCTTTATTGAGCTTCCATTTTTTGCTTGAGCAAGAGGTAGAACGTGTTTCAGGGAGTTTTTCTTCAATGTGAGTGGGGTTTGGAGGCGTAGGAGTTCCCTCATCCTTAGGAATCTCTTCCTCATCAGGATTTTCTTCTTCCTATTTGGAATTCTCTTCCCCCAACCTAACAAACTATCTCAATCACCAGGAGGAAACAAAAACTTTAATTCTTGAATAATCAATAATTGAATTAACCCATGATGAGCTAACGAATATTGCTTCCCACTTTGAACAACCCTAATCATACGTTGCAATGAACTGAAAAGGAAAGATGGGACATTCGCAAGTAGGACTTTTCACAAATACAACAAGAGGAAAAAAATTTGTGCATATACATATACATACCTCCCTTCATAAGTGACATATTGTATGATAAATTGAGGAACGTCATTCCATGGGGGAGGAAGTGAGGCCAACTTAGTCCCTTGGCTACTAAGATACTTAATAGAATTACCTCGCTACAAAAATTACTTTCTTAGGAGTCGTGAATTTGTAACTTTGGAAGAATTTTCAGGAAAGTAATGATCCCCAAATAATGGAAGCCCCGTGACATCAGTAATTATCTCAACTATATAGAGAACTTAATCCCCTAAGACTCACTTGATTCTTGTGAAAACCAAGTGCAAAATCCCTAGCTACATTACTATCAAACCCACACAATATTTTGAAGTAGTCATCCCAATGCGCTTGCTTGAAGATTTAATAGGCCTCCTCTATAGCTTAGAGATGTTTCATGGAGGTGGGTTCATAATGGTGTTAGCATTCTGCAATGGTTGTGCCAAGAGGTTGACATTGTAGGAAACCAAAAAAATGAAACCGCTAACAAAAAATGTTAAAAATGGGAAGATGAAAAGAGTAAAAGGTAATGCAGATTAATGGTAAAATGGAAAAATGACATATGATATGTGGTAATGATACGTGAAAATAGAGGATTAATTGCATAGTACAATTAGGGTATTAGAAATGAAAAATAAACTAGGCATAAAATATGCCTTGACTAGGTAATCATACTATGAACACCAAACCTGCACAAGCTAATAGGAGATCAACAAACAAGTGTCAAACATGTTATAAAGCTAATCTAGTGTTCCCCATGAAATTCTTTAGCCAAATTCAATAGAAAACATGAAATAACAAGAAACTTAGCAAGACAAAGCATGTAATCCAAATGAAACTAGCCAAACCTCCTTCCATAGGGGGAGTGGTGCTCCTTTGATGTGGAAAGAAGCCCTTTCCCAATCCCTTTGATAAGCTTGATGATTTTTTGATGATCCAAGTGTGAAAATGACTATAATCTAACTAAGAGTTCTTGAAAATGATGAAATTAGTAAAAGCTGTGGAGTGAAATGCCTATAATAATAATGCTCTAAGTTGTGGATCCATATTGTCAAAAAGATGCCTCTATTTATAGAAGCCAGGGGTTGAAGAATGGAGGAAATTGGTGAATGTAGGATAAATTGAGAGCCAATGAGAATGTGCCAAGTGTCACAATTCTATTGCAGGAAGTCGGAGCAGATTTTGGGAAATGTGTGAGTGGGTGAGGATGGAAGAGGAGTAAATGAAGTTGGGTGAGGATTTGAAAGGATGTAAGAGGAATTGAATGAAATTGGTTAAGATTTGAGAGGATGTAAGAGAATTTATTGAATATGTAAGAGGATAAGATAGGTTATTGAAATCCTTTGGAGGGAAATTTAATAAGAGGTTGTTGAGAGGAATATTCTTTGGAATATGCCTTGGTGAGAGAAAATTGATGAATTAAATAATTAATTGAAATTATTTTCTTGAGCAACTTGGTTAGCTGACCATGGATTGATTTGACTCTTTAAGAGTTAAAATCTAGAGGAATTATTAATGATGATTAAAAATTTGATTTAGGATTAAATAATCCAAAATTAATTAATTGGAGAGGATTAAGAGATTGTGACATTTTATTTCATTGATTTTTAATTAAATGAGAGGATTTAAATTAATTAAATGATTTGATTTAATTAAATATTAGGAATGTTAGTTAGAAGGGTGAATTAATCAATAAATTTAATTATTTGATTACTAGCTAAATTTTTTGAATTTAACTAAATAAAGTTGATTATTTAATTAACTGATGAATTTGAAGCGATTTAGGAAGAAATGGTGTTAGTTAATCAGAATTAGATGCATAGTATCAATCAAGACTTTTTTGGTGTCTACATTTTTCTCCTCTTTGAAGCGAGCTAGCTACTACGTATATTCAAATAATAACTCTGCCATGATAAAAATTCAAAAATTTCCTAATTTCTTGGATGCCCCACCGTTGCCCCAGCAAAAGAAATTACACTTCCCCCTCGAGAGATTGGGTGAAAATTCTAATTTTTGGGTCGAGCTCACGATAAAAAATTAAGATCAATTCAGCTCAGATGATTAGAAAGCTTAGATGTCTGATGTAGATAGATTTGATGATGTATAGAGATTCAGTGACCATGGCTAGCCTCCTGTATATTTTAATATAACACACTAATTTGATACTTGTAACACAAAAATGTTAGTAGAGATTTAAGAATGAGAAGAATAAGATGGATCTAAGTAGAAGAATAATATGGATGAACCCTTGATTCTAAGAAGATGTAGAAGTCCAACAAGTCCATGAGTCGTCAATACTTTATTAGATATGGTGTTGAGTGATGATTTGCTTACCCAGGGATTGGGACACAAACAATACAACTTTCCTTATGTTTGATAAAACACATAGATATGATGCATTAAGGTAAGGACAACCAGGATGTCATTGTATCTAGTGTGATGGAATTTTACTTGAGACATAGATAGGAGTATTCTTGTTCACACCTGACATATGGAAACCTTGTTGGGATGCACTTCAAAAGTTTCAAACATCTCATACCGAAACATAGAAAGGTATAACCTATCAATGCAATAGCCAACAAGCTACCCAAAACACCTTCCATACATACCTAATGTTGATGGGTGTTTTTGAACTTCTCAACATAGGCAATGCACAAGTGCACTACCTCTCTTGAAAGGTAGAAATTTGCAAACAAGTTCCAGATTACTACCCCAGGTCTCTCAAGTGTCAGGTCATGACAATGCTTGGAATAGTTCAATTGGTTGATGTTTTTTGTTGGTAATCACATGGTGGCCTTTATGGTTTACAAAGCATGGGAAGTTTGGTCTATAAATAGAGTTTCAAATTGTTGGAAGTGAATGAATGGTGGTTGCCCACTCAGAACAGCAAGTTGAAACTCACCGTGTTCATTAGATTTAGCATTATGGTGATGCTTGAGATCCTAATCTAACCAAGGTTCAAAATAAATAGCAAAAGAGGAAGGGTTAAGAGATTTTTTTCTAAAACTAAACTATGACTGAATAGTAACAATGGAGGCTACTACAATAGACAAACTTCCTAAACTGAGTTTTGCTTGACCAAGAGAAACCTACAGCTACACAAAACCAATGCAATCTTCTAAGGACTACAATTTTTCAAATTGTACATGCACTTCATGAACATACAATTGAACTAATTTGTAGTGATGAAATGAGGAAGCCCAAGCTAACTTTGCACAACAGCTTGTCATCAACAATTGCTAAAAATATGGGTTCAAAGTTTGTCAAATACCATAACAACAAACACCATTATCACAGCCATTCAAGAAACTATAAACTAAAACTAACTTGGGAGTTGAACCATGTATGCATAATGAACAAACTCAAAAGAAACACCCATATTAAAATAATGCAATTCTTCTCTCCATTGCTGAAAAATTCCCTTTACACTTGTTCTCCAACACTTACAAATGAGGAGAAATCCCCTATTTATAGTTTTCCAAAGCCCAAATGAATGGCTAGGATTGATTTACATTGTGTGGCCCAGATTCAATACAAGTTAGGGTTTCACCTACCCCCAATATATGATAATTTAAAATACATCTTTTGTCTT
This sequence comes from Sequoia sempervirens, assembly GCA_007258455.2. Lineage (NCBI taxonomy): Eukaryota > Viridiplantae > Streptophyta > Pinopsida > Cupressales > Cupressaceae > Sequoia > Sequoia sempervirens. Next base: position 815,179,934 of record VDFB02270651.1, on the reverse strand, counting down.
TTCCCTATTTTGTCCTTAGTGACCCTAGCACTGTAGCAACTTTTTCCTATAGTGATTGCCTTCTTTGTTGTAGTTGAAATTGCTAAATATTTCCCTCTTACTGATGTATTCACAACATTCTTCATCCATTCGATTGAATCTTCTTGTAGATTTGTACTGATGAAAAGAAAACATGCTACTTTTGATCATGGTGGACAGCCCCTAACGGATCATGACTGTTTGATGAAAAGTAAGACAACTCCTGTTTGCTTTTGATTTTAGTAGACAACTCCCCAAATTCTTGGCACTGACTTCCTTTGGCATGATTTCATACATTGGTAAGTCCTCCTTGATGAGTTGATCATAATTTGTCCACCTTTAAGTCCATCATTTGTGAATTAAGTTCTTCTCCTTGGTTCAGCCCTGCAGGTGATCTTTGACTATCATCCTCTTTGTAGATTTGGTAGGCTGCGTGTAGGTTCTTCATTTGGATTACACTCTTCATGATCTCACCTTCCCTCTCCTTCTTTAGATCAAGTCCTAAGTTAAGACTCCTTTTAGCATGGTTCCATGAAAAAACCCTTTAGTGGAACAATGTCATAGGTGTGTACATCGTAAGCAATTTCCTCCTACAGTAAGCTTCTTTGATGGCCTCCATTTTACAATCAAAGCCCTGTGCAAAATAGTACATTGAATTAAGCTTATGTAAATGATCCAATATCCCTAATGAAATGAAACTCTTTAAGTTTCTTGTGATAGCCATTTCAATTTACTTTGATTATCCATTTTACCAATCTTCAAAGCTCAAAGGGGGAAGTAATACTTGTATGACCATATAATTTTCATTTCTAGGTGACTACCTAGTCATTGCTAGTCTAACTTTCAAACTTTTAAATCCTCCTAAAATGAGCATATACATTGGTCTTGATTATTAAATGTCCCCTTTCCCATCGTATTACTCCCACTTGGAGGGAAGAATACCTATAATAGTAAAATTCTTCGAGTATCTTCCTTATTCTCTAGTAAAGTAGAACCTCACTTCAAAATGAGGTTGAATATCATGCCTCAAATGTTGTTTCAAACACAAGCCCGTGCAATGCCATAAATAGGAAATTTCATTGAGGTGACAAGGGCTAAATATGTTCAACTCCACTACTTTAATTTAATTCTCCAAGTGAAAATCACTTTTCCAGAGTCCCTGCCACCATTACTTGTACTCGAGCGGCCATGCCAGATCCTTATCCATGATTTGATTTCTTCATTCCTTAGTTGAGTAACCAATTCCATCAACACTGGTGTTGGAAGGGCAGGATTCCACATGAACATGCTCGTAAACCTCATTACATGGTTTGGAACATATTTCTTTTGTCTTCTATTTTATTTTATTATGGGGTGCATTATTTTTCCTCCTTGCTAATATGCTACATTTGATATCCTACCACCACCATTCTAGTTATTTTTTCATCCAAGCTCAATAGTCATGATGATGACCCAAGAATAAAGAAGTCACAGGTGGTGGTCTGGGAGAGACATTCAAATGGAATTGGAGACAACGGACCCCGCGTAGAAGACCTCCATTATGGGGACTACAAGCGAAGGAATACCGGATGAGGATGTCCACCTAGTCAATGACCCGAAGCGAGCGGACACCCACATTGCCTCTATCATCTTAGCAAGTAGTGTTGTCCATCATGGCAAGAGTGCCTTGAATGGGACAAAATTTAGGTAGCCACCACCCACACTGTGGAGTCCGCGGGTGAAGAGCCCGTTATGTCAAGAAATGAACCACCAATTTTGCAACAGCATCATCGTGAGCCCACAAAAAATAAGGAGGCATTTGTTTTATCACACATCAATTTTGCAGACTATAAACAATGGTGAAGTGCCTGCAAACCAAAGGTGCTCCAATACACTTTACCACTTCAATGATCCAATAGCCCCATGCTTTTGTTAATTTGGATAAGTGATTTGTTGTTATCATCCAACGATGCCATCATCCTTCACAACTCATTCTGATTGACCACCCTCTTTCAAGTTGTGACAGCAGGAATGCCAGAACCTTACGTTGTCCATAGAGGGGAAGGCTACGAGTACTACAATGTGGGAATCCGCAATGAGGAGTCTATTGTGACTATGGTAGAGGCAGGAGATATCCTCGCAACATGTCATCTATAGACTCTTGATAAAGGACTTAACTGAATGCACCCCCCACTAGTTAAGCATCACAATACATACCATCATTTGCAACTATAAACTAGAATTCATCATTGGGATTCAAGAGTATAAATTATTATCGCATGAAAGCCTTAGAAAACACATCCAACCACCGTATGACTTCACGTCCCCCTCTGATCATTGTAAAACCTTGCTCATATTTAGATGTCTCCTTCTTTGGTCGCAATCGTGCTTTAGAATAAGTGCATCAAATTCTCATGTTAGTTATGAAAAGGCACTTGTTCACATAGATAAGTCCGGTATGAGGGAAGCTAAGATTTCATGTGGGAGTGCGGATATAGTGCTATGAGAGAAAAAATCCCCATGGCCACATCCCACAATAAACTGCCAACCCTTTTATGTAACATTTACTTGTAGGTCGCTAGCAGATATAGCCAATTAGAAATTACCCGATCATGAACATCGATGAATAAGAGTTCATCAAAAAATTTAGAAGTTTCATTAAGTCCCCAATACATCCATGAAAAATTTACCACCATTCTTTGTCTTTATACTTCTCGATCCAAAACTGTAGTATTAAACAAACTGACATTCACTCGAGTAGTTTGATTTGTCTTTTGGCAACTTGGGAGCAAGCTTGACCTTACATGTTTCATGGGAGCGACATCATCTTGTCGCCTAGCCTTTTTCTTTTGAAACTATCTACGGATGAGAGCTTTCAGGATCATAAAGGCACAAGGCAAGGCAATTTGAGAATTGTGGGGGATGCTTTCCAAGGTTCTACTGGGGAGAAGTCATCCGCGAGTGTGACGATGTGGGGTGCTACTATGATATTGTAGTTAGGAAACAGATGACCTTGAAGGTGGTGGCACCCGCATCATGAGGATTTTCTCCAAAGAGTATACGGTGACAACAATGGCGGGTTCCATATACAAGAATTTCGTGGAGGTAGGTGTGTGGAAAGGCACCTTGGAAGCATTGTTAATAACAAACAGCATTCTCCATGTTGATGGAGTCTACATACTAATACCCACAACCAAGTTTGTCCTCATGGTGAACATTGGTGTCCCCTTTATAATGGTTCCCTTCCCCCCTTTTAATCGAAGTGAGCTTTTAAATATCATATAATTCTTATGAATATCCTTGCCATAAACAATGGATCCCAATGCCAGCTTGAGTGACATTCTTTGCTTTGACATGGACAATAGCCTCAACCACCTACTCCACCCCAATTGTCTGTAATAATTCTACTTGGAGAAAATGGCCACCATGGTGAGGCTTCAACATTTACTCACTTAATCACAATCGTCTCACTTAACGAAGGCCCTAGCAACGAGATGCACTGTGAGCCCTTGAATATTGTGTAGAAGGTTTTGAGATAAGGTCGCCATGCCAGTGGTGAAGAGAGTAGAAATTCTTGCAGTTGATAGTTAAATTAAGAAGGAAATGATCTTGTCTACTTCATGCATGAACCCGCCCTATGATGAGCGATTTAATTGATCATAACCACAACTTTGTTTCATCATTCCTTTATCGTGATTTCATCTCCCATAGGCCTTAACAAAACTTCCCACTGAATATGGTGACCTTCCAATGTGATAATATCAATCTCCCTAATGTACTGAAATCTTGTGACATAGATGTGGGATTGAAGAAATCCAAGATGCATAGGAGTCAACGAGGAAAATTCCCTCAAGAGAGAAATCCATGGAGGCTGCAGTTCCCACAAAGGAGGACTCCATTGGGTATGGGGAGTTGCAGACTCTGCAAAGTCATAATCCATAATAAACAAAGGGGAGACCATAGAGTGAAAGTCTTACTATGTGGCACTACCCCTCCCCAATAATCAACACTAAATTAAGACTTGACCCTGACACCACACTTGGATGGAATGATGTGGAAGTTAGAAGTGAGCATGTCGGTCGTGGAGAAGTTTTCAGGGAGGGCCTATATAAGCAGCAAGGTAGCCTGCAGCCTCCTCAACAAAGAATTCCTATGAGATCCAATTCAGGGAACCAACATGAAGATGCAGCTAAGAATGTCGTTCATACATGACCAAGTGAGTGATGGCCATGGTGTTATGAAAGTCCACAATGACTAAGTGAATGTGGGTGAATCATGTGGGTATTTCATGTATGAATTCCATTTTGCAATGATGAAATGAAGGACAACAACTTCCATTGGGAAGCCTGCAAGATTGTGACGACACCAGTGGGTTGTGGGTTTGCGAAGTGGGGAGGTAGTGAAGCTTCGTCGTCATGAAACGATATCGAGGTGATGGCCCCCCGTAAATGGAAACTCGGGAGGGTGGACCCATCGGTGAGCTTTGACTTAAGAGTTCACCCGCAAATTTAAGATCTCATTCCAAGGAAAAGGTCTATGTGGGTCCCGCTCAACGAGATGACATGAGAGCTTAGTCGTTCAACAACGAAAATTGTGTGGAGGAAAACCGCACGTACAGACATGCAAACATCTTAGACTTGGGAAGTTTTGAAGTGTAATGGGCCTAGTTTGGTAATGTTGATGATGAGGATAGAAGGACTAGCTGTGGATCCTGCCATAAGGGTGGAAGTTAGGGGTTGGTTGTTGTTGAGCCACGAAACAAAAAATGGAGACCCGCATGCAGCGACCCACAACTGTGGGTCCTGAGGGCCTGATGGACACAACGGTGAAGGAGGATGCAGGACCTACCATATGGAAGGAATTTGAGGCTTAGATGTAGATGAATGATGAGACACAATGATGAATTTCAAGGGAAGACCCACAAAGACGGGCCTGTGAGGCCCAATGAACGTTAGGATGACAAGCCAAGGGAAACCTGCAGGACTAAGCCTACAAGAATAAATGACTTAGTGAAATCTTGATGGGCCAATTTGGTCAAGGGGAATCTAATCATTTGAAAGTATGTGACCAATTTGGGCTTGGAAACAGGGGCATGCAAAGCAAGGTAGAGGAAAAACAACCCATTAGGAGCAAAAAAGAGGGGAGTCCCTACAATTGGCGGGGCGTGTGTGCAAAACGTGCACAACATCTAACAAAGAAAGTACATGACCACGATTATATTACAAGAATATTCAACAACAATAATAGACAAAATATATTGATCAATGACCCATTCCTTTCTCTCTAACTCATTTTTATTAGACACATCAAGAGGTCACTGGAATGGGCACAATAAGATAAATCAAAAGAAAAGATCAAGTAAACAAACAAGCCAATGTTCTTCATACCTCTAGCCAAGAATAAACTATGGCGATGCTTGATGTTGATGTCCATTGTAGGAAGGATGCATCCTAGGACATGATGTTATTAGATGATTTTAAGACTAATTTGATGACGGGCTATTGATACCAAGGGTTAACCAACTTGCTTACCTACTAACCTAGACTTGAGGCCTTTGACACTTGAGTTTTCACTTTTGAATTTGTTATACTTGTTTCCAATTGTTTCACCAAAGGTTGAAGGTGACAATAATTTATTGTGAGTGGATGTTTATTTCAGGTGAAGGTGAAATGAGATGGATAATTTTGGGTTTTTTTAATGTTTTTGCTATTTTGAAATGTTTTGAGGTTGTTTTTGGTATTTTCAAGATGTTTTACAAATGTTTTGGTTTTTAATTTTTCCAATGTTTTTGTGTTTTCTAATATTTTGACCAAGAACCTAACCTAAATACCTATCGTAGGGGCCTCAGGGGTTGATCAAAGATTAGCCTTTCCTACATTATACACACAGAGACCATGTAGTTCAACTGACATAGACTCGTTTGTTGATGAAAAATGAACATTTGGATGCCAGTTTATTATGACATACTCCTAAAGGATTAACCTAATGTGTTTCGGGGGCACATCAATGATGGAATTGCCTACGTTCAAAGCTCAGAGACTCTTAGTTCTACTCAACGACTCTATTTTTTGACTTTTTATGAAATTTTGACCTATTTTTGGATTTTTGACATGTTTTGGATTTTTTGATTTTAAGGAAGAATTCAAGAATATACACAAATCTGATCCAATGTAAGTATAAGAACATTCCCCCAGTGTGGTGTGATAGACTACTCTGATATAGGTAGGACAAAATGACCTTAAGAATGTACCAAGTAGTTCTAGGAGGGAATATGATACAAACACAGGATCAAGTGATGTTGCAAACGTGGATGGGTGATGGAAGGATCAATGGAATGTGATGGATGATGCAAAACAAGTCGTAGAGATCATGGTGGATGGAAAGTGCTTATTTATAGGAGGTACCTGTTTTCCAAGTTTTCACCAAGGTACTTGCCCAAAGTGCCACCGAAGTGGTTTTCACTAGAGGACGATTATTTTCTTTACTATTTTCAATCCTTTTTTTGAGTTTTTTTGGATTTTTTATGTTTTTAGATTTTTTTAGATTTATACCTTGCAAGTTTAGGCATAAAACTTTTTGATATGGGAGTTGTTGATAGGCTCCTGCAAAGGCTCACCTTCAGGTGTAGATCATTGATATGCTCCTGATTTGTAACTTATTGTGACAATGAAGGGTCCCAACCAGTTGGGTTCAAACTTCCCCTCGTTGTCTGGATTTGGCACATTCTTCTGATTCTCTTTCAACATGAGCTCTTTGACTTGAAAGGCTCAAATCTTGATCTTTCTATTATAGCTTCTTTTGAGATGATTTTGATAGACTTGTAGGTGGTTCAAAGCATCCATGCACCACTCATCCAGTAGTTCTAGCTCGTTCAATCGTGACACCAAATATTCTTCATCAATGATGAGATTCTGCAATGATGTTCTCAAGGATGGGAGCTCGATCTCAATGGGAAGGATGGATTCTGATCCATAGACCAGGGAGAAAGGGGTTGCACCTATAGGTGTGTGGATACTTGTTTGGTAGGCCCATAAGGTGAGATTTAGCTGTAGGATCCAATCATGACCAACTTCATTGACTATTTTCTTTAGAATTTTTAGAATGGTTTTATTAGAAGCCTCAGCTTGGTTGTTACCTTGGGGGTAGTATGGGGTGGAGAAGCAATGTTAGATATTGAATTTTTGGTATAGCTCTTGAACATCCTGGTTCTTGAAAGGTGTCCCATTATGTGAGATAAGGGCTTGTGGAACACTGTAGTGACATATGAGGTAGTTCAGAGTGAGTTTGGATATCTACTTCCCTGTGATGTAGTTCATTAGGATAGCCTCTACCCACTTTGTAAAGTACTCTATGGCGATGATAATGAACTTGTGTCTACTGGATGAGGTAGGAGTGATATTGCCAATGAGATCAAGCCCCCATTGTGAAAAGGTCCAAGGTGTTATGATCAGTTGGAGTTCCTGAGTTGGTGCATGGATGAGGTCCCCATACTGTTGACATTACAAACATCTTTGGATATAATCGTTAGCTTCCCTCTCCATCGTAGGCCAATAGTACCCAGTCCTTAGCAGTTTCTTGGCCAAGGTCATACCACTAGAATAAGAACCACAAATACCATCGTGTATCTCAATTAAAGCAATCAAAGCTTCCTCAGGGTTAAGACATTGCAAGAGGGTTCTCTCGATACTCCTATGGTATAGGGTGTCACCTAAGATAATGAAATGGGATGACTTCTTAATAAAGGTTCTATTGAGATTTGGGATGATGTTGACAGGGATGACTCTTATTTTCAGGTGGTGTGATGAAGAAGACTCTCGCTCCTGAACCATGTTGTGTGTAGGACTCATCAAAATATACTTTCCAATGATCTAATGCACTTAGATTAAAGATTGACTCATCAAGAAATTTTGATACCAATGGGTTTTCTGAATATATAGGTGCTTCTGCTAGCTGATCTGAAATTACTTGTTCCTTCATGGCTTTTTGTTCTACATATTCAATTTCATATTCTATTAAGATCATGACACACTTATCCATTCATGCTATGAGTGTTTCTTTAGAAAGTAGATATTTGAGAGGATCTATTTTGGCAGTGAGCTTTATCTGACGAGCCAACATATAGTGCCTAAATTTTTGTGTGGCAAACACTACTGCTAGCCAAGTGTTCTTAATGACTATGTAATTCATCTAATTTCCCACCATGGTTCTTCTAATATAGTAAATGGCTCTTTCTTTCCTCATTTCATCATGTTGAGCTAAGAGAGCGCCAAGGGCTACCATTTTTGCTGATATGTAGAGTATCAATGGTTTGTTCTAGATTGGTGCTATGAGGACTAGTGGTGTCAACAAGTATTCTTTGATTTTGTTGAATGCCTAATCGTATTTCTCATCCCACTTGTATGCTACCCCCTTGTGGAGTAGATGAGACTATGGGATAGCCTTATCTACTAACTATGTTATGAATCAATGAATGGATTGGAGCCTTCCCTGCAAACCTCTTAACTGCTTCAATGTCCATGGTGCTTCTATTTCAATAATTGCTTTGACTTTGGCAAGGTCTATCTTGATTCCCCTCATTGATACGATATACCCTAGAGGTTTCCCTAATTGCACACTGAAGACACATTTCTTAGGATTGAGTCTAACCTTGTATTCTTCTAGTCTATCAAAGATGGAGCTTAGAGCTGCTATGTGATCCTAACACTTTCTTGATTTAGCTAATTTTTCATGTACATAATCCTCTACAAATTTGTGAATCATTTCATGGAAAATCAATTTCATTTCCCTCTGGCTTGTAGCTCTAGTGTTCTTCAACCCAAACGACATCATATTCTAGCAATAAGTCCCCCATGGACAGGTGAAAGCTATCTTATGTTGATCATATTTGTCTATCGTAATCTGATCATATCTTGAAACCCATCAATCAATGATAGAATTTCATGCCTTGTCATCGTATCAACAATCATGACTATATTTGGGAGAGGGAAATAATCCTTAGGGAATGCTTTTTTTAGGTCCCTGAATTCAGTCTAGGTGTGGATGCCCCCAGTGGGCTTAGAAATATGTACAAGGTTGGAGACCCACTCTAGATAATCAATCAGTTGTATGAAGCTAGTGTCAAGGAATTTCTATAATTCAAGTTTTACCTATAATGCAATATGCGGATGCATCTTTCTTAGCTTTTTTTTATAGGTTTCACCCCTAGATAGATGGCTAGATGATGAACCATAACCTCTAGATCAAGACCAGGCATTTCAATGTAGGTCCATGCAAATTTAAGCTTTCTTTCTCTCAGAAATGTAGCTAGAAGTTCACGTTCCTCAATTAAAAATGATTTTGCATAGAAGGTGATATGTGGTGTTTCTTCAGTCCCTAGATTGACTAGGTTGCATTTTTCGGCCAATACTATTGATTTTTCTTGATGTATAGCACTAAGGGGAAGATTGAATCCCTCATCCTTTGGCACCTCAAAGAGGTTTTCACCATCAAATACATCCTTTTTTTTTACTATTTTCAGGTCAGAAAATGCCACAGTGTAGTTTTCACTTAAGGACCTAGATATTACTCTTAAATTTTCAATTTTGTGACTGAGGGATTCAATCATTTCCCCATAGTATGCACATGTGTCCAATTCAATATCAAATCCTACTTTATGGTCTCCACATGGTAGAGTATCCCATAGTCCCATGAATTTTGAGAGAGCCTTATCATTTTCAAATGTGTCCAAGATTGGTGGTCCTCGTTGGTCATAGTCTATCAGTTGGGGGTACACAATCTTAAGTTTAGTGGTTTGGTTATTCAACTCAAAAGACATGGTAGTGATCATGCATAGGGAGGAATCCTCAAATAACATGGGTAAGTCACTAACAGGATCCTCGTCACATACGTGTTATATCAAAGGTATAGTTATCTAAAGGTAAACCTGTGGATACTGGTAATTAAGGAGGAGCTTTGACTTTTTTAACATGGGTACCCTTTCCAAGAATGGTTATCCTTCTAGGGGTACATCCAAGACCAAGATTTTTTAGGTGCTTCTAAGGAATAATGGGTTCTAATAGGCCATTATCATTTTTCCCAAGCTTCTCATTTTTGTTATAGCCCCATCCACACATTAACTATAGTCCTTTCTTATCATCATCCATGGGAAGATCAGGTATGGGTCTCTTTCCTTGATACAATAGGCTTGATACATCTTTCTCATCAACTATATCTTTCCTTAGGTCTCCCCACTTTCTGAAGGTAGTGAGTTCTTCTTTGAAGGTATGGGATGTTGTATCAATTGGTTGGGGTTTTCCATGAGATCTAGGGGATTGAGGTAACTCCCCTATCACAAAGGCACTCTTTTTCATTTTGTAGTCTCCACAACCATTATCTTGGATAATAACCTTAATATCGAGGATGTATGGAATGGAGAGTGTCTTTGTCTTAGAAGTGGAGGCTAGGGTGGATGGGTCTATATATAGAGGTGTGCATCCCTCATCATTCTTTGGGACATGAGGGATCTTGTAGTACTTGGCTTCCATATTTTTGCAATAATAGAATGTCTTGAGATCACCATGGACTGTTACTTCTTGGTTTTGAGGGGGAATTTCAAACTTTGATGGAATGTGGGTGCCATAGCTTTCATATCATGGATCCATGGTTTCCCTAGGAGGATATTCTACAAGAGTTCAAAATCAAGGACTTGGCATGTAGTCTCCATAATGGTTGTCCCTACTTGAATAGGGAGTTGAATGGTGCCTTGAGACACTCGTTCTTGATCATTATAGGCCCTAATGGTGATACCTTTTCCTTTCTCAATAACATCTTTAGAGAATCCCAAATTCTTTGTTAGCTTGAGGGTACAAATATTTAAGCCTGCACCTCCATCCACCAAGAACCTCTTGACCTTTTTCTTATGGACTAAGACTTTGAGATGGAGTGCACGATTATGAGATCGTTGGGTTGGAAGATCTTATTCAGAGAATGTTAGGAGATGCAGTGTAGTGATGTGTCTAACCATAGCTTGGAACTGGTATGCATCAAGATCTATGGGAACGGAGGATGTAGCTAATGCTTTCTCTAGGATTTCCCTATGTTAGGTGAGATTTTCAGCAACTCCATGATGGAGATCTGGGCAGGGGTTCTCTTCATTTGGTCCAGGACATTATAATCATTAGGGATAAATTTTGAATTAGCAATGGGTGCTTTGGGTGATTGTGATGGTCCTAGAATGGTAATTCTTCTACCACATGTGGTGACTCCATAGTCGGCTCTAGGTCCCTTGATGTTGACAATTGTGACCCACTCATCCAAGGATGCAACAACATGGTCCTAAACATGTTTCACATTATTATAATTTTTCTTACCATTATTGTTTCCTTTATTGTGATTTGGCATCGGATTCGTGTATATCTTGAGGTGTTGGTTGCCAGCTGGTTGTTCAATGGTTATGGTCTTATTGTTAATGAGATCTTGGATCAAGTTTTTAAGTTGCATACAACTAGTTTTCATATGTCCCTGTATGTTATGAAAGTCACAAAGGTGCTTCTCATTATACCCTGGTGGTTTAACTTGAGGCTCTTGATAATTTTAATAGACTGGGATTTTGATGAGATTTTCTTGTACTAGTTGCTGCATGACTAATTCAATTGGCTCACCAAGCAGTGTGTATTTGCGTTTAGAGGGATACTTGTTCCTTGGGGCTGGTCCCCCTTGATCATTTAGATTGTTGATGTTTTGATGGGTGGGTTGTGATGGCGAGTTCATTTGTGTGCTTTTCTTAGCATTGGATTGTGGTTGTTGGTATGATTGTGTGTTTTGCCTTGGGGCACTGATAATAATTTTGGCATCAACGACACCTTCGTTAGTGACATTTTTGTTATCATCCCATGTGCAAGGTTTGTCATTGTAACTAGTTGATGGTCAATTTTCCTGACATGTATGTGTTCCCACTTGCGCAATAAGGGCTCTTTTGATGTTGAGAACCTTGGGGATCAACTAGTCATATGTTATTATGCATTGTATTTTCAAATGAAAGGACAAGTTCCTTTTTATATTGGCGATGATAGTCCCAATTTTTTATTCTTTCGGCATAGCGCATTTGCTCCTATTGGCCTTGGATCGCCATCATTGCAAAAAATATGCAAAGGTTTCCTCCTTGGCTTGTTTTAGGGCAGATAATTCTTCTACAATCACATCCATTCCTATGTTAAATGAGTAATTTTGTATGAATAAGTCCATAATTTCTTAGAAATTTTTGATTCTAGGGGGAAGGCGGGAGAACCATTCCATTTTTGGGCCAACCAAACTTTGAGGGAAGAGTCGCATTAGATAAGAATCGTCGTATGCAACTTCCATACAATGTACATGGAATTCCCTGATGTGATCTTCAGGATTACCTATCCCATGATATTTGTCAAATTTAGGTATCTCGAATCCTTGTGGGAACAAACCATCACAATGCTTCTATCAAATGGATAGGGCATAAATTCCCTTGTGTTTTTTTTTTTTCTCGATTGTAGGTCTAGCACTTGTTTTGAGAGAAATTTAATTTGTGCAACACATTTTTGTGGATCGGGTGGTGGGATGAATGTCTTTTAGGGTGGTTTGATTGCTTGAGGGTGGGTGTTTGTACTTGGTGTTCTTCTTGAAGGAGGTTGTTGTAGGATTTTCTATGCAAGAATGCTTGTTGCTATGCTTGTAACTGTTGTTGTGCCAACAATGCTTGTTGTTGGTTTTGCTGCTATTGTGCCAACAAAGCTTGTTGTGGGGCTTGTAACTGGGCTACTTGTTGGTATGCTTGGTATTGTTGCAAAGCTTGTTTGTAATCCTATTGCTATAACAAGGCTTGTGCTTAAGCTTGTTGCGCTTGATATTGAGCTTGTGCCTGAGCTTGAGCTTGTTGAGCAGCTTGTACAACTTGGGCAGCCTCTGCGGCTTGTGCAACTTGTGTGGCTTGTACTGCTTGCACATCTTGTGCAACTTGTACTACTTGTGCATCTTGTTGTTGCAAAAAGGCTTGTCCTTGTGCTTGGGAAACCTATTGTGCTTGTTGTATAGTTTTCTATGCATGTTCTTGTTGTGTGGCTTGTTGTGTAGCTTGTGTGATTTGTTGAGCTTGGAATTGTTGAAGTTCCTTTTGATAGGCTTGTTGGGCTACTTATAGCATGATGTTGTATTGATTTTCCATGTTTGGATTTGGCAGCTGTGGTGGAGGATTCAAAATGGTGTGAGATGGTGTGATGATATTTTTTGAGGTGGTTGTTGAGGTGTTTGACTGATGAAAATGGGTTGTATGTTGGGTGGTGTGGTTGATATGCTAGGTCCTTGGGAGACCACTTTCTGGAGTGTTATAGATGGTGTAATGATTGATTGTGTTGCTTGGATTGACGCCACCTGTTGTTGCAATATTGGTGGCATGCTCAAAGGATTGGGTATGTTAACTTGATTTATGATCGGTGGATTGTTTTGACTTGGTTGATTTTGGATTGGTATGTTAGGTAAAGGGGGTTGCCCTAAACCAAGGATTGTTGTGGATGTTCATGTTAGAGGGGGTAATGGCGCTAATATTGGTGGTATGTTTCCTTGAGAAAGTGAAGATGAGGAATCAAAGGTCCCCCCTTGTCCAAATAGACCCACTTGTCCTTGTGATACCATGGGGAGAGAGACTTGTACATCAAGAGAATATGTCGGTGATGCGGTGAAGGTGGATGGATTGTTGGTATCATGGAAAATGAGTGGAACATATGGATGCTTTGGGTCTTGAGGGATGGTATTTGGTAGTCCCAAGATGGTGTTTGCATCCAAGTCTTGGTTACGTACAAGGGTATGTGTTTGAAGAGCATGGAGCAATGAAATCCCCTTGGTGATCATGGGTTGACTTGGAGCAAGAGATGATGTGGTTTGTATGATGGGTTGGATGACATTTTGGAAAGAAGGTGTGAATGATACCGGTGGCATAATCCTAAGAGGTTTTTCCACAATAGTGCTTACATCAAAATCAGAAGGGAATTTATCCTCTTACTTTGCTAATGCAATCGTGTATTGTGAAGGATTAAGTCTCATCATTATGTTGACAATTTTGTGGTTTTTTGGATTGTGGACTATCTCCATGATTTCATCTTGGGTCATTCCTTGGACATTGTTGGTGATATCCTCCACTTGGCAAGCTCCCTCTTGAAGATCTTGTGGTAGTGGAGGAAGGTTGAGTGGGCTGTTGTTAGATCCTATGGGTTGAATTTATGTTTAGTTTGACTTAAGTCACTTGAAGTAGATTTTTCTTTGTTTTTCTCCATGTTTTTCTTGTGTTGAGATATATTTTGGACCATAAAATAAGGATCAACTTTTAGGAATATGGGAGGTAAACCTCTAACTCCTTAGGTTGGTCTAAAATTTAGGTACAAAAAAAAGAAAAATCTAGGATGTTAAGGATCAAATGGTGGTGATGAGGTAGATGAGTAATGAATGATGTGAACATTTGATCTTTTAAGACCCTTGGAGGAATACTAGACTTAGGATTTTTTGATTTTGGATTTTGGATTTGATTTGGATTTTGGATAAATAACTCATAAACCCCAAGATGTTAGATGTTATCTTTGGAATAATCTTTTCCACAAGGTGATAATTTAACTAAGTGTATGAAGAAGGTTTCATCCGCACACACTTAGTTGAAAACAAGATGATTTTTTATTTTGATTTGAAGGATTTTCCAAAAGTCTAGTTTGAATGATTTTTCCAAGGTTCTAAAAGTTGTTTGTGAGATGGGATTTGATTGATGGGGTGACAAATGAAGGTGTTGATTTTTATCCTAGGTGAACATAGAGAGAATTTTGTTTACAAGACCTAGGTATTGAAGAACATGCTATGCTTTTGAAGATTTCAACCTTAAAAAGTGAGATACTCAAAACATTGGAAAAGAGCTGGATTTTGACAATAATAGAATGAGTACAAGTTTGGATTGTCCTTTGAAGCATGTTTGTGGAAGTTATAGAGAAATCTATCTCTAACTTGGTAAAGTGTTGATAGACGTTTATTGAGATTCCTAGGACTAAGACGCTTGTGACAATTGATAGACTTTGGTTTTGGGATTTTGATCTTGCGGGAAATCATGTGAACAAACACGTGTGGGGTTCAATTGTCTTTTATCTGGATTAAATGAGATCTTTTTACAACATCAACACTTTCTTGCTTAGCTTTTCAAACTGAATGTTTATGTCTCAACTCCTTTTCATTCCACAAGGTCCATTATGTGAAAATCAAGAAATCAAAGGCACAATTTTTCTATGTTGATTTTAGAGAGAAAAAATTGAGATATAGGCCCAAATATATAGGAGTCTCTAAGGATAGAATACCTAGGGACAAGCAGTAATATGTAGAAGTTTCAAAGGTATTTTCTCTTTCCAAAGGGTTTTAAATTTGATGACCTTGTTGAATGTTTGTTTCCAAGTTTTAGATCCAAGTAAAGTGTTTGATTTCAAAACAATGCATAGCCCTAGGATAGAAAAGACAATGTTTGTTGAGTCTCCACTCGAATTTCTCCAAACACTAGACAAAGTGAACAGTTAGAGATTTGGCAACGCTAGCTCCCCTTTTCTCAGCACACACTTCTTGGGACCACCAAATCTCAAAATCCTTAAAATTCAGAGATCAAAAGGATTTTTTTGTTTCCACTTTTGAATAGTATAGATGTGAAGCAGCTTTAGGATGATCGTCCTTGCCCCAACAAATAGTAGGGATTTTGGATCTTACAAAAATTGGTTCTTAATCAAGGCACCCATTCAAGCAGCCACACGAGAGGCAAGATCAACTCATATAAAGAGAATCATCTACTTGTCTATAGGAGTGCCTGTAATGCTGAGATTTCCTCAACATTCAAATTTATATATTGGTTGGGAGTAGCTTGGATTTAGCTTGTTACCAGTTTGAGTCATTCCCTCAAGGTGGGTACTTTTCCCACCAAGGCAGGCTCTCTAAAGGTAAATAATAGCAAAGAAGTATATTTTTAGTTCAACCACCTAACACACTTAGGAGGGAACACACACAATGGCTTTTCTTCACACTCGCATGATTTTTTCAATTTTAAACCCGAACTTGAAGTGTGTAGGTAATCTTTTAGACAACCAATGTCACTAAAATGCTTTTGATTCTCAAGATTGTCGTGAAGTGCGAGAGAACTGCATACACATTCAAATGACACAACTTGCAAAAAATATTAGAAGACAAAAAAAATAGGTTCTTTTTAAATCCTCAAAACCAGAAATTACTTCTTTTTAAAGCACCAAAACTTGAGTGTGAAGTTGATTGTTCAATTTTTGTCCAAAATCCAAATTCTAGTGAGTATTTAAGGTTCAATTTTAACCAACTTTGACAAAGCTTGAGTTGTAGGTTAATTTTAAGCCCAAATTGAATCTAGTCACTAAGAGAAAAGGAAATGAAATGCAGAAATTGAAGCCCTAAGCTATTACAAAGAGCATTAAAAAATGATTTTAGGCTTCCAACTTGATTTTCCTCTATTTCCTACAAATGTGATGCTTTACTACAAATCCGGTGCTCTGTAAATGTCAAATGTGGCACTAAAAATCAAAAGCAACGCTCTATTAAAAGCGAAAGCAGCGCTCTACAGAAGGTAGAGAGCGTGAATGCAGCGTAATTTTAGAAGTGACGCTCTGTGGACATAAACTAAGATAGAAGACAGAGAGTTCAATTGACGGTGAAGAAAAATTGACATGAAAGAGGTGGGCATATACAGCGTGACTCGGCAATAGCCACACTATACAACAAAAGCAACGCTCTGCGGGCTCACAATTGCACGAAGGTAGCGTCGCATTCCTATGTCTGCAAAAAATGGAAAAATCAATCAAAATTTAACAAGTTAGAATGGTCAACCCTCCTTCTAGTGCCAAAATGTGAACACCAAACCTACACAAACTAACAAGAGATCAACAAACAAGTGGCAAACATGTTAGAATGCTAATCTAGTGTTCCCTATGAAATTATTTAGCCAAATTCTATAGAAAACATGAAATAACAAGAAACTTAGCAAAACAAAGCATGTAATCCAAATGAAACTAGCTAAACCTCCATCCCATAGGGGGAGTGGTGCTCCTTTGATGTGGAAAGAAGCCCTTTCCCAATCTCTTTGATAAGCTTGATGATTTGTTTATGATCCAAGTGTGAAAATGACTATAATCTAGCTAAGTGTGCTTGAAAATGATGAAAGTAGTAAAAGCTATGGAGTGAAATGCCTATAATGATAATGCTCTAAGTTGTGGATCCATATTGTGAAAAGGATGCCTCTATTTATAGAAGCCAAGGGCTGATGAATGGAGGAAATTGGTGAATGTGGGATAAATTGAGAGCCAATGAGAATGTACCAAGTGTCATAATTCTATTGGAGGAAGTTGGAGCATATTTGGGAAATGTGTGAGTGGAGGAGGATGGAAGAGGAGTAAATGAAGTTGGGTGAGGATTTGAAAGGATGTAAGAGGAATTGAATGAAATTGGTTGATATTTGAGAGGATGTAAGAGAAGTTATTGCAAATGTAAGAGGATGTGATAGGTTTTTGAAAACCTTTGGAGGGAAATTGAATAAGAGGTTGTTGAGAGGAATATTCTTTGGAATATACCTTGGTGAGAGAAAATAGATGAATTAAATAATTAATTGAAATTATTTTCATGTGCAACCTAGTTAGTTGACCATGGGTTGATTTAACTCTTGAAGAGTTAAAAGTTGGAGGAATTATTAATGATGATTAGAAAGTTGATTTAGGATTAATTAATTGGAGAGGATTACGAGATTGTGACATTTGATTTGATTATTTTCTAATCAAATAAGAGGATTTAATTTAATTAAATATGAGTAATGTTAGTTAGAAGGGTGAATTAAAATTCAATAAATTTAATTATTTGATTAATAGTTGAATTTTTTGAATTTAACTAAATAATGTTGATTATGATGAATTTGAAGCAATTTAGTAAGAAATTGTGTTAGTTAATCACAACCAGATGCATAGTATCAATCAGGAATTTTTCGGTGTCTACAAATTGCCCCTCTTTGAATCGAGGTACCTGCTACATCGATTCAAAAAATAACACTTCCATGATCAAAATTCAAAAATTTCCTAGTTTTTCGGATGCCCCACCATTGCCCTAGTGGAAGAAATTACACTACTACACTACCCCCTCGAGAGATTAGGCAAAAAATTTTGATTTTTGAGTCAAGCTCTCGATAAAAATTTAAGATCAGTTCAGCTCAAAGATGATTAGAAAGCTGAAATGTCTAATTTAGATGGATTTGATGATGTATAGAGATTTAGTGACCATGGGTAGCCTCCCGTATATTTTGATATAACACACTAATTCAATACTTGTATAGAAATGTTAGTAGAGATTTAAGAATGAGAAGAATAAGATAGATATAAGTAGAAGAATAATATGGATGAACCCTTGATTCTAAGAAGATGCATAAGTCCAACAAGTCCATGAGTCATTGAGACTTTATTAGATATGGTGATGAGTGATGATTTTCTTACCCAGGGATTGGGACATGAAGGGTACAACTTTCCTTATGTTTGATAAAACGCATAGATATGATGCATCAAGGTAAAGACAACCAGAATGACGTTGTATCTAGTGCAATCGACTTAGACTTAACAAACAGATAGGAGTATTATTTTTCACACCTGACATATGAAAACCTTATTGAGATGCACTTCAGAAGTTTCAAACATCTCAGACCAAAACACAGAAAGGTATAACCTATCAATGCAATAGTCAACAAGCTAGCCAAAATACCTTCCATACATACCTAATAAATTGATGGGTGTTTTTTTACTTCTCAACATAGGCAATGCACAATTGCACTACCTCTCCTAAAAGGTAGAAATCTGCAAACAAGCTCTAGATTACTACCCCAAGGTCTCTCAGGTGTCAGGTCATGACAATGCTTGGAATAGTTCAATTGGTTGATGTGTTTTGTTGGTAATCACATGGTAGCCTTTATGGTTTACAAAGCATAGGAAGTTGGGTCTGTAAATGGATTTTTAAAGTGTTGGAAGTGAATGAACAGAGGCTACCCACTCAGAATAGCAAGCTGAAACTCACCATGTTCAACAGATTTAGCATTATGGTGATGCTTGAGATCCTAATCTAACCAAGGTTCAAAAGAAATAGCAAAAGAGGAAGGGTTGACAGAGTTGTTCTAAATAAAACTATGAATGAACAGTAACAATGGAAGCTACTACAGTAGAAAAACTTCCTAAACTGAGTTTTGCTTGACTAAGAGAAACCTACAGCTACACAACCAGTGCAATCTTCTAGACTGCAGATTTTCAGATTTTACATGCACTTCATGAACATACAATTGAACTAAGTTCCAATGATGAAATGAGGAATCTTAGGCTAACTTTGCATAGTAGCTTGTCATCAAAAATTACTAAAATTATGGGTTGAAAGTTCATCAAATACCATAACAACAAACACCATTATCATAGCCATTCAAGAAACTACAAACTAAAACTAACTTGGGAGTTGAACCATGTATGCATAATGAACAAAATCAAAAGAAACACCCATAAAATCATGCAATGCTTCTCTCTATTGCTGAAAAATTCCTTTTACACCAACTCTCCAATACTTACAAATGAGGAGAAAGCCCCTTATTTATAGTTTTCCAAAGCCCAAACGAATGGCTAGGATTGATTTACATTGTGTGTCTAAGATTCAATACATGTTAGGGTTTCACCTACCCCCAATATATGACAATTTAAAATACATCTTTTGTCTTTTCCCTATTTTGACTTTAGTGACCATGGCAATGTAGCAACTTTGTCTTGTAGTGACTGCCTTCTTTGTTGTATTTGAAATTGCTAAAGGTTGCCCTCTTACTGATCTATTCGCAACATTCATCATCCAGTTGATTGAATCTTCTTACAGATTTGCATTGCTGAAAAGTAGACATGATACTTCTAATCTTGGTGGACAGCCCCTGACGAATCATGATTGTTTGATGAAAAGTAAGATAACTCTCGTTTGCTTCTAATTTTAGTGGACAACTCCCTGAATTCTTGGCATTGACTTCCTTTGGCATGTTTTCATACATTGGTCAATCCTCCTTGATGAGTTGATCACAATTTAGCCACCTTTAAGTGCATCATTTTTGAATTAACACCTTCTCCTTGGTTCGGCCCTACAGATGATCTTTGACTATCATCCTCTTTGCAGATTTGGTAGGCAGCGTGCAGGTTCTTCATTTGGATTGCACTCTACATGATCTCACCTTCCCTCTCCTTTAGATCAACTCCTGAGTTAAGACTTATTTTAGCATGGTTCCATGGAAAAACCCTTTAGTGGTAAAATTTCATAGGTGGGTGTGTCGTAAGCAATTTCCTCCTACAATAAGCTTCTTTGATGGTCTTTTACGATCAAAGCCCTGCACAAAACAATAGATTGAATTAAGCTTATGAAAATAATCCAATATCCCTAATGAAATGAAACTCTTTAAGTTTCTTGTGATAGCCATTTCAATTTACTTTTATTATCCACTTTATTGATCTTCAAAGCTCAAAGGTGAAAGTAATACTTGTATGACCATATAAGTTTCATTTCTAGGTGACCGCCCAATCATTGTTAGTCTAACTTTCAAACTTTGAACTCCTCCTAAAATGAGCATATACGTTGGTCTTGATTATTAAATATCCCTTTTCCCATCATATTACTCCCACTTGGAGGGAAGAATACCTTTAATAGTAAAGGTCTTCGAGTATCTTCCTAATTCTCTAGTAAATTCGGACCTCACTTCAAAATGAGGTAGAATATCATGCCTTAAATGCTATTTCACATGCAACCGCGTGCAATTCCATAAATAGGAAATTCCATTGAGGCAACAAGGGATAAATATGTTGAGCTCCACTACTTTAATTCAATTCTCCAAGTGCAAATCACTTTGCCAAAGTCCCTGTCACCATTACTTGTACTCAAGCAGCCATGCCAAATCCTTATCCATGATTTGATTTTTTCATTCGTTAGTTGAGTAGCCAATGTTATCAACACTCGCGTCAGAAGGGTAGGAACCCGCATGAACATGACCACAAACCTCATCAAATGGTTTGGAATTTCTTTCTTTTTTCTTCCATTTTCTTTTATTATTGGGTGCATTATGTTTCCTCCTTGCTAATATGCTGCATTTGATCTCCTACCACCACCATTCTAGTTATTTTTTCATCCAAGCCCGATAGTCATGATGATGACCCAAGAACAAAGAATCCATGGGTGGTGGTTTGGGAGAGAGGTTCAAATGGCATTGGAGACAATAGACACCGTGTAGAAGACCTCCATTACAAGGGGGCGAAGGAGAACCAGATGAGGACGTCAACCTAGTCAATGGCCTAAAGCGAGCGTACACACGCATTTCCTCTATTGTCTTAGCAAGTAGTGTGGGCCTTCATGGAAAGAGTTCCGTAAAGGGGATGAAATTTAGGTAGCCACAACCCACGTTGTGGAGTTTGTAGGTGAAGAGCCCATTATGTCAAGTAACGAACCACCAATTTTGCAGTGGCATTGTCATGAGCCCACAAAAAATAAGGAGGCATTTGTTTTATCACACATCAATTTAGCAGACTATAAATTATGGCGAAGTGCCCACAAACCCAAGTTGATCCAATACACTTTACCACTTCAATGATCCAATAGTCCCATGCTTCTGTTGATCTCTATATGTGATTTATTGTTATCATTTGATGATGCCATTTTCCTTTGCAACTCACTTTGATCGACCACCCTCTTTCAAGTTGTGATAGCATGTAGGAATGCTAGAAGTTTGTCGTTCATGAAGGGGAAGGCTACAGGTACCGCAATGTGGGAATTCGTGAGGAGGAGTTTGTTTTGACCACAATAGAGGTGGGAGAGATCCCCACAATGTGCCACCCATAGGCTCCTAATGAAGGACTTAATTGAATGCGCCCCTTGCCAATTAAGCATCATAGTACATACCATCATTTGCAAGTATAAACCAGAATTCATCATTGGGCTTCAAGAGTATAAAGTTATTATTGCATGAAAGCCTTAGAAAACATGTCCAACCACCCTATGACTCCACGTCCCCTTCTGATCATTGTAAAACCTCGCTCATATTTAGATGTCACCTTCTTTGGTCGCAATCATGCTTTAGAAAAAGTGCATCAAATTCTCATGTTAGTTATGAAAAGGCACCTATGCACATAGATAATTCCGATATGAGGGAAGCTAAGATTTCACACGAGAGTGTGGATATAGCGCTATGAGAGAATAAATCCCCATGGCCGCATCCCATAATAAACCACCAACCCTTTTATCTAACATATACTTGCAGGTCACTAGCAAATACAGCCAGTTAGAAATTACCTGATCATGAACATTGATGAATACGAGTTCATCAAAAAATTTAGAAGCTTCATTAAGTCCCCAATACATCCAGCCAAAATTTACCACCATTCTTTGTCTTTATGCTTCTCGATCCTAAACCATAGTATTAAACAAAGTGACATTCACTCGAGTAGTTCAATTCGGTCTTTGGCAACTCAGGAGCAAGCTCAACCTTACATGTTTCACGGGAGCGATGGTGTCTCATCGCCTTGCCTTTCGCTTTTGAAACTATTAGTGGATGAGAGCTTTCAGGCTCATAAAGGAATAAGGCAGGGCAATTTGAGAATTGTGGGGGATGATTTTTGGGGTTCTACTAGGGAGAAGTCATCCACGGGTGTAATGATGCAGGGCGCTGATATGATATCACTGTCAGGAAATGGATGGCCTCGAAGGTGGCAACACCCACATCATGAGGAGCCACTCCAAAGAGTATGTATAGCAGCAGCAATGGTGGGTTCTGTATACAAGAATTCTACGGAGATAGGTGTGTGGAAAGGCATCTTGGAAGCATTATTAATAACAAATAGCAGCCTCCATGTTAATGGAGTTTGCATACTAATACCCGCAACCAATTTTGTCCTCTCATACTAAACATTGGTGCCCCCTTTACAACAGTTCCCTTCCCTCCTTTTAATCGTGGTGAGCTTTGAAATATCATATAATTCTTATGAATATCGTTGCCATAAACAATGGATCCCAATTCCAGCTTGAGTGACATTGTTTGCTTTGACATGGACGACAGCCTCAGCCACCTACTCCACCCCAATTTTCTATAATCGTTCTACATGGATAAAATGGTCACCATGGTGATGCTTCAACATTCACTCAATCACAATCAGCTCTCTTAATGAAGGCCCTAGCAGTAAGATGCACTGCGAGCCCTTGCCAATGGCGAAGAGACTAGAAATTCCCATAGTTGACAGTTAAATTAAGAAGGCAATGATCTCGTCTACTTTGTGAATGAACCCGCCCTGTGGCACATGACTTAATCGATCGTAACCACAACTCCATTTCATCATTCCTTTATCGTAAGTTTAATCTCTCATAGGCCTTAAAAAAGCTTCCAGTTGAATATGGTGACCTTCCAATGTGATAATCTCAATCTCTCTAATGTATTGAAATCCTACAACATAGATGCGAGATTGACGAAGTCCAAGATGCACGAAAGTCAACGAGGAAAATGCCTTCAAGAGAGACATCCATGGAGGTTGCGGTTCCCACAGAAGAGGACTCAATTGGGCATGGGGAGTTGCAGACTCCGCAAAGTCATCATACATAATAAACAAAGGGGAGACCATAGAGTGAAAGTCTTACTGCACGGCACTGACCCTCCCCAATAATCAACACTAACTTAAGACTTGACCCTGACACCACACTTGGATGGAATGATGCGGAAGTTAGAAGTAAGCGTTTCAACTGTGGAGAAGTTGTCAGGGAGGACCTTTATAAGGAATGAGGTATCATGTGGCCTCCTCAAAAAAGAAGGCCTATGAGATCCAACGCAGGGAACCAACTTGAAGATGCAACTAAGAATACTATTTGGGAATGACCGAGTGAGTAATGACTGTATACACCTAAAAATGGTCAAGATTATCCAATTAATTAAATACAATTTATTTGATTAATTAATCTTTTATTCTTCTACTATTAAATAAATAAAAATATTTATTTATATAGTTCATATTTTATTTCTTCTAAATTCTTCTATTATTATAATCTTAATTAAATAAGAAAATTTAAATACTTTGTTTTATTTAATTATTATTATCATTATCAAATTCTCCTATTTTAAATACATTATTCTACTTTAATTAAATAAACAAAATCACTTACTTTGTTTTATTTAATTAATCACTTTTCCTCCACATTTAATTTAATAAATAAAGCTCCTATAGTTTATTTATTTAAATTAATATCTTATTTTTCTCCTAATTTAAATAAATCAAATAAAATATTCAAATATTCTCCAAATCCTCCACCTCATCAAATCTCAACAATAAAGTTGAAACATTCAATATAATTAAATATTTTCCAAAACCAATTCCTGACTATTCACAGAAATGGCTGTGAACGCTGTCACAGGGAAGTTTCTTCAGAATTCTCTTCTCCTCTTCTCTTCCTATCCTCTGGCTTGATGTTTTTGTGGGGAGGAACAATCTCCATGGAAATCTCATAAGTCTTCATCTCTCACCACTCATTTCTTCAGAAGAAATCTCAGCCTTTGTTCTTGTGCCCCTTCACAAATATGTTGTCGTGAATCTATAAATATAGCCATTTGCAATGGGAAATGGATCCTAACTTTTGTAATCTTACTCTGTAGGTATTTTCAGGCATCCAAGCATTCAAGCAATCAAGAATTCAAGCAATTATGATCAATCATCAAGCATAATCAAGCATTTCAAAGTTCACAGTCATGGCTGCACTTACAGTAGTTTCTTTATCATAGTTTTACTATAGAATCATCATAGCTTCATATAGGAATTGAATTAGCTTAAATCTCATTCTTTAAGTGTCATTTCAATAGTCAATATGTTTATTAAGATCTGAGAGCAATTCGATTAAGAGAAATCTTTAGAGATAGAAAGCAATAGGACAGTTTTAGAGGTTCTTGCTTTTAAATTAGTTTATTTGTGTTGAATCTTTGTTGCAATGTCTTATTTAGAAGTGTAGATGCATTGTTATTTGTTTTTCCTCATTCTCCTGACATCAAGCACTAGATGTATATAGCGAGCTTATGTTATATGTCAATTCTACTTACAATGATATTCCTCCCACTTAGTGGGCTGATCCATGGCATAAATTCTGAGCATGTCCTCCATAACTTGGTTAACTCTTTCAGTTTGGTTGTCCATTTCAGTGTAGTAAGTCGTACTAAAATTGAGTTTTGTTCCTAGTGTGTTCATAATAGAGGTTCAAAACCTAGAAGTAAACAACTTATCCCTATTTGAATGATTACCTCAGGCATCCAGTATAGCCTAATGACTTCCTTTATGAATCTTTTAGCCAAAAGTGGGGCATCATCCTTCACATTGCCTAGTATGAAGTATGCTACCTTGGTTAGTTTATCAACCACCACTAATATACTGTCATGTTGATGTCGATTTTTAGGCAATCCCATCACAAAATCCATGGAAATTACCAACCACTTATGTTGTGGTATATCATGAGGATATAGTGTTCCCACAAGATGATAGTGTTTTTCCTTAACTTGCTGACATTCAAGGCATTTGGTGACATAGAAAGTTGTTTCCTTTTTCATTCTCAACCAAAAGTAATGAGTTTTTAGGTCCACATACATTTTAGTCACCCTTGGATGTGCTTGATAAGGCACATTATGGCCTTTTGTGAGAATTTTCAATCTCAAACCACCCTCTTGCAGCACATAAATTCAATTCAAATAATGGATAATTTCATCATCTCCCACATGGAACTCAATTAGATTAATCCCTCATTGTACTTCTAACCTCGTTTTCTAAAAAAAGGGATCTAGTTCTTGCATTTGCTTGATCTTTTCAGGCAGTTCAAACTTCAGCTGGGAGATTGTAGCTAGTTTAGCCCTTCGACTTAAGGCATTTGCAACATGTTTTTCTTTTCCTTTAATATATGAGATATCTATCTCATAGTTTCTTAAGAATTCCAACCACCTTTTTGATGAGCATTCAAATCTAGTTGGGTACACAAATATTGAAGTCCCTTATGATCAGTGTTCAGCTTGAAGGGTCTTCCTACCAAATAATGTTTCCATACATTTAAGGCATGCATGATTGTCACCAACTCCAGGTCATGGGTGGGATAATTGAGTTCATGATCCTTCAATTTCCTAGACTCGAAGGAAATCACTCACCCATTTTTCATTACCACTTCACTTAGCCCATCCAATGAAGCATATGTCCAAACTACAAATTCTTTATCCAAATCAGGGACTTGCAAAATTGGTCCAATGGTAAGAGCTTCCTTCAACTTTTGGAATGTGGCACAATGTCACATTTTTATATCCATTCAAACTTCTTTCCTTTTTGTTGAAGGGAGGTTATGGGGTCAGCTATCTTGGAGAATTTCTCTACAACTGTCGATAGTACCCTGGAAAACCCATGAAGCTTCTTACTTTGGTCATAGTTTTAGGAATAGGCCATTCTACAATTTCTTGCACCTTGGTTGGATCCACTACAATTCCTTGGGATGATATAAAATGTCCCAAATAGTGCACTTTAGGCTAAAAGAAAGAACATTTGGACAATTTCCCATATAATCTATGATCTTTCAACCTTTTCAAGACTATTCTTAAATGCTCCTCATGCTCTTGCAAATTTTTAGGGTAGATTAAAATGTCATCTAGAAACACTAGCACAAATTTGTCCAAGTAGTCATGGAAAACTTGGTTCATGAGACTCATGAAAGCTAAGGGGGCATTGGATAGGCCAAAAGGCACCACCAAAAATCATAATGGCCATACCTAGTTCTGAAGGTTGTCTTTGGAATATCTTCTTCCCTGATTCTTAATGGGTGATAACTTGACCTTAAATCTATTTTGGAGAAAATAGAAGCTCCCTTCATTTGATCAAATAAGTCATCAATTCTAGGTAGGGGATATCTATTTTGAATGGTTACCTTGTTCAACATTCAGTAATCAATGTACAACCTTAGTGTTTTGTCCTTCTTCTTAATGAACAATGTTAGAGCTCATCAAGGAGACACACTAGGTCGTATCAAGCCTTTCTCCATTAGATCTTGCTACTACATCTTAATCTCTTGTAATTCAATAGTGTTCATTCTATAGGGGGCTTTTGAGATAGGCTCAGCCCCTGGAACTAGATCTATTGTGAATTCCATCTATTGCTTGGGAGGCAGTCCTGAAAATTCTTCAGGAAAGACATCACGGTACTCTTGGAGAATGGGATAGTCTTCAATGTTAGGTGTAGGATCATCACTACCCTCTTCTACCTTTACTAGATAAATTTTACTACCCTTTCTCACTGCCCTTTTCACTTGCATGGTTGAGATCATTCTTACCACCACAGGTCTCCTAATCCCTTGAAGAACCATTGACCTCCCTTGGTCATCTAGATATTCGATCTTTTTGTTGTAGCAATCCAACTTGGCTTGGTGGTTTTGGAACCAATCCATCCCAAGGATTAAATCAGATGACCCTAATGGAGTGACCCATAGATCCACCTTGGTCCTCATAATCCCTAGGTCAATTTCATCTCCTCACAAGCAAGATATGATCTTTTATGTCTTACCCGACCCAAACTCAACCTCCATCTCCTCTCTTTTAAGACTCTTATGATCAATTTTACATTTTGAATAGCATGGGAGGAAATAAAACTATATGTGGCTCCTAAATCTTCCAGAATAGAAATGGGTTGGTTGAGAAGTGTACCTTGAAGTTCTATTAGTGGAGCTTGTTGATATGCTTGACAATTATCCATGACTGTATAAATTCTGGTGGTGGGTTTGGTGGTTTTGTTTGGATTCTTGGGACACTCACTCAAATAATGATCACCTTTGCATGCCCAACATCCACTCACCAAACCTTTTTAGTCTTCCTTGCCTCTCTAGGAATCACCTTGTGCCTCATGCCTAAATGATCTTTGTCTTTTGTCTCCTTTATCCTTTTGACCTTCTGACTCATGATTTTCCCTATAATTTTGACCCCTCTTGGTCTGTTGAGAAGCCTTTCCTTTAGATTTAGCTTCTTGATTACCCCTCTATTTATTATCGGAGTGGTTAGAGGAATATGGATTTTGTTTGCGTTCCTGCTTGCTCTTATGCTTTTCTTCATCAACTAAAGCTACCTCCACTGCATGGTTTAAGTTTTTAGGTCGAGTGAGCTTGGTTGCATATAAAACATTCTTATTCAATCCCAAGATAAACATGTTCACCCGATCCTCTTCTTCCTTCATATAAGGCACATGACAGAGTAAGCTCATGAATTTAGACTTATACTCGGCTACCGACATTCCCCCTTGGCACAATGAATGGAATTCAGTCATTTTTTTGTCTCTATGATGAGCAGAAAGGTACTCCTTGTGAAACCACTTAGTGAACTTGTCCCAAGTTAGTTGACTGATATCTTATGCAGTTTTTTATTTTTTCCAAATGTTCCCACCATAGCGGGGCTTCTCCTTCTAGGTGATAAATGGAAATCCTAGCCTTGGTGTTGGCCCTTAATTCTATCATCCCAAAATACTTGTTCATTTCTATGAGCCATGCTTCAGCAGCATCCCCACCCTAGCAGTCCCATCAAACTTAGGGGCTTGCACTTTCTTCAATTCTTGAATTAGTGGGTCTTTTCTCTCTTCTTGTTGTGACTTTAATTGAGAGTGACTATAGGTGCGAATTCTGGAGCTGCTCTTATGTTCCTGACTTGTATTCACATTGTACTTCCTATCTGACTCTTCAATTCCAATGCCAGTGTTGTGATTGGTTCCTAGGCTGGTGTTGTGGTTAGTGCCTTGCTCCTTTTGCCTCATTAGTTCTTCACTTTGATGCTCCTGTGATGCTATTTTTTCACGAAGTGCATTTAATTCAGCTTGCAACTCTTCAGGTATGGTAGGAGGTGGAGACAATGCACCCCTAATTGCGCGCAACATTTCAGCGAGGCTAGGGCTTGTTCCCCTCCTCAAAGTTCTCTTCATTGATTTAGATGGGTTCTACAAGGGAAAAGAGAGTGTTATTTAAGTTTCCTTGTCATTTTATTTTAAATCTTGTCTTGAATCATATTTAGAATCAAGAATAAATTCATACACAACATAATATTATGACATTAAATATTCCATTCACATTCACCATAACACCTTGATTTTTAAGCATATATAAGTCTATATATATATATATATATCATTAATAGTTAGCAACTTTTACAAAAAAGCTAGATGATGTTTATTTAGTACTAGTTCATCATCTCTTACATAGTTTCAATTACAGAGTAGGTGCCTCCTCCTCTTCAGGTTCTTCCTCATCTGACGTTCCCATAGTTACAAACATATTAGCATGGAAATGATTGTATTCTGCAATTTCTTCCTTAGAGAGGATTGGATCATTACGTCCACAACCAAAAGGGAAGTCCCTAATAGCTGAGGGTTTGGTTTTTGGGTTTTCTCTTGAGCATCCCTTTAGTGGTTCATGACTATCATATGATTTGGCCATTTGCTTTCCCTTCTGGATTTTCAATTGCTTCATAGTCTCTGCCAATGGCTTTGTGTCAGACATGGTTTCGGTTTTTTTTTTTGCCATGTGGTAGTAATGGTCTTGGATCCTTCTAGGTTATTTCGTTGGGGATATTTTTTTGAGGCCTTCTTCTTCCCCTTTATTTGCTTCCCTTGACCCATGAATTTCATTACCAAATGGTCATGTTAGTTCAACAAAAGAGAGAGAGCACCTAGGTCCTACGGTCAAGTTCTAGGCTCTGATACCAATGTAAAAACAACCCCAACGAAGAAGAGAATTCTGCACAATTTTTTTTCATCATCATGCAAAAAGGATTACATAGAAGGTTAGAATCATACAAACATTAATGGAGAACAACTTAAGTAGTATAATGTTGAATCATGTCAGTTACATAATTTCATTAGCACCACTTGCTACCTTAATAAAGAAGGCTACTAACTAGATTGTTCATACCTTCATGATGGTGAAATGTTCAATCTCCAAGCCCTACTCAATTCGGTTGTCGTGGGGTGCAAACTAATCCCAACCAAGTGGATTCAACCCTATCCACCCCTCCAAGTGGATTATGTGGACCATTGTGAAAGAGAGAGTTGTCATTCCAACCCCTAAGCTTATGTGCAGATATGGCATCCTAGAGACCCTCTTCTCGAGGTGCACCTAGCTATGATAAGCTTATAATTCCTTTAATAACTATAAGGATTACATCGGGAGTTAATTCTACCTACTTCGGCTTGTTGGGAATCCACCTTCTTGTTGTCCATTTATTAGCTAAGCAACCAAGGGTAACCATTGTTGGCATAGATGCTCCTAGACTAATGACCATCTCGAGCATAGTACTGCTTCTAGACTCATGTCCATCTTGAGCATAGTGCTGCCTCTAGACTACTGTCCATCTCAAGATTAGTGACACCCCTAGACCACTGTCCATCTTGAGCTTAGAACCACCTCTAGATTATGGTCCATCTCAAGCATCGTTTTGCCTCTAGTCTTTTATCCATCCCAAGCCTAGTACTACTCCTAGACTAATGTCCATCTTGAGCAAGTACTATACCTTAGCTCAAGCTTAGCATTAGACTAGAAGTAGGTTCCCAACCCAAGCTTAGTAGATTCCATCTGAATTGCAGCCATGTATAACAAAATCACTTTTCGTCCTATTGGAAGGAAAGTCCTAATTTATTCTATCCTTCAGGAATGATCCTAATGCATGGAATTGTAAGGGCTACATTCTCATAATGCCACTAGAGGATTCAATTAATTAAGGATGACTTCCCTACCAATCAACTGATCATAACAGCTATAAACACACAGATGGATGGATGTCCTATCGGCCTACTAGGTGAATGGTAATGAGTGGATTTTCCTAAAGCCCGTTTCTAGCATATTTTCCATTTATTCGCACAAAATTGACTAGCAACTTTGTTTGAGAAAATCAGTCCCAAGGAGTCTAAAAGAAACATTATTCAAGAGTGGATTACAAAGATAATTATGGATTTTTTTTTATATATTTTTTTATATGTTCCCTCAAGGAGATTGTTAGCTTTTGATGGATGTAATTTCAAGAAAATTTTAGAAATAAATCATGCTTTTATATAGTCTTAAAAATGTATTAATGGTATCTTCAAGTTGTTATCTCAATTTTGTACCTAACTAGTTATTACTAGCTAATCTTGGAGTGCCAAAGATAGAATATATAGTCCAGTCCAAATTTCACAATCTCCTTTTAACTTTTACACTACACAACTCAACAATTATAAGACCTAATCATTACACATTTCTAGCTAATACTGTTTGTAACAAAAGCATGCTTTTCCAGTTATGTCTCGTTGTATACTATATGCAACATATTATGTTTATAGCCTTGATATGCAACATCAAAACCAACCTTAGTTTGTATCAACAATCGACAACAACAACCAAATTTTTCTCAACAATAAGCTTATGTACAACCAAGTGTATGTGGCAACAAGATGTATCATCCATTTGTATGTAACTTGACAAGTTTGACACAACAATATGTTTATACAACAAAGTATAAGTGACAACAAGATGTATCAGCAACATGTTTGTAATAGCAAGATTGTCACAAAAATATGTTTATACAACCAAGTATAAGTGACAACAAGATGTATCAGCAGCATGTTTGTAACAACAAGATTTTCACAACAATGTGTTTATACAGTGGGCTTATGTTATACATCTCGTGCTTGATTTCAAGAGGTTGTGAAAACACTATGTCCTTAGTAGTTGTCTCCCTACCAAGAACATAATATTTCCATAGCATCCTAGTGTAGGTTATGTGGTTAGCATTGTGCACCAAAATAAAGCACTAGTGTAGGTTGGTACATCTAGCCATCATTAGTTCATCTTGTGGGGAAAGTATGCTACCACACTGCTAATATAAATAGTGGAACTATAAGCAAATATATTGATGTTAATGGTTGCCCACCTAAAAATTCCCAAAGCAGAGTTTTGATGGGCTTGAAAGCAAGTCCACAAAAAAAAATCCTTTACTAGGTTGTGTTCTACCAGTAAATCAGATGTAGAAGAACACAGTTATCACATTTGTACAATCTTTATTCTACACTGCACCTACAACAAAGTGGAGACAATGTAAGGGAAAGAGATATGATTCAAGTAATTTTTCCTTGAGCCGTGACTACTTGCAGTTTGGTTGCAAGTTGTTTTATATTATATAGATTTGGGTAAAGCCCCAACAACATAAACTCAAATAGACGCTTCCTTCTTAACTTGCCTTTTGATATTCATATTAAGATCCAATGGTAAGTGAATCATGGTTTATCCAACACTATAAATATTTTCTAAGCATTTGCAAACAAAAGTTGAATATACTAGGAAGCACCTCTTGTTTTGTTTTCCATTAATTTATTTTCTACGAAAAACTCAAGGATAAAGGGTTTTATAATAATCTATAGTAGCATCTATAATCCTAGCATTATAATGATTTTAGATCCAAAATAGAACTTCAAAAGCTAGGGTTCTATGTTATAAATTATTAACTGCTTAGAAAGAAAGGAGCTTAAAACCTGAGTTGAGATTTCCTGGTGAAGCGGTTGCAACAATATTGGAGAATGCCCTAGCCGCCTTCAATGCAAATCTCCTTCCAAATCTTGTCCTCCTCTAGATTCAACTTGTTGCCCTTCACTCTCTTCTCTCTCTTTTCATTGCTCACCTACAAGTTCTTTTGGATCATTGGGGAAATGCCCCGTGCACTATTGCTTGGGTGCCCACTTCGCCCACCTCCTCTCACGGTCGGTCACCATCTCGGGGCTAGTAGTGGAGTGGTTTTGCGCACCCCTACTCTCAGCCTCCTCTTCGGCGAGATTCTTGCCCTCCTCGGCAGACCCATTCTCCTCCACCACGGGTTGGCCAGGGGTGGCCCTCTCATGGTGCTTCGAGGAGCAGCGGTGGTAGTTCTGGGTGGCCCTCTGATGACACTCCTGCCTCTTGCTCTGGTTGGCCAAACTCTAGTAAAAGCTTTCCATGGTTTGTCCTTGCAATCTCACCTTGACGCAAGGAAGATAAAGAAGTTGATGATAGTTGTGGTCCTCCTCCTAACGTCATTCCAGACCCTACTGATGTATGGGGGAAGAAAATGGAAGACATAGGCCCTCCTGGCTCTGTTGGCACTTCTTTGGCCGCTTAATGGCCTTTTTTATATATTTGTAATCATGGACTTCTGGGGTCAATCCATGTGACTAGTTGATCTTTCGGATTTTTTGGGCTTTTCCCATGTGACTCTTGAGATGTTTCTTACCACCCACCTGTTTTTGTGAATATGTATTTTAATCTTTAAATTAATATAGATTAGTGCCTATTCATCAAAAAAAAAATCTCTGCCCCAAATGAGGCATTGCCAGATGTTATTAAGAAGGGTTGGGTGAGGTTTTCCATGGCGTGCCCTTTGAGTTTCTTCCTGCCAGTTGTCCCATTGCAAGGGGTCACCAGGCTTCATTAAAAGATTTGATGTCCTCTTTTCTGACTATGCTTCCTCACCCAGCCATGCTCCTTGCTCTCCTTGGTCGAGGACTTCTAATAGCCTCCCTGCACTGTTGTCTTTGTTGCCTTCCATTTCGGTGAAAGCATCTCCTCCTTTTTCCGTATCCTTCTCTTTCCTTTCCTACTTTGCTCGATAATAAAACTTATTTTATTTTTTACATAGTTCAATAGGGTTTGTTTTAATCGCTCTTTATTTTATATTTCATGAGTATGGAAATTATTATGATGTGCTTGCCACAAATTGTTTTTATTTTATTATTTGTAGCTACCCATTATAGTTTATTATTTTCTTATTTAACTTTTTTTTACTTTTATGTATTTATTTATTTTTAATTTGTCTCTTCATCATAGAACTTTAATAAATTTTCCACTTAAGCATAGTTAAATAGTTGAAATATTTTAAGTGAACCTGATGGCTATACTGAGCCGGAACAAATGATTATGGCAATATTATATATATCAAAATCCTTGGTAGATTGAACCTCGGGGCGACAAAAACCACAGGCAAGGTCTAACTCTAAAATGACATACCGTTATCTTTCTCTCAACCAACAGAACCACATAATCTGCCTTAGTTTGCACCCTTGGTACCTACATTCAACGACAATCCTCACACAAATACAACAACCAAATCATTAATCCACGTTAATCCAAATATTTCATGCTTTAAATTAAAACAACATAATAAGATTGACGATCACATTTAATAACAGTAACATCAAGGGTATTTAACACACACACACACACTGATACATATATCCACACATTAGAGTCTAAAGTTCCACCCCTACTCCAAATTACATCGAGGCTAGGCGTCATGCAAAATAATTATCAAGGTATTGAGGGGTTATGACAATGATTTCTTCCTAGTTCTAGGTACAATATTGGGATTTTCCCTAGTCTTGGACATGGGCTAGGGCTTCTACCTTGTGTTGGAACATACCTTTATGGTGACATCTTCATATTAGAATAAACTCAGACTTTATTTACAAGATCAAATCAATCTCTTAGCTCCACCCCATTATTATCAAAATTCGTAGTGTATTTTCCTCCAGTTTCTCTTTTATTTTTCTCACACTTTATTTTTGTTGATTTAACAAAAGCTTTGTTATTTCCCACCTATTTGTTCACATTGATAATAAATGTCCATATTAAAAAGTTAAAAACTTGGAGTCATTTGAATCCAAAGAATTTCTTTCCATATCTAAACTTCTCCTTAGTGTTGGGTGTACCCCTTCCTTACAATAAATTCCCAAGCTTATAATTTCATAAAATTTGGTTTGTAACCTCCCAAGATAATTTCCATCTTGATTCCAATATATCATAGAAAAGGATACATTTGTTTTGTCATCTTTGTCATTTTGATATTCTTAAACTAAAAATATGATTGATCATACATGCGTACGGTATGGGTGATCTTATTGTTTGCCCTAAAATATGGCACTGAGTCTCATCAACATCAACTTGACAAAGAATTTGTGAAGAAGATCAATCACACTTTTCACGCCCTCCACCTGCTTCTCAACTACTCCCAGCAGTTCCCATCATCAGGCATCCAAAGATAATGATGGCACTCGGTTTGTAATGCGCAAACAATTCTCACCATAAAAAGGATCGTGCTCCACCAGGCTGCCAACGACGTTCTTGTTGTAAGAGAAGAAGATAGTAACTAAAATCTTGACTAGTTCACTGTTTACTCTTTGCTCTCATTTTGTCTGCTGAGAGTTTTGTATTTTGGAACTGGGTTTACTCCTGGGGTTCAGATCAGTATCAGACAATTTTTTTTATCTCTGCTTATATATTTACTAGCCCTTGCACCACTCGGGTGCAGGGTTATGTCGATAGAAGACTATATAAAAACATAACTAACAATTATCTCAAAATTATGTACAAATCGTATTGTCTATCAAAGATACTGATGAGAAAAAATGGGCAGTTTGGAGGAAAAATTTAAGAAGCCTTACCATAGCAAACCAAAACCAATCTCCCTACAGCTGCTTCAATCTATAAACGAAAAGTGAATCTGAAAAACTCTGGGTTTTAGGGCTCATGAAAATCCAATTCGATTTGGAGATCTCCATATTAAATGCGGGTCACATGATATCTGATTTAATTCAATCCAAAAATTGAAGGCAAACGCATGAAGTGAGAACAGTAAACAACCACAGACAAATTGTTTTCTAAAGAAGTTTTCCAGACACAGACAGTTTTGCGGCGTGAGACAACTGATGAAAACAGTGATTAGAAAGAGAATTCCCAAGAAAATCTAGATTTGGATCATTACTTGCAGCAAATTTTACATTTAGGCCATTGTATAGTTGCTTGTTATATGCCAACACTTTCCCAGGTTTGTGAAGTTAGTCATTCTAGGGGTTGACTAAGGAAAAGGTGAACCTTTACAATTTAGCAATTTTCCCAAGATCTTTCTAAATACTGTCATCCCTTATACATCAATAGATAGAAGGAATTGCATTGAACAAATCACAACAATTAACATTGGGCCACATGAGAACCACACCCTAGAGAAAATATTTTTGTTCCACAATATTGATACCAATTTATGAGATTGATCGATCCACAAAGCTTTATGTCTACCCGTAGTCTAAGGACAATTTGCACAACAAGGTCATTAATTTTCTATATTGCAACAAATTGATTTGAAAAATAATTGAAATTCATATTCCGTCTTGATCAAGAACTGCCTACATCTTCCCTTTACATTTAATTTCAAGAATAGCACCGATTATACATTTATCCTTTCCAAATACTTTAAATTAATACATATTCTAGTTATACTTATTTTGTATGCATCAATTTCATTATGTGAGAGCATCATATTACAATCATATACATAAAAAAACAAAGCATAGTCAACACATATTTAAAAAAATTAAAATTTTGTCAAAGTAAAAACAAAACAAAAGAATTATTAAAATAGTGAATGGTGAAAAAAGTAAAACTAATCTATTTCAAATAATAATAAAATCTTATTAAAAAACCATCTGAAAATTACAAATTTTATAAAAGAATTGCAAACCACTCTCAAAATAACAATTAAGTGGTTCATTGAAGAAATTATTTAATCAAATACAATATTACAACTCTCCTTAATAGTATGAGGCAATGATTCTTTCAGTTTTGGAGAACAACCTACCAAAACCATCTTTTTCATCCCTTTGAGATCTCCCAAACTTAATGGCCATTCTTCTAACCCAGAACAGTGCCTCAAATCTAACTCTTCCAAATTTTTGAGTTGCCCAAAATTAGAAGGCAACTCTTTCAAACCTGAACAATAACTCAATTGCAAAGTTTTTAGGGAAACGAGATGCTCAAAGCTCGAAGGCAATACACTTAATGCAGAGCAGTCATATAAATTCAGTGATGTCAAATTGCTCAGTTGCCCAATGTTTGAAGGCAACTCTTTCAATTCATGGCATAGACTTAGACGCAACTCTTTTAGATTGTTGAGTTGTCCAAATGTAGAAGGCAATTCCCTCAAGAGATGGCAACCTCTTAAATATAATTGCTCTAACTTTGTTAGCTTTTCCAGTCCATCTGGTAACCTTTCCATATTTTTCAAACCATATAACCTTAATTTTACAAGCGAAGAATCTGGAGTGACTCTGGCAGGAATTTTAGGATATGCAACTCTGGTCTTTGAAGAAGCATTCATCTTTCTGAGGTTTAGTGAGGTCATTTCCCGCAGGCTGGGAGGAAACTGCAGATTTGCATAACAATTATGAAAAAGGTTGTCGAGTTTCATTTTACAATCTAATGGAAGCCGATTGAAATTATAAATATGGTCTGAACAGGGCAGATCTTACCTCATTAAAACTCATTCCTGGCATGAGTGGGCCCCTGTATATGGAGAGATGCTCGAGTTTCTCGAACTCCATTGGTAAATCAGGAATTGTACTTGCAATTTGGAGGTATCTAAGTTGTTTGAACGGTTTATGACATTTTCCCCTGAATGTTATCTGTGATCCTTCATAAGAGAGCACTCTTAACGAATTGCTCATCCACTGCAGATGATCATCATTGATTTCGATTGAAGGGTGCTCATTTTTTGCAGTAAGAAAGATGCCTCTTAAATTTTTTAGCTTCTGCACGAAAAATAAGCAAATATATTACAATGATTGTGAATAACCAATATATTTTGTTAATGTTGATAGCAAATTGTAAGTATGACATACCTCTTCATCTTCCAAACATTTCACTAAAGTTTCAGGATCTGTGATTCTGTTTTGCTCTGACATCTTTTTCCCTCTCGCTTGAACTATGTCATGAACAATCACACGGCCATCTTCAGATGTCTTGATGAATGCGGCATCTTCAAGAGCTCTAAATTCCTCCTCTCCAACTATGTATGCCACTTCTTCACTTGGCCAATAACAAAACAAGGATGTGATATCTAGAAAAGCTTCTTTAACAGGCGGTAACAATTTGTGGTATACAAAATCAACCATTCTGTCACTGATATCTTCCTCTTGCACCACCTCCCCTTCTCTAAGCAACTCTAATACTATATTATTATTTGTATTTCTGCTACTGATGGCCAGTTGGGAACCAATTATTTCCAGCAGAAGCGGAACGCCACCACAAAACTTGACCAGAGCATCTATGTTGTTTTTATCATTGTACTCTGAAGCTTTCAACAACAAAATCTTTGTGGCCTCTGTTCGTGGAAGAGGACTCACCAAATATTGTTGGCGTTGGATATTCCTGTCGACAAAGATGTCCGTCTCCCGGAGATTTCGGGTAGTTACAAGTATTCTGCTCTTGGGTGGAAGGCAACTGCCCAAATCTGCAGGTAGAAGTTGTTTCAGATTTGTTTTGTTCAGAGCATTGTCAATGTATAGAAATAGAGGCTGATTAGGATTCTTTTTGAAGGAAGACCAGATCATTCCCTGACCTTGGTGACAGTCTGTCAATTTCACATTGTGGTGGAACAATCCATTCAAAATCTGTTGTTGAAGGATCTTAATATCATTGCTGTTACAGTTTTGTTCCATATGAATCCTGCAATGCCTATAACTTTGGAGGTCGATGTTGGCATAAACAGCATCAGCGAGTGTCGTTTTACCCATCCCTCCAAATCCATAAACAACCACAACTTGTACTGATGTATGTTGTGCATTCAAATCTAAAAGTCGGATTACTGTTTGTAGTCCACTCTGAATTCCGACTGTACAGTTTGTGGAAAAACTGAATTAGAATTTGTGGGGAAACTCAAAACATAACAGGAAAATATCATTAAAATTGAAAAACAACCTACCCGCCGGTTGGTATGCATAGAGTTCCTGTGACTGCGAAGCAATCTTTGTCAGTCTTTTCTCCATGTCAGTGACACCCAACAATATAAGGTCATCACGCAAACGGTCTATTTTGAGTTGGTAACTCTGTAGACTATCGGCATTGACTGAAGCAGTAAGAAACCTTCACACAATTCAAATATGGGATTTACATTAAATATGTTGATTTAAGAGACCCTAGACACAGGAAATAAAGTGATTCCAGATAAAAACAGAAACTTCAGCCTTGCTTGCATTTATATTTTATTAAAAAAACAGTTTTAGTTTGCTGTCATATAAATCTTTTTCTAACTAAAATCCCTAAACATTTGCTACTCTAAAA
>VDFB02270651.1:814942439-815140636 GCA_007258455.2 Sequoia sempervirens | reverse complement strand
TTCAAATATTGTAAAGCTTGATGATTTGTATACAATACAAACTACTTAGGCAACAAGTAATGTCTCCACTTTTTCAAGGTTTGAATTATGGCATCGAATTCCTGATCATACAATGAATATCTTCTTCTGATATCACTCAACTTCATACTAAAATAATCTATAGGTCTTCCTTCTTGACTCAACACTGCTCCAATTGCATTTCCACTTGCATCACAATCAACTTGAAATACCTTATCAAAATTCGATAACGCTAACCCTAGTTATTATGTCACCTTTCGCTTCAACAATTCAAAAATTCTTTGGGATTCAGATGTCCACTTAAATTATTTCATGTCTCTTGTCATTGTCTTAGTTGTAGAGTTACAAATGCTACTAAAACTTTTGATAAACTTCAAGTAAAAACTAGCTAATCCATGGAATGACCTGACTTCTCCAATGTTTTCTAGTGTAGGCCAATCTAAACTGATTTCACTTTTTAGGGTCCATCTTCAATCCTTCAGTAGAAATAACAAATCCAAAGTATATACCAACTCTATCTTCATGAAACTACACTTCTTGACATTAACCAACAACTTCTCTTCCCTCAACCTCTGCAATACTTTCCAGATGTGCCACAAATGTTCTTCTCTAGTCTTATTGAAAACTAGAATATCATCCAGATAAAAAATGACAAACTTACCCAAGAATTTTTCTAGTACCTCATTCATCAATCTCATGAAAGTTCTTAGTGTATTGGTCAATCCAAAAGTAATTAATAACCACTCATACAATCCTTCATTTGTCTTATATGCATTCTTCCATTCAGCTCCTTCTTTGATTCTGATATGATGATATCCACTCTTAAAATCAATCTTTATGAAATACTTTTCTCCACTCAAACAGTGCATAATGTCATTTGAATCCTTAGCAATGGAAATCTATACTCTTCATTGATCCTATTGATTACTCTTGAATCTATACACATTCTCCACTCTCCATCTTTCTTAGGTGCAAGTACAACAGGTATTATACATGGGATCAAACTCTATCTGATCAATCATTTCCTCAACAACTCTTGTATATGTTGGTTAAAATTTGCATTCTCTTCTAGTGTCATTCTATGTGCTACCTTGTTCATAACATTAGCTCCCAATATAATATATATATATATGATGATTGATACTCTAGACTAGTGGTAAACCTTCTGGTACATTCTTTGATATGATGTCTTCATAATCTGTCAACAGTTCTACAACTTCTATTTACGATCGATCTTCACCTTTGGCTATCTCCAGACTACCACCCTTCTTTGGAATCAATGCAAAACACATGTTCTCATGCCTTAGTCCATCAAGCAATTTCCTTCCATCTATGAAACATAGTCTAGCAGCTCTACAAAATTCAGTCTTCTCCTCTTCCTCCAAAAGTACCAACTTAATTCTCTTTCCATTTGATGTCACAACACATTTATTTCTTCTTCCATCATTAATTTATTTCTTATCATATTTCCATGGTCTTCCTAACAATAAATTAGAAGCATATGTACACATAATATCACACAATACTTCATCCCTATATGACCCAATATGAAATTTCACCAAACATTGTTCATTCACCAATATCTTATGCTCATCTTGAATCCATGTTATCCTATAAGGGTTTGGATGTTTCAATCTCTGCAAATTCAACTTGGTTACCATATTCTCTAAAACTAGATTATCAGTACTACCACTATCAATGATAACTTTACATACCTTTCCTTCAGACTTACATCTAGTTTTGAATAGACTTTTCCTTTGTGGTGGTTCCTTAGTCACTTATTCATAAATTAAATCTCCCCTTATCACTAATGATTCACCTTTCTTAGGTTTTCCAACTGAATTAGGGGTCCAATAAGTTCTTCATCCGTATAAGCTACTCTTCTAGTTTGCTCAAGTTTCTTTCTAGTACTTCCTTGATGACACTAAAATGTTCCATGTCCTTCATCTCCACACTTGAAACATGTTCCTTTGAATGGTCTTCTCTCAGATATTCCTTTGTATCTCTAGTATCCATCATTTTGGTAAGAATTATGACCTCCTTTGTCACTACGGTAGAAATTTCTATCTTATTTTCCTTTGCAGTATGATTTACCATTCTTTTCTATCCTCCGATAGGGTTTTACATCATTTTTATGCTTTGTATAAGGTCTTCTTTCACCAAACTAGGTTCCATTCTTTTGAAATATTCCTCTTGCACTCCTTTTCCTTTGTTCAAATTTCTTATTCAACTTCTCTTCCACTTTCAATGCAAATTGATATGATTCTTCAACTGATGTTATCTTTACCAGGATCAATTCTTCTTGAATGTTTGTTCTCAATCCATTGATGTATCTTGCAACCTTCTCTTTTCTTGCTTCACTATGAATGGTTATGATTATCATCTTGTATAATTCTTCAGTATACTCCTTCATAGATCTCTCCTTTTGTCTCGGGTTCTACAATTTGTTCAAAAATTCAGGTTCATAATATATTGGTATGAATTGACTCTTCAATTTTGTCACCATTTATCCCATTTGATGATTCTTTCTTTGCCTCTTCTATTTTGCTCTAATTGAACTTCTTTCCACCATAATGTAGCATGACCCTTCGACTTTATTTTCATAAATCTAACTCTTTCTGGATCTTCAATTTCTTCATATTCGAAGTATTCTTCCATTTCATTGATCCAATCAATCAATTCTTTAGGATTCAAATTTCTCGCAAAATTTTGAATTTCAACTCTAGGTCATTTTCTAATCTTTGAGATTGCTTTCAACATCTTTACTTGATTTTTTTCTTCTTCTTCACTTAGGGCTTCTACAAATTGATTCACATGTTTTGCTTCATCATCACTTTCATCATTCTTCCTACGGTTTAGGCCTCACCTTTGGTCCTCTTGTACAACATCTAATCGAACTCACATCTCACACATCATTTTCAACATTTTCCATAGCAAGCACTCTCCTTGGCAACATATCTCCACTTGAATCAATGTAACTACCTTAGTTTGATGTTTTGGCTACAAGGATTTCAACTACCTCACAATTGGTGATTGATTGAAAAAAAATGTGCAGTCTACCTTAGGTCGTAGATCTCTTCACCTTAAGGAATGCCTTCAAAAATTGAAAACTCACTCTGATACCACTTGGTACAATCATGGTAGGAGGATTCTAGGAGGAACAATTTGAACCTTGTAGTAATGAGTCAACATAGTAGAAATAACACAACAAACTAATATGTGAACAAGAAACTCCATTAAATTAATAAAATTGCATGCAACATAGGCCTCAAGGGTGAATATTTAGGGCTCACAAGCTTTCCACAAGGGCTTTCAACAATACAACTAGCCAGTAGGCCTTATAACATTCCCCCAAAGGGTTATTGCAAAATGTATTGAATCTATCTAACCATGAATAACTAAATGATAACTAATCTCTCCTAAATGATTAAAAATGATTATAAATATGCTTCTCAATATCCAACTAAGTTCTGTGTCAGCCACAAGGGTTCATAAACCCAATGAATGAACACATATGAAATTCAACCTCAAAATATGTAAAGATAACTCCACACAAAAAGAAACAACTTGTGAATCTCCAAGATAGGTCCCAACGAACCCTAGATGCTTGTATGATGTCACATTAGGCTTCACATGATCTAGAATATAGGTCAGCCCCAAATGATCAGATTGATAAACATAGTGAAATTATGAGTGATATTTTTTGATAGGCAACTATAAATGGTGTGAAATCTGGATATATGATAGGTGTTAGTTTGCAGTTGCTATATCCTACTACATGAGCTGAGAAAAAATGATGTGGTAAAATGTGGAATGAAATAATGAAACTGCTACTGAATGCAATGCAAGAAAAAAACTACTTTTGGTTGACACGGGATTGCTTTACAACTAGGGATGCTTCTACATGATGCCCTATAGTACATTATCTTTATATTTTTTCCTCTGACCCTAAAAAGCCCTATAACTGAAGATCATAAAAAAAAGAGGCTAGTTCCTCTAATTATTTCACATGCAAATAACATTAGTGACAATTTTCATTGAGTGTGGATGAGTTCCAAGATGGTTTAGCATCATATATTATAGGTCTACTTAAGTTTCCTTTTCTATAGCTCCTAGGTATTTTTTTAGTGGCATGCATACTCTAAGGTCTAATCATATTTCTACAAAACCAAGTTTTTTTTCTTGCTTAAATAAATTCCAAGAAAATTATGTTGGACATGAGACAAAGCATGATGATATTTTAAGAGAAATAAGTCCAATGAAATTTACTTTCCAAAACAACCAAATTATTATTTTTATTAATTACTATAAGAATTGGCTATGAAGGTAGCCACCCAAGATCTAGAGGCCTAATAGAAAGCACAAAAGAGAGAGAATAGAATATGACAAGAATAAATTGTATTCTGCCAATAATGCAAATATGATGGAAATGGTACAAATGTACATAGGAGACCCCTTGGTTATATAGCCAACGCGAGAACATAGAAGGGCATAAGATTATGACAAGTGTCGTAATCTTATGACATGAGACAACTATGAAGAGTTATCACTCCACCTAAAGTGGAAAATGATAATGTGGTAATCTCCACAAAAGGTGGAAAGATATCACATGACGTGTCCACAAAAGGTGGAAGTGATAAAGTAATGACATGTCAAGTCCATCAAAAGTGGAAATTCTCCAACAACCTCCTATGTGGTCCCTAAGTAAACTTAACTAAGGTGTAATTATGACCTAGGACAAGGTACAAGACATTTAATTACACCAACACCCCCATTTAAGTGCAAATTAGGGAGAATGTACACAAAAGTTAACAATGCGAGATGGGTCCTGGCTAATAGGCCATGTTAGGTACCCATGTACAAATGCAATGAAATCTCTCACAAGTGGAGTAAAGATAGAAAAACC
This sequence comes from Sequoia sempervirens, assembly GCA_007258455.2. Taxonomy (NCBI): domain Eukaryota; kingdom Viridiplantae; phylum Streptophyta; class Pinopsida; order Cupressales; family Cupressaceae; genus Sequoia; species Sequoia sempervirens. Next base: position 815,135,712 of record VDFB02270651.1, on the reverse strand, counting down.
TAGTGGGAAAAAACTACCCCCCAAAAGAGAGATGAAATAAAAAAGCCTATGAAGATAGCATGAGAAGGAAAAAACCCCATGTGAGGAAAAAGTCCCCCCCATACAAGAGAAGAAGAGAGACAAGGTAGCCCCCACTCAATGTACAATGATCACCCATGGAAGATGCTCGAGAAGGAATGAAGAAGCTGCTCCAAAATTGTCGAACAATGTTCCTCCCCTTAGGAAGAAACAATATCAAAGGTGTATTAATGAAGTCTCCCCAATCCACAAGTGAACAACGAAGAACCCTCAAAATGTAAGAAGTCTCTAAAATCTTCTCAAAGTTCCCTGTGTTGATGCTAAAAGATGCTTTCCCTAAACTATGTGAAGCTACAATGGTGTAGTCACTTCCTAGAACTTGTGAGAACCCCTTTGCAACAACACCCTCATCCGCTGAAAAATACAACTCAAGATCTAGCAAGGATGTAGGTAGAACATACTCCAAAGACGATGTCTCCTCAAAAGAGAAAGTGACCTCCTCCAACTGCTGTACATATGCATCCACAATCACATCAACCTTGAAAGATTGATCATGTAGAGGAGGGTCAGAGTGTTCCCTCGCAACAACTGAAGAAGAATCATCAAAGAGAAGATGTAAGTAATCAAATGTGTCTCCCAAATCTGCAATGTAGGATTCCACAAAAAAACTACCAATGTCTGACAAGTAGTCATCCCATGAAATTGCTGTTGGAAGACAAGGTATGCACTGTTGCACTGAGTCACAAGGCACTGAAACTATCAGAACACAAGTATCATCAGGTACATCAGTCAATGTAGAAGATGGAGTATCAACAATAGGTTCAAGAACCATAGGGCTAGTGAGCATTCCAAGATTCAAGTAACCATACTCAATCTCCTCAAGTGTGTCCACACTAGGGTGAACTAAATCATCAATAGGAGAAAAATATGATAAGGTGTAGAACTGAGAATGATTATCAACCTCCCCAAGTGCAACAAGAGCCTTGCTATGCAAATCCCGAACAATGAAAAAATTTGGTGTGAACTCTATACTCTTTCTTGTACCACTGTGTGTAATTTGATAGATGGAAAGGATGTTCCTTGACAAAGTAGGAACACATAGAACATCATTAAATGCTCCACCTTCAATGTCAATAGACCCTTTCCCACAAATTGCCAAAGAAGTGTTGTTCGCCATCAAAATGGGTGGTGATGAACAAGAATAAAATGAAGAGAACATATCCTTGGACGAAGTCATATGATGTGAAGCTCTTGAATCAAGGATGCACCTATCTAAATTGGAATCTACAACTGCAAGAAATGCTTTCCCCTTATGTTTCTCATGTTGAGATGAATAAGAAGGAGATGAGCTCGATGTTGTTGCCATGAGAGTTGTTCCTTTTCCCTTAGAAGAAGTGGAAGGAGATGAGTCCTTTTCTTGATATGCAGTTGGCAAGTTGATGTTGTTCTTCTTAAGGATGTTTTTCAACTCATCAATTTTCTTAACATGACAATGATGCTCCTCATGACCAATACTTTTGCAATATGCACGTGTTGGTTGCTCCCTCTTGCTTCAATAGTTGTACTTATTTGAAGAAGATGAAGATGAGATTTGTTGTGGAGGAGTGGATTGTTTATTTTCTCCTTGTGGCTTTGGTGAAGATTGCTTTTGGTCTTTCCCTTTGCCTTGCTTATTGTTTCCATGATTGACCACCAATGCTTTTGAAGTTGAAGACTTGAGAAGACCCATTTTCATCAACTTATTTTTCTCAAGAATCAAAAGATCTGTGAGAGCCTCAAAAGATGGTGATGTGAAGTTGCTTATTGTCAATATTTGAGTCTGAAAACTTGAAACAAAGGCTGCATACTCAACTGGAAGTTTATCCAACAAGTTGAAGACCAATTGATCATCCTCTTTTTCAATACCACAATCGTTTAGTTGTGCTCTTAGTTCATTTGCCTTAGTGACATAATCTTGAATTGTGTCAAAATCCTTGGGATGAAGGCTTAAGAGATCATGTTCAATTTTGTATCCCTTAACCATATCAACCTTGCCATAGAAAGCAATAAGCTTATCCCAAGCTTCCTTAGCTATAGTACATTTATCAACATGAAAAATGAGATCATCTGAAATGAACGTTCTAAGTGTACCCAATTCCATAGAAGTTTTAGTGAGCCATTCCATTTATGCAATTGGATCTGCCTTAGGATATGAAGGTGTAGTTATGGTTCCATCAATGTAGTAAATTAAACCTTTTTCCATTAGTTTACTCCATGCACATACTTTTTATGTAGCATAATTATGTGTAGTTAAGAGTGGAACTTTAGATGAACCCATTATGGAATGAAAGAGCACAAGAGAGAAAATAAGAGCAATCACACAAGATACACCCCCCCAAATTCACTCAAGCAAAGTACACCCCCCCCAAATAGATGATTTTGGCACTTTATAATGTAGTGTGTGTACAATAGGCCACTTGTAACTTGGCTAAGTGGGCTTATGATTTTTGATTTACAACTTGTAAAAAATAGGCTGAGAGCAAACTAGAACAAATAAGTAAAGACCTAAATTCATATCTATGCAATACAAGTGCCAAATAGGCCAACAAAAGACCATATTCTGAAAGTACAAAATCCACTCAAGATCACTTCAAAATTATTGTATATTTAAGAATTAGATGAAAAATCATGCACTTTCAAAAAAAATGGCACCTCAAAAGGAGTTCGTATGAGCCTAAACGAAGCCTCAGAATTTGCAAAAATGGTGACTAGACAGGTATACTGTTGAGAAACTAAAACTTCTAGAAAATATGTCCACCAAAATAAAAAACTGAGTATAGCACTGTGAAGTACATGAAAAATTAGCTTAAATAAAAAAAATTGCTTAGAAAAAGGAGCTAAAATGAGCAAGATATGGCCTTCCAAAGCCGAACTGCAAAATTGAAAAGCTCATTGGTGAGGGGGGTAATTTTTTTTTAGAATCCTGACATCATCAATGATGCGATGATGATGTCATCATTACATGGAATTAAATTTGACGTTCAGATGACTGTCAAAAATTATATGCTCTCCAGAGAATATTCTCTTGTCTTTCGACTTAAAATTGACGTGTTGATGCCCATCGCATGAGCACTTGAATCTTGCCAGAATTAACTACCAAAATATGCTTTTTTTTCCTGATGGAATATTCTCCAGTCAGAATCTTTATGGGCACCAATGGATGGAATATTCTCCGACCTTCGCTGTTAGAAATCTCAAGTATAAACGTCGCTTTTTAAAATGCCCGGATTTAAGAAATAGGTCGCCGGTATTTCTGAAAAACTGTCCGCTAGTGGATGGATGGGAGAGTGGGGCTGCTACCAGCCAGTGGCCTCCTACCACATGGCTGTAGCAGTAGATGGCTCATATGCCTGCATACCTCCCTACACCAGTCTGTGTACACAAACTTGCTTCCCTCTTTTTTATTTATTTTGATTTTGATTTTTGAATTTTTATTTATTTTTTAGTTTACAAAATAAAAATAAATAAATACATTTTTTTTATTATTTACAAAAAACATACCCCAAACACAAATTGAATGGGGTTTTTATATTTTTGCTAAAAGAATTTTCAAAAAATTTATGACAACCTTTTTTCCAGAAATACTTAGAAGATTTTAGAATAGACAAAATTAAAATTAAAAAAAAAATCAAAATTTCAGCTAAATAGAAAAATTGAAAAATACCCAAATTGGCAAAATTTTTAGATCTAAAGCTCCCAATATCCAATTTGGATGAAATGAAAGGAAATCCGAACTAGAAATGGCCTCCCGAATGCAATGGTGGGCTCAGATTTGGCGTAGGATGCTCCAAAATGTTGCTACAACATAAGGACAAAAATGGAATCCTCCAAGAATCTCTCCAAATGACTAGCCAAAGGCACTCCAATAGCTCTAATACCATGTAAGAATTGGCTATGAAGGTAGCCACCCAAGATCTAGAGGCCTAATAGAAAGCACAAAAGAGAGAGAATAGAATATGACAAGAATAAACTATATTCTGCCAATAATGCAAATATGATGGAAATGGTAAAAATGTATATAGGACCCCTTGGTTATATAGCCAAGGTGAGAACATATAAGGGAATAAGATTATGGCAAGTCTTGTAATCTTATGACATGAGACAACTATGAAAATTTATCACTCCACCTAAAGTGGAAAATGATAATGTGATAATCTCCACAAAAGGTGGAGAGATATCACATGATGTGTTCACAAAAGGTGGAAGTGATAAAGTAATGACATGCCAAGTCCATCAAAAGTGGAAATTCTCCAACAACCTCCTATGTGGTCCCTAAGTAAACTTAACTAAGGTGTGATTATGACCTAGGACAAGGTACAAGAAATTGAATTACACCAATAGTTACAAACAATGAACTTGGAGTATCAACCAATCTAGATGATAATATGAAATATGTAGAGGATAGTGATGAACCTATTGTTGAGGATAGAATTATAAATTTCAAGTAGAGGAGTCAAGTTTGCAAGGATGGAAAAATGGTTGAGGTTCAAGCAAAACATAGTTGTGGAGAACCTAATTCTTTAAGTTGAAAAGAATAAATTCAATAAGCCCATAGTTTTATTCTCCCAATACCTTTGGAACAAGTAGTCTTCCACTTTAAATTGTGGAAATGGTTCAAAAGTGTAGTATTGAAAACAAAGTCTCAACTCAACCAAAGAAAAATGTGCATACAATGAACAAAAAATTATGAATGTTAATTCACTTGCTCTTAATTTTTGGCATGTTTCCCATAGTAATACCATGGATACAATGGAGAACGATAATTTTATTATCTTTTGGCTGTATGTCAGATTACAACAATTCAACATGTCCATAGTGTGTTCTTGTATTAAGTATAAACATGTGACAAAACATTGAGAAACTAGATTTGTTCAAGTGATAGGGGAGAGGGGCCAATAATGGAGTAGGGTCCAATAGTGGGGATAAAAGTAGTCCTCAGTGGGCCCCATAGTAGAGAACTTTAATATCCAATTGCAAAACAATTTTTATCCTTAAAGTATGCAAAGTGACAAATCATATGATGCCACATCAGTGCACTAATAAAACATGACTTAGTGCACCACTATCGATCTCACTTTTTTTTGGGCCTTTTTGTATACCTCAACAAAAAGAATGATGATGTGACCCTAAACAGAAATATAGAAGTGCATGAGTTGCCAAATAAACTATTATACAGAATTGGGAGTGATTTGAAATTTCCATGTAGGATTTTGAGAAATGCGAAGTTAGGGTGCTCCACTATTGCCCCTCCCCCCTAAATGAGATTGAGAAAAAAATGATTGAATTGAGTGCAAATAGAGCTTTGAATGATTGTTTTTATAAGGGGTGTCCATGTCAAGTTTTATCTCTAAGTACAGACTAGCACTTGTACTAGAAGGAGGTGCAAGGGTTACAGCAATAGAAAATTATATATAAGTTAATAAGTTAGAGAGTACAATTTTATATGTGCATAGAAGATACATTAATTTAATTTACAATATCTTATATATATAATAGTATTTTTTATGTATATAATTTTGAGATACAATCTTGACTTTAGGTTGATTATTTGTCTTCATACTTTTAGTGGTTTGTCTGTTTTGGTTAACAACTTGGTAATTTTACACCAAGATTGTAATGGAGGTGCAATAGTTATGTCAATTGTAATTTATATATAATGTCTTATAAATTTGTAAATAACATCAAGTAAATAGAGAAGTTAAGAATTTTATAAAAGATCTTCAAAAATGTTTATTGGCATTGCTAATTTGAGATGTCTCAAAATTAAAGAAATATATATTTGTATAAATATTGGACAAGGATGCTTAGTGGAGCATAACTATCATCTATTGTTCAAAATTAAATCATTAATAAGTAACTGTTCTTTTTCTTTTACAAAAAAGATAAGCTTGAGCTCTATTCACATGTTGTAAACAACTTCTTTGAGCATGATAAATTCTACTACTCAATTTTTTCATCTACATTGAAATTATATTTATACCACTGAATTGTCATTTATTCAACTTATCATAAAAAATGGTATAAATCAAATATTTACAATGAGAATATTGTGAAATTATATGAAATGAAAGAACATAGTAAAAAGATATGCAAAAAAAAATCAAAGGAGGGTTGTTTCTAAAATGAATTAGAGTGAAAGTGAGCAAAAAATGACAAGGGGAACACAAATTTGGGCAAGAGATGAGGTAGATTCCACATTGAAATTTCTTAGTGGGAAACAGCAACATGAAAGACCTTGATAAGAATGTAACCTGCAACCCATCCAATGAATGATAACATTGAAATTGCAAGCCCAAGAGGGCAATGGTGGAACACACTAGCATCATTTCTTATAATTCTTGGCAGGTCATCGAAGAACGAGTTTGCTACTACCTCATTACCACATTAATTGAGAAATTCAAGCCATGACTTGAAGCCATTTGATAATCAATTACAAATTAATGAACGAAAAAACAAGAAAGCACTGCAAAGAGTATATGTGGTTGAAGAGTGAAAAACTAAAAAAATTGAAACATATATATATTCATTGTAGCCTTCAGTGTGCAATTAAAGGAATCTTAGAAATATGTCCAAAATTGGAAGTAGCTACCATATATGAGCTTACAATATTTTACATTTCAAGAAAGGAATATAATGTCATTGGTTTCATGATTATCATTTGATAATTTTATATATTATTTTTCATATTTATTTTGTGATTGATATGGAGGTTTCATAGTGAGTTTTGTAATATGTTAATTTTTTTCTTTCTTTTTCCTTGTTGGTAATACTCTTGTGAACACTAACTCTTTGCAAATGTATTGAAATTATTTTATTTCTGAATAAAACATTGAGTTGCTTTGGAGTGAGAATTTTATCTTCAAAAGGTTTTCTCCACATAAATCACTAAGATGTGGCATATTTCTTTTGTGCTTATTTCCTTGTAATTATAGTTTTTGTACATATATTCTCTCATAAATTAGTGTAGGAAATGCATTTCACACCTCTACTTCCTCTCATTTGATACAAAGCTTGATGATCCCAAATCTTAGGTGTTAGGACCAAAGTTTTTTTTTTTAAATTTAATTTTAGTGATAAATTTTGTGAAAGGAGACTTTGCTATATAAAAAAGGAAAGCACATCAAGAATATAGATAGAAAGGCTCATCAACATGAACTTCAAGTCAAGTGAAAGTTCAAAGTGGAGGATATACTTGTAGACATAGATCTATGGGTTATTATAATTGGGACCAAACCCACTATAATGTTACAAGCTAACTAAATGATGACAAACCTTGCTGGTCTTTGAGGAGTCAATTCACACAAACAACACTTTGAAAACTCTCAAGGAAAGTAATCGAGAATGAAATTAGAAACATGAACTAATACATCGATCACACACAATCACTGACAAAAAGAACAAGATGGAAAATTATGTTTTCCAATGGCACTATTGATTCAAATGGCTCAAAAATAGAATAGAGTTCATTTCATTCAACAGGGGATTTACATTGCAATTAATATGTGGCCTTCATTGGTGTTGAAGTTGTGAAAGCCAACCTCACAGACCCCGAAGATCACCTGCATGCAAATAACCTGTCACAAAATGAAGACATTCGAGACAAAAGCCAAAGGTGCTCTGAGAGCTAAAAACGTATTAATCAAAGAGTCAGATAAAATACAATGATCAATCCTTATAAAAGGAGATTGTGAAAAATCTAAAAGTAACCATAATAGTTAGACATTTAATAATTAATATAATTATTAAATGTCACAATATGCAAACTAAAGTGAAATCTTAAGAGAGGAATAAAGGTAACTTAATTAACATAATTAAGTTAAAACCTTTACTCTAACACCCCCCTTAAGATAAGCAAGAGTGTAGCTACAAACATGTGCAAAAAAAAAAAATCTAACTACAATGCATGAAAATAAAATTGGGTCCCGACAACTAGGCCTGATCAGGTACCCAAATACAACCAAATCTCTATAAAGTGGAGTAAAGTAGAAAACCCAGTGGGAAAAAAACTCCTCTCCAAAAAGAGATGAACAAGAGTGAAAGAAGAAGAGAGATAGGAGGACTCAACTTGACCCCCCAAGAACTGCTTCTATCACACAAGTACAAAATATGATCCCCCCATAGGAGAGAGAGAAAGAGACTAGAAGGCCCCCCCACAATGAAGAAACTCCTGTCGCAATGGTGGATGCTTGATGTAGAATCCAAAAAGAGATCCTGAAGTGAAAAATAATATTCCTCCCCTTGGGAAGAAATAGATCCAAAGGAAGATGGCGAAGAAACCCTGTGAAGAGTAATGAACCAATCCGTCTCAAGATGTGTGCCATGATAGGATGTTGAAGAATCTCTCTATTTGAATTAAAACAAGTGATGTCAAATCCAAACTGATGTGAAAACTCCTGAAACACAACCTCTGAATGCACTGATAATGGTGGGCAGACAATGATAACCTGACTATCAAGGAAGAGGAGATGAATGTCCTCAAAGTAATCCTCCATATTTGCAATATAGGACTCTATAAACAAGGATGACATGCCTACAAGATATGAATCCCAAGTAGCTATGTCTGAAAGATGAATGATATCCTGCTACTCTAAATCAATAGGGGCCAAAGATGTGGTGATGTCAAACTAATCAGGAACAATAGGAGATGTTGATGTAGTCTCAATCTCAAGAGTGGGAACATGAATACAAGTCTCTAAACCATCGTCACATACAAGACCTGTGAGATACTCAAGCTCCTCTAGAGTATGGTTATCATAGGGTATGAAATCTATATTTGCAAGAGGGATGAGACAATCTATAGTGGGATCCTCTAGGAATGGAGAGATATTAGAATCTCCAAAAATCTACCAAAGATGGTGCAAAAGTGTGTGAGGACAACGAATCTCAGATAAAGCACACAAAGTGTCAAAATCAACACTACAACCAATAACCCCTACAATATCATCTTGAATAATAACCCATGTTGATAAGCTCCTTGATGTGTTTGGTGTAGGTATGAGATCATACAAATAAGGAAAAATATTAAGCCACCTACAATGTGTAAGTATGCCCTTTGCCCATGACTCATAATTACCCTTATCCAAGTTGATCCTAGAAGGATGAATAGAAAAACCCATTATACTCACTCAAATGAAAAAATAAAAGACTAATGATCTCATTACATATAAATCAGATCAAAATATGCCATCTCATGCAAACAGATCCTTTCCAGGTGCCAAAACGTCCAAGTAATTGATAGAATTGTGAAAACACAAAATACTAAATAAAATGTACCTGGGGTAGATTCTAGAAAAATAAATGACAAATCTGGAAAGATCATAGAACCACCTTTCCAACGCCTATTCGTTTGCAAAAAATGGAGTTTCGACACAAAAGTTATGCCCCCCGGAGTGCAAAAACCATGATATCACTTTGACTAAGGAAAACAACATCAAAACGGAAAAATCTAGAAACCACATCTACACCATCAAATTGCTGCCAGAAGCAGCTTTCCAATGGTATCTTGTTTTTGAAAACGGAGACCGTATGCTCAAGATATAACCATTTTACTAGATATGCTCATTTGGGCTTTAAACCAAACTTTTTATTAATTTAAAGATTAAAAAATTAATAAAATATTCAGCTGTACCTTCATGGCACAAAAAATGAGATAACACAGAAATCAAAAGGGCATAGAAATTGATGCTAAATGGCACAAAAATCAAGGAAACTCAAAATTGATGTGGACACCAAAAATATGGCACAAAAATCGATGTGCCCATACAGATCCGTACAGTCATACGGATTTCTCTGACAACTATTTTGAGATTTCCCAAAAATAGTAAAAAATCAATTTTTAGCAAACCCTATCATATTTTATATGAAAATAGGGTTTTTTGGGCCTTCTGAGTGCATCTGTGAGGTCCGTTTTGTACCAACATGCACTGTTTGAGAGATCATGGTCAAAATTTCTCAAAAAATGATGGAAAACCCCTCTAATCTGGGAAAAAATACCATGAATGAAACCTTTGCACAGAAAAAAAAATCTCTGTAAATAGAAATCTTCAAAAAACAAATAGGCAGCCACAGATCTGGAGCTCTGATACCATGTTGAAGTTGTGAAAGCCAACCTCACAGACCTCGAATATCACCTGCATGCAAATAACCTGTCACAAAATGAAGACATTCGAGACAAAAGCCAAAGGTGCTCTGAAAGCTGAAAATGTATTAATCAGAGAGTAATACAATGATCAATCCTTATAAAAGGAGATTGTGTAAAACCTAAAAGTAACCGTAATAGGTAGACATTTAATAATTAATAATTATTAAATGTCACAATATGCAAACTAAAGTGAAATATTAAGAGAGGAATAAAGGTAACTTAATTAACATAATTAAGTTAAAACCTTTACTCTAACAATTGGGTGGCCATTTTACATTCAAAATCCCCCCACATTCAAAATGGCTCAACACTTCAACCAGGAAAATGATGTTTCTGATTTTTTGAAAGACTCTTTCTTCCCACCATCGAGTGCCTTTCAATAGCTAACCCCATGTTCTACAATAGCATCGAACTAACCCCTATTTAGCATCCTCTTCCCTCCAAATACAGGTTGCCTTCAACTATTGATCCAATCAATAGTTGCAATAATAAAGGCTAACTGTTGCTTTTCTTACAATTGCCAAGTATTGTAGTTTTGACAAAAAGAGGTGCTTAAAAAATATAAAGAAGAAAATACACTAACACAAAAAATAATTTAGCAAAAAAAGAAAGAAATGGAATAAAAGGAAGATAAGAGATGTGATGCTCTACATAAAACTCCTGAGGCAAGAAAAATTTCATGAGCTCCTTCTCACGAGGTCTGCAACTGAATGACCCCTCTGATTGATCTCATCCTCTATGAGCTAGGAAACATCTTCAATGGGATGATTGATCCACTTGATGAGATACTTAAAGTACTTGTGCTTATGGGTCTTTTTTAGTAACTGCTTGTCCAAAATGCATTTTATCTATTGTGGAGTAGAGAGTGTTCTAGATTTCTCTTCAAGAGATGAAATTGTTGTTTCAATGCCATCCACTTCTATATCCCCCCTATATGGATACAAATCTGCCACATTGAAAATAGGAGATATATTCAAATTTGTAGGTAGGGAAATCTCATAAGAATTGCCAGAGAACTTCCTAAGTATTTGGTAGGGGCCAATCTTTTTCATCTTGAGTTTATTGTATGTTCCGGTAGGAAATATCTCCTTTTGAAGGTGATCCAATACAAGGCCTCCAATCTGAAACTACAATTGCCTCCACTTTTGATCAACATACTTCTTATACTGCAAATTGCTAGCTTCTATGTTTTGTTTCACCCTTTCTTGAATGTCATGAATGAATTGAGAAAAATCATCTCCATCTTCACTCCTCTTCTCCATTCTAGAAAGATCTCTAAGTTCAAACACACCTTGTGGGTACATGCCATACATCACATAGAAAGGGCTGAAACTTGTACTTTTATTTGGAGAATCATTATAGAAAAATTCAGCCTATGCCAACATAAAATCCCAATTTATGGGTGAACCACCAACAAGACACCTTAACAGATTACCAAGCATTTTATTCACAACCTCAGTTTGACCATCCATTTTTGGAGGATAAGCAGAACTAAAGTTCATATTTGTACAATTTCTTCCATAGGGTCCTCCAAAAATGACCCACAAACTTAATATCCCTATCAAAAAGTATGCTTCTTGGAATACCATGCAACCTTATAGCTTCTTTAAAGAAAAAATTAGCAATGTTAGTGGCATCACTATTCTTCTTACAAGTTATGAAATGCACCATTTTCAAAAATCCTACCACTACAAAGATTGAATCATTGTAGCTTTGTGTATGAGGCAAACCCAAAACAAAATTCATACTCATGGAGTCCCAAGGCCTGGTTAGGACTACTAATGGCTGATAAAGCCTAGCATAAATTGACTTCTTCCTTTAGTATGTTGACAAATTTTGCACCTTTCCACATACCTCTTCACATCCACTCGGCCAATAATAATGTGTGTTCAATTGTAGATAAGTCTTATCCTATCCAAAGTGACCAACAAGACTACCATAATGCCTTTCTTGTAACAAATTATCTCTCATGGAGCCTCTAGGAATACACAACTTGTTTCCCTTGAACAACAAACCTTCTTGAATCATGTAATCCATCCATGGTTCTCTGTTCCTACAAGTAGGATCGTTGCAAGCTACAAATGCTTCCTTAAAATATGCATCCTCTACATACAACTCCTTCAAAATTTCAAAGCCCACACTATTAGTTTGTATTTCATATAACAATAATTTATTTCTACTCAAAGCGTCAACAACCTTATTCATTTTCCCACTCTTTTGCTTTAAACAAAAATAAAACCTTAGAGATACTCAACCCACTTTGCATGTCTTTGATTCGATTTGGGTTGGTTGTTGATAAATTGCAAAGTATGGTTATCCATGTATACAATGAACTTTTTAGGAAGCAAATAATGTGTCCATTTCTTTAAAGATTTAACTAAAGCATAGAATTCCAAATCATAAGAAGAATACTTCTTTTTTGCATCATTGAGTTTCTCACTAAAGAATGCTACTAGTTTACATTCTTAACTTAGCACTGCCCCAATAGCCAACCCAGTAGCATCACATTCTAGTTGAAACACCTTTGCAAAATTAGGAAAAGAAAGAATGGGCTCCTCACTCACCTTTTACTTCAAAAATTTAAAACTATCTTCAGCCTACCTAGTCCATACAAATGACCTCTTATTCTCCTTTATAGTTTCAAGAATAGGTGCTACCACATGACTGAAACCTCTAATAAATTTTCTATAAAAACTTGTGAGCCCTTGAAAGCTTCTTACCTCCATTACACCTTTAAGTGTTGGCCAATCAAGGATAGCTTGTAACTTTTATTTTTCCATCTTTAAACCCTTGTTTGACACCACAAAGCCCAAATAAATCAGTTTGGTTTGCATAAACTATAGTGTCCCTCCAGTTTCAACATTCTGTTTAGTTTGATTCTGCTTGATAGGTGCTTTAATTCACTATGATACTATGTTGTTTTGTATTTGGTGGATGATACATTGACATCCTGATTATCTGGTTGTGTTAGTTTGATGATACTGAGATAGATACATTCATGATATAGTTTAGTTGCTTATCACTTTTCATGTGGTTATCATGATTGTGATGATTGCTTATGATTATCTTGCTCGTCTGTGTCGGTGAAGAAGATAGTGTAGTATTACTCATTTCTGAGTACCCCGCCATGCTGCAATTCTTTTTCATGATGTGTTTTCTAACATAAGTATATATATGTTATAATGTTGATGTTTCCTATAAACACAGGTACCGGGTAACGGTTCCACTTGCTTGATAGGTCTGAGCGTACCCTAATTCAATATAATCATGTTGATTGGAGGTATTGATAGGTCTTGTTTGAACCATCGTTCTTTTTTGAATGAGTGTCTATGTGTTACCCCATGTTGTTGTCTAGTTTATTCTGTCGAGTTCGTTTGTATTGTTTTGTGTTTTAGAATTTAATATTTAAGTTTAAATGTTTGTTAATATATTTATAAATTTTTATGATTTAATTTATTAAATTAAATTAAATATGTTATCAAATTTGAAAGTGAAAGTTATTCTCTTTGCAAATGTATTTAATTAAATATATATTGCTGATTTAATTGTGTAAACTTGAATTATGAGAAATAGATATTTTTAAGGAAAGATACTTTTGACAAGATAAGAATCTTTGATTAGCAGTTAAAGATCTGATTTGATATTTTAAAGAATGAGTTGAACTAGTTGATCTATTTTATGAATGCATAATGATCTATTAGTTAAGTTATTAGGATTGAGAGATAATTTAATGCATGAATATCTTTTGGGATTGAAATTTTTGATTCACGGGAAGAACTTTCACGGTGATGGATTTTAGCAGATTTTGTATGGCTATTGTATTAGAAATTTTTTTAATTCAGATTCAGTTTGTAAGCATAAGTCGGGTTGGATTGTTTTGGATACTGTCATCAAATTGCTGGTGTACTGAGTAGATTTGATAGAAGCTTCAAATTTTGTTCCAAATCAGTTTACAACAAATAACACAGGTTCTTTTCTTGTTTTGTATTATTTTGTTTTGAAATTATCTGAAAACTTTATTTCGAAAGAAAGATTTTATCAAACCTACAAAAGAAAAGAAACAATTAGAAATAGTTTCAGATTCAAGTACAGTAAAATGAATACAATGGGAAAACAATTTAGCAAAGTATTCAAAATCAAGGAATTTATTTAGTGAAAATTATGAAGGCATTAATTTGCTTGTTCTGGTATTTTTTTTAGTAAAGCTCGCTTTGAATATTCTTGAAACTGAACTGTTGAGATAATGAATCTTGAATTTTGCTATAGGAAATAATATTTGTATCTTTATGAATAATGAAATCTTACTCTCTTTTAAGTAACTCTTATAATCTTATGAACCATACATTTAAATCCCATTGATGAAAGTTTAAGGCATGTTTAAGTCTCTAAAAATCTTTCTACAGTGCATTAGTCATCTTTAGAAGGAGTTACAAAATTATTAAACTTCTCTGAACTTATAGGTCAAATATACAATCTCTTTATGCGTCCTTCATAAATGGTAGATTCCCCGTGAGATTTAAGACATTTGATATTTTAACCTTTTTGAAAATTTTGTAATTAAAATAGAATATACAAAACCAATAATGCCGCCCCAACTTCAAATCTACATGATTTCTTATTTAATAGATTTTGTTTAGGGTATGCATCGGTGGATGAAAGATCTAAAGGCTTAATATAGTATATATATATATTTTCAAATCGTATAAAAGACACATCCAGATTTGTTACTGGAGATTTTTCTGGAATCCTTTTATGGATAGAAATATGTATTGTTTTTTTAAAATCTCTGTGAGCGGTGGAAATATTTTATGTGCACCTTCTGTTTCTCTGAGGAACTACTAAATTGTTTATTTTTTGGGTGTTATCAATTTAGCGAATATGATAGTTAATTGGCAGAGTTTAGCGTTGTCCTCCTCTTTCATATTCTGACTTGGGGAATGGTCTTGTGAGTCTCTTCTTTAATATTTAATTTTGCATGACTTGTACAACGTTCAGTGAAATTTCTTTCTTATGATCTTTTGGCTAAAGATTCTGAACTTAGTTGATATCATTTAAGAACTTGGTCAAACATCTTGCAAAATTCCAGCGCAAATCTTTCCTCCTCATTCTCTGAACTTATGCATGATTTAGATTATCGTTTATCCTTGATAATATATCTAATTCTTAGATTAATATATATAGTTATAAGAATTTTTTACTCTGCAATTAATTGGAATGAATGCCTGGTATTAAATGCAAATCAGAATAAAAATATCTGTTTAGGCGTGGGTATGAAATAGTCTAAGTGCAGCAATTTGAAGTTCACTAGATATTTATAATTGATACTTATAATTAACTTGAGTTAATTTGTGTGCATGGTGCATGGCGTCTTATCTATTCCTTGGAAGTTATGATTTTTATTTAAAAATTATTACTTAACTCCTATGTGATTTACCTTTGCATGCATTAACAGTAGTAGTTTTATTGTTCGAAGATCATATACTTAACTCTCAGTTGATAGAGCTTTACAAAGCGCAAGTGTTGGTGAAGTATGAGTCTATAAACATGAAAAGATAGAATATATAAGATGTTAAGTTTATAAATTGAATGTAATTTCATTTTAGTTAATATATATATATAGATATCAAAAGATACTTCGTTCGCCTACAATCATACAAACATATATACAATAGAAAAAAATATATATATTTCTTTTTAAGAGAACTAATTTATATACATTAAGGATTTATATTATCCTTATTTTATAATGTTAATAATTTTTTTTATTAGAAATATGATAATCTCTATAGTTTGTTATTATGAAATTTTGATTCATAGAGATTGATTTAATGTAATTATTAGTTGTATATATATTCATAACATTAGTGATGTTTGCTTTATTTCTTTAAGACTAGGAAAGTGAAAATCAAATTGACAAGTTTAATATACTTCAATTTATGTTGCTCTAACTGCCATGTTTGTTTTACTTGGGGGTATAGCTTGTAAATTTTGTTATCTTAAGAAACCTCTTGGAGACCATGGTTTGTTCCTAGTGGAAGATGTAAATCTTTGTGGCTGTGAATTTTACGCTTGGTAGCTACCCCTAGAATTTTATGTTGAGTCATGTTATAGAGAGAGTGGCTTGCGGTAGGGGTCAAAATCCTAAAGAGATTGTCTGGGTAACCTATCGTAGGTGTATTAATTTAGTGGAAACCTAACTAATGTATTAGGGATTGGGTAGAACTAAACACTAATTCAGATAATAGTTTGCCTCGCCTAATTTATTAATGTTTGTTTAGATTGAGAAAAGGCTGAGAAGGCCTAGAATGGCTAGTCATCATCTTGTCTTCTCGAAAGATGAAGTGACTCCACATTAGTCTGCATAGGGGCCGGGAATCGATAGAGGCTGCCAGGGTAACTCTTGGAGACAGTAGTCTAGGAAGATTCACCAGGGTAACCTATCCCGACAGTGTGATGATGCTCTTAGTCTATACCATGATGGTGATCCTTGTGTTCAAATTTTTTATTAGATGTGATTTGTTTTTTTTGGGATTTTATCTGTAATGATTTTTTATTGTTATGTTGTGATGTGAATTTGTAAACCATGTAAACGTAATGTTATGTCTTCATTGTTTGTGGACCTGTCATTATCTCCTAGCACAGAGGGAGTGGACCTTCGAGTTCCACGTGGTTGGGAGGAAACCGTGCTACACCTTGGATTTTCTTACAGTTGATCCTATGCTTGCAGCTAGTTCTTGTTACTTCATTGTTCATGACTGGGGATGCAGAGCATGTTCATGGATATGGATATCAGATGTGATATGATCACTATCTATTTTATAAATTTACCTCTTGTATAAGAGTGTTCATATTGTACCATCATTTGATGTAATGAGATTCATTGAAATCTCACTTGTTGTAATTTTGACATGTGGATATTTGATTGTATTAAGTTTTGTAAACTAGATCATTCATGACATTAAATTTGTATTTATGTTTGTGTTAATATGTTGAGCATATTTATTAAGTTAAAGTAACATTGTCTTGGAAACTTTATGACAATTGTGTAATTATATATTTTTTTTAAAAAAATTGTTCGGTCAATTTTGTTCTTTACACTTTGTTTTAATGGTAACCAAGGCAGGGCATTACATAAACACGCACTTTCTTAGATTGATCAACAATTTATCTTCATGTAGCCTCCTCAAAACCTACCTTGAATGTTCTCTATGCTCCTCTTTGGACCTTCTAAACACCAAAATTTGATCCAAATATACAATCAAAAATTTACTAAGGAATGGTTGCAAAACCTCATTCATTAGTCTCATAAAAGTACTAGGGGCATTGGACAATCCAAAAGGAATAACTAGTCATTCATACAACCCATCACTAGTCTTAAAGGTTTTCTTCCATTCATCCCTTAGTCTGATTCTTATTTGGTGATAGCCACTTTTTAAATCTATCTTAGAAAAATACATGGAGCCACTTAAACAATCCATTAGATCTTCAATTCTAGGTATATGAAACCTATATCTTATAGTAATTTTGTTAATAGCCCTTGAATAAGTACACATATGCCATTCCCCTCATTTCTTTGGCACTAAAATTTTGGGAAAAACACAAGGAAATAGGCTTTCCCTTGTCAAACCCTTCTTCAGAAGGTCCTCCACTTGCTTCCTTATCTCCTCATTTTCCATAGGTGTTAACCTATAGGCAGCCTTTTTTGGAAGGATGGCTCCTAGAATCAAATCCATATGATGGCTAATGCTTCTCATAGGAGGCAATTCATTAAGAAAATCAAATGCAACAATATCCATATTCTTATTCAAAATATCGTGTACTTCAATAGGAAAATCATCAAGTCTTGTAGAAGTCATTACACATCTAGGTTTAAGGACCAAAGTAAACCCTACTTCTACTTTCAAATCATGAAGAAATTATTTACCACTTACCACCATTACCAAAAAAGAGACACCACGATAATGTTAATTTTCTCTTAGCTATCTAATTATGTACTTTTTTCACGTTTTGAGTATGTTTAGTTTTTCATCTTTAATTTTTTTGTTAGTATATCCATTTTTTTGTCAAAACCCAACATGTGGTATTTTTCATTATATTTTTTCGCTGTTCATCAAAAGTTCAAATAAATTACATTTTTATAAACTAGACTCCATTCCACACATTACAAAAAAATGATTTTCGATCAATTTTCAAAAAAATTAGGGGTAAGCATGCTCTTTTTTGTTTTTTAGGATGTGTCCACTTTGAAAATTAGTAAAAAATCATATATTCATTAAAGAAATAGCAAAAAAATTAGACATAAACTACATCCAGTGTTAGTTAATTTCTCACCTAGTGATTTTTTAAATACTAAAAAAAGTTAAAATTTTAGGGGGGGCCACACCATATGTTATATTTAAAAAAAAAAAAATGGGACCATTTTGTGTGGCCCCCATTTTTGAACCCCTTAATCTCTACCATTTAAAAAAACAATAGTTCAGAAAGTAAATTCAGAGCACTACGATTCTTTTTTTCATTGCATCTTCATGTTTTTAGTGTAACGATCTTCATTTTCTCATCCAAGGTTGATATTTCCTAATTTTAAAATAAAGTGGCCACTTAAGGCCTTGTTTTGGTCCTCCATCTTTGTGCTCTTTCCCAATAATACATCATTAAAAAAATATGTAGTCTCAACTAAAATGAGTGAGCTATTTTCCTTCACATTGAATGAGAATGGAATGAGTGTGCTATTTTTCTTCACATTGAATGGGGTGAAAGTTCAAAGCTTTGTCACATTTTTATAAAGGAAATGACCAATGCTAATCTAACTATTTAACTTAAATCAATAGAAATTGATGTATATGTTTTAAATTTTAAAATGATCTAAATTAATGAAATATATACTATTTAGGATGCTACTCGTTATATATTAAATTTTATTTCTTTACCCTCACTTTTATTTTTGTATTTATAACTTAAAACTTTATTGCATGGATTATTTTTTTCTTATTTTGATAAATAAATAAATAAAATAAATCTTAAAATTAATGTGTATTGAAACCACAACTATTTTGATAGGATAACACTTTTTTTCCTAACTATTCCAGAAATAAATTATATCTTGAGATGAAATTTCTTCTAGTACATCATATGTTTTGATAAACATTAATATTCTTTCATTTCAGGACAATCAACCTCACTTCTTGTGCTAATGAAATAATTTTAGTAAAAAATAAAATATAAATATAAACAACAATTAAACTATTAAAACTATTAGATTTTTGATACACTTATAGATCTACAAAATGATATTTTTAGATTTTTCAAATATTTATGAGTAGTTGTGAGAGCATTAAGTGTTTTCAATAATTTTATAGTTTTGGTAAATTGGACCTAAAGTAATGCTACATATTTATTTAGTGGACACTTTCAATTGGAAAAATTATGGTCCACCTCTAATTTAGCTCTAATTTGGCTTGAAGTATGAATATAGTTTTGAACTTTCACATAGTGAGAATGGATAATTAATTGAAATGTGTGGGCTCTTTAGGCCAGCAACACCTACCATATACCCATTTTCCTTTGCATTTGATGAGAATTGTGTCCTAATTAAAACGAGTGATTTTTTTTAGCTAATAGTTCCTAACGATGTGTTTATTTCGCTTCTTATATTGAGCAAGAATGGAGCTTGACCACATGTTTATTTATATTTAGGTTCAACAAGAACATAGCCCCAATTGAAATGAGTTGGTTATTTGGGCCAATAAAGCCTAAACATGTGTCTAGTTGCCTCTATGGATTGAGTTAAAATGTCACACATTAAAATGAGAAAACTCCTTAGGGAACTAAAACCTAACCATGTTTGTGTGCAATGGGCAAGAATGGAGCTTGATTGTGTGTTTATTTATCTTTACATTAAGCAAATGTGTAGCCCCAATTGAATGAGTGGGTTTTTTGGACCAATAAGGTCTAACCATGTGTTTATTTGTCTCCATGGATTGACAAAAATGTTATGCATTAAAATAAACAATCTTTTTAGGTCGCTGAAATCTAAACATGTTCATTTGTAATTTATTCTTACATTTATCAAGAATAGAGCTTTGATTGCATTATCTATGTTAAAAATCCTAACTATGTGTCTATTTTCCTTCACATTTTTCAAGAATAGAGTTCCAATTAAATGAGTGCATTGTTTAGGTTGCAAAAGCCTAACTATGTGTCTATTTGTCTTCTCATTCGACATGAATAGAACTTCAATTAAATAAGCGCATTGTCTAGGTTGCAAAATCATAACTATATGCCTATTCACTTTCTCATTCAACATAAATAGAACTCCAATTAAATGGGTGTATTGTCTAAACTACAAAAATCTAATTATATGTCTATTTACCTTCACATTCAAAAAAATAAAACTCGAATTAAAAAGAAGTCTTACTATACCTACTTACCTTTAAACTCAATAAAACCTTCCATTCACATTGAGTGAGCCAATTTACCTTGGCTTAAACCCTTTAAATAGAAAAATAAGTCTATACAAAATGTAAGGCCTTTCAAGTAAAGTTGATGGCCCTTGGAAAAAACCTCCCCTTCTAGGATAGGTAGCAAGTATTTTTTAATTGTTAAAAGCATCAAAGTGAGTTTATGTGTAGTTTCCAAATTTGGAAACATATATGTGAAACAGATTCTACTTCTTATCATTTTGCTTGGATATTTGCACAATTCAGGCAGTCTATTTTCGTTGGGATTTATTATACCAGACTTATGAACGCCACGCGTCAGTCAAAAATGGATCTGCCGGCACTACCAAATCCTATAAATTTGCATTCGCTCCCGACCAACTTCCTTAGCTACTCAAAACTATTTCTCTCTTTGCTATCAATTCCTTTTTACTTTGCTCATTTTCTATTTACTGTCAACTCCTTTTTCTTGCAATGGCGGAGGAAAATCTAGCAGAGCATCAAGATCGCGGGCTGTTTGGGAAGAAGAAAGAAGAGGAGACACATCAGCAGCATGACCAGGGACACGTAAGCGAGGCTCACCTTGCGCCTGTGTTTCATGGCCACGTGGAGGAGGGCAAGTTCCATGGCGAAGCTGAGAAGAAGACACACGACATGGTTAAGCTGCATCGCACCAACATCTCTGTAAGTTTTTGTTCTTCATAAAAAGATCATGCATTCCATTTGATCTTCCACTTTCTGTAATGTCAGTAGTTTGTTCATTTGGATCTGATGAAATGAATGTGTTTACACAAAGGCTGGATTCAAAGACAAGATCAAGGAGAAGCTTCCTAGACACCACAAAGAGGGTTTGATGGATAAGATTAAGGAGAAGCTTCCTGGATACCCTTAAGAGGAAGAAAAAGGGCGTTGAACAACAACTGGTTTTTTGGCTAGTTTTATTATATGTTAAGTTGTGTCTAGCTACACGTATTTACCACCTTTTGGTTTGAAGCATATTGTGGGTTGTATGTATGTTATGTTTATCTTCTACATTTAATAAGAATGCAAGGGTTGATGTGTTTCTATATTGCAATGTGTTGTTGAGGAATTGGAAAGTGTAGAGGGTTTTTATACCTGCAGTTTTTCCATAAAGACTTTGGTCTGGCAGTTTACTTTATGTGCCCAGTGTATTTGTAGAGTTTCAGTACATAATCATTATAAATTGACAAATAAGTTAAAACGAGTAGTATAATACAAGCCAATCAACTGGAATAAAAAGCTTTGTAAAATCAAGGTGGTTTTGGAGGAGACGGGATGCATTTTCTTAGGTTTTGACAAAAACATGATTTACTTATTCACACATCAGATAATAATTAAAAAACACTCATATTGACAAATCAGATAATAAATTAGTACTTCTTAGTGTGAACATTTTTATAAAAGTACACATATATAAAAAGCCAACACTTAAATTCACAGGTCAGATAATAATTTAATACTCTTACTATCATAGATACCAGTAGTTTTACAAATCTCAGACATGCACGTGTGTGGAATACGAGACACCCATTTTTTTTAATGCAAAATAAATATTATTAGGATTATATCTAGAACTAGATGTAAGCTATAGTTTTTTAATGGCATTGTATTGTTCATATTGCTACGCAAGTGGTACTAATATATTTTGAATGGGAGACTAGTATTTCTAAATTGTTCCAATGAGCTTCAAGTAGTTATTGATTCTTGTCTATCATATATGATAAAGATTGCATATCATGAACCATGTTCATGTGAGAAAATGTGTTATCATTTCTACAATTTGATTCAAAACTTTTTAAAACCATGTCCATATGAGAAAATGTGTTATCATTTCTAGATTTTGATTCAAAACTTTTTATTCTTGAATTGGTTGAACTATTATCAAACAAACAATGTTGCAATGCCTTACGGTTCTATCTAAACTTGCTCTAATTTTAAACTAGATTCTACATTAAAAAAAATAAACAATAGATTGTTTGTTTGAGAAGTTGTGTGGATTTGAATTGGTATACATGAAATTTTTAATTGCCATGTTTCTTTTTATAGTTATTGCATCCATATCATAGGCCAAAACATCTTCTTATGACGTATGAAAACTTCCCAACCATTGTTATTTCTTGGATTTAGATTTTTTTATTATTTTAACATAGTGAGCCCATACACATTTTCTAAAACCTCTATATGACCTATTCTTTGTAGATTGTTCAAATTTATTAGAACACAATTATAGTTATGATATTGCTATCAGGATTCAACCGTGTAGATTCGAGTCAAACTTATTGACCCAAGTTTCATGAGTAGTGGTTCAACAAGAACCCATCTCTCATGATATCGAATGGTCCACTTAGCACTCATTGCATCTAGGTGATGCTCACAGAGGTGAAGCACTGGTCCGTCCCGGGAGGTCACCCATCCCAGTACTGCTTCAGCTCAAGCACGCTTAACTAGGGAGTTTTCTCCAAGGTTAAGCCCGCTTGAGTTGTTACCCCATGCGCAATTATAGTTCTTTGCTTACTTGAATCATTTCTTTAGACTATTGAGATGAGGGTTCCTTGAGCAATTTTTTATTTTTCAATTTTTTTTAATCTAGATCCTAAAGAAAACAATGCAAAAATAGGTTCATTGGACAAGAGGCTACATGGCTTAGTATTGATGTAGGAAAAATTTGTAAATGCATTATTGGGTCTTATCACTATACAATTTTATCATAAGCATAGAAGTTGTGGCAAAGGTTTTGACCCATTGTTGTTTTTTTAGCATGGGGTTTCTAATTTCTGAAGCATAATGACCTAATCAAAGTTTTCTAACACCTATATATCTCTTCTTCATTGCTTCTTTTACTTTTCTAGACCATAATTGAAAATTTGTTAAAATATTTTTTCCTTTCACATTACTCAATTTATAATTTTCTATGAATTGAGCTATTACAAACTATTAATTCATATTTCACAACAAAGAATTACTAGTGCAAATCTAGATAAATAGCATAAATAAAACCATAAAGGAGTACCCAAGATAAAAGTAATTGCAGTACAATAAATTCACAATTTATTTGTTTACAACTACACAAAGTTGAAATTGACATCTTCATATTACTTCTTGCATAATTATGATTCTTAGATAGAGAACAATCAAATTCAAAATAAGTAATGCATGAATAATACACTAATTATGGTCAATATTAAAAAGGATTTTTTTTTTTAACTAAGATGAACAATGAAATGAGTATTAACTTTCCAATTGTCAATATCTAGGAAACTCCATTAACACCATCTCATCTAATCAAGGTCAATAATTATATTTCTTGGCATGCATATTTTTCTCTTCTTTTTTTTTCTTGATGTCCTCCAAAAAAAATGCTACAAAAGATGACCAATTTAATTATGCATTTAAAAAACAAGTGACTTACTAGAAAATGAGTAATAAAGAAATACTAGATTTTTTTATAATAATTGTTAATCACTTATAACCAATAAAATAAAATTATAGTGTTTGCCACTTTTGTATTTCTTTTATTTTTTAACTAAAGTTGTCTAAAGCATTGGCATGCCAACATAACCATGATACCTCTATAACTATGATTTCTAATTTGAGATTATTACTAAATCAAATACATATTTAACATATATACTCAAGAGAAGATAAACTTGACAATGTTGAGAATAAATTTTCACAGGTACAATTATTGGCTTTTGTGTTGAGATTTTTTATATGATGAACCCATTTTGAGAGGTTTGACGTCTTTGATTCCATGAATTTGTCTTGAAAGGTGATTCAACTTAAAAGCCACAATCTATGCTCATCTCCATGTTTGACTCATTTGATTAGGTGAATTTACCTTGAAGAGTAATTTTTTGGTTTGATTTCATTGTCCACAAGTATCTCACATTTAATTTCTTTAGTGGTTAATTTGTCTTCATGGATAAACTTTATCTTGGTATTTAATTAAGAAAAATTGACCTCTTTTTGGTGAATTCATCTTATATATGTACAATATATATACATATATACATATATATGTTTATGTATATGTGTGTGTGTGTGTAAACTAGGCACAAGGGAGCCCAAACCCAAATACAACAAAGAAACATAGCATAAAATGCAAGAAAAAAAGAAAAATTATAGCCATGATATAAAAAATAGAATCAATGTGTCATTAAACATCAAGATCTACTTCCATCTCCCTAGCAACACCACCCAGCTATGTAGCCCCTTCTTCTCCACCCTCAGGGGCCAAGAGAGCCAGGACAACCACTCTAGCCACAAATTTATGGAGCCCTATTGATTCCTTGAGGATGACAATGTTTATCACAACCTCTATCATCCATGCTTCTTGGTTTTCCTTAACACTCAATGAAAAATTATAGCCATGAGATAAAAAATAGAATCTATGTGTCATTAAACGTCAAGATCTACTTCCATCTCCCTAGCAACACCACCCAGCTCTACAGCCCCTTCTTCTCCACCCTCAAGGGCCAAGAGAGCCAAGACAACCACTCTAGCCACAAAGTTATGGAACCCTATTGATTCCTTGAGGATGACAATGTTTATCACAACCTCTATCATCTATGCTTCTTGGTTTTCCTTAACACTCCATAGCATTAATAGTATCCATGGGTCATTGAAGTGCCGAGTTAACAACCCAACACCACCATTTCTAGGTAGAAATCCATTGCCTCCCATCACTTGCTACTACCTATTGAGGGTGGTTTTGGTCACTCACAACATGCTAGGAAAGAAAGGTTTATTGCTTCTCTTGAAAAGTAGTGAGAATTACTTCAAGGTTCCTTTTCTATTAGGTCTTAACTATGTAGATAGCACAATTGGAAGGTCAATGTAACTCCACAAGGGAATCTGGAATTTAGATAACTTGAAATTTATATGCAATTGCATAGGTAATTTCAATAACTCAAAATGATAGATTACATTTCATAAAATAGCATATTAAAAAACTTAGTTTATTGCTCTTTCATACAAAACATGAATTGTTTATAAAAAAGATGAAAAAAAAGTAGGGTAACAAGGATTGATATAAATCTAAATTCTAATCGGACAACAATATCAAGCATTCTATCAACATCTTTGTAGGTTTAAACAAGATCTTTCAAACAAATAGTAATAGAAATAACATTCACACATTCACTATTAATAGAAGGCAATTTTTGAAGGAAGCACAAATGCATAAGATTTTTGAATTTCATTTAACCAAAACACCGTCAATCACATGCATATCTAGGATGAAACCCTACTTAATTCTACAAATGTAGACTAGATATCATCAATTTAGAAATTGTAATTAAAACATAATACTCATTCCATCACCATAGCACTAGATCTAAATGCATGCAATATAGGCATAATCCATAGATAAATAAATTAACTCTGCCAAAGTCAATAGAGAAATTCCACACCGAGATTGTATATGTTTGTGATTGCAAAAAATTACATAAGAATTTGGGCCCTTTGAATGATCTAGAATTTAAAATTTATAGAAAAACTAAGTCCCATAATTGGATGTGATTTTGTAAGTGTAACATAATTTTAAACTTTTTGGTTGTCTTAACCATCAAGTTTGGAGGTCTTTCAATGCAAGTTTATATAAAGATCATGATGACGCTAGGCTCTATCTTACCTATGTAAATTCTCTTGTTAGTGCCTTCATTTTTTGTCAAAAACCAACATGTCCTAGTTTTGGTATACAATTTTAGTCATTCATAATATTTTGAAAGAAATTACATTTTTATAAACTAGACTTCATTCTACACTTGATAAAAAAAAATATTTTTGATTATTTTACAAAAAAATAGTCGGGAGTGTATGCAACCTAAAATGGTCACCTAGACTTTGGGCCCCATTTATTTAATTTGTCAACATCAACTTTCTGAATCAATGATTGTTGCATTTTCAAATAAAATTTCTTAATCAATTCATAACTATTTCAAATGTCTCAATTTTTCCTAAGGTTTGAATGCTTCATTAATGTTATTTAATCAAAAGAAATAAACCCCTTTTAATAAATAAAATAATGTTATTTAATTGAAGTTAATATTACTTAAATAAAATGATGCTATTTAATTAAATCTATTTTTAATTAAATAATTTTATTTTATTTTATTAATATTCATTTCTAAATTACATAATCTTATTTTATTTTATTAAAAGAGATATTATCATCTTAAATAAAATAAAATAAATGAAATATCCTCTCAAGAATATCCTGTGATGAAAAAAATGGAAACAAATCAGTTAAAAGGGAAATAAACTAAAAAATAATTCCAATCAAGATTTGTTTCTATTTTTCTATTTATCCCACATTGCTTCTGAATTTGCCTTCAATTCCACTTTTGCCTATAAAATGAGCCCTCTCATTCTCATTTCAAAAAAAAAAATCATGAATTTTTACATCAGACTTATGCTACAAATTTTCTTGAATTTTGTCATTTGAGATTACACATAGTTTGATTTTATAAGCATCTTAGTTTTAGAACATATAGTTTAATATTACATTTTAGCTTAATCTTCATAGTAGATTAATTTGCAAAGTAATTCATTTATGGCATTGCATGTAGATCAATTTTCATTTCAATAAATTAGTTTTGTTTATTGCATTTTACAGTCATTTAGATTAGTTTTTATTGTTGCATTGCAAGAACAAGATTCATGGAGATTGGCATTCTTGCTTCTCCTCTTTGAATCTCTTGTTCCGAGACTGTATTTGCAAGGGTAACTGGGTCAATCTGAGGGCCACAATATCAATCCCTGCTCTTCTCGGATAGAGAGTTGTGAATTGATTTGCAAGACTCATTATTGAGTATCCTTGCATACAAGGATTCACAGAAGTATAACATATTTTCAGTTATACATTTTGGCACCCACTGTTATATCTTTTTATTCCAGTATTATTTTTTGTCAGATCAGCGGGGTTTTTCATCATTTTTTAAGAAATTTCGACTTTGATCTCTCAAACAGTGCATGCTAGTGCAAAACGGACCTCATAGATGTGCTCAAAAGGCCCAAAAACCCCTATTTTCATATAAAATATGATAGGGTTTGCTGAAAATTAATTTTTTAGTGTTTTAAAAAATTTTAAAACAATTGCCAAAAAAATCCGTACGGATCCGTACGGACACATCGATTTCTGTACCATTTTGATTTCTGTGCTACCTCAATTTTCGTGCATGAAGGTTCAGCTAAATATTTTATTAATTTTTTCATCTTTAAATTAATAAAATTTTTGGTTTAAAGCCTAAATGAGCATATTTAGTAAAATGGTCATATCTTGAGCATATGGTCTCCGTTTTTCGAAAACGAGATATCGTCGGAAAGCTGCTTCCGACGCCGTTCCAGTGGTACTGGTATTTTTTTCTGATTTTTCCATTTTGATACCTTTTTCGCCTGTCAAATCCAGAAGTTGTTGTTTTCACTCCGGAAGGCGTAACTTTTGCATCCTGGCTCTGTTTTTCGAAAACAAATAGGCGTTGGAAAGCTGGTTCTGCCCTCTTCTCAGATATCAGACCTATTTTTTGCAAAAAATTTACCAGGTATCTAATTTATTTGTCAGAACTCAGCCTTTATCTTTTGAGTTATTTTCTTGGGAAACGTGCAATCAGGAGTTTTTTTTTTAGATCCAAGAGGAATTTTTTTTAATTTAGATTAGATTTTTAATTTTATTAATTTAGATTAGTTTTGTTTTAAATTTTTTAGTTTAGTATTAGATTAATTTAGTTTAATTTTAGTTTTGTTAACTAATTCTTTTTAGATTAATTTTTGACTAGATTAAATTAGATTTTTAATTAATCTCTTTTTTTTTATAGATTCCAACTTTTGTTCTTCTGGTTCTTCTGATTTTTTTTTTCATAGCATAACAGTTTTGCAGGACGCCTAGTCAGAGAACTTGAAACACACTAACAGTTTGATTGCAGGACACGTGACAAAGACTTGAAAACAAACACTTACACTTGTCAAAGATCTTATTTAAAAAAAAACATTGTGTTTGTTTTCCTACTTTTCAATTCACTTAGTCTAATTAGGGCTTCGTTAAAATTCTTAGGAGTTTCGATAGTGAGTAGGGAATTTGGCTCTTTGTTACATGGAGGTGATGACCATGGACAAATCCAGGCTCCTGATGATCTTACTAATATGACGAACTCTTAGGGAGCGGAGCAAGGTAGTGAATCTTTAGCACTTTCACTCGTCAGGGGATTATGCTCTTCTCTCATTGAGAGAATCAGAAACCCAAAAGCGTGTGGATTTGGTGAAGTGAAACTAGCTCAGTGATTAAGGTTGTTTAGCGTGTTTGGGTAAAGAGACGGGCTAGAGAAGTATGCTCTTCTCCTTTTGGGAGAATCAAAAAATCAGAAACCCGAATCCGAGCCATGTCCAGTGTCACCTTTAGAGGGCCTGCCGGAAGTTGAACCTCCGGAACGACCCAAGTGAGTACACACCTATCGCCGGTGATTCCACCTCACTATAATAAAGAATGTCTTGTTGAGTCTAAAGACTCCAAGACCATAGTAACTTCTTTTCCATGACTTGGACGATCATCATGGAAAAGCTCTATTTATTGCACTTGGCGCACTCGAGCCCCTTGCGGGGTGTGTGATTTTCAGGTGTTGGTGTGGCTCGGCCCGAGCTCTCTGTATCAGGCTCCACGGTTATTATGAACGGAATCTAAGTAAAAACCTCTTAGTTAATTGCCTACCCAGTTCACCTCCGAAAGGAGTCATAATCTTTGCGCAAGGAGGGGGAAGAATCTCTCCGTATGTTGATCATACACAGATTCCCATCATAGGCATACACGTGGACGTTTGGAGGCGGTTGCGACACTGGCCCCTGCTATAAGGGTAACCTTTGAATGTACACTGTTGAGTCCTTGAAAACACCAAAAACACGGGTGCCCTCTAGGGGGTGACATGGTTGTGTGAGGTGCACGTATGCGCATAAGCAATGGGGCAAAGGTTTTGGCTTCTCACCATTTTCATTGGTAGGGATAGCTATGTGTTTGTTTTTGAGTCTTAAACATTATCCAAACATCTTCAAACAAGACTCCCCCGATACTATCAAGTTGCTTTGTCCTTGATAGATCTGTTATCGACTACTTTTTGTATCACAACTTGTCTGATTGAAACCTATGTGCTTGATCAAAATCTGTTGATATACTTGCTTGATCTTTGAAAACAAACAACAAACTGAAATACTGAGTTCTTCGATTAGGTGACTTGTCCAGTTTTAGAGACCTGTTCTGTATTTAGGGTTTATGTGTCCTTGACCTTTTGAATTAGTGATCCTTGATCTCATAAGCGATTTTGCTTGAGATTGGAAAATTAGGAATTGTTCCTGTCAAATAGATAAATTTTTTGACTCTTTGATAACACACTTGGAGAGTGCTAATAGTCTCCTTGTCCACCCATTTTCATACAATTCAAACTCAGTACACTTTGTGTAAGTCATCCTCCTGATCCATATGTGCTAGGGTGTTCACCCAAGAATTAAGCACCTGTGTGGCAGTGTTAGTTTGCACCTATTTGCAATAGTTCTATTTCACCATCTCTCTCAGACAAGAGAAAACTTTTACTATCCTAGTCTGGTATTGACGTTTCTTAGAATTGTCTATTTACCTGAACTCTCCCTTTCATGTCAGTCACAACAAGATATCAAGTGAGCCAAGGAAAGTGACCTTAGATAGTCTTTGACCAACTACCCCCAGTTCAGACTTGTCGAAAGAGAAAGGAAAAGGAACCAATATTTGACCAGTCACCTAGGAGTCAGTCTGAAACCTATTTTGACCCAAAGAGCCATTTTAGTGACTTGAGTACCCCCTCAACACCTTCCCACTCAGGTATGGATATGAGTTATACTGTCACTCGGCGGGAGAGGGAAGCCATGGATCAAAATCTTGATGATATCTATGAACAACATAGAAACAACATGATATTTGGAAATTCTTCTCATGATGATCAACCTGGTTCACCCCTCATTAATGCAAGATATTTGGATGCCCATCAATGGGATGAAAGGTATAAGAGACGAGCTCACCAAGAACAATGGTCACAACACGAAGACCAAGACAATGAACCTCGTGATGCTCATGTCAATACAACGTATACCAATGACTTGTTCAAATAGTCTAGACCAAGCTCACCACTTCAACATACCTCAAGGTTCACAAGTGATAGGCTCAAAAGAATTGAACGCGAAAAGAAAGCCTTTCTAGATGAACAAGCTGCAAAGCAAGAAAAGTTTAGACAACTTGAGGAAGAGAGCCAAGCTTTATTGGAAGTACAAAGGAAACTCGCTCAAGAGGAGCAAGATAGGCAGTTAGCCCACCAATTAAACAAACAATACAATACAAGGGGTGCTAACAGTGGACATAATTCTCCTCCCTCCACCCCTTCCAAAACACCAAGAAGTAGAAGGCAGTCAAGGACCCCTTCTAGATCTCCTAGTCCTAGAGGAAGAAGGGCCTCTCAGTATGCTCACTATAGGAGGCAAACTCCTCCCAGAAATTCAAGACCACATTCCCAACATGTACATCCTGGTTCCCAACATGGAGGTGGTAGCTCACATTATGACTTTGATACTCAAGACTTCATGCGAATACAACAAGAGCCTATCTTTCAACAGTATGTGGAGAGGTATTTCAAACAAAACAAAGATAAGTTCTTGGAAAGTCTAATCAACAAGGGTGCCAGAGTCCCTTATAATTTTGATGTGGACAACAAAATACAAAAGCAAAATCCCTCTCAAGAGGAAGAAATCCGCCAAATGAAGCAAATGATGGGAAAATGATGCAACCTAAGATCTCATTTTCACTAGACTCAATTTTTCCTAATCCATTCGACAAGAGTGTGAGTATGAAAGATTTTCCAAAGAGGGTGGAATTGCCACAATACGATAAATATGATGGCAGTGGTGATACACACGACCATGTGCGTCAGTTCTATACTATGAGCTTTGAATTCCATCGAGGATGACTCCTATTTGATGAGGTTGTTCCCTAGGAGTCTTAAAGGACAAGCAATGGAATGGTTTACCAATATCACTCCTCCTGTCAAGACTTTTAGAGAACTTGTTCATAGATTCGTTCAACACTTCACATATAATCTGTCAAGACCTGTTACTATGTTGGACCTATGCAACTTGAAACAAAATCAGGGGGAACCCTTTGTTACCTTCTTGCAAAGGTGGAGGAGACAATGCTCTCGGTATCCTAGGACGATCCATGAGGATGAAAAGATTGACATACTTGTTAGTAATTTGGTGCCTAAAATGAGATACGAGATCAAAAAGATAGTCTTCACTTCCTTTGATACCATGATTGAAACTACATGCCGCATTGAGGATGTTCTAAAAGAACAAGGCATTTTGACCAGACATAACAATAATACCAACAGTGGTCAACACAACAATAAGGATAAAGGGAAGAACAACAATTGGAACAAAAACAAACCAGTTGTCAAAGATGGAGTTGTGGATTCTTCCCAATCAAGAGATCAAACTGTTCTTAATTTGACTAAGGTTGTGCAAGCAATGAAGCTTAATGCACCTCCACAACAAGAAAGGAAACCAAGATATCAGGAGAGGCCCAAAAACCAGAAACGGAAATTTACCAAATTGGGTGACTCATATGAGGATATTCTCAAAACTCTCATTGCTAACAACTTGGCACATCCTCAAGATCCTACAAAATTTCACATTCCAGATCCTAAGCCACATTGGTGGGATGACAAGGCATTCTATAAATTTCATAATGGCCCTGGCCATACTGTTGAAAACTATTGGAGATTAAAACATATCGTCCAATATTTTATAGAAAGTGGAAAGCTTCAAGTTGATGGCCTAAATACCAATGCTGATCATAAGGCTTTTAAGGAACCATTGCCTAATTACGACAAGGGGGAAACCTCTAAATCACATAATGGCAAAGCTGCAATCAACTACACCTATACAGCGGCAGAAAATGTGATAAACATGCTTGAATTTGTGGAGCCAAGTGTTAATATGATAAGGAGTAAGGACCCGCATGGTTATGACTCTCCCCCTATTTTTGACAACCAACCTATTGTGGTACTGAGAGGTCCTCATTCTAGGTTATCTTCCCAAGCCCTTAATGTTGTTACCAGGAGTCAAGCCCCTATTATTCTCAGAGGACCTAATTCAGGTCCATCCAACAAATCCAAGCAAGTGGCATCCAAGAATGTCACTATAAAGTCCGCCACTGCTCTCAAACCAAACTACAATCTTGTAGATCAGTTACAGAAAACTCCAGCATAGATCTCGATCTTAGAGCTTCTAGAGTTGTCCCCTAGACATAAACAGATCCTTGAGGACGCTTTGCGCACAGCAAATGTCCCCAACAACATTGATATAGACCAATTCCAAGGCATGGTGAATCACATTACTAGCCCACATTACCTCTCTTTCTCTGAAGATGATGACAAATCCCTAAGCCATCCACACAATCTTGCCCTTCACATTGAAGTCATGATTCATAAAACCCATGTCAAGTGCTGTTGATTGATGGGAGTGCTGGAGTTAAATATCTGTACTTTTGAATTTGTTAAAAACTTTGGGCTATTCAGAGCAAGTGATCGACACTAGAAAGACGATCACCATAAAGGCCTATGATGAGGCAGAACGAAGTTCTAAGGGGTTGGCTGTCCTTCCTGTCAGGATTGGCCCAGTTGAAAAAGATATCTTGTTTCAAATTGTTGATACTAGACCCCTTGCATACAACATTTTACTGGGTAGACCATGGATTCATGATATGCAGGCAGTGCCGTCTACCTACCACCAGTGTGTTAAGTTCCCCTACAATGGAACAGAAATTTGCATACCAGGGGATAACACCTTATCAATTAACTCAATCTCAACTAATGTTCATGTCCCTCTTAACCGAGCAGCAGAGGATTATGAAACAACTTTAGCAGACTGTCAAAACAAATTTAAGTCAGTAGACCTTGGCATGGGGGGGTATCAACTTGACTCTTTTACAAAGATGCATGTTTCCCCTAGGACATATGGAAAGCCTTCACAAGAGATGAAACCATCATCCTCAGCAATGACACTATTTGACAAGTTTGTTGAATCCTCAGTACCAATACAAGATGAAAAAGAGGAAGTAGTTGTTTGAGATTGGATATACAAAGAGGAGAAATACCAGCACAATGAAAATTTCTCCCCCTCTCCTAAGTCCTATGGGAGAGGATATACTTTTGTCAAGAAGATGGGTTATCCAGGATATGGCCCTCTTAGTCACAGGTTACATGCTAGAGCCGAACCACTCAATCATGATCTTTTTGCACGTAAGTCTAAGAAACCGGTTGGCCTAGGCTTTATGAACAACAATAAATGCACTGTCCCCATTTCTGATAGGCAGGATAGTAAAGATGACACAGAATATGTACCAGATTTGACCAATCAACAAGACATAACAGATGATTGGGTACCTTCAACAAATCTCCTTTGGGAAAATTCAAGAGATTTAATAATTGATAGTCCTCCTATCTCATTTGCAATAGATAGTGACTATATGAATGCAAGATTGACTATGGATAGTGTCTCCATCCCAGCTGCAATGGATGGTGATAATTCAAATAATTTTTTGATTGAGCAAATTGCTAGAGGAGAAGAGCCTCTTCCAAATTTTGAGGCTTCTACATCACGGGGCTCCAACAATAATTCAGAAATAGACTCTCATGAGTTTGAAGGGGATTCACTCTTAGATGCAACAGTTGACTTGGATATGGATGTTGTCCACGCTTATAGTTCTCAACTTGATGTAACTAACGAGTCATGTGTTAGATTAGAAGATTGGAACCCACATGTCACATTAGTAGACAATTCTTCGCTTGCTAGGATAAATTCTGATTTAGACACTTTAGAGGGAAACTTGACAGATTCTAATTCTACAGTCACCAGAGATGACATCACCTATATCCTTAATCTTGAACCGGTCATCAACCTACCCCTTGTTCACCCCAACCTTATTGATTGGTCTCAACGTTACCAAGAGCCTCAACTCTTGACATTTCACAATGACTATGAGATCACCTGCTATCTAAATGCCATTGAACCTGTAGTCTCTTTCACCAGTGAATCGGCTACCAGTATGACAGAACCTGACATCAAGTACCTTAGTCACAAGATAAAAAGAAAAGAAAAAAAGAATAAGAGTTCTGATGGCAAAAACCACTATGTGGCGGTGTCAGAACCAAAAAAAGTAAAAATAAAAGACATATCCAAAGGTGAAAACCTCCCAGAGGCACCTACGGATGAGGTACTTGATAGTCTCCCAAGCTATTTCCAAGACGGATCATCAGTATTGGTTGAACCTACATAAGTTGTTAATTTGGGCACAGAGGAAGTTCCAAAAATTGTACACTTGGCTAAATCTTTATCACCTGAAGAAAAGAAAACCTATACTGAGTTCCTCCAAAAGAAGGAAATTAACTTTGAATGGACATGCCTCGAGACATGCAGTTGAACATAATCTCATTGTACCATCATTTGTCGAGCTCGAGGTGTGAAACAGTCAAGCGAGTTGAGAAAATGCACCCTCATATAAACTCTTTTGGTGACTAAATTAGAAAAGCTCCTTGGTGCAGGATTCATTAGAGCCATAGACTATGCTGACTAGATTTCCAACATTGTACCTATTTCTAAACCTGATAAAACCATTTGAATCTGCACAGACTTTAGAGATCTTAACAGAGCATGCCCAAAGGATGATTTCCCACTTCCTAACATAGACATGATAGTGGACATGACAGCGAGATATGAGATCTATTCTTTGATGGATGGTTTTTCTGGGTATAATCAGATCAAGATAGCTCCTGAGGATCAAGAAAAGACTGCATTCACATGTGCATGGGGTACTTATTGTTGGAATGTCATGCCCTTTGGATTGAAAAATGCAGGAGCTACTTACCAAAGAGCTATGACAACCATCTTCCATGACATGATGCATAAGAATATGGAAGATTATGTGGATGACACCCTAGCTAAGTCTAAGAGAAGAGGAACACATTTGGCTGATTTAGAAGTGATTCTAGATCGCATGGAACAATTTCAACTAAGATTAAACCCAAAAAGTGTGCATTTGGTGTTACTTCTGGCAAATTATTGGGATTCATCATTTATTCAAAAGGGCAAAGTGGACCTGAAAAGGTTCAAGCCATTATAAACATGCCACCTCCCAAAAATATCGTGAAATGAGAGTCTTCAGGCGCCTTCAATCCGCGGGGTTGTTCACAATTGGCAGATAGAGCACAACCTTTCAACAAAAAATTGCATAAAGGTGTTCAATGTGTATGGAATGAGGATTGCCAAAAGAGCATGGATCAAATTAAAGAATACTTGGAAAATCCTCCCATTTTAATGCCTCCCATTCCAGGAAAACCTCTCATTTTATATGTCTCAGCTACTGAATCTTCACTAGGGGCATTGTTGGCTCAATTAGATGAACAAGGGAAAGAAAGGGCCATATATTATATTAGTCGCACTCTTGTTTCTTATGAGGTTAATTATACTAGTATTGAAAAAGCTTGCCTCACAGTAGTGTTTGCTTCTCAAAAATTGTGACACTATATGCTCGCGCACACCATACACCTCATAGCAAAAATTGATCCTCTCAAATACTTGCTCGGTAAAGCTGCTCTCACGGGTAGACTTGCTAAATGGATGATGATTCTTTCTGAATTTGACATAAAGTATATTGAGCGCAAAGCAATCAAAGGCCAAGCTATTGCAGATCAACTGGCTAATTTCCCTATTCAAGATAATATGCCCATTCAAGTCAACTTTCCAGATGAGCATCTTATGTACATGACTGAAAGATCCTGAAAACTATTCTTTGATGGTTCCTGCATGCAAAATAGTTCCTAGGCTAATTATTATTTGTTTCTCCTCCTTGGGCTACTATTCTAAATCTTACAGTTACTCTTTCCATGCACAAACAACATAGGCGAGTATGAGGCTTTGACAAATGGACAAAATGGCCATAGAGTGGAATATCACGGAACCACATATCTATAGAGTTCTCAGCTGATCATCAACAAGTCAATGAAAATACCAAACAAAAGATAATAAGTTGGTACCTTACAAAAAATGGTTGATTCGATAAGGCGGTATTTCACTTTTGTCACCTTTCAGCAAATCCCTAGGGCTGAGAACAAAGCAACTGATGCTATGGCCACCCTTGCTTCACTTCTTCAGTTAGAGGAACATGAGTCCAAATATGAATTCCTAGTGGAAGAGCTACAATATCCCATATTTGACTCACCCGAAAGCCATGTCATTTGTACCCTTGTCAATCAGATCCTCACCGCTGTGGTGCTGTTACTCATATCTTCGTGATGGCATCATCCACGATACATTTAACCGATCTGAAAGAAGAAACCTTATCTGCAACGCCTCTCGCCATTCCCTCATCTCTGGTGATTTGTATAGGAGGGGTCTAGATGGAACACTTCTTAGGTGCTTAGAAAAGGAGGAATCCGATCAAGCGCTAGTTGACATCCACAAGGGCATATGTGGAGGACATTCTAATGGTCTTTCCATGGCTAGAAGGTTGCTTAGGGTAGGGTACTATTGGCCTACGATGTAGATAGATGCGGTAGCATTTGCTAAGTCTTGTGAAAAATGTCAAAAACATGGACACCTGATACATGCTCCAGGTAGGGAGCTAATTCCTTCTATATCTCATTGGCCATTTCAGCGATGGGCCTTTGATCTTGTTGGGCAGATTCATCCCAACTCATCAGGTGGGCATAAGTTCATTATCCTTTGCTCTTGACTACTTCACCACGAATGGTTGAAATTTGTTCCACTTTCTATTGCCTCAGGCAAGACAGTGTCTTTATTTATTTTAAACCATATCATATGTCGATATGGAGTGCCATCTGAGATCATCACTGACAATGGAGGTCAGTTCAAAAACAAGGACCTTAAAGAACTCTGCCAAAGATTCAAGATAAAGTAACATTGGTCCTCCATTTACTTCCCACAAGGAAATGGTCAGGCAGAGGCTTCAAACAAAACCATTCTCAAGATTTTGCACAGAACAGTTCATAAGAATGGTAGAGACTGGCACCTACAGATAAATCCGGCCCTGTGGGCCTATAGAACGAGTATTCGTACTCCAACTGGGGCTACTCCTTTTTCCCTCACATACGGCGCTGAAGCAGTGTTACCTTTAGAGGTTGAGATTCCATCACTTCGGGTCTCTCTCAAAGGTCTAGTTACAGATGAAGACTATCGCGCCATGAGATTGCAAGAATTGGAACTTCTTGATGAGAGCGTAAGCATGTTTGTCATGAGGGTCTATCAAGCGGATGTCAAAACCTTCAACTTAAAAGGTTCGCCTAGGGGAATTCCAAGCCAGGAGATCTTGTCCTGCGAAGTCTAGAACCATGAGGTGGGAGGCGAGGCAAATTCAAACCCTGGTGGCGGACTGCATCATCACAGCAGCTTTTGGCATAGGTGCCTATCTACTATCTACTGAAGAGGGGGAGCAGCTCCCTAAGCCTATCAATGTTTTGCACCTGAAGAAGTTCTATCTTTGATGCCCGTTCTGTCTGGGGGCATCCTTTGTATATAATTATGACCCTGAAAAAAGTTCCAAAAAAATTGATATATGATACTGAAAATATTACAAAAATTAAAATTGATATATTGTCAAAAAATCCAAAAAAATCAAATATGATGCTGAAAAAATACAAAAAAAAATAAAATGAAAAATACAAAAAAAAATTCAAAAAATTCGAAAAAAAAATATATATAAAAAGTCCTAAAAAAAAATTCTTCCAAGTGGTGAAAACCTGGAAACAGGCACTACTTGAGGCCTTTGCATCCCTATTTCTTAGCATGCATCCTCGACACTTAGCCTTTCTCCATCATGCCTTGTCCTTATTGCCTTGGTTTGGAATTCGTCTTTGTCTTTGTCTAAGGGCATCATTGTGTTAGCTTTGGTCTCTTAGATATGCTTGTCTTTAGGACACCTTGCAAACAGTGTTTTTCAACACTAACCCAACTGTGTTTTTCAACACAACCCTTGACATCGTGTGTTTTTCAACACTTATTAGTTTGGTCTTATCCAGTTCGGTCATGTGATCTTACCTACTTGCAAGCATTCAATCCTTATCCTCGAAACTCAGTATCAGTTTACACACTTAAATTTTTTTAATTTCAACACTTAATGCTTGAGATATGCCATGATCTTTTCTTTGTGTGCTGACTGATACTGATTTTCATTGAGTGTCCTTGTCTAATAAGTCTCTCCGTGATGCATAGCTAGAGGACTTGGGGCATGGGGCATGTTTTTATTTCCTTTCTGCTTGTGGGTGTTATCTTGAACCTCTTTAGTGTCTCTTGTTGTCTCTTTGACACACTTAAGAGATTTATGGCATCATCCTTGAATGCTTTTGCACAACCATTCTCATGGTAATCCTGGCGTTTATGTCTTGATGCGAGCGTGGTTTTGCTACATTAAATTGGGTGAGCTAACATTGTAGTCATATTGACCTTCATGTCTTTGATGCTCATGTTAGAATCTTTCCACATTCCAAGCTGATATAAATCACATTCATATCTTCATAGTTGCGTTTGTGACTAGTGATGATTGTGTGATTGTCCGATGTCCGGTAATAATGGCCCAATGATGAAAATAAGTTCTCTTACATTCTCTAATGAATGATGAATACACAAAAACCTATGTTACCCTATTGCAAGTACACCTTTGCATTTTCATGTAGCTTGCATTATTTAGACTTCATGTTAATTTGCACTTTTAGGTCAGATATGGGTTTGAGAGGGTTTCCTTCATCTTGTGGATTTTTCATCAACGTGATCACGCGTTCTTCATTTCCTTATCTTCTTCGTGATCTCAATCGAAATTCCCTATCTTAAACAGTTGATTGATTTTGATGCATCCTCTTTATTGAGGCAGATTCTCTTCCTTCTCTCCATTTCTTTCCATTTCTTCCAAACTTCTAGCTTCCATTCGATTTCACCCCACTTCTTTTCTTCTCATTCAACCTTAGGGCATAATTTTCTTGCTGATCTACCTGGGTTCTGTGATTCTTATATTTTTCATCTTACATCAAGAACCTTATCTTTTGTTTGATTTGATCAAATTTTTCAATTTATTATTTCTCCTCTATCTCATTTTGATTTCGATCACGAGGGGGCAGTACCTATCAAACTTCAATCCTTGATTCAACTTTATCAATTTATCAATTGCTTCTCTTGGGGCAACCTTGCTTGAGATTCTTATCTCTCACTTTGGATGTGATTCCCGAATCGACCTCATGTTCAAAGGCCTTTTGTTTATGTTTGTCCAGATGTGATCCCGAGTCGACCTCACATCTGAGTTGTTTTGTGATCCCAAATCGATCTCACATTGCAACTTCATTCTTTGACTGCATGTGATCCCGAGTCGACCTCACATTAGTTAAAGAGGGGCAAATGTATGCAACCTAAAATGGTCACCTAGACTTTGGGCCCCATTTATTTAATTTGTCAACATCAACTTTATGAATCAATGATTGTTGCATTTTCAAATCAAATTTCTTAATCAATTCATAACTATTTCAAATGTTTCAATTTTCCCTAAGGTTTGAATGCTTCATTAATTTTATTTAATCAAAAGAAATAAATCCCTTTTAATAAATAAAATAATGTTATTTAATTGAAGTTAATATTACTTAAATAAAATGATGCTATTTAATTAAATCTATTTTTAATTAAATAATTTTATTTTATTTTATTAATATTCATTTCTAAATTACATAATCTTATTTTATTTTATTAAAAGAGATATTATCATCTTAAATAAAATAAAATAAATGAAATATCCTCTCAAGAATATCATGTGATGAAAAAAATGGAAACAAATCAGTTAAAAGGGAAATAAACTAAAAAAAGAATTCCAATCAAGATTTGTTTCTATTTTTCTATTTATCCCACATTGCTTCGAATTTGCCTTCAATTCCACTTTTGCCTATAAAATGAGCCCTCTCATTCTCATTTCAAAAATCAATTTTTACATCAGACTCATGCTACAAATTTTCTTGAATTTTATCATTTGAGAATACACATTAGTTTGATTTTATAAGCATCTTAGTTTTAGAGCATATAGTTTAATATTACATTTTAGCTTAATCTTCATAGTAGATTAATTTGCAAAGTAATTCATTTATGGCATTGCATGTAGATCAATTTTCATTTCAATAAATTAGTTTTGTTTATTGCATTTTACAGTCATTTAGATTAGTTTTCATTTTTGCATTGCAAGAACAAGATTCATGGAGATTGGCATTCTTGCTTCTCCTCTTTGAATCTCTTGTTCTGAGACTGTATTTGCAGGGGTAACTAGGTCAATCTGAGGGCCACAATATTAATCCCTGCTCTTCTCGGATAGAGAGTTGTGAATTGATTTGCAAGGACTCATTATTGAGTATCCTTGCATGCAAGGATTCACAGAAGTATAACATATTTTCAGTTATACAGGGAGCACACTCAAATTTTAGCTTTTTAGAATGTGTCCACTTTGAAAATTCATAAAATATTATATATTCAGATTTTTTATTTTTTTTAAGTTAAGTTTTTAGGGAAGCCACAAAAGACACTATGTTGTTTTTTTGATAGAAACATGACCATTGTTATTGGCCCCCCTTCTTGAAACCCTTACTCTTCATTATTTTCAAAAAAAAAAAAAAAAAAGTAATCTAGAAAGTAGATTTAGAGCACTACAACTCTTGTTGTTTGCATTTTCAAATTTTGAGTGTAACTATCTTCATTTTCTATGAACATCAGATTTTGCTTATTTTAGAAAGAAAAAAAAAATGTCTTAAAAACCATTTTTATGTCACAACTTGGTGCACTTAGCCTATTCCTTCAATATTTAAAGTCTAAAGCATTACAACAAATTACATTTAAAAAATAGAGTTAAAAATAATTATTATTTACATTATATAAAAGTTGTAATGTAGTTGTTTCCTATTATTTCTCTATAACCATAAAATTGTAACATTGAAAAATAAGAAAATAGAATTATGAAACAATAATTACCTCTAAAAATTATGCACAAAGTAAATATATTAAATTCACTAACTATAAATTTAAAGACAAATTTGTAGATTGATATATTTGAAATTAAAATATGTTCAAAATAATTTTACATTGTAAAATTTAAAAGCATTCTTAAAAAAAATACTTCACAATTTAATAATATTTTTTAATTTCAATATATTTTTAAAATAATAATCTATTTCAATTGTATTTTACTTTTAAATAATATATTATAATCCGTTATAATATATTTATAATTTATTAATCATTTAATATACTATATGATTATATAAAAATATAAATCAAATTATACAATCTAGACAAATTTAAACAATTGAAATTTCAAACCTATCCTTCTATCATTTAATGTTTTAGTTTGTATCATTATTTTAATTGTAAGAGATAATTGTATGTTGTTTACTAATATTATGCTTGGCTCAATGTACAGGAAGAATAAAGTGAAAAAAAAGACCACATAACCCATAACGAGTGAAGGCGGACAAGTGTGCCTACTCACAAGAGAGGTGTGAGGCTACCACATAGCGATGATGATGGTGTAGTAATTCATGTTGAGCATCCAACTAAACCTATAGTCCAAGTAAACCCAACTATAACAACTAAAAAGGTTGTAGTGCAGTAGGAATGTAACATCCCATTAAAGATGTTGAAGATGACGACATGTCAACAAGAGGGGTAACCAAAAATTGGGGTCTTCCAACTACCACATTGTTGAATTGGCTGAGTGGTATTACCACTACAAAAGGAAAGGGCCCCCAACAATCCTAAATGATGACAAAGAGGAAAAGGTCGTGGAATGGTGCAAGGAGATGGCTATTGTTGGCCATGGTTTGGAGATTGTGAATCTAAAATATGAAGTGTCATAAATATTTCCAATCAAGGCCTGATCCCTTCAAATATGGACTACTTGGTAAGTCCTAGTTGACAGGGTTCAAAAGAAGGTATCTCAATCTATGTTTGAGGATAACCCAAGGGAAAGATAGATACTGTGTTGTCAATATCAAGCCTATAGTTGTAGCTACATTCTATGAAACATTGGAGAAGGAATATGCAACTAAGA
The DNA here is from genome assembly GCA_007258455.2 of Sequoia sempervirens. Classification (NCBI taxonomy): domain Eukaryota; kingdom Viridiplantae; phylum Streptophyta; class Pinopsida; order Cupressales; family Cupressaceae; genus Sequoia; species Sequoia sempervirens. The sequence goes on along the minus strand of VDFB02270651.1, from coordinate 815,092,910 downwards.
ATTATGGACCATGAAGGATTTGGAACTATGATGAGGCAAGGCTACAAGCTAGGCAGAATGGTACAATGAAGGTGCTTGCCAAAAAGGGAAACCAAAGTGTTGCATATATTATCCCAAAGAGTTGGGAGTGGATCACAATTTTGGCTTGTGCAAATGCTCTCAGTCAAAAAAATATAGTATTTTACATGTTTAAAAGCAAAAATCACATCCAAAACTACATAATCAACTATGAACTGAGAGCATATATGGTTGTTCAGCCTCATGCATGGATGACAAAAGAAATTTTTGTGAGTTGGCTAAAATATTTTTCCCTGCAAGTACTTGGGGGTTGATCACCCAACCATAGACACCTCATATTTAATGGCCACAGAAGCCACATAACATAAATTCTACCATTTCCAAAGTAAAGGCACTAGGCATTGACTTACTTACCCTACCAACCCACACAACACACAAAATACAACCACTTGATATGAGTGTATTTTCCTATTTCAAATCACATTTCAAAAGGGAAAGAGTAGCATGGACTGTACTAGATATCCAAATTTGGAGATAAGAAGGAAAAAAATGGCTACACTTGGCAACCTTGCTTTTGAGAAGGCATTAACTATTAGGACCATAACAACTAGGTTCAATAGGAAAGGTATTTGGCCTCTTAATCCAAATGCATTGTTGAATGACATGAGGCTTAGTAAATCATTTCAGTTTGCTTCCTTTGAGGAAGCATATGCTACTGAGAACATTCTATGTCTATCCAACAATGGTTTGCCACAAATAAAGGGTGATTGTACAAATGGAACAATAGAACTTACAAATAAGAAAAGTCACTTAAAGCATTTGAATGTGTAGACCACCAAATTCCACCACAAACTTCAAGTTTGATAGAACACCAATCACCACCAACATAGTTTTGGGAGAGAAAAATAGTATTGTAGACATCTCTCTTTCCCTATTGAGTACACCTGAGGAGCACTCATGGTTAAAAGTGCTCAATATTGGAGAAAACAAATTGGCAAGGCCTATCCCAGATTGGATTTGTAATATATCAAGTCTGCAAGTCCTAGTGCTAAGACATAACAAATTCAAGGGAGAACTTCCTCCATAGATCGGTAAAATGCCTCATATTCAGATTATAAATCTTTCTTCAAATCTCTTGTTTGGTGAAATCCTGGAAAGCTACTTCAATTTTTTAGCCATGAATGACGTGCCAAAAAAGTATTTCCATTTTCTTGGGGGAGACAGTTCAAATTTCTATAAAGATGACTTAAATGTATTTATCAAGGGTGAAAAGCTTCACTTTGAATACATTCTTTCTAGCTTCACATGCATTGATTTACCACATAACAGATTGAGCAGGAATCTTCCACCTATAATTGGTAATCTTAAAGGCTTGATGTTTCTCCATCTATCCATGAACACTCTCAGCGGGCCAATTCCAGAGACCCTGGGAAATTTAGGACAGTTGGAGTCCCTGGACCTTTCTCTGAACAATTATTTAGGAAAAATTCTATTCCAGATTGGTGTTTTAGATTATTTGGGATATTTGAATCTTTCTTCCAATAATCTATCAGGAAGGATACCATTGGAAGGACGTCATATGATGACATTTGACAATTCATCATTCTTAGGAAATCCAAATTTGTGGGGATGCCCACTTGAAAGGAAGTGTTCTTATCCTCTTCCAAAATCCTCTCCTCCTCCCCTCAGGGATGTTAAGGAAGAAAAAGAAGCAGTATTTCTATGGTATGAGATGAGTGTTGGATTGTCAATTAGAATGGAATTTTCTATGGTGGTGATGGTGCTTGCATTGAAAGTAAGGTGGAGGAATAAATGCTTTAAAGTGATGGATAGAGCCATAGAAAGATTATAGTCATGGCAAGGCTAAAGAATAGGGAAAAAAGAAGGGTTTGATGGATAAGATCAAAGAGAAGCTCCGTAGACACCACAAAGAGGAAGAAAAAGGGCATTGAAAAGAAACTAGTTTTATGGCTGGTTTTATCTTATGTTAAATTGTGTGTAGCCCATCATTTGGTTTGAAGCATATTGTGGATTCTATGTATGTTGTGTTTGTCTTCTATATATAATAATAATTCAATGGTTGATGTGTTTTTGTAATTGCAATGTTTTGTTGAGGAATTGGTAAGTGTACAAGGTTTTTATACCTGCAGTTTTTCCATAAAAACTTTGGACTGGCAGTTTACTTTATGCCCACTATATTTGCAAGGTTTCAACACATAATCATTATAAATATAAATTGATAAAAAAGTTAAACCAATATGATAAAAATCAACTTAAATTTGAGTAACTAAAATAAAAATCAAGGTGGTTTTGGAGGAGATGGGGTAATGCATTTTCTTAGGTTTTGACAAATCAAATAATAAATCAGTACTTATATTCACACTCATATTAAAAAATTTGATAATAAATTATTACTTATTTTTAACTTTTTGATGAATAGGCAACTATCTATATTAAAATAAAAATAAAGCTACATATTCACAAAAAAAAGTGGGTGGTAAGAAGGCACACCTCGAGAGTCATATGGGCAAAAACCCAAAAAAAAAAAACTAGATTTATGTGGGCCAAGCCCAGAAGTCCATAATCATAAAAATTATAAAATAAAAGGCCATTAAATGGCCAGAGTAGTGCCAACAGAGCTAGGAGGGTCTTTTTCATCCAAGTGCTTCCCCCATACATCAATAGGGTCTGGAGTAATGTCAAGTGGAGGACCCCAACTATTATCAACATCTTTTTCCTTTTCTTTATCTGGAATGGTGAAGATAGTGCCCATATGCAAAGGTATATCAAAAAATCTACAAATAATGAAATTCAAGAAGGTTTGTGTTCTAAAAGGCTAGATGTTGATGGGGGAGTACCAAAGGCTCCTACTTTGGGATTGAAGAACAAGTAGATTCTCACTACATCATTTTGTGGGCCAATTTTTGAACTTCATACTGGAGATCAAGCTCAGAATAGTGCAATTAACACCACAAAAAGTGATCACTCTCACGAAAGTGATACAAAATCCTTCTTAGGAACCAAAGAACCCCAATTTTTACAAAGTGAGAGAGTGAATAGCAATTTAGCAACGGTAAGTTCTAAATCTCAAATCTTATTTAGGGGTTGGATCATACTGATTCGCTAGGTCTCTGAAGATCCAATATTAGGCTCAGATGTTTCATAAATTGGCTTGTAACTGCTTTGTCAAAACTTTTCCATCCCCCTTTTGAGAGTCCTTGTCATTTAGTAATACTCTACGAGCTGAAGATTAAGTTTAATAGGGCACCTTCTATAGCATTCAACCTGTATGATTGGAAAGGTGCATTGGTCGAACCCTTACTTATGCAGAAGCTTGTAGAAAGAAGCGAGATATCATTGGATTATGGTGTTTTGCACAACATCTACTTTAGCAAACGGGTCTTACCCATTAACAAGGAAGTTAAATATTTCTCTTTAACACAACAATTCCCACAAGCAGCTTTTCAACACCATCCATTTTGCACAGGTAGACTCACAAGCAAATAAGTAAGGAAGGCCGAATTAGTAGAGGAATGCTCTACATAGTGATAATTTGCTCAGATTCACAGGTACAACCTTGCCCTAAATTAGGGTAAAACCATTAAGCAGGTCTACTATATTCTATGCAATGAAGATCTAATATCAAAATGTAGATCTTGATAGTTGGAATAACTATGTACCAATGGTAGACAAAGATGATCATGAGCTCCAAGCACCGGATTACCAACTGACGATTGCCAATTTGGGTAAGTAGACCCACAACTAGCAGATGTCATTACTAGCATCCTCCTTTCCCATCCCAAAATGGGAGCTTTTGGAATAATATGTACATCCATCAAAGCATAAAGGATAGAGGAACTTTACCATATATTATAGTAGCAACTACCAAGTAGTAGATATGCATGTAAAAAATGGAAGCATTAGCAAGGCATGTGAACTGTTTTACAAAATACCTGAAAAAAGATCTCATCTCATCTAGTAGTAGATATGCATGCAAAAAGTGGAAGCATTAGCAAGGAATTCTGTCAAACAATTCACATGCCAATCTAATTAAAAGGTGTAAAGCCAAATTCCACAACCTTCACCAATATCCTCCTTGCTTATTCATTGACATTATTAATTACATATCGATGTAGTCCATTATAAACAAACTTAAATTACTTGATCTAAATTTAGAAATTAGAATTACATATTTTATTATAAAATATTATGTCTCTCATCTTTTAGCTTCTTTAGCTTCTACTTATTATCCCCTTTGAGGATAACGGCTCTTGCTTCCGCATATTCTGCAAAACATACTCGCTTCAATTTGAAATTTTTGACAGGAGATTTGGGCAATTAAAGCAATCTCTGTTTGACCCCGTATTGCTTTATTCCAGTGGGCCCACCCTCGTCTTATCCGCGTGATGTTGAGATTTAATTTACCGACTTATGAAAGCCACGCGTCAGTCAAGGATGGATCCGGCGGCACCACTAAGCCGCGTCGTAACCGCGTTGTTCGCTAAATCCGTTAAATTCGCTTTCTCTCCCGACCAACTTCCTCAGATACTCAAAACTATTTCTCTTGAGAATCTTGTATTTTCCTTTGGTGGTTTTGTATTTACTGTCAACTGTCAAGTCTTTTTTCTTGCAATGGCGGAGGAAAATGCACCAGAGCATTAAGATGGCGGGCAGTTTGGCTTGTTTCGGAAGAAGAAAGAAGAGGAGACACATCAGCAGCATCCGCACGGAGAGGGACGCGTGGCAGGTGTAGCTCCGCATGAGCAGGGACAAGTAGGCGAGGCTCACCCTACGCCTGTGTCTAATGGCCACGTGGAGGAGGGCAAGTTCCATGGCGAAGGTGAGAAGAATACACACGAAGGGAGCCACAAGGTTAAGCTGCATCGCACAAACAGCTCTTCTTCCAGCTCTGTAAGTTTTACATTCCATTTTCTGTAACTGGAGATAGATTACTTTCATTGTTCTTCATAAAAAGATCATACATTCCATTTTATCTTCCACTTTCTATAATGTCAGTAGTTTGTTCATTTGGATCTGATGAAATGAATGTGTTTACAGGAAGAAGATGAGAATGGGGAGAAGAAGAAGATAAAGAAGGGTGGATTTAAAGACAAGATAAAGCTTCCCGGACGACATGAAAAGAAAGAGGAAGATTACGGTCATGGCAAGGCTGAAGAACAGGGCGAAAAGAAGGGTTTGATGGATAAGATCAAAGAGAAGCTTCCTGGACACCACAAAGAGGAAGAAAAAAGCCATTTTGGCTGGTTTTATCTTATGTTACCATCTTTTGGTTTGAAACATCATGTGGATTGCATGTGTGCTGTGTTTATCTTCTATATATAATAAGAATACAATGGTTGATGTGTTTTTGTAATCGCAATGTTTTGTTGAGGAATTGGGAAGTGTACAGAGTTTTTATACCTGCAGTTTCTTCATAAAAATTTTAGGCTGGCAATTTACAGGTCAGATAATAATTTAAAAACACTCGTATTGACAAATCAGATAATAAATCAGTAATCATATTGACAAATCTGATAATGACCAGTACTTCTTAGTGTGAATATTTAGACAGCACTTACATTCACAGTTCAAATAATAATTTAGTACTCTTACTGCCATAGATACCAGTAATATTGCAAATCTCAGACATGCATCTGTATGGATTTTTATTCAATGCAAAATAAATATCCAACCTGCATTTGAATGTGCAGGTAGGTGGGATTTTTTCTATGTGCTCTTTTCTCTTTTCAGTTGAAGATGCAGCTAAATAGTTGCTATATTCATTAGAGCATTTCAGTTATATGAGTAAAAAAAAACGTTTCCTTTTTCTTTTCCATTTTTATGTCTATTTCTATCATAGTGTTGTGGTTTATTTTCCTAAAGTATTTTTTTCTTTTTGTCTGCTAAGGATGGTGGTTTGCTAGGTGTATGGTCATCTAAGTGTTTAATTTCTTTGGCATGATGTATTTTAGTACTCTAGAGAAAAGAGTATAATCTGTATATATTAATTAAAAATTGTATTTTTTTTTCAATTAAATTAATAAGTATGGTTGAAAATACATCTTGATGTCTGAGTAGAGTCATAATCAAGTGTCTTGTATGTTCAAAGGCTTAGATTTTTTTATTTAGTAATGTATATATTTTTTAAGAGGTTAGATATTCACATTTAGATAGGCATAAATTTCGGTTTCTTTTTTTTTTTAAAGATTTTTTTTTCTTTAGTTTAATAAGATTTCATTTATATTACAAGTTTTAATTTTATTAATAAATTAAGAGTTAATTAAAATATTTATGTTTTAAATTAATTTATAGGATTAAATGATGAGTAGAAGATATTTTAATTTTGGTAAATAGTTGGAAATGTTTTCAATTTTATGTTTAATTTTTTTTTTAAATAATAATAATTTTAGGACATTAAAGGTTAAGCTTGGTAAAAAAAAAGTTGTGTCAACATAGATTTCTTTGGAATTTTCAATATAAAAAAATGAAGTTCATTTGACTTCTTAGATTAATTTGGGTCTATTACATCATAAAGCATGTTTAAGTGAAAATAATGGAGCTAAAATAGATTGACTCAAGATTTGGATGTCACATTTTGATTGGTTTTAGCTCATGATTTCATAATTATCATTTAATAATTTTATGTAAATTGTCTTTCATATTTATTTGGTGATTGAGATGGAGGTTTCGTAGTGAGTTTTGTAGGTATTATTATGTTTTTAGAATTACTTGTATCTTGTCCCTTGTTAGTAATACTCTTGTAAACACTAAGTCTTTGCAAATGTATTGAAACCATTTGCTTATTGAATAACACATTGAGTTATTTTGGAGGGAGATTTTTTTTCTTCAAAAGGTTTTCTCTACATAAATCACTAAGATGTGGTATATTGCTTTTATACTTATTTCCTTGTAACTATAATATTTGCACACATATTCTCTTGTAAACTAGTGTGGGAAGTAAATTCCATTTCTCTGCTTCCTTTCATTTGATACAAATCTTCATGATCTTAAATAGTATGTGTTAGGACCAAAGTTTCTTGTTCTAACTTTAGTTTGAGTGGCAACTTGTGTGAAAGGATATTTTGTTGTACAAAAAAGGAAAGCACATCAAGAATATAGACAAAAATGCTCATCAACATGAACTTTGAGGTGTGGAAGCTCAAAGTAGAGGATATACTTGTAGACAAAGATCTATGAGTTGCCATATTTGGGACAAATCCCAACATAATGTTACAAGCTAACTAAAAAATATTAGAAAAAGAGGCAAAGGCCCTCATCAGGCTCTACTTTGTAGATTTTGTTTTGTTGAATATACATTAGGAAGCTACCACACAAGTTCTTTAGAAGAAGTTGGGAGACTTCTACTAGGATAAATCATCAATTAACAATGGATCATGGTGGCTTTGTGGTTGAGAATTTGAATTTGTTCAATATGAATGTGACTAAGTTGCACACTATTGAAGTGAAATAGGAGGGTCACTGGATGACACTATTATGTCATTTTCCAAACTAGTGAGATTAATTGGTGATGACAATTGAGAGCATTTCCTTGAAATTAAAAATGGATGAGGTAGCAGTTGCTTTAATCTTAAAGGATATGTAGCAAGAAATTTTAAATTTATTAAAGAGGCCCTAGTTTTCATAGAATATTGAAGGAGAAATGTACACAAAAGCACAAAAAGAAATAAAAATCTAGATCACTTGATCATGTGAATAATTCTATGTTTTGGAACTACAATAAGATTGGACACTTCTATAGAAAGAGGAGGAAAAATATGAAAAATGATTAGAATGCTCAGATGAAAAAATTCTTCTCAAGATGATGTCGATGTCTTTGTTACAACCTTCGAAAATCATGTATGAGAAGGTGCATGGTCGATAGATTCTAGATATTCCTTATGTTGCTAAATGTGTGTTGTACACCTTCCATAATAGATACAATAATGATAATAATGTAAAAATAAATGTTTGATCATGTGATATATCCTAGGGATGCATGTATCACATGGGTTCAACATTCTAGTGGACACTTTTTATGTTCTATGAGATATCATGATAAATATTTAATATGAGTGTCACATTAGGAAAATATTTAACATTGGGAAAATCTAAAACCAAATATTTAATTTTGGGTCATGGTTTAGTGAGCTCATGTTCTTTAGGAACAATGTTATGTTTAATAATATATAGTGATTTTATGCAAGATTGTCTCTATCAATCAAATTACATGAATGGTTGTTAAAGTTGACTTGTGTAACCTTTGGATTGTTGGATGAGTTTAGATTGAGCATCTCTTATAGTTTGTAGGATAAGGGATATTCTAGTATTTTATTCTAATTCCCTTTTTCCATGTATACTAATAGCATTTTAACCATGTTCAATTTCCCATTAAAACATATTTAAGGATCTAAACATAATTTTACTTTTGTTGACAAGTTGGTAAGTTCAATCCACACTTCAACCAAAATATGCTCTAATTGAGCCCTTTGCCCAATTTGTTTGATTTTCTTTCCAAGATTTTACCTTGCAATCTTCTTAATTACACTAACTTGCTTTTGAATTTTTGATAGCATTTATGGCCTGAGGCTTATCCTATCTTCTAGCTTATCCCATCTTATAGGAGTATGGAATTTCGTACCATACAATGCTTCAAATGGAGTCATCTTAATTATGAAATTATAAGAATTTTTATACACAAATTCCACCAAGGGTAAATAATCCTCCCACTTATATTGTTGATTCATAAAATACATTCTCAGTAGATCTTCTATCACTTAATTCACCCTTTTAGTTTGACCATCAGTTTCTAGATGATACATTGAACTTATGTTCACTTGTGTCCCAACTGAAGAAAAGAGGGTTTTCCAAAACTTAGATGTTACATGAGCATCCCTATTAGAAATAATCTTCTAAGGAACTTCATATAACCTAAACACCCATTGCATGAACTTTCAAGCTATAACAAGACTTCAATCTATTAGATTCCCTAGAATAAAATGAGTTAGGTAAGTTTATCCACTACTACTAGAATAGCATCATGTTTACTCCTAGAAATTGGAAGAATTTGCACAAAATCCATTTTAATTACTTTCCATTTCCTTTTCAGAACTTCATGAGGATATAAGAGTCTTGCAAGATGATGATTCCTTGCCTTCACCCTTTGACATTCCAAGCAACTTTCTATAAATCTTGCAACATCCCTTTTCATTCCTTTCCAAAAATATAATGGATTTACATCAACCAACAACTTAGTTACTTCAGGATGTCCAGAATAAGGTGTGGTATGAACTTCTTTCCACACTGTGTTCCTTAATTCCTCACAGTCAAGTATGTAGATTCTTTCCTTAAACCTTAATAAACCATTAGATTCAAAGTGAAATCCTTCATACCTTGGATCTTGCAAATCATCCAAGAGTGATGTAGAGAGGGAAGGGGGGAGGGATGGAGGGAGAGAGAGCCATATGGATATGTAGAGAGGTAGTTCTTGAGCTCGAGAGAGGTATTTAGATAAAAGGATGGAGATTGTGAGAGAGAGATCTAGAGCATAAGAGATGAACAATGAGTGGGAGAGGGAGAGAAAGACAGATGATACAACTTGTTGATTACTAAAATTTAACCTCCTAATTACTGAAATATAACATACTAATTATTGAAATTTGACTCAATTAAAAAAATTATAAAATCTTCCAAAAATTAGAATTTGTATTACAACTCCAAGAGATCTAAAACCACTCTCAAACATGTCCTAAAACTATTTACATGAAATATAACTTGAAGTATAAGAAAGTAAATGTCCATATGTAAATTTCAACTTATACTTAGACAAACACAAAGAAAAATAAAAAAAGAAAGAGTTTAAGAAACTTTATTCTCAAAAGCCATCATTCACATTTGGTGAGTGCCAAATTTGGTTCTCGCCAAATGATGCACTTTCATTTGGTGAGTGTCAAATTTGGCACTCACCAAATAGCTTACATTGGGAAATACTAACCAATTGGGTTGGATTTTCCATGGGTATCCAATCTAGAGGGTTGGACAACCATCTCATGCCAAAGACATGAATTTTTGAAAGGGTAACAAAATGTCATACATTTTTAGTTGTGCTCTCCAATAAGTTTGCATGTGCTTTAATGCAAATTTATAAAATACTATGATTACCTTAATCTCTCTTAGTTATATAACCATATAATTTTCTTACATTTTGATTATGTTAACATTTTCATCTTTAACTTATTTTGTTAGTGTCTATATTTTTCTGTCAAAAAACCAACATGTGCTAGTTTGGGTGTAGTTTTTAATTTTTTCATCAAATTTTGAAAAAAAAAACATTTTTAGAAACTAGACTGAGCCATCTACACATATTGAAAAAAAATTGATTTTCGATTATTTTTGAAAAAAATAGCTGGGAGCACACTCAAATTTTTGCTTTTCAGGATGAGCCACTTCAAAAATTAGTAAAATATTATATATTCGTTAAAAAATTAGATGAAAAAACTAGCATAAACTACATGGTGTTAGCTAATTTCTCACTAAAGTGATTTTTTAAATTCTAAAAAAAAGTTAACATTTTAAGGGGAGCACAATAGACAAGTAGATATGCTATTTTTTTTATAAAAATAGGATCACTTTGTGTGCTCCCCCTTTTTCAAATGCTTAATCTTCACTATTTAAAAAAAAAAAAAGCATTTTAGAAAGTAGATTTAGAGCACTCCAACTCTTGTTGTTGCATCTTCAAACTTTGAGCATAACTATCTTCATTTTATCATCAAACATTAGACTATTGATTTCAAAACAAATTTAGAGCACTCCAACTCTTGTTGTTGCATCTTCAAACTTGGAGCGTAACTATCTTCATTTTATCATCAAACATTAGACTATTGATTTCAAAACAAAAGTGGCATCTTAAGAGCAATTTTTGTCACTTACCCAGTGATGGCCAAGGCGATGGCTTCTAGGCTCAAGGTGTATTTGAAAAGTTTCATATCAAGTGAGAAAAGTGGTTTTTTGAAGATAGATAAATCTTGGATGGTATTTTGATAGCCCGTGAAGTTATCCATTCTATCCAAAGCAAGAGGAAGAAAGATACAAAAATCAAGCTTCATATGAACAAGGCCTATGATAAAGTTTCATGGGACTTTATTTTGAGTATTAAAATAAAAATTGGTTCTAGTGATGCTTGGTGCAAGTGGGTCTGGAGATTCATTTCGCTCAATTCCTATGTCGTCCTCATTAATGGTGTCTCATTTGATTTTTTCAGTTCCAGTAAGGGGCTCTACGAAGGTGACCTATTGTCCCCTTTCCTCTTTCTTATCTTGGTTGAGGCCTTGAGTAGAATAATTCACAAGGAGGTTAGTGTTGGGAATCTTAGAGGGATAGAGATCTCGCAAGGATCAAACAATATCTCACATCTGTAGTTTTTTGACGATGTCCTTCTTTTTGGTGAGGCCACAACTAGGGAAGCTCATGTTCTCAAGAATATTGTAGTGCAATACGAGAGGTTTTATTCAAAAATTGAGTGATTCTAAGTCACATATCTTCTTCTTCAAAACTCCTTGCATGGAGAGGTTGGATCTATTCAAGGTATTTTGGGTTTTAAAGTCGATAAGCTTCCTAGTAAATATTTAGGTATATCTTTGGTCTATATGAAGCCTTATGTTAATGAATGGATTAAATTATTCAACAAGGTTAGTGGCTTGCTTGATTTTTGGAAGGGAGGTTTGTTGTCCTTGGCTTGTAGAATTACACTCATCAAATCCTCCATGTTTGTTGTTTCAATTTACACCATGTTGGTGTTTCAAATTCCAAACAAAGTTGCTAGGGCCATAGAAGAAATGAAAAGAGGCTTTTGTGGAGAGCTTGTGAAGATAATTTCAAATAAAACTTGGTTAAATTGGATAAGGTTTGAAATCATGCCAACTATGGGGAATTGGGCTTTAGAAAGTGGAAGGAGATTAATATAGTTTTAGGTGTTAATTTGGTTTGGAGAGTTTATGAGGGAAAAGACAAATTTTGGAGGAACATTTTGTAAGAAAAATACCTACAAAATAATATTGGAAACCTATTTTATGTGGAGTTCTCTCTTTCTCTGAGGTCCAACATTTGGAGCTTGCTTAGGCATTGTAAAGGTATCATTGAGCCCAGGCTTCGTTGGAGGCTGGGGGATGGTAGGAAAATCAGGTTTTGGCAAGATAACTAGCTAGAGATTGATGCTTTGGTGAATATCCCACATTATAGGCCTTTGGTCTCCCACTTTAAGTATGTGGTGGGGGAAAGGGTGGTGGATTACATCGTGGGAATCCCCCCAAACAAGAGCTAGGGGAAAATCATTGCTCCTATTGCTGAACTCAAGCAAGCTTGCAACGAAATTAAGGGTGAGTTGGTTAAGTGGCATGTGTGTGGGCTAGATAGGGAGAAAAGATTGGTTTGGGGTGACAAGGGAAATGGACATGTTTCTGTGAGGGTTGTCTTTCTTGATCAATTTGTTAAGTTAAAAAAGAAGTGGGTGGGTAGAAATCTTTGGTTTAAATATAGTGTGCCTAAGATGAATGTTTTTTTGTGGATTTCCAATAGAAGATGATGCAATAGGGGAAGGCCTAAAAACTTACCAAACTCAATTCCAAACAATGACAACAAATTTCAATTCACAAATTATCTAAATTACACCATTCAACAACTTCACACTGTCTCCTTGTAGCATAACAAAACCACTAAATCGGGTGTCATTTCTCAATCATTCCCTTTCAGATCAAAAATAAATCTCTTTCAAGAATCCATTTTGATGCTTGAAAACATATCAATGTCTCACCTAAGAATCCTTTGACAAAAATCACGCAAATCAGGCTTTCAATGCTTTTAAGTCTCAAATTAGCCCAAATTTACATAGGGACCACCCTTTATACATGGAAAAACTCCATGAAACCTTGGGGAAGAAAAAAAAAATTCTCAAAACCCAAAATTCCTCAATAATACCTCAAAGATTCAACCTCCTAATGGCCAAACCATAAAACCCTCTCAAGGAGCCTAGAAACCTTAGGGTTTAATGAAACTCCAATTTCACAAACTCTTCAAACCTTAACAACTCTACAAATAGACTCAAAATTTCCCGATCATGATTATTTCAACATAAAATAACACTTTCCAACAACAAAACTCAACTTGACTCACAAAAACCTCTATTTTCATTAGTAATCTCATAGTTTTCCACCTTGGGCTTCACACCCAACCCTTACTCAGACCTTCCCCGCTCAAATTATTCATTTTCTCACCTTTCCCTTATTAAAAAATCCATCCCACCAAGTAACAGGTTGTACAAAAAGGTGGGATGGTTTATAGCATGCTTTTTAACCCTTGAAATCAAGAAAAGCCCGTTCAGGCTGGTTGAAGAAAACTTAGGATTAAATGACCAAGATTCAAGATAAAAGCCTCACAATGGATTCAAATGAAACTTGAAAAACTAACCTATAGAATACAAAACAATTTTGTGACCAAAAGGTCCTGTACAGACTAGTAAACCTATTGCTACAATAGAGAAATTTGGAAAATGAAGAAAATCAGCCTTTTATTCAATCCTCAACTTCAAAAATGTCCAAATTGTTCAACCCAACATGTCATGAGTTTCTCAATTATTTTAAATAATTTTCCCTCCAACTAAAATTCCCTACAAATTCCACAACTAAATTTTAAAAGGCCTTGACCATTGGCCTTCCAAATTTGTCTTATTACAACTTTATCGACTTGTATTATTCCAAATGAACACTTAACATTGTTTTAAAACTAAAACCCCAGTAGATACCTAATAAAACTCAAATATGATCATTTACATTCAAAAATGGTCTCATAGACCTTATTTAAACATAGTCCAACCAAAACCTACAACCTAGATCTCATATACCTAAATGGATCAATACCCTTGAATGGTGCTCCTGCACCATACACCCTAGCTGGAAGCTTTTCCAAGTCTCTTGGAAAATGAAATGTAACATTTTCTCCTTGATATGATCCATGTCTTTTTCCTTGTTGGTCTTCTTCATCAAGCTCATTTTTCTCTTTACTATCCTTGACAATCTCATCTTTGTTTGCTTTAGACTCCAATTGTGTATACTATCTTAAGGGGTGTTTATTATCACCATCAACTTTAAACTCTACCATACCATGCTTCTTTACATCTATCTATACTCTATATTTCCACAATTTTCAACCTTGTACTTAGTTCCATTCTCTATCCCTTGTTGTTTCCACTTACATTTCCATCACTGTCCATTGTGTTCTTGTTATTGTTAGTCTTTCTCAGACTTGCCTCTATGTTTTCCACTGTACCCATGCATTTAAGATTATTTATCAGACTTGTACTTGTTTCATACTTTGTCTTATCAACTATTACATCAGTCACATCATTCTTCATCTCTCCTACTACCTTGTCATTCCTAAACACCTTTGTACCAACAACCTCTTTGCCTTCTATTATTGTCCTTTCTTTATCACCAACCATTGTCCTTGCATCATCGTTTGATTGATTCTTTACTTTATTTTGTGGTCTAGGACATTCCACTGCCCTAATCATGATTCTATCCTTGTACTCTTTCCTCTCCAAAGGCTCTCTTCTCTCACTCTATCCTTTACCAAAATGAGACACTATCTCATTTACTTTACTTTTCCAACTGTAAATATTCTCCTTAGGCACTGCCTGCCCATTACTCTGACTCTCCTAAGTATTTACTGCCTACACCTTAACTTGGTTTGCCTTATCTCCTAAATCCACACTCTTGCCTTTACCAATAGTAATGTACTCCTTTCTCCCAAGCATAATTAACTCACCATATTCATTTAATCCTTCATTCAATGGAGTCAACAAGAATGTTTTCCCACTCTTCTCTATAGTATAAGTATTTTTCCTACCATGGTATATAGTTGATCTCTCAAACTGCCAGTGCTTACCCAGCAACATGTGGCAACAAGTCATTGGTAGAATGTCACAGAGGACCTCATTTCTATATTGACCTATTTGAAACTCCACTTTTTCTTATTCATTCACCACCAAGGTTTTCTTATCACTAACCCATGATACCTTATAAGGTCTCTCCCTAGGCACTCTTTGCAAATGTAACTTCTCTACCATCTCATTTGACACAATATTATCTTTGCAACTTGAATCAACAATGACTCTACATAGCTTATCCTTGCATCTACAAGTTGTCTTGAAAACTTGGCCCTTCCTTGAAGCAACTCTTTTTCCTTTGTAGTCTTCAAGAATTGAGTCTTGATCATTAGCATTTCAACCACCTCAAGAGAAACACAAAGTGAATTAGAATTTGAACTCTCAGCCTCATCCTCATGAACTATTTGTGCTCTTCTTTCAAACCTTCTTTCTCCTCCACCTATTGATGAGCTAGATTTCTTAGGGAACCTCCAAGCAAGATGTCCAAATTCTTGACAATGATAACATCTTCCCATAAAAAGTGTTAGAATTTCTTCCACCTCCAAATCTGCCCCTTGTTCCTCTATATCCACCTCTGGAATCAACAACTTGTTCATGTCTCTTGCTTGACTCTTTTCCTTGATTTTTAGTTACTTTCCTTGGAGTAGAAAATGCTCTTCTTCCTCTCATGGTGTTGCCTCTTCCTCTTACTATTTTCTCTTCAACCTTCAATGCCATTTTGTAACATTCTTCTACATTTCTAGGATTAGTCAAAGCCAACTCATCTTGTATATTCATTCTTAATCCACCCAAATACCGAGAAATTTTCTCATCTTCATTTTCATTGTGATTAGACCTCATACTCAATCTATAAAATTCTTCAGTGTAAGCCTTTACATCTATTTCCTTTTGTCTTAAATTTTGCAACTTCTTAAACATTCTAATTTGGTAATCTGAAAGGAGAAACTTACCTTTTAACTTAGCTGCCATCTTGTCCCAATCCAAAATATTAGACTTGTCTTGTTTTCTTCTTTCTCGCTATAGGTAATCCCACCATACAAGTGCATGACCCTTAAGCTTTGTTTTGGAAATCTTCACTCTTTGTTCTTTAGGAATCTCTTCACATTCAAAGTAGTTGTCCAAACAAGCTATCCAATCTAACAATTCCTCTTCATTAAAATTACCACCAAACTTTTTCACATTAATATTTACCTTCTATTTGTCACCTTTTACAACCTATATCAACTTGACTATTCTCTGGTCCTTTGGTTTAAGCTCTTCTTCAACATCCTCAAAGTCTTCATCATATTCTTCTTTTGAATCATTGCTCTCAACTACTTCTCTAGTCTTGTTTGTCTCTAGTGATGCCAATCTCTCTTTCAATTCTTTGATCTCCTTCATGTACTAGTTTCTCATTTCATTCATCTCCTTTGTTGTGTTCTTTTCTTTTGGAAGCATCCTGTAAACTTGCCTCTTCTCCTTCCAAGCTTTCTTTCTCACAATCTTCAATCCTCTTCTATAGGAATCTGGTACCTTTGCTCTGATACCACTTTTATGTAATAGGGGAAGGCCTGCAAACTCACCAAACTCAATTCTAAACAATGACAACAAATTTCAATTCACAAATTACCTGAATTACACCATCCAACAACTTCACACTATCTCCTTGTAGCATAACAAAACCACTAAATTGGGTGTCATTTCTCAATCATTCCCTTTTAGAACAAAAATGAATCTCTTTCAGGAACCCATTTTGATGCTCGAAAACATATCAATGCCTTACCTAAGAATCCTTTGACACAAAACACACAAATTGGGATTTCAATGCTTTTAAGATCTCAAATTAGCCCAAATTTACAAAGGTACCACCCTTTAAACATGTCAAAACTCCATGAAACCTTGGAGAAGAATAAAATAAGTCTCAAAACCCCAAATTCCTTAATCATACCTCAGAGATTCAACCTCCTAATGGATAAACCATAAAACCCTCTCAAGGAGCCTAGAAACCCTAGGGTTTAACAAAACTCCAATTTCCCAAACTCTTCAAGCCTTAAAAACTATGAAAAAATACTCAAAATATCCTACTCATGCTTATTTCAACATAAAATAACACTTCCCAACAACAAAACTCAACTTGACTCACAAAAACCTCTATTTTCATAAGGAATTCCATAGTTTTCCACCTTGGGCTTCACACCCAACCCTCACTCAGACCTTCCCCACTCAAATTATTCATTCTCTCATCTTTCCCTAATGAAAAAAATCCATCCCACCAAGTAATAGGAAGTACAAAAGATGGTATGGTTTATAGCATGCTTTTTAACCCTTGAAAATCAAGAAAAGCCTGTTCAGGATGGTTGAAGAAAACTTAGGATTAAATGACCAAGATTCAAGATAAAATCCTCAAAATGGATTCAAATGAAACTTGAAACACTAAAATATAGAATAAAAAACAATTTTGTGACCAAAAGGTCTTGTACGGACTAGTAAACCTGCTGCTACAACAGAGAAATCTGGAAAATGAAGAAAATCAACCTTCTATTCACTTCTCAGTTCTCCAAAAATCTCTTCCAAATTATTCAACCCAACATGTCACAAGTTTCTCTATTCTTTTAAATCCTTTTCCCTTCAAATGAAATTCCCTACAACTTCCACAACTAAATTTTAAAAGGCCTTGATCGATGGCCTTCCAAATTTGTCTTATTACAACTTTATCAACTTGTATTATTCCAAATGAACAATTAACATTGTTTTAAAACTAAAACCCACCTAGACACCTAATAAAACTCAAATATGTTCATTTACATTAAAAAATGGTCTCATATACCTTATTTAAACATAGTCAAACCAAAACCTACAACCTAGATCTCATATACCCAAATGGATATATAGCCTTTAATGGTGCTCTTGCACCAGTAGAATAGCTCTTACATGGGATAGGATGAGATCCTTAGGCAGAGTTGGGCCTTAAAAACATTTTATGTGTGCATGTAAAGGGGAAGAAAATGACCACCTTTTTCTCCATTACAATTTTATTGATATTCTTTGGTAGACTTCTTCCTTTCAATATGGGGGTTATCTTGGGTTTATCTAGAGAGAATTCCCAAGGTTTTAGAGTGTGGTATCTTAAGGTTCGTAGCCCTAGTTTTAGACTCATTTGGGATGCACCTTCGGTAATCATTTTTTGGAATGCTTGTCTTGAAAGGAATAGGAGAGTTTTTTAGAGTAGTAGTAAGATGGCAGAGAGAGTTTGGGATATGGTGGAAAGTACAAAATTTGGTGAAATTGGTGAGACACACAAGAAAAGTAGTTGGTTGATTTTGGACCATGAAAAGGTTTGGGGGATTCAGGTGGCCATTTATTTAGTGGCTTCATCATCTCCCAATCTTGTCAGTTATCTATTCTAGGCCTACAATGTGGCTCTCACTAAATGACAAGTTGATACCATTCAATTTTGATGGTGCAACTAAAAGCAATTCGGGTAAGGCTGGAGGGCCCCACGGATTTAGAGGGATAATCATGGTCAATTTGTGGGCATTTCTTCTTTGGAAATTGGTTTTGAGTCAAACAAATTGGTGGAAGCTGGAGCTTTATTGTGGGGGTTGTTGATTGTCAAGGAGAAAGTTTAGAAGAAACTTTAGATTGAAGGAGACTCTAGCTTGTTATCAATGCCATGAAGGGGGATATTATTTAGAATTGGATATTGGAAGAAATTTAATATAATGCTAAGTGAGAAACCAAAGACTTCAAGGAAGTCAAATTTACTCACATTAAAAGAAAAGGGAATGATGTTGTTGATTGGGCGAATAATGTTGGAGTTTTTCTATATAGAGATGAAGGTGCTCCTACTAAATACTTGTGGAAGGATTTTCCTTTCAATGTTATCAAATTGCTATAAGATGATAGCAAGAATTTTTTTTTACCAAATGTCAAAGTGCATTCCCCTAACTAGTTGTCTTTTGTGTGGTTTGTTTGTGGGTGGTTGATCCATCTATGCATTGTGCTTGCTTGATCAGTATGGCTAGGATGTCTCCTTCATGTCTTTTTCTATGTGTTATGTGGTTGGTTGGGCTTTGTCCAATGATCCAAAAGAGAAATACCATGATAATGTTAATCTTTCTCTCAACTATCTAACTATGTACTTTTCTTTCATGTTTTGAGTATGTTTAGTTTTTTATCTTTAATATTTTTTGTTAGTTTATCCATTTTTTTGTCAAAAACCAATTTGTGGTATTTTTCACTATATTTTTCAACTATTCATCAAAATTTGAAATAAATTACATTTGTATAAAGTAAACTCAATTCTACACATTAAAAAAAATTATTTTCAATCATTTTCAAAAAAATTAGGGGGAAGCATGCTCAATTTTTTTTTTCAAGATGTGTCCACTTTGAAATTTAAAAAAAAATCATATAGTCATTAAAAATATTAGCAAAAAATAAGACATAAATTGCATGGTGTTAGTTAATTTCTCACCAAGTGACTTTTTAAACACTAATTTTTTAAAAAAATTTAGGTGGGCCACGCCATATATTATGATATTTTCTTGAAAAAAATGGGAACATTTTGTGTGGCCCCCCTTTTTGAACCCCTGATTTAAAAAAAAAAGTGGCCACTTAAGGCCACGTTTTCGTCCTCCATCTTTGTGCACTTACTCAGTAATACATCATTAAAAAATATGTAGGTTCAACTAAAATGAGTGAGCTATTTTCCTTCACATTGAGTGAGAATGGAATGAGTGTGTTATTTTTCTTCACATTGAATGGGGTGAAAGTTCAAAGCTTTGTCACATTTTTATAAAGGAAATCACCAACACTAATTTAACTATTTAACTTAAATTAATAGAAATTGATGTATATTTTTAAATTTTAAAATGATGTGTGTGTGTGTGTATAACTTTTTATTTAAAAAATTAAAATAATTTGAATGCTTTTTTTTTGATAAATTAGCATTGGAATTTAGTTGCTAATAAAATGCTAAAAAATAATGATAAGCAAGAAGCTACTCGTTATATCTTAAATTTTATTTCTTTACCCACTTTTATTTTTCTATTTGTAACTTAAAACTTTAGTGCATGGACTTTTTTTTCTTATTTTGATAATTAAATAAATCTTAAATTTAGTGTGTATTGAAAACACAACTATCTGTTTTTCCTAACTATTATAGAAATAAATTATATCTTGAGATGAAATTTCTTCTCTAGTGCATAATAGTTTTTAACAAACTTTAATATTCTTCTTGATAAGACATTCAACCTCATTTTTTGTGCTAATGACATAATTTTAGTGAAAAATAAAATATAAATATAAACAACAATTAAACTATTAAAACTATTAGATTTTTGATACATTTATAGATCTGCAAAATGATATTTTTAGATTTTTTAAACATTTATATGAGTAGGAGTTGTGAGAACATTAAGTGTTTTCAATAATTTTATATTTTTGGTAAATTGGACCTAAAGTAATGCTACATATTTATTTAGTAGACACTTTCGATTGGAAAAATTATGGTCTAGCTCTAATTTAGCTCTAAGTTGGCTTGAAGTATGAATATAGTTTTGAACTTTCACATAGTGAGAATGGAGAACTAATTGAAATGTGTGTGCTCTTTAGGCCAACAACACCTACCATACACTTGATTTCCTTTGCATTTAATGAGAATTGAGTCCTAATTAAAATTAGTGAGTTTTTTTAGCTACTAATGCCTAACGATGTGTTTATTTTTCTTCTTATATTGAGCAAGAACGGAGCTTGACCACATGTTTATTTATATTTACGTTCAACAAGAACATAGCCCCAATTGAAACAAGTTGGTTATTTGGGCCAGTAAAGCCTAAACATGTGTCCATTTGCCTCTATGGATTGAGTTCAAATGCTACACATTAAAATGAGCAAAATCCTTAGGCCACTAAACCCTAACCATGTTTGTATTTTGCTTTATATTCAACAAGAATAGAGCCTTGGTTAAATGAGTGCATTGAGCAAGAATGGAGTTTGATTGTGTGTTTATTTATCTTTACATTAAGCAAATGTGTAGCCCCAATTGAATGAGTGGGTTGTTTGGACCAATAAGGTCTAACCATGTGTTTATTTGCCTCCATGGATTGACAAAAATGTTATGTATTAAAATAAACAATCTTTTTATGTCGCTGAAATCTAAACATGTTCCTTTGTAATTTATTCTTACATTTATCAAGAATAGAGCTTTGATTAAACAGGTACATTATCTATGTTAAAAATCCTAACTATGTGTCTATTTTCCTTCACATTTTTAGAGAATAGAGTTCCAATTAAATGAGTGCATTCTTTAGGTTGCAAAAGCCTAACTACGTGTCTATTTGTCTTCTCATTTGACATGAATAGAGCTTCAATTAAATGAGTGCATTGTCTAGATTGCAAAATCATAACTATATGCCTATTTACTTTCGCATTCAACATAAATAGAACTCCAATTAAATGAATGTATTGTCTAGACTACAAAAATCTAATTATATATCTATTCACCTTCACATTCGAAAAAATAAAACTCCAATTAAAGAGAAGTCTAACTATACCTACTTACCTTTAAACTCAATTTACCCTCGCTTAAACCCTTTAAATAGAAAAATAAGTCTAGAGAAAATGTAAGGCCTTTCAAGTAAAGTTGATTGCCCTTCGAAAAGACCTCGCCTTCTTTTAAGGACAGCAAGTATTTTTTAATTGTTAAAGGCATCAAAGTGGGGTTATGTGTAGTCGAACATTTCCTTATCCATATGCCAAACTTGGTGTAGTTTCGAAATTTGGAAACATATATGTGAAACAGATTCTACTTCTTGTCGTTTTCAATTTTGAAACGCATATGTTTCAAGATTCCACCCAGAGTGCTCGGAGATTTCCGCAATTCAAGCAGTCTATTTTCGTTGGGATTTATTATACCAGACTTATGAACGCCACGCGTCAGTCAAAAATGGATCCGCCGGCACCACCAAATCCTATAAATTCGCATTCGCTCCCGACCAACTTCCTCAGCTACTCAAAATTATTTCTCTTTGCTGTCAAGTCTTTTTTCCTTTGCTGGTTTTCTATTTACTGTCAACTGCTTTTTCTTGCAATGGCGGAGGAAAATGTAGCATTGCATCAAGATCGTGGGCTGTTTGGGAAGAAGAAAGAAGGAGAGACACATCAGCAGCATGAGCAGGGACACGTAGGCGAGGCTCACCCTACGCCTGTGTCTCATTGCCACGTGGAGGAGGGCAAGTTCCATGGCGAAGCTGAGAAGAAGACACACGACATGGTTAAGCTGCATCGCACCAACATTTCTGTAAGTTTTTGTTCTTCATAAAAAGATCATGCATTCCATTTGATCTTCCACTTTCTGTAATGTCAGTAGTTTGTTCATTTGGATCTGATGAAATGAATGTGTTTACACGAAGGGTGGATTCAAAGACAAGATCAAGGAGAAGCTTCCTGGACACCACAAAGAGGGTTTGATGGATAAGATTAAGGAGAAGCTTCCCGGACACCACAAAGAGGGTTTGATGGATAAGATCAAAGAGAAGCTTCCTGGATACCCTTAAGAGGAAGAGAAAGGGCGTTGAACATCAACTGTTTTCTGGCTGGTTTTATTATATGTTAAGTTGTGTGTAGCTATGCGTATTTACCACCTTTTGGTTTGAAGCATACTGTGGATTGTATGTGTGTTGTGTTTATCTTCTATATTTAATAAGAATGAAGGGTTGATGTGTTTTTATATTGCAATGTGTTGTTGAGGAATTGGGAATTGCACAGGGTTTTTATACCTGCATTTTTCCATAAAGACTTTGGTCTGGCAGTTTACTTTATGTGCCCACTGTATTTGCAGAGCTTCAGTACATAATCGTTATAAATTGACAAATAAGTTAAAACCAGTAGTACAAAAAGCTAATCAACTGAAATAAAATGCTTTGTAAAATCAAGGTGGTTTTGGAGGAGACGGGATGCATTTTCTTTTCTTTTTTTTAATTGGAATAAAAGCTTTATTAACAAAGAAAAATTACAACTAAAAATTACAAAGAAATAGGAGTTTGTTGGGAAGGCACCTCCAGCAAATACTACCTCCCATTAACCAACAGCACAACAAAACCCAAACCATGAAGAAACAAAACCTTAAGCATGAGAACAATCAGCCCATATACATGCAACGATGAGATGAAGAAAGACTCGGCCATAGTGCATAGCTCTCGTAGCCTGTGTACTCAACAGCTCGCTTTTTAATTTGCAGCTGTGATAGATTTCATGTGTATTTTCAGCCATCAACCTCAACAAGAAAACAGAACAGTAGCCTTCAATCAACAGTAGCCTGTAAGAAAATCATCAGCTGAAAACAAATCTCTTAACAAACTATGGACAACACAATTCACCACCTCCAAGAAAGTGTACAATAGTTGAATCTTCAGAGCAACACTGTCAGTATTTTGAATCTCTGTTATAGCAAATGATGTGGAAAACAAGGATGAGGACAACACCTGCTCCAGTAGCACTCACCACAACAGTCAGTGCCACCAACTCTTGCAAGAAGGTTGTTAATCTCCAGCTCTAACCCTCGAGTTGCATCCAAGACCAAATTTTTTTTCCTCAAACATATTGAACTGCAATTGGAGAACACTCAAAAGGGACTTCAGATCTTGATTGTTGTGGGAGACAGAGTGCAAGAGGGTGAGATGAGGAGAGAGGCTTGTGCAAATCATCAAGCTTTCCAATTGAAGGGTATAGAACGTAAGAGAGAAGGTCGCAGAACAACAAAATTTCTAGATGTGCTTTAAGACAATGTGTCTGAAGGTTTGAATCACAACATTATATTGCGAAGAGAGGCCAAGAAGTGTTGCTTTCCAAGATGACACCTTAGGACAAAGAGAAGGAAGATTACAGAAGAGATGCTTCCAAAGATGTTGGGCATGAGGACAAGACCAGAAAGCATGTTTAATGGTTCTCTTTTTTAGCATAGAAAGGGCAAGATAAGGACGGGGAGATGAAGGAAAGGCATTCACCAATTGGTAATTTTTCATGAATTTTCCAGGCTATTAATTGAGCTTGGGCATCAACTTTAGAGTTCCAACTATGAGCACTCAGCTTGTCCCACTTAGACTGGGAGAACTTGCAATGCCATTTAAGGTTGAGATGAGAAGATAGGCAAATGGAGGGAAAGAGTTGTTTATAGATGAGCTTAAGAGGGAAAGCACGAAAGTTTCGGTTGCATGGCCATTTCCAGTCAGATAGAAAATTTTCATGGAAAGGGGTGGACAGTAGGCTTATAAGCTTAGGGGAGACAAGCTGATGGATTTGCAAAATCAATGGCCTATAGGCAAGAGAGGGTTAGAATTGAGAATGAATGGAATTTCATGCTTTCCATTTAAAGCTCAACTGGATCCCATAAATCATGGAAGGTTTGAATTCATTTTTTGAACAACAATTTACCCTTAACGACTCTATTGGTAGCAAGTGGAAGATTGTTAAGTTGGACCAAGCGGTTCCACCAGATGGATGAAGAAGCAAAACTTAATCCATACCTCAAGGATTGATCATACCAAACTAATTTTTTAGAAGTAATCTGCCAAGCCTTCCAAATGGAGTTGAAGGGAGTAGAACCATGCGTGTTGAAGTAGGGGGAAAGTAAGAGCTTATCCATCCAATTGATAGAATCCCATGCATTTCTCACTGTAGCAGTTTGGATACAATGATGAACCAAATGTTTCCAAGGGCCATCTCCATCAAGGGCTCGAATAATCCATTTCGTAGTGAGGAAAATACCTTGAGATAAGGGGTCAATGATTCCCAAACCTCGCTTGTCCTTTGGTTGAATGTAATGAACCTATGAAGTAGCAGGAAACCCTTTCTTGTTTCCCCACTTAGCCCACAGGAAATTTCTAATGACCAGGGTGAGTTGATTGTAGCATGATTTGGAAGGTAGCCAACATGAGGAAATGTAGACATGGCTAGCTAGAAGAATTTTTTGTGAGCAACCTAGATCCTTCCCGCCATGGAAAGAAACAAATTAGTCCAATTAAGGAGTTTATTTCTGATTTTGGCCAAGAACCACTTCCACATATCTGTGAGAGAAACTGCAATTCCAAATGGTATCCCAAGATATTGTGTGATGGTACCATGTTTCACCTCTCTCGACTCATTCAGAATCCAAGGGGTCGAGGATTCGAGCTGGTCATTATAAACTCAGTTTTGTGCATAGCCAATTTAGAACCTGAAATAGGATAGTAAAGATCCAAAATATCAAGCATATTGGTCACTTGCTCTACAGAGTTTTGAATGAAGATCATGCTATCATCAACAAAATGAGAGTTGAGAGTCATGGAATTCCTTGGAAGTGTGATACCTCTTAAAACCATATTGTTAAGGGCATGCTAAAAAAGATATCCCAAAGCATCAACAATGAGAACATATAAGAACGGAGCTAGAGGATAGCCTTGACGAATGGACTTTTGTAAGAGGAATTATGGAGAAAGGATACCATATACAAAAAATCTAGCATTTGCATCCATAAAAAGCATGTTGATTTGCTCACAAAATCTCGGGCCAAAACCAATCCACTTTAGCATTTTAAGAATAAATGGCTAGTGAGTCTATTGTAGCATGATTTGGAAGGTAGCTAACATGGGGAAATGTAGACATGTCTAGCTAGAAATTTTTTTGTTAGCAACCTGGATCCTTCCCGCCATGGAAAGAAACCGATTAGTCCAATTAAGGAGTTTATTTATGATTTTGGCCAAGAACCACTTCCACATATCTATGAGAGAAACTCCAATTCCAAATGGTATCCCAAGATATTGTGTGATGGTACCATGTTTCACCTCTCTCCACACATTCAAAATCCAAGGGGGGCAAGGATTGGACATGGTCATTATAAACTCAGTTTTGTGCATAGCCAATTTAGAACCTGAAATAGTATAGTAAAGATCCAAAATATCAAGCATATTGCTCACTTCCTCTGTAGAGTTTTTAATGAATATCATGCTATCATCAACAAAATGAGAGTTGAGAGCCATGGAATTGCTTGGAAGTGTGATATCTCTGAAAACCTTATTGTTAAGGGCATGCTAAAAAAGACATCCCAAAGCATTAGCAGTGAGAACATATAAGAACAAAGCTAGAGGATAGCCTTGATGAATGGACTTTTGTAAGGGGAATTGAGGAGAAAGGATATCATTTACAACAACTCTGGCATTTGCATCCATAAAAAGCATGTTGATTTGCTCACAAAATCTCAGGCCAAAACCAATCCACTTTAGCATTTTGAGAATAAATGGCCAACAAATGTGATCGTATGCTTTATCGAAGTCCACCTTAATGATTAGAGCATCTTGGGCTAATTGCTGGGCCTGCTCTGCAATTTCCCAAGCAAGAACCAAATTATCTAGGATGAATTTTCCACCAAGGAAACCAATTTGCTCGGGGCGAACTATCTCTTGTGTGATATGTTTGATTCTTCGAACCAAAGCTTTAGCAATTATTTTGTAGGATGTGTTGAGGAGAGTAATAGTCCTCCAACCATTAATGGTGTCCTCCTCTTTACCTTTGGGGATAAGCTTAATCAACCCTTGGTTGATGATGCCACCTAAAGACCCATGTTCTATTCCTTCAAGATAAACATTATAAAAATCCTCTCGGATGTGAGGCCAAAGAGCTATAAAATTGAACTGGAAGGCCATCTATGCCAGGACTTTTTTCCAAGGCCATGCAAAAGAGCGCATCATCGATTTCCCCTAAGGTGAGAAGGCAGTCAAGGAATTTACTGTGATCGACATCAATTCTCTTGGGAATACAACCAACAATAAATTCTTCCAGATAAGGAAGGAGGACATCATCCTTAGAGTCATCACTAAATTTTTTTCTAAAGTGTGCATAGAAGGTGTTCATGATGTTAGCATGGCTGCTTTGCAGACTGCCATAATCAGTTCTAATAGAAAAAATGCATTCACTTTTTTATTTTTGTTGAAGGTATTGAAAGAATAATTTAGAGCTCATGTCGCCATCTTTGATCCATTGTAGTCTAGCTTGAATTTGAGTGCCTTTCCCTCTATAAGCTGCCAAATTACGAAGCAAATTTTCAGCATTGACCACCACATGTTGAATTGTGGTGTCATGGACGTTTTAGGCTAAAAGAGAGTGCCCGTGTTCAAGCTGGCCTTTGAGAATTTTCTCTAATCTATGGCGTTTAGTAGCTACCTTTCTACCATAGTCCCGAAGGAAGGTAGTACATCTAGCAATCATATTTACCCACCAGCTGATCCAATTGGCATGATGAGGTTTGGGTTCTGACTTCCAAATTCCTAGGATGCCATCAATAAAATCTCACTTATTAAGGTGGGAAATATTTAGTTTGAATAGAAGATCTTTATGAATGGGGGAGGAGTTAGAGAAGGAAAGGGTGGTAATGATGGGAAGTTGGTTAGAGAGGGTTGTAGATAGGTCAAAAGAAACAAGGCGACCATCAGGATAGGGTAGAATGCGGCAATTAGCAGATATATAAAAATGGTCTAACCGACTCAATTTCCTAAGGGGGCCTTCGCGACAGTTGTCCCAAGTAAACCAATGAGGCATTTGCATATTTTTTTTTCCAAGAAGAGCATCATGGACACCAAGGGAGTTTCGAGCTAGAGTCCACGCTTCAAGCTCAGGAAGTGATAAACGAGCCATGGATAGCAAACTATGGTTAGAAGGGTGCTCAACCATGTTAAAATCACCCCCAAGACCTAATTAGTAGTAGGAAGATTACTATATAACCATTCTGAAAGGGAAAATTTTTTTGTAGATGCATTGGGTGCATAAATAGAGAAAAATCCTACAATCTGATCATGGAGAAGAGTGGTGACCCACACACAATGATTGTTTGGATCAATACTAGAGGCAAGAATATGCTTAGGGAGCCACAAAGTGAGGCCCAAAACTACCCCACACCACCCTCATTATGGTTGGTATGCAAGAAATGAGCTTTAGGCCAAATGGTAGCTAGAGTCATATCAAGGCAGACTGCACCAACTTTTACTTCTTGGATCATGAGAACATCGATCTAATTATTCTGGATAGAATGTTTGACTTGAAACTTAGGTGCGTAAATTGAAAGACCTTGCACATTCCAAGACTAAATTTTATAATTCATTAGGTGGAGTCAGGGAAGTCTTCCTCGGTTGACTATAACACTGAATTGATTTGTTGCTGCACCATCACAAGTATCCACCAAAGGGCTATTAGCAACTCGGTCAAAAAAAGGGGCTTGATCTTCATATCATGATTATTGCTACAAGGGGGAGTCTCTTTTTTCCTCTTCAAAGCTCTACTCTGTGATGACAAAATTACATCTTTGAAGAATGATTTTTTAGAAGTGGAGGGTGTGTAGCTGGGGGAGGAGGGTGAAGAGGGCAAAGAAGTGGGGTTAGGCACAAGAGGGGTTTTGTGGAGACCCAAAGAAGAAGGGGATTGTAAGAGGCAGGGGTTCTCTTAGAAATTTTTGGTCCCACATCAAAATGATAAGTGGTAGCATGTTCTTAGGTTTTGACAAAAACATGATCCACTTGGATCAGTGGTAGCATCTTCTTAGGGGATGCATTTTCTTAGGTTTTGAAAAAAAAATGATCCACTTGCATTCACACATCAAATAGTAATTAAAAAACACTCATATTGACAAATCAAATAATAAATTAGTACTTCTTAGTGTCAGCATTTTTATAAAAGCAAACATATATAAAAAGCCAACACTTACATTCACAGGTCAGATAATAATTTAATACTCTTAGTATCATAGATACCAGTAGTATTACAAATCTCAGACATGAATGTGTGTGGAATATGGGACACCCATTTTTTTTAATGCAAAATAAATATTATTAGGATCAAATCTAGAACTAGATGTAAGCTATAGTTTTTTAATGGCATTGTAGTGTTAATATTGCTATGCAAGTGGTTCTCAATTTCTATTTTTCGATGAATTGAGCTATGACAAACTATTAATTCATATTTCACAACAAAGAATTACTAGTGCAAATCAAGATAAATAGTGTAAATAAAATCATAAAGGAGTACCAAAGATAAAAGTAATTAAAGCATAATAAATTCACAATTTATTTGTTTACAACTACACAAAGTTGAAATTGACATCTTCATATTACTTCTTCTGTCATTATGATTCTTAGATAGAGAACAATCAAATTTAAAACAAGTAATGCATACGTAATACACTAATTTTTTTTTGTTTAAGGGGTAAAGGCTTTTGACCGGAGCTATGAACCGGATACAACCATTCAACAATAACACCCCAACGGGGTTTGAACCATGGTGGCAAGAACAACAATGCCACCTATAAACCATCACACCATGCCAATACCAGCGCATACGTAATACACTAATTATGATCAATATTAAAAATGAATTATTTTTTTTACTAAGATGAGCAATGTTCAAATGAGTATCAACATTCCAATTGTCAATATCTAGAAAACCCCATTAACATCATCTCATCTAATTAGGGTCAATAATTGTATTTCTTGGCATGCATAATTTTCTCTCTTTTTTTTTTGTTGATGTCCTCCAAAAGAAATGCTACAAAAGATGACCAATTTAAGTATGCATTTAAAAAACAAGTGACTTAATAGAAAAAAATTAATTGAAAAATACTATATTTTTTATAATAATTGTTAATCACTAATAACCAATAAAATAAAATTATACTCGCAACCACTTTTGTATTTCTTTTATTTTTTAACTAAAGTTGTATATGTTGTATCATGGCTATGTTGGCCTGCCAACATAGCCATGATACCTTTATAACTATGATTTCTCATTTGAGATTATTACTCAAATCAAATATATATTTTACATATATATTCAAGAGAAGATAAACTCGACAATGTTGAGAATAAATTTTCACATGTAAAATTATTGATTTTTGTGTTGAGATTTTTTACATGATGAACTCATTTTGAGAGGTTTGACTTCTTTGATTCCATGAATTTATCTTGAAAGGTGATTCAACTTAAAAGCCACAATCTATGCTCATCTCCATGTATGACTCATATTATTTCATGAATGTATATATATTTATATATGCATATGTATACATGTATATATGTGTGTGTGTTTGTATAAACTAGGCACAAGGGAGCCCAACCCTAAATACAACAAAGAAACATGGCATAAAATGCATGAAAAAAAGAAAAATTATATTTGTGAGCTAAAACACAGACTCAATGTGTCATTAAACATCAACATCTAATTCCATCTCCCTGGCAACACCCCCCAGCTCCTCACCCCCTTCTTCTCCAACCTAAGCAACCAAGAGGGCCAAAACCACCACTTTGGCCACTAAGTTATAGACACCTATTAACTCCTTGAGGATGGCGATGTTTATCACAACCTCTTTCATCTGTGCTTCTTGGTTTTCTCTAATACTCCATAGCATAATTTCTATCCATTGTTCGTTGAAGTGGTGAGTTAGTAGCCCAACACCACCATTTCTAGGTAGAACTCCACTGCCTCCCATCACTTGTTGCTACCTACTAAGGTTGGTTTTGGTCACTCACAACATGGTAGGAAACAAAGGTTTGTTGCCTCTATTGAAAAGTAGTGAGAAGTACTCCAAGGTTTCTTTTCTATTAGGTCTTGACTATGTGGATAACACAATTGTAAGATCAATGTAACTCCACAACGAAATCTAGAATTTAGATAATTGGAAATTTATATGCAATTACATAGGTAATTTCAATAACTCAAAATGATAGATTATATTTCACAAAATAGCATATTGACAAACTTAGTTTATTTCTCTTTCATACAAAGTATGAATCATTTGTAAAATAAAATGAAAAAAATGTAGGGTAACAAGGATTGTTATAAATCTATTCTAATTAGACAACAATATTCATCTTTGTAGGTTTAAACAAGATCTTTCAAACAACTGGCAACAAAAATAACATTCACGCATTCACTATTAATAGAAGGCAATCTTTGAAGGAAGCACAAATGCATAATATTTTTGAATTTCATTCAACCAGAACACCATCAATCACATGCAGATTTGGGATGAAACCCTACTTAATTCTACAAATGTAGAAAAGATATCATCAATTTAGAAACTATAATTAAAACATAATACTCATTCCATCACCATAGCACTGCATCTAAATGCATGCAATATAGGCATAATCCTTAGATAAATAAATTAACTCCACCAAATTTATTAGAAAAATTCCACACCCAGATTATATTTGTCTATGATTACAAAAAAATACACAATAATTTCGGCCCTTCAAATGATCTAGAGTTTAAAATTTATAGAAAAACTAAGTCCCATAATTGGATGTGATTTTGTGAAAGTGTAACATAATTTTAAACTTTTTTGGTTGTCTTAACCATTAGGCTTGTAGGTCTTTCAATGCAAGTTTATATAAAGACTGTGATGACGCTAGGTTCTATCTTACCTATATAAATTCTCCTATTAGTGCCTTCATTTTTTTGTCAAAAGTCAACATGTCCTAGTTTTGGTATACATTTTTACTCGTTCATCAAATTTTGAAAGAAATTACATTTTTTATAAACTAGACTTCATTCTACACTTGATAAAAAAATTAATTTTTGATTATTTTTCAAAAAAAATAGTGGGGAGCACACTCAAATTTTAGCTTTTCAAGATGTGTCCACTTTGAAAATTTGTAAAATATTATATATTTAGATTTTTAATTTTTTTTAAAAAAGTTAACTTTCTAGGGAAGCCACAAAAGACGCTATGGATTTTTGATAGAAACATGACCATTGTTGGTGGCTCCCCTTCTTGAAACCCTTAATCTTCATTATTTTCAAAAAAAAAAAAGCCTTAAAATTAGATTCAGAGCACTTGTTGTTTGCATCTTCAAATCTTGAGTGTAACTATCTTCATTTTCTATGAACATCAAACTTAGCTAATTTTAGAAAGAAAAAAAATGGCGTCTTAAAAACCATTTTTGCATCATAACTGGGTGCACTTAGCCTATTCCTTGACTATTTAAAGTCTAAAACATTACAACAAATCACATTTAAAAACTAGAGTTAAAAATAATAATTATTTACATTATATACAAGTTGTAATGTAGTTGTTTCATATTATTTCTCTATAACCATAAAATTGTAACATTGAAAAATAAGAAAGTATAATTATGAAACAATAATCACCTCTAAAAATTATGCACAAAGTAAATATATTAAATTCACTAGTACAATTAAAGACAAATTTGTAGATTGATGTATTTTAAAATTAAAATATGTTCAAAATAATTTTACATTGTAAAATTTAAAAACATTCTTTAAAAAAAATCACAATTAATAATATTTTTTTTATTCCAATATATTTTCCTTTTAAATAATATATTATAAATTAAAATATATTATAATATGTTATAATATATTTATAATTTATTAATCATTTAACATACTTAGCCGATAGGCTATTATATGTGGGGGAACCCTACCGGCATTTCCAGCAGTTTGACGCCGGTGGGAACCCCACGAAATTTCTTCAGCTAAAAATTCTCTCCACCGACGCTATCTGGCCCGTCCATCTCGTCAGCTCTTGAACTGAGGAAGGATGAAATGAGTCAAGTACGAAATGGCTTGTCCGTGGGTGACCCACGTCCTCTCTTAGCACGCACAACATCGTCACATTCTCCAAATCCATAAGCTCTAGCAGACCTGTGCCAAAATCCTTCTGAACCTGCCAAGGAATCCCCCGCGCATGACTCTGGAAATGAAGATACAGGAAAGCGAATCCATTTATGGGCTTTTGGGTTGAAGCCAAAGGCCTGGTTATTCTTCAAGAATATGATGTTTTGGCCGTAGAGGAAAAACCAGGGCCTTTTATGATCTTTGAGTCGTGCTCCAAAGGAAGCTTCAGTCGCAATGGCATACCAGTGCTTGCAGACTATGCAGTAGCCAAAAAATCTGAGAGCGCCCAAATGAAATGTGGGACGATTAAGTATGTGGGTTGGGTATAGAAATGGCAAAAAATGGGTGGACTGAGCACATACAGAGGCTTTTTGAAGATTTCCAAATGCAATGAAAGGGGAAAATTTTGAATACAGTATGAAACTTGTGGGGTCACTTTAGGTAAGCTTCAATGAAAGCCGTGCAAGAAACATGACTGAAATAGGTATATGGGTTGGGTGTAGAATTAGCTGAAACCGGGAAATTGAGCGCATGATTCCGATTGAAGTTTAGTGGAATAAAAATTCAAATTTATATGCTAAAACTCCAGTGTCTGTAAAATTCCCTGTCGAATTTCATATGGATCATAAGAATGAAAATTGTCCCACACAATGCATGAGAATATTTCCATGCCCTCATTTTTTGTTCAAAAAAATGCATTCTACCATTTTCTTTCTAACCAATACATCTCTACCATTTTCATCTTCATAAATTTTTGGCTGCAAAACCCTGCATAAATATTAAAACCACTAACTTAAAATAAACATAAAAAAGAAAATAGGCTTCTGCAAACCGAGCTAATTCCAAAAAAAGAATAACCAGAAAACTAAATAAGACCTTCAACTGCGGTGTAATAAGCCTCCCGTGATACAACCTACATAGCTCCTATCTGCATGCAGAATCATATTTCAATACACTCGTATTATTTGATACTTAGCAGGGAATTAATTCGAAAGAAGCCAACAATTAAATTAACTAGCCAAAAACCCTATAATATACATTTAAATAAAAAGAAAAACCTAAAAAATCATACTCCTACACCTTTTACAAAGCTATCTATAGCGTCATACAGAAATGGATGTCCCAAATCGAATAATGCCTCCCCATTATATTTTTGTGATGTCATTGATAATTGATCTCAAAACTCAAGCAGAAAAACTCTAATTTAATAAGAATGTTTAGGTTTGCGAAATCTTTTTCAAATGATCAAATGCTCAAGTTAAGATGAGAAAGATAAAGTATGTGTGAGATTTTGAATTAAAGGAAATGACACTTGCCCTTGCGACATGTAATTTGAAGCGTTGCGATTAACTTGTCTACGTGTTTAATTGAGCTCATTTATCTCAACTATCTTTATTGTAATGCAACACGTGGATAATTCTTTATTTTTTTCGACAGCTAAATTGTAGGGAATATGCTATTTAATTTTAGTTATATATATTTGTTATAAAAGTATATGCATTTAGATTTTTTAATTATTTTAGAATAATTTTTTTCAAAAGTTTAACTGATAAATTTAGCAATATGTTTTTAACTGTAATAATAAATAATATATGATTTTTTTTTAAAATTGTCCCACACAAATGAAATAATAAATTTATAAAAATAAATTTTTTAGACATATATATAAGAAATTTTTAGTATATACAAGGTAGACATATGTAAATATAATAAATTTTTAATAAAAATAAAATTTATATAATAAATAAAATAACTATTTAACTATAAAATAATTTATATATACTATAAAAACAAATAAAATAAATAAATAAAAAATAAATAAAATAATTTATATAATAAATAAAATAAAATGACTTTTAAATAAATAAATAAAATAATTTTAAAATTAATAAAAATTATATAATATATAAATAACGACATAATCTTAGGAAATAACTTATATTTAAAATGGTGGAAGAAAAATAAATAAAATAATAAATAACTTTATATAATAAATAAAATAAATTAATAACTTATATAATAAACAAAAAATAAAATAAATTTATATAGTAAATAAAATAAAAATGATTCAATGAAATAAATAAATAATATAATAATGGAAGAATGAATGAAGAAATAACAAATGGAATAGGAAATGAAATATAGGGAAGAATGGAATGGAAGAAGGAGGGAAGGAGAGGAGGGAAGGAAGGAGGAAGGAATGAGATGATTTGCGCTGGCGATAAACATTATTCAAAACATTTTTATGATGATGATGATGCGAAGATTATATTATCATTACGATAAACCAGATGCAAAATGATATTACGCATGAGATGTGCATGCACGCATTATTTATTAAAAACGAGCGCGGATTGATGATGATTATGACACGCGACGGCGATATTGTTCAAAAAGATGTAACGATACGCCGACTTTATTAAATGATTTATGATGCCATTTATGATTACGATACATTGTCATATTGATGCCGATGGCGATGGTCGATACATTAAATGACTGATGGTCACCACATTTTAAATGATTTATTATTGATTGGCGATGACAAAATTTCATCGGCGATGATTTCACATTATTTTATCACCAGACATTATTATTAAGGAGAGAGAGAGGAGAGAGGGAGGAGGAGAGGGAGGAAGGAAGGGTGAGAGAGGAGAGAAATGGAGGGAGGAGAGAGGAGAGTGGAGGGGACACACAATGAAGGAAGAATGGAAGACAGTGGTGGATAATGGAAGGTGGTGGATAGTGGAAATAACGGAATGAATTCAAATTTCAAACTTATCCTCCTCTTATTCTAGTAATATTTGGAGGTCCTACTTTATTGGGTGTTTCTTTTCTCATGTTTTCAATTTTCATTTTAATCAATGTATTAGAATCTTTTAGTTCTATTTAGGTACACAGTTAGAGTTGTTTAATGAAATGAAAAACAAGTATTTTCTTAATGATTCACAAGGATCTACTAAAACCATTTTTGTAAGTATATTAATTATTTTTCTCTTGTAGACTAGTCATTATAATAAAAGTTAAGATTCACTTTTGTCACAAACTATTAGAATAATTAAACAATAAGTAACATTCATCAATTAATTAAATGTAGAAAAGAAAGCACTAAAATTTTATTAATCAATTAAAAAATTAACAAAATTTAAATTCACTTTTCTTATGAAACTTTTTGATATAAAGTTGAATACTCAATTATTAAATTTAATATGTTAATTTAATCAAATATAATTTATTCATTAAGTAGATAGTATAATTTTATTTCAAAACTATTTTATTTATTATATACTTGGGGACATAAATTGTATGTGTTGTTTAACTTTAGAAATATTTAAAACTTATATATATATATATATAAACTTAGAAATATCTTTGTGATCAAATCTCTTTGACTTATTTATTTCATCTTTTAAATTTCTTTATTTTTGATTTGTTTATTTGACTTTTTAATTTATCTATGATAAATATTTTCAAATATTTGTGATTTATCTTTGATTTCTCTTTCTAATAAAATCCCTTTCATTTCGATTTTTTGAAGGATACCTCTTTGATTTTGATTTTGATTTTTCTTTGAGATTTATGTTTGACTTTGATTTTTCTTTTTCTTTGAGATTTTCCTTTGATTTTTCTTTTTGATTTTTTTGATCAAATATCTTTGATTTCAATTTTGATTTTTTTATTAAATTTCTTTTATTTTGATTTTGATTTTTCTTTGTGATTTATCATTGATTTTTACTTGTGATTTATATTTGATTTTTTTGTGATGGAAAAAATTTTCATTTCATATTTTTCATTTATCTTTCATTATTTATTTATTTATTTGATATTTTAGTTGATCTATGGTAAATATTTTCAATTCTTTGTGATTTATATTTAATTTTTCTTTAATGTATTTGTATTGCTTATGGATTTGATTGTGTAAGGAGTTTTTAGCATCAATGTTTCAAATCACACTCTGTGATCCATGATCCATCATTTTTCTCCTCTTCCTCTCTTTTATCCTGATGACGAATCACAGAGTGTGATTCAAAATGTTGATGCTAAAAACTCCTTACACAATCGAATCTAGAAGCAGTACAAATCTATGATATGGATTGTGGAAACCTACTATCTTTAATTTTCTTTACTATATTTCTTTTACTACTAAATTGTCCCTTGAATTGTATCCTTGATGTAACAACCACATTACTTCGACATAAAAACAATAAGGACTTCTCACTCAATTAGAGTATTCTTTTTTTTTAAAACATCATTGAATAAAATCATAGTAAATGTAACCATTGCTACCATAATCACAAGTAAGCTAGTATTCTACTTAAACAACACAAAACTTGAATTGAATTCATATATTCAAGTACTAGATAATCAAGAGTTACAAGTATAAGAGATTATAAGTCCTCATCTGGTCCTGTGTCTTCCAAGACTTAGCTTTCCATTTGCATGTGAGGGAAAGCATCATCTAAGTGCTTTTCCACCAACCACAAACCTATGTAGTCCCCAACACACCTCCCTAACTGGATGGGGCCCTTCCCTTCTTATGAAAGGAAATGTTGAAAACCCTCAAGAAATGCCATCTGAGCTCTGGTGGTAAACCCTACCTATCTAACTCTACCACGCTACTAAAGATACCTTCCTACTACGCTAGCAACTCTGGTTAGTTAGATATCTAAGTTACTATGAGTACTAAAGTGTAGTCAATGGCACCTGCACCTACTATGGCCATAGTTTTGTACTACTGTAAAGACTCACCCACCCTGCTCGACTTGGAAAACTCTTCTAATCTACGGATTTTGAGAGACTTTCTCTCTTCCCTTTACTCTTACCAAGGACACCTATCCTAGGGAAAACTCTCTTAACCTAGTTAAATATTTTCAAATAAGACACACTCCTCTTGACTACCTACCACATGTGATCATTATAATTTAAACTAGGGTCTTAAGAAATCCTTCAAAATTCCATGGCTAACAATTTCAACTTAGAACATACACCCTCAATAGAGAAAATAATAGTGTTTGTAACTCAAGAAGGAAAAAAGAAAACCTTTCAACCCCTTAGATTATTTGGTGTTGACATTGCACCTAATGCATTTTGACCATCTAGATGGCATGCACAACAAGATACCTAGTAGTATGCAAACATAACCAAGAATTTATTTTTGCATCAAGCAGTAAATAGTTCTTTCTTTTTTTTTTAATTGAAATCTCTTTCATTCATTATTAAACATTTGCATGCACATTCCAATATTTAGACTCTTATCTTATTTTACAATAGCATTGTTCTTGGTTAAACTTCATGCTAACCTTCTTGATTTTCTTTTCATTTCAGGTTAGAAAAGAACAAAAGAAAACTAAAGCATGCTACAAACTCATCCTATTTAAGCTCTTTCTAGAATAACCATTAAGGAACCAAGAAATGTAGCTAGGAATTTTTGTCAATCAAGACAAAAAAAATGAACTTTCTACTACAACTCACTCTAACCATGTTGTAGAGATCAAATTGTAAATAAGAAATAGTGATATTCGCTTAAAAGAATGTCACACATGTTACATTTTCTCATAGTATTATCTTGTATCAAGAAAAAAATTACATCTCATAGAATAAGTTACTCAAGAGTAATACATGCCTATATAAATATCTGTAACTTGATAAGTCTAAAAATGAGCAACTGGAGACAAGAACTCCTAGTATTTCTTCAACTTAGCCTACCTCCTATTGTATTCATCTCTATTCTTTTTCTTTTTAAAAGCAATCCGAGCTCCAAATAGCTCTCCTAATTTCAGTATTGATAGCTTCCTCCTTACAATCCAAAACCATTGAATCCTCTCCTCCCTTCCTAGCAATAAATGTGTTTGTTGAATGAGAAATTTTCTTCAACTAAAGGAGGTTGATTGAATATTAGGTGGTTAAGATAACCACCTCCTCAATTTTGTCTAACTCCCTCCAAAATAAAGTTGAGCATGATAAAGTATCAATGAAAGAAAAAATGTTTCAAGGTGGTGGATATAGCCAACAAAATCTTCTTAGATACTATGCCACTTTTGTGGCTTAAAAAAAGGAACCACTAAGCAAGATTTTAGCCTACGTCCAAAATTATGGCAATATGGTTTAATTTAAAATTTAATAAGGATGTAACTTATCCCACCAACTCAAGATGGCCTTGCATCCTCTATTCAAATGAGAGGGTTAAAATTACATATTTAATATTTTAATCTTTACCTCAACAAAATTTGGTGGTAAAACATTATAACTTCCTTCTTTAAATTTAATAAAATATTCACTTTTGAAAAATAATATCAAATTAAATATTTATAAATTAAACATTGGTCTTCCAAACCTTAAAACAGGTATAAAATTATTTATTTAATACCTCAAGGTGATGTCATGCATCATGGTTATACCTTTTATGAAGAATAATAATAATGTTAATATATATATAGGCCATCTGGCATAATTTCAATCTCAATAGGTGATAATACCATACCAACGAGTTCAGGTGCCAAAAATTAGGTTTCCTATCAAGAAGGGGATAATTAAACTAAACAGTCATCGATGCACACGTTTAGGCCTATATGCATCAACACGTGTATGTGCATATGCATGCATATGTACAATCGCAGGCTCATAAATTCACCTACCATATATGATTACGTCCATATGTGTACACCCACAATGGTGTATGTAGGTTTCTCCTACAAGTCCATATATTCTTGTTTGGTTTAAATTCATTGACAAAAAGAAGGTAGGGAAATTGGTTTTCAAAACCCTAACACCATCTATGACACAACCACATCCAAGAATCACATAAAAGACTTATCTCAAAATAAGACTCCTATTACACTCTTCTAGGGTTTGTAGATCATTTTGACCTAACCCTAGCTTAGATGGAATTTTCCAAAGCATTCCAACACCACCTCTCTACTCAAATGATAATTTCCCTCTTTGGAGAATGTGGTACGTGCAACCTTGCATCAAACTCTAAACAAACAAAAATTAGTCTAACATATAGATATCATAAAATCCCCATTGTATATTCTCTATCTATGCATTTACTAAAAAATACTTGAGCATAACTGTCAAAGAAAATGATGTGAGCTTTTGACAGAAAATACTGTCAAAGAAAATGATGTGAGATTTTGAGAGAAAATACTTGAAAGGTTCATGTTTCATATTTAGCCATGAGTGTGCACATAAATAATTTGAATGATTAATCTTCAAAGAACATAGATAACAAGAAGATTCACTGAATTAATTCATATTAATCATTCACTATACAAAATGTATTGATAAAAAAAGTGTATTTTTTTTTAGAAACTGGCTACATAGTGTGTGCATTGATTCTCCACTACAACTAGTGAAAAGTTTTGATACCCAGCCCTACCCCTTTACAATGGGAAATTCCTAATTTATAATATTGCAAGGAGTAGTTACAATTGTTGCAAAATGATCTTTGAATTCCCTATGACTTTTGATAGAGAGACGTTCAAAATTTATTTAACAATCCATTGTAATTACATTTTTAATACTACTAGTTTTGATAATAGTTTCTAAATAATCAGACTATATTTTAAAATAATGCATAATTCTAGAGAAAAAATAATTTAAATAATTCTTCCTGGCTCTGATGTTTATGCCCATGCTCACCAGGTGTTAGAATCCTTCAATATTCACTATATGATATTCCATTGCACCATTATGAACTTATCACACAACCTTCTTGAGAGGTTGGAGATCCCTTTGAGATTTAACCATATTTATTAACTTAGCTAGGGCTAGAGTATCTGAAAGATAAAATGTTTTTTTCTACAATATAAAAAAGATATGAAATAAGGGTTAGTTCTAGAGTTGCCTTGAATTCAAATCATCTAAATAAACAATATTTTGAAAATAAACTGATTGGGCTACAAAACTCTGATCAACCATGTGCGATATCTTGAAAGAAAAGGAAATTCAACAATTAAAATAATATGATTATCTTAAATACTTAAAAATTTGACAAACAAAGTAAAGTAAACAAAATTTAATATGCTCAAAACCTTCCACATATCCAAAGGAAAGAAAAATTTTAGATGCTAAGTTTGTCCAAGGCTATGTACAATTAAGTATATGGTGATTTTGATGTTGCTTCCTTTGTACTAATGTCCATCCAACTTTCAGAGATTTCATTGGCCTTATAGTTCCTCCCATCTATTCATCGGGGTTAAAGCAGACACAGAGAATAAGAAGGTCTAAATTTTGAATCACAAATCTGCAATGCACAATGACTATGGAATGTGATCTTCTTCCCTGGATACTCACATAATATCTTGCAATTAACCTAGAAAACATTCAAACAAACTAGCATTTGAAATGGAAAGGTCATGGTGCAGAGTACAAAGATTAAATGAATGAAACAAGGAAATAAAACATGCGAAGGATATATAACTAATATATGCCCGATATATACCAATTCATATGCAAGGCAATGGAATGGTTTGTTGTAAAAAAATCTAGTTACTTTCATGCCTCCTCCTCTTCCATTACTGCAGACTTCCCATCAATTTGAACATAGTTAAGAGTTTTGTAATTGCTAGTGAATGGAAAGTTCATTGAACAAAAAATTAACGCCTTCAATGTGGTTTGAGTAATTTATTCACCTTTTAGTGTGCTTTGAATTTGGTTTACTTGGAAAGTTGTTTCTGACAAAATAATGGAGGTACTTCTACTTCCACATTTAGTCTCCTTATTCTAGAAAGATAATTAAAATACTGCACATGTTATAATCATTAGAAGACACGATAGCTCTTACTCGCATCCAATATGTTGCAATACCTTATCGAGTCATCATACATTTATCAAGTTTTCCATTATTTTCTTAGATGTCATAAAAATTCTCCACTCACATTCACACAAAGAATTGGAGACGGCTTCAAGGAATTCCTTATATATTCAATTAGAAGCCAACAAATGGTGCATGTGGCATGTAATCAAAATGTTTTAGGCAATTGTAGCCTTTTTTCTCCTCTTCCACATTAATGGTAGTTAATGTTGTCCAGGCCATGAAAGAGATTCATGATCCCTCCCAAATACTAAACTCATGGAATGGTTTCAATTGTTGTGAGTGGAAAGGAATCCAATGCCATCCTCACACAACTCATGTCATTCATCTGAATCTTCACATTTTTGAGGATGCTCATTATGATTATGGTGATCACCCTAATCTCAAAAGGCTTCTAAGTAATTTAGTTCAGTATTTTCTTTCCCCATTGTTCAATCTGGAACAGTTGGAGCACTTGGATCTTAGCTTCA
This sequence comes from Sequoia sempervirens, assembly GCA_007258455.2. Lineage (NCBI taxonomy): Eukaryota > Viridiplantae > Streptophyta > Pinopsida > Cupressales > Cupressaceae > Sequoia > Sequoia sempervirens. The sequence continues at coordinate 815,051,032 of VDFB02270651.1, read as the reverse complement.
ATAACTTCTCTCAAGTTTCCATCCCTCCTGGATTGGGTAGACTCAAGTGTTTGCGTGAATTAATTTTATCACTAGCTGGGTTTTGTGGAGATATTCCTACAAAGCTAGGGAACATGTCTTCTTTGTACTACTTGTATCTCTCTTTCTACCATTGGATTTGGTTGAGAATGGTGGACATGTAGAAGTGGACAAGAAACATGAGAGATTTATGAGAGCTTATCTTTGAAAAAGTGGATATGTCAGGAGTGTAAAGCAATGAGTTGGACAATGCTCTCTCCACCATGTACACTCTAACCTCTCTACAAATTTCCTCTTTTTTTTCTCTAGGGAAATTCCCCCTTCCCTTCCTAACCTCACCAATCTAACCCACCTCCAACTTTCTTATAATGAATTCAATGGTATCATCCCTTTTTCCTACTAAGCCTTCTAAGACTACAACTAGCAAACTTGTCCGATAACTTAGATCTAGAAGGGAAGTTGTCAATCATTCTACCCCAACACTCTACTTCCCTTCTCACCCTTCTTCTTTGGTACACAGTAGTGGAAAGAAGTATTCTAGATTTTGTTGCCAACATTTCCTCATTAACTCTCTTGGATCTCTCATACTGTTATGTCGAAAGTAATTTAATTATGATGGAAAATCTAGCAGCGCTTAAAGAATTGTATCTCTCTAATAATATGTTAAGAGGGCACATCCCTCCATTTGGGGATATACCTCCCTTGAGAAGACCTTTTCCTTTGGCCTATATTGTTCTTTTTGACAACAAGTTGGATAGTCACATTCCCCCAATGTTGTTGATGACATTTTCGAACCTCTGACATGTTTTGAGTAACAATCAATTGAAGGGAAGCATTCCATCCCTTGACACTAAGCTTCACTGCCTTACAATCCTTGATCTAAGCCACAATGCATTGAAGGGTAAAACACACCTTTCCATTGGTCGAATATCATCTCTGGAATTGCTTGATCTAAGCAACAAAAAAATTAGAAGGTGTCATCCCTCTCGAAATTTCAAATCTTTCAAAACTGTGAAGGATTTTCCTATACTCCAACAGGCTAAGTGGGGTTCTTTCAGAGCCTCACCTTGATAATCCCATCCAACTTCCCTAGGTAGATATTTCCAATAATCTTTTAACTGTCAAGATCAAGCCAAAATGAATTCCTAAATTTTCTTTGGCAACGCTAGATTTAGGGTCATGCAACATGGATGGTGGGTTTCCAACATTCCTAATACCTCAATATGAGCTTGTCAATGTGGATTTTTCCAACTACAGTCTTGCAAGAAATATTCCCTAATGGATATGGGGCTTCAATTCTCTTTTGTATCTCAATCTTTCTCATAATCACTGTGTAGGAGTTCTACCTCGTTCGTTGATGGGAAGTCAATTATAGACTCTAGATTTGCATAGCAATAATTTTCAAGGTTAACTTCCACTTGATTTTGATCAGCTATTGGTGTTAGATGTGTCAGAGAATCAAATTAGTGGATTCATTCCAAAAGAAATTGGTGAACATCATCTTGAATATCTCTCTTATTGTCAAAATTATCTCAATGGTAGCATTCCACATTCTATATGCCAAATATGGGTTGTAAATCTCTCAAATAACAAGGTTACAGGTAACATTCCTACTAGTTTCAAAAATTTCCCTTCTACTCAGATGTTGAACTTAGAGAACAATTATTTGGAGGGAAAGTTTCCACGACAGTTTGGAGACATTCTTTCTCTTCATACATTAAAATTTGATAGAAATGAACTGAATTTGTACATCCCATCCTCTCTTGCAAACTATAAACAGTTGGAGATACTAGATTTGAGCAACAACAACATCAAAGGGGTCATTTGAAATTGGATAGGGAAACTTCAAAATCTTAATATTTTGATCTCAAGGTCAAATAGATTTCATGGCACAATACCCTTAGAAGTTACAACATTTCCACTTCTACAAATCTTAGATATTTCATCCAACATAATTTTAGGAATTATTGCAGCTAACATCTCATCCTTGTAGGCTATGAAAAATCAAACACTCGGCACTGAAATGTTTCTTACTGGAAGTGATGATTGAATCGATGTAGGTCGAGCAAGAATCATTAACAAAGTAAAGGTGATGGAAATTGTAAGATCATTGGCATTGGTAAAATGTATTGATTTATCAAATAACAATTTAATAGGTGAAATTCCTCCAAACATAGGATTTCTTGAGGGTTTAGTAATTCTCAACATTTCAAGAAACCATATTAGGGGTGAAATCTCAGAGAATTTGGGAAAATTCTATAGTTGGAGTCTCTTGATCTCTCACACAACCAACTGTCTGGAATTATCCCTTTGGATTTGTAGTCGCTCACATTCTTGGGTTACTTGGACATGTCCCACAATAATCTTTCAAGAAAGATACCAGAAGGGAGACAATTTTACACATTTGGTGCATTTTCCTTTTCATACAATTTAGACCTATGTGGCCTCCAACTCAATACAACTTGTTGCAGCCCTCAACAAGTTAAACCTTGTCTTGCAAGCATTCCATTAGAGATAAATGTTGATGAAGAAGAAGAAGAGGATATTTATGGTGAGGAGTTATCCGGGGAATGAGCTATGTAGTTGGGTTTTCTATTATAATTGGAGTAGTGTGTTTTACCACATCTTGGAGTAGAAAATGCTTCTAGGTGATGGATAACATCATCATTTATCTTTTTGAAAGGATTCAGAAAGTAACTATCTTTTGTGGCCATGGTAGAAGTTTATAAGATAATTTATAAGCTCTCCCCTCCATTAGATTTTAGAGGCATTATTTTATTATAATATAATGCTGACCTACTTACTAATATTGAGGTCAATCTATTTATAGTTTTGTAAGTATATGGTTTATGTATACTTTTATTATATAAAATTTAAGTTTCAATTATGTATCATCATGTATGTGCAATAAATTGTGGGGCATTAATTTTGATTCTTAATGTTATCCATCAATTAAATCTCCATTTCTTCATGTTTAAACAATATGTCTACATTTTGTTTTGGTACATTTTTGTTACTACTTTTCTTTTATTGGGTGGCATGAAAGATGGGTGTCATGACTCATAAAACAAATGACTGACAATGCAATTACTTGTCAAATCATGAAGCATTTTCAATAGTAAAAAATGAAGATTTTTATTAGGATTTTTTCAAACATTTAATAGAGATGAAGAATTATACTTCTCCTATAATCATGCAATTTTATTTTTTATAGATATTAATTTAGTTTTAAAGAATATTTAGATTCAATATAAATTTTATGAAGTATAGTTTGATAAGCTTAATTAAAAGGTAACATATAGTTAAATTTGATATTTATATTATTATTATTTTTTACGATAATAATTATGATTATTTTTTATAATTTGATATAAAATTTATTACCTACTATATATATATATAATTTTGGAGGCGTATGTTTAAAAAAAATCAATTAAAAGAAATATTTAAAGTAAAAATATCAACTAAAATGGTTTTGTGTTCTTAAAGTTGACAACCAGTTTTAAAAATATATCAATTGAATTTTTTTTTTGTTCATTTATTTAATCATTTTTTAATGGTTACTTATATTCTTTTATAATGCTTAGCCTTTTATTTTAATTTTTTTCTTAAATCATTTAAATTATTACAAAATTAGTTTTCATTAAATATTTCTTGAAAATATAGATATTTGCATTAGATTGTGGATCACATATACGAAAGAGTTTTTGGGATGAATAAATATATTACATTTAGTTCTTTTTTAATGAGGGTGAATTATAATTGTTACTGTAAATTTTTTATGGAAGAATACAATATTAATAATGATCTCAATTGTTACACAAGAAGGTTGTGTGATTGTAGGAATGAAATCCCAACTAGCTCAAACATTGGTTGAGATGACAAAGAATGTTAGATGAACAAAATTATTGTCATTTACTATTATTCGTGATGGATTTAATAATGAAGGAAAATTATGAAAATACCATCCACTAGTGAGGCAAGACTTGGTTTCTTTCCATTCTAGATCTATTAAATAACAATGTCGCTATCATTCTATCATTTATTTTTTCACTTAAGTTTAGATAAGGGAGAGGCACCAATCGTGGGCATGGGACCAATCATGGGTACAGTATGTGATAGCCTGGGGCCCACTTTTGGGTAATAAAAAGAGCCAACTAAAATTTCAAATATTTTTGTTAATATGATAAGACAAGTTCATGTCAATTTCACATTATGTCCTACCATAGGTAGACTATTTATTTGCCACCTTCCCATTATTAGGTGAATGCAAGTTGATATATTTATTTACATAATATAAATATTGTTTGTCACCTTCCCAATAATAGGTTAATGCAAATGGATATATTTTTTTCAAAAATATATGTTTTATTGCATTAAAAGTGAGTTGACATGTACAAAACCCATTGTCAACTAAATGAGTTGTAAATATATTTTAACAAATTACAATAAAACTATTCCATTTCTCATCTTTTTTTGACAAACTACTAGTTCCACCATGTCCATATACACCAATATTTTTGTGAATTTACCTACAAAAATGACAAAAATGAACTCTCAAGCTCACTATGGAATACAATTTTACAAAAAAACACATAATTATTGAAGTATTATTTACAAATAAATATAAAATTAAAATAATCAGAACAAAATATTAAAACTAATTAGAATTACAATTTTTTTAAACACCCTATCAAATCACCAACCAAATTTCCTATGTACCCCTTTTATATCACTTTTACCATTAATTCCTTTAATGGAAGATCAAATTACCTTCCACAATTCAAATTTCTGAACTTGAATAGGTACCAATTCTAATTCTATCAACCTATTTATTTATACAAGAGACCTCAATTGTGCAATGGAAGCTACCTATTCACAATTTGAAATTTCTGAGTTTGTGTTGGAGACATTTGATTGGCAATGAGCTCCTCCAAAGTGATGCAATTTCCTCCATCTTCTATGATATGTCTGAAACCTTCCTTCAGTATTACTTATGCATTTATGTATGAATTCGTTGTTCATATGCCTTGTCCATTTACATTTAAATGAATCAAATTTTTTGTTTCATATTCCTTGTCCATTTACATTTACATCATATTGGTTTATGGGTTTTCTATTATTGTTGTCACACTCTATACCCATGATACAACCCCAACCTAATATCAACCACTCTCTCTTAAAACTAACTACGATATTTATATACCTTCAAACAATAGTATGGTACACAAATATTTCCAACCCATTCTGATGCAACATTATGATACATACATACATACATACATACATACATACATACATACATACATACATACATACATACATACATATATATATATATATATATATATATATATATATATATATATATATATATATATATATATATATATATTGTAGAGATACATAGATACTTAAGTTTCTTATAGCCTCTTCATTTACATTCAACTTACACATATATCTATCTTTGCATATATATATATATATATATATATATATATATATATATATATATATATATATATATATATATATATATATATATATATATATATATATATATATTATAGGGATACATTGATATGTGAGTTTCCTATAGCCTTCTTCATTTACATTCAATTTAATTAGACACATGATTTGTTTTTTCTTCAATTCTAGTGATTGTAAATATTGAACCCTCTCCCTTATAGCCAACTGTGACAATGGTTAACTCCTAATTCTGTTATAACCATTTTTGGAATTTGTATATAACTTGAAACAATAGTAATTACATATATATATTGTAGAGATAGATAGATAGATAAGTTTCTTATACCTTTCTTCATTTACATTCTACTTGATTAGATTTATGCTTTGTTTGTTCTTCAATTACTCTAATATGTACGGTAACCATTTCTAACCCAACATTATGAAGTTTGTATATGACTTGAAATAATAGTATGATAGAAATATTTCAAATCCTTTCTAGGAATAACATGTTGTTTTCCAGTTATATCATAATGCTATTTTAATTTTTATTTGTATCACACTACTCTTTTAAGCTATATTCATATTTTTATCATACTGATGTTTCAAGTTTACATATATTTGTATCATTATATTGTTTCAGGAAGAGTTTAACATGATCACCCAAGGGTTTATAAGAGTTAAAATTGGGGATATGATAGTATAACATGCATTGCTTGTTTCATTTAACATGATTACCCAAGGGTTTATAAGAGTTGGAATTGTGATATGATAGTATAACATGCATTGTTTATTTCATTTAACATGATCACCTAAGGGTTTATAAGAATTAGAATTGGGGATATAGTAGTATATCATGGATTGGTTCTTTCATTGCACATATACCCTTGATCATTTGCAATCAACTCAATTCGATGCATGGTTAGTTTTTTCTTCAATTATACTCACTCTTACATGTATGGATTTATTGTTTTAGTTTTAATCATTCATTTAATTGTAAGAGTTATAATAGTTTGTTGTTTACTAATCTTACAATTGTCTCACTGTAGAGGAAGAATAAAGTGAGAACAAAAGCCATGTAACCTATAACAAAGCAAAGGCGAAAAAGTGTGCCTACTCATAAGAGAGGTGTGAGGCTACCACATAGTGATGATGATGGCATAGTAATTCCTGTTGATCATCCAACTGAACCTATAGTCCAAGTAAACCCAACTATAACAACTAAAAAGGTTGTAGTGCGGTAGGAATGTAATGTTCATGACTAACATGGAATGTGCCATTAAATATGTTGAAGATGATGGCATGTCAACAAGAGGGGCAACCAAAAATTAGGTTCTATCAACTACCACATTGTTGAATTGGCTAAGTGTTATTAACACTACAAAAAGGAAAGGGCCCCCAACAATCCTAAACAATGGCGAAGAGGAAAAGGTCATGGAACGGTGCAAGGAGATGGCTATTGTTGGCCATGGTTTGGAGATTGTGAATTTAAAATCTGAAGTGTCACAAATATTGCTAATAAAGCCCTGATCCCTTCAAATATGGAATTCTTGGTAAGTCTTAGTGGATGGGGTTCAAAAGAAGGTATCTTGATCTATGCTTGAGGACAACCCAAGGGAAAGATAGATATCGTGTTTTCAATCTCAAGCCCATAGTTGTACCTGCATTCTATGAAACATTGGAGAAGGAATATGCAACTGAGAATTATGGACCCTGAAAGATTTGGAACTGTGATGCGACAAGGTTGCAAGCTAAGACAAAATGGTGCAATGAAGGTGCTTTCCAAAAAGGGTAGCAAAAGTGTTGCATATATTATCCCAAAGAGTTGGGAGTGGATCAAAATTTTGGCTTGTGTAAATGCTCTCGGTCAAAAGAATCTAGGCTTTTACTTGTTTAAAATAAAAAATCACATCCAAAACTACATAATTAATTATGAGACAAGAGCATGTATGGTTGTTCAGCCTCATGCATGGATGACAAAAGAAATATTTGAGAGATGGCTAAAATATTTTTCCCTGCAAGTACTTGGGGGTTGCTCACCCAACCATAGAAACCTCATATTTGATGGTCATGGAATCCACATAGCATTTTCTACCATTTCCAAAGCAAGAGCACTGGGCATTGACTTACTTACCCTACCAACCCACACATCATATAGGTTGAAACCACTTGATGTGAGTGTATTTTCCTATTTCGAATCACATTTCAGAAGAGAAAGAGAAAATTGGAGTACTAGACATCCAAATTTGGTGATAAGAAGGAAAGAATTGGATACACTTGGCAACCTTGCTTTTGAGAAGGCATTGACTATTAGGAACATAACAACTAGGTTCAAGAGGAAAGGTATTTGGCCTCTTAATCCAAATTCATTTTTGAATGACATGAGGCCTAGTAAGACATTTAGGTTTGCTACCCCTAAGGAATCATCTACTATGAAGAACATTCTCAGTCTATCGAACAATGGTTTGCCATAAATTGAGGGTGATTATATAGATGGAACAATAGAAATTGCAAATAAGAAAATTCCACTTGAAGCATTCGAATGTACAAACCACCAAAAAATTCAAGTTTAACAAACCACAAATCACCACCAACATAGTTTTCAGAGAGAAAAATATTATTGCAAACATCTCTCTTTCCCTATCGAGTCCACTTGAGGAGCACTCTTGGTTGTTAGAGGGTGTTGGAAATGTTGGAATTGATTTGCATGTGGAGCTAGATCAAAGTCTTACAATGCCTTCTCCACCACACACCATGGGCCCAAATACCTTAGTTCATTATTATGCTAATTGGGGAGATAGTCAAGCTAAGAAATTAGGAGATGAATTAGATGAAACAACTATTTAGGTGCAGGAAAAAAATTATGAGGATTCAATGGAGTCATTGGGAGGCCAAACAACAGCACAACTCTCTTGAATCTTCAAGCTACCTAATCATGTAGTGAAAGACAAGTCTAATTAGGTAGCTAACCGTGGGATTAAGCTTCTGATAATCTAATCATGTTTGTTTGTATTTTTTTTTTTACTTTTAACAAGAATAGAGCCTTGATTAAACAAGTGTATTATCTATGTTAAAAATCGTAACTATGTGTCTATTTGTCTCCACATTTGACATGAATAGAGCATTAATTAAATGAGTGCATTGTCTAGGTTGCTAAATAATAACTATATGTCTATTTTCTTTTTCATTCAACATAAATATAGCTCCAATTAAATGAGTATATTGTCTAGACTACAAAAACCTAATTATGTGTCTATTTACCTTCACATTAAACAAAAATAAAAATCCAATCAAATAAATGTATTGTGTAGACAATAAAAATATAACTTTATATCTACTTACCTTTGAAATTGAATAAAATGAAAAGCTCCAATTAAAACAAACCTTACATTCACATTGACTAAGCCAATTTACCTTCGCTTAAACCTTTTAAATAGTAAAAGAAACAGTCTATACAAAATGTAAGGCCTTTACAATAAAGTTGATGGCCCTTGGAAAGTACATGCCCTTCTCTTTAAGGATAGGTAGCAAGTATTTTCTACCCATATTCCACCCAGAGTGCTTGGAGCACATTCCATAGAGCTCAAAGTGCATGTAAACTATTCTGTTGCGATATTTATGATAGGAAATTAAAGCAAACTACTGAAAATGCCTTTATTCTGGTGGGCCCACCCTCGTCTTATTCGCTTGATGTTGAGATTTATTTTACCAACTTATGATAGTCACAAGTCAGCAGAATATTGACCTAGCTCACCACTAAACCGCGGCGTAACCGTGGCGTTCACTAAATCCTATAAATTCGCCTTCGCTCCCAACCATTTTTATATCCAAAATTATTTTACTTTGGTGGTTTTGTATTTTCTGTCAAGTCTTTTTCTTTGCAATGGCAAAGGAAAATTGAGTAGAGCATCAAGATCACAGGTTGTTCGGCTTGTTTGGTAAGAAGAAAGAAGAGGAGACACATCAGCAACATGAATAGGGACATGAGCAGGGAAACGTAGGAGAGGCTTACCCTACGCCTGTGTCTCGTGGCCACATGGAGGAGGCTCACCCTATGCTTGTGACTCATGGCCACGTCAAGGAGGTAAGTTCCATGGAAAAGCAAAGAAAAGACACGAAGGGGGCCACATGGTTAAGCTGCATCTTACCAACAACTCTTCTTCGAGCTCTATAAGTTTTACATTCCATTTTATATAACTAGAGATATACTACTTTCATTGTTCTTCATAAAATGATCATACATTCCATTTTATCTTCCACTTTCTATAATGTCAGTAGTTTGTTCATTTGGATCTAATGAAATGAATGTGTTTACAGTCTAGCGATGAGGAAGAAGATGAGAATGGGGAGAAGAATAAGAAAAAGAAGGGTGGATTGAAAGACAATATAAAGCTTCCAAGAAGACATGAAAAGAAAGAGGAAGATGAAGGTCATGGAAAAGCTGAAGATCATGGCGAAAAGAAGTGTTTGATGGATAAGATCAAAGAAAAGCTTCCTGGACACCACAAAGAGGAAGAAAAAGGGCGCTGAAAAGCAACTAGTTTTTTGGCTGACTTTATCTTAGGTTAGGCTGTGTGTAGCTACGTATTTTCCATCTTTTGGTTTGAAGCATACTATATGCTGTGTTTATCTTCTATATATAATAAGAATGCAATGGTTGATGTGGTTTTGTAATTGCAATGTTTTGTTGAGGAATTGGGAAGTGTACAGGGTTTTTATACTTGTTGTTTTCCATAAAAACTTTAGGCTAGCAGTTTACTCACAATTTAGATAATAATTTAAAAAAATTCATATTGACAAATGAGATAATAAAAGCAAAGATATAAAGAGACAACACTTATGTTCACTGGTTAGATAATAATTTATTACTCTTTATTGTCATAGATTGCAAATCTATGACATGCATGTGTGTGGAATAGGGGACACCATTTTTATTCAATGCAAAATAAATATCCAATCCACATTGAATGTGTAGGTAGGTGGGATTTTTTTCTTTGTGCTCTTTTCTCCTTTTTTTTGATGGAGGTCATCTACAAATTCTTTTTTGCTACCCGATACAGGACTACAAGCCTTCTTGGGCTGAGCCTCTTCGACTAAGAGCCAAGGACTAAGGGGTATCTCAATTTGCATTCCATGAGAGAACAAGTCTTTATAAAAGGATAGAGGAAATACACATGATGTAAACAATTTCTTTGAACATGATACATTTTATGGTTGTAGTAGTAATTGCCCCATGGAATAAATAAAGATGTGTTTGAGCTCTATTCACATGTTGTTAACAATTTCTTTGAGTTGTAGTGGTAACTGCCCTACAAAATAAACACAGATGAGTTTTCCCTCTATTCACATATTGTAAACAACTTCTTTGAGCACAACACATTCTACTAAATTTTTTCAGCTGCATTGAAATTATATTTATATGGTATTGAAGTGTCATTTATTCAATTTATCATAAGAAAATGGTAGAAATAAAATCTTTACAATGAGAATATTGTGGAATTGTATGAAATGAAACAACATAATAAGGAGGGTTGGTTCTAAAATGAAGTAGAGTGAAAGTGAGCAAACAATGACAAGGGGAACATAAATTAGGGCAAGAGATGAGGTAGATTTCCATATTAAAATTGCTTAGTGGTAAAGAGAAACATGAAATACATTGATGAGAATGTAGCTTACAACCCATTCAATGAATGAGAACATTGAAATTGCAAGCCCAAGAAGGTAATGGTGCAACACACAAGGATCATTTCTTATAATTCTTCGCAGGTCATCCAAGAACAAGTTTCCTACTATCTCTTTACCACATTAATTGAGAAATTCAAGGCATGACTTGAAGTCATTTATAATCAATTACAAATTAATGAACGAAAAAACAAGCAAGCACTATTAAAGTATACATGTGGTTGAAGAGTGAAAAAATAAATAAATCTGAAATATATATTCATTGTAGCCTTTAGTGTGTGATAAAAGGAATCTTGGAAATCTATCAAAATTGGAAGTAGCAACGATAAATGAGCTTAAAATATGTTACATTTCAAGAAAGGCATATAATGTCATTGGTTTAAACATATTTAATATCCTCTAATAGTAAAAAATATAATAATAAAGAATTCATGTTTTCTACATTGATTGTATCTCTAGATCTATATTAGATATTAGAAGAAGAATCCTCTAGTTAGATGACAAAATTGAGGCATATAGGAAGAATTCATGGTTCATTTTTATTGAATTATGAAAAGAACAAATTCAAACAAGAATAAATGTATTTTATACCATATTAAAGTGAATAAGTGATTAGAAATGTTTAGTCAAAAACATACATCTTTGTATCTCATTATACTTCTACTCCACCTCAAACACTTTGTCACTTACTTCCTCATTAAACTATTTAATTTACAATAAGCATAGATCATAATAGCATATCACGATAGCAGTCCCCATCTCAATTCCTTCCCACCTATCAATTCAAAGAAGATCCAATTAAAAAATAATAATGTTTGGCATCTACAAATGGCCATTTTAAATTGAGGCCAAAAAAACCAAAAGCTTCCTACAAAAATCAACTCAAAGAAATCTCAACTAATAGTTCTTCAAAACCCCATCCCAAAAATTGATTGACGCAACCGCAAAAACTTGTCCCAACATTAGGGTCTTTAGTGTAAGGAAGTTTGAACTAAATTAAAATTATATATGTAAGGGTTTGAAATGAGATGAGCTCAAGTTTTAAAAGAATTAAGGCTCTCTTAATAGACTTCTAAGATCGAAACTGAGGAAACATGATGAAGTGCTATTTTTTGATAGAATACATCTAATGGATAGGAAGCAACATACAACAACTCACAAGCTAGGAATATGCAGGTATTCTCCATGTATTTGATTGAATATATCCCCTAAACATAGCCCAAACTAAACAAAAGATTAATGTATACTAAAACATTTTTTAAAAGGAAGTGTAATTAACTTATTGAATAAGAGGATTTACTTATACTTGTAAGCATGACCAATTATATTTTGACTTCCAACCATTTTATAAGAGGTATCCAAATATTACAAAAAATGTAACAAATGTATTTATTCCAAGAGAAATTCTCATTATGCAACAAATCAAAATACTAGTAGTGAAATTTATGACATTTGATAATACTAGGGAATTTATCATTGCTTTAAATCCCACAAACCATGACACACTCTACTACAATAAGACTAAAATACCATAGTACAATCATGGTAGAAAGGTTCTAGAAGGAACATTCTGAACCGTGCAACCATGAGTCAACACAACATAAATAACATAATAAACTGATATGCGAACATGAAACTCTATTAAATTGATAATCTTACATGCAACATATGCTTTAAGGGTGAAGATTCAGGGCTCATACACCTACCACAAGGGCTTTCAACAATACAACTAGCCTAAAGGCCTTATTACATGCCCCCAAAGGTTATTGCGAAAATGTATTAAATTTATCTAACCATGAATAACTAATTGATAACTGGTCTCTCCTAAATGATTACAAATGCTTATAAATATGTTTCTCAGTCTCCAAAGAAGGTTTGTGTCAGCCACAAGGGTTCATAAACCTGATGAATGAACACATATGAAATTCAGCCTTAAAATATGTAAAGATAACTCCACAGAAAAAGAAACAACTTGGGTATGTGTAGGATCATGATGGGCCAAAAAGTGGCAATATGATGGGTATGTGGCTAACAACTATTTTTTTACCAAAAATTGACGAAATGAAAATGGTTTTTAAAGGAGATTCGCATCTTTCCACTAATATAAATTATGCTTTACTTCGAATTTAACAAATAATTATTATTCATTTTCTATTCAAATTACAACTAAAGTCTTGATTTATAGGCTAATTGAAAAAAATCTATAAATTTCAAATGGTATCACTTTTTTTGAATACAAAAAATGTAACACATTCTATAGTTTGTATACTATAGTATTAAAAAAATAAAAATTGAATTTCATGAAGTTTTGACCATGTTAAGGTGGTCAGACATACGAGTTTTTTATATTTTTTGAAAAAGTTGTAATAAAAAATTCATAATTAATTATTTAATTGGAAAAAACTTACAAAAAAATATGCATCACATCAGGGAATGAGTCCTCTAATTATATATAAAATATTATAAAAATATATTATCATTTTATTGGGGTTAGGGTGGTCAGACAGACACCTACTTCTTCTTTTTTTCTTGAAATTTAAGTACCACTGCATTGAAATTTCAAATTTTCACCAAATAGAACCTTTTTTTAAAAAAACAAACCTAGCAGTTTATAAAGTACATTCAATTTGCTACAGATTCTATTCTTACATATTTTTGAAAAAATATACATAACTTATTAAAAAATTTACATCAAGCTTCCTAACTCTAATTTTTCTGAATTTTTTGCCACTTAAGGGCCTATTTTTTCCATGATGATCCTGCACATACCCACTTAAAAATCTCCAATATAGGTCCCAATGAACCCAAGATTCTTGTATGATGTCCCATTAGGCTTCGCATGATCTAGAATAGGTTTGCACTAAGAAATTGGACCAATTCGGCCCCAAATGCTTAGACTAGTAAACACAATGAAACTCTGAGAGCAATAACTTTCAGTAGCAACTACAAATGGTGTGAAATCTAGATATGTGATAGGTGTTGGTGTGTAGATGCTATATCCCACTTTGTGAGCTAAGAAATAATGATGTGGTAAAATATGGAATGAAATACTAAAACTGCTACTAAATGCAATGCAAGAAAAATAACCATTTTCGGTTGGCACGAGACTGCTTTGCAACCAAGGATGCTTCTGCATTAGACACATACAGGGTTGGAAGAAAACTAATTCCCTCACTTTCCAGGGGTAAGAGGAAAAACCAAGATGATCCACCTCAGCCTGAGAAGTCGATGATGAATCCTCCACCTTAGCCACATTTAAAACAGGTGTTTTACCCAATGTTTCTAGTAACTCCACTTCATATGCATTTCCAAAATCAAACTTCCTTAGTATTATCATGGTCCAAACTTCCTCATCTTCAACTTATTGTATCTCCCAACTAGAAATCTATCCTTCCTCAAATATACCATTACTTCATCTCCAACAACAAATTCATTATGTCTTTGGTGCTCATCTGCCTTCTCATTATACTTATTGTTCATGTCTTCCTAAAGCTTATGAACCTAATTATGCAATGTCTCTATGAAAGCTGCAAAATATTTTTCCTTTGTGCTCCTTTTATTCCCCATACTAATATCCCAAATAACTCTACAAATTATCCTCTAGGATTTTCTTCAATAATGATCTCAAATGGTGTCTTCCCTGTACTCTAGTTTATTGAATTAATGTATGCAAATTCTACTTGTGGTAAAACCATGTCCCAATTTCCTACCTTATCTCCAACCAAGCAGATCTCAAAAGGTTACCCAAACTTATGTTCACCACTCCTATTTTTCCATCTATCTATGGGTGATATGTTGAACTAAACTTCAAATATATCTTCATCTTCATCCACAATGTCATCTAAAAGTATACAATGAATTTGGTGTCTTTTTCCAAAACTATGCTCTTAGGTAATCCATAAAATCTCACAATATCCTTGAAAAATAAGTCAACAACATGCAAAACATCATTTTTCTTCGTACAGGGAATGAAATATGCCATTTTAAAAAAATCATCTATTACTACCATTATAGAATCATAACCCCTTTTTGTTCTTGAAAATCCCAATATGAAATCGATGCTTATAACTTCCCAAGGTCTCTCTAGTACTATCAAAGGCTTGTATAATCCAATATTATGACTACTCCCTTTTGCAACTTGAAAAATTATGCAACTTTGAACATACTTCCTAACATCCTTATATATCTATGGCCAACAATAATGTTCACTCACCAAATCTACTATCTTCTCCAAGCTCCAAAATATCATGCAAAGCCTCCACCATGCTTTTCCTTTATCAAATTCTCCCTCATTGAACTCCTCAATATACACAACTAATTTCCTTTGAACAACATACCTTCTTGAATGAAATAGTCCAACTATTGGCTTTGGTTTATCACTACTAGTTCCTTACATGCTCTCCACACTTCACCAAAATTTTCATCATCCTCATGTAAATGCTTCAATTCTTCAAATCCCAATACTTCTATCCTCATTTTTGTCAGAAAATTTCTTCTTCTACTTAACACATTTACAACTTTGTTTGACTTTCTAGTCCTCTGTTTCAATACAAATGTATAACTCTACAAGAACTCAACCCATATCATATGTCTCTGATTCAACTTTCCTTGACTATTCAAATACTATAAAGCTAAGTGATGATTTGTATATACAATACAAACTCCTTAGGAAACAAGTAATGTCTCCACCTTTTCAAGGTTTGAATTATGGCATAGAATTTCTAATCATAGACTGAATATATTCTTCTGAAATCACTCAACTTCTTTCTAAAATAATCTATCTCTAGGTCTTCCTTCTTGACTCAACATTGCTCCAATTGTATTTCCACTTGCATCACAATCAACTTGATATACCTTATCAAAATTTGGTAATGCTAACCCTAGCTATTATGTCACCTTTTTCTTCAACAATTCAAAACTTCTTTGGGCTTCGGATATCCACTTAAAGTATTTCATGTCTCCTCTCATTGTCTCAGTCATAGAGTTACAAATGCTACTAATTTTTTTGATAAACTTCTTGTAAAAAATAGCTAATCCATGGAATGATTTGACTTCTCTAGTGTTTTCTAATGTAGGCCAATATAAAATTCCTTTCACTTTCTTAGGGTCCATCTTCAATCCTTCAATATAAATAACAAATCCAAAGTATATACCAACTCTGTCTTCATGAAACTACACTTCTTGACATTAATCAACAACTTCTCTTCCCTCGAACTCTACAATACTTGTTGGATGTGTCACAAATGTACTTCTCTAGTCTTACTAAAACATAGAATATCATCCAAATAAACAAATTTGACAATCTTACCCAATAATTTCTTCAGTGCCTCATTCATCAATCTCATGAAAGTTCTCGGTGCATTGGTCAATCTAAAATGAATTACTAACAACTCATACAATCCTTCTTTTTTCTTAAATGCATTCTTCCATTCATCTCCTTCTCTAATTCTGATATTATGTTATTCACTCTTAAGATCAATCTTTGTGAAATACATTGCTCTACTCAAATAGTGCATAATGTCATTCATCCTTAGCAATGGAAATCTATTCTTGACATTGATTCTATTGATTTCTCTTGAATTTGTAAGCATTCTCCACTCTCCATCTTTCTTAGGTGTAAGTACAACAGGTACCACACATGGGCTTAAACTTTCTCTGATCAATTGATCCTTTCCTGAACAACTCTTGTTTCTATCGATTCAAATTTGCATTCTCTATTGGTCTCATTCTATGTGTTACCTTGTTTAGAACACTGGCTCCCAATATAAGATATATATGATGACTAATACTCTGGACTAACCTGGTAAACCTTTTGGTACATTCTTTGGCATGATGTCTTCATAATCTATCAATAGTTCTACTACTATTTGTGATGGATCTTCACCTTTGGCTATCTCTAGACTACAGTACTTCTTTGGAATCAATGTAAAACAAATGTTCTCATTCCTTAGTCCATCAAGAAATTTCCTTCCATTGATGAAACATATTCTAGTAGTTCTACAAAATTTTGTCTTCTCCTCTTCCTCCAAAGGTACCAACTTAATTAATTCTCCTTCCATTTGATGTCACAACATATGTATTTCTTCTTCCATCATGAATTTATTTCTTATCATATTTCCATGGTCTTCCTAATAATAAATCACCACCATCCATACACATATAATATCACACAATACTTCATCGGGCTATATGACCCAAGATGAAATTTCCCCAAACATTTTTCATTCACCAATATCCTATACTCATCTTGAATCCATGCTATCCTATAAGGGTTTGGATGTTTCAATCTCTCCAAATTCAATTTGGTTACCATCTCATATAAAACAAGATCAGCAGTACTACCACTATCAATGATAACTTTACATACCTTTCCTCTAGACTTACATCTAGTTCTGAATAGACTTTTCCTTTGCAGTGGTTCCTTAGTCACTGCTTCATACATTAAAGATCCCCTCATCACCAATGATTCACCTTTCTCAAGTTTTCCAATTAAATTAGGGGATCCAATAGGTTCTTCATCTATATAAGCTCCTCTTTTGGTTTGCTCAGGTTTCTTTCCAATACTTCCTTGATGACACTCAAATGCTCTATGTCCTTCACCTCTACACTTGAAACAAGTTCCTTTGAATGGTCTTCTCTCAAATCTTCCTTTGTCTCTATGGTATCCATCATTGTGGTAAGAATTATGACCTCCTCTGTCACTACGGTAGAAATTTCTATCTACTTTTCCTCTATAGTATGATTTAGCATTCTTTTCTATGCTTCGATAGGGTTTTACATCTTTGTTTTGCTTTGTATAAGGTCTTATTTCATTGAACTGGGTTCCATTCTTTTGAAATATTCCTCTTGCACTCATTTTCCTTTGTTCAAATTTCTTATTCAACTTCTTTTCCACTTTGAATTATTGGATGGTGATTTATTGGGTATTTTTATATACAAGTGTTCGAGATTAGACATTTTGAAATTTTTGCATGCATCATCCAAGTGTTTAATTTCTTTCACATGATGTATTTTAGTACTCTAGAAGAAATAGTATAAGTTCTATATATTATTTAATTAAAAATTGTATTTTTATTTTCAATTAAATTAATAATTATTGTCAAAGATACAACTTGATGTCTAAGTAGAGTCATAATCAAGTGCCTTCGGGTTAGTTTTTTTAGTTAGTAATGTATATATTTTTTGAAGCGTTAAATATTCACATTTAGATAGCTTTAAATTATGGTTTCTTATTTTTTAAGAGTTTTCTTTCTTTAGTTTAATAAGATTTGATTTATAATTAGAAGTCTTAATTTTATAAATAAATCAAAAGTCAATCAAAATATTTATATTTTAAATTAATTTATATGATTAAATGATGAGTAGAAGATATTTTAGATTTGCTAAATAATTGTATGTGTTCTCAATTTTATGTTTTTATTTTAAAACAAAAAATAATAATTTTAGGAGATTAGAGGTTAAGCTTGGTTTAAAAAAATGGTTGCATCAACATATATCTCTTTCTGTTTTTCAATATAAAAATGGACTTTATTTGACTTCTTAGATAAAAATTAATGGTCTCTCAAAGTTGGGTCTACCACATCATAAAGCATGTTTGAGTGAAAATAATGAAACTAAAATAGATTGACCCAAGACTTGGATGCAATGTTTTGTTTGGTTTTAGCTCATGGTTTCATGATTATCATTTGATAATTTTATATATTATTTTTCATATTTATTTTGTGATTGATATGGAGGTTTCATAGTGAGTTTTGTAATATGTTATTTTTTTTCTTTCTTTTTATTTTTTGATAATACTCTTGTAAACACTAAGTCTTTGCAAATGTATTGAAAACAATTTATTACTGAATAAAACATTGAGTTGCTTTGGAGTGAGAATTTTATCTTCAAAAGGTTTTCTCCACATAAATCACTAAGATGTGGCATATTTCTCTTGTGCTTATTCCCTTGTAATTATAATTTTTGTACATATATTCTCTCATAAATTAGTGTAGGAAGTGCATTTCACACCTCTACTTCCTGTCATTTGATACAAAGCTTGATGATCTCAAATCTTAGTTGTTAGGACAAGTTTTTTGTTTTAAATTTAATTTGAGTGATAACTTCTGTGAAAGGAGATTTTTCTGTAGAAAAAAGGAAAGCACGTCAAGAATATAGACAGAAAGGCTCATCAACACGAACTTCAAGTCAAGTGGAAGTTCAAAGGGAGGATATACTTATAGACAAAGATCTATGGGCTGTCATAGTTGGGACCAAACCCACTGTAATGTTACAAGATAACTAAATGATGGCAAACCTCACTGGTCTCTGAGGAGTTAATTCACATAAACAACACTCTGCAAACTTTCAAGGAAAGTAATCAGGAATGAAATAAAAAACACAAGCTAATACGTCGATCACACAAAATCACTAACAGAAAGAATAAGATGGAAAAATATGTTTTCCAATGGCACTGTCGATTCAAATGGCTCGAAAATAGAACAAAGTTCATTTCATTCAATAGGAGATTTACATTGCAATTCACTTGTGGACTTCATTGGGTGGCCAGTTTACATTCAAAATCCCCCCACATTCAAAATGACTCGACACTTCAGCCAGACGATTGATGTTTCTGAGTTTTTGAAAGACTCTTTCTTCCCATCGTCAAGTGCCTTTCAATAGCTGACCCCCTGTTCTACAACAACATCGAACTAACCCCTATTCAGCATCCTCTTCCCTCCAAATACAGGTCACCTTCAATTGTCGATCCAATCAACAGTTACAATAGTAAAGGATAACTTCCGATTTGCTAACTTTTGCTTTGCTTACAATTGCCAACTATTGTAATTTCGACAAAAAGAGGTGTTTACAAAATATAAAGAAGAAAATACACTAACACAAAACAGAATTTAGCAAACAAAGAAAGAAACATAACAAAAGGAAGATAAGAGACGCGATGCTCTGCATCAAACTCCGCAGGCAAGAAAAAGTTCATGAGCTCCTGCTCATGAGGTCTGTAACTGAATGACCCCTCTAATTGATCTCATCCTCTGTGAGCTAGGAAGCATCTTCAATGGGATGATTGCTCCACTTGATGAGATACTTAAAGTACTCGTGCTTACGGGTCTTCTTCATTAACTACTTGTCTAGAATGCATTCTATCTACTGTGAAGTAAAGACTATTCTAGATTGCTCTTCAAGAGATGAAATTCATGTTTTAGTGCCATCCGCTTCTATATCCCCCCTATATGGATACAAATCTGCCACTTTGAAAATAGGAGATATATTCAAATCTATGGGTAGGGAAATCTCATAAGCATTGGCAAAGAACTTCCTAAGTATCTGCCAGGGACCAATCTTTTTCATCTTGAGTTTATTGTATGTTCCAATAGGAAATCTCTCCTTCTGAAGGTGAGCCAATACAAGGTCTTCAATCTGAAACTGCAATTGCCTCCACTTTTCATCAGCATACTTCTTGTACTTTTCATCAGCATACTTCTTGTACTGCAGATTGCTAGCTTCCATGTTTTGTTTCATCTTTTCTTGAATCTCATGAATGAATTGAGTAAAATCCTTTCCATCTGCTCTCCTCTTCTCCACCCTAGCAAGATCTCTAAATTCAAACACACCTCGTGGGTGCATGCCATACATCACATAGAAGGGCTAAAACTTGTACTTTTATTTGGAGAATCATTATAGGAAAATTCAGCCTGTGCTAATATCAAATCCCAATTTCTAGGTGAACCACCAACAAGACACCTTAACAAATTACCAAGGCTTCTATTCACAACCTTAGTTTGACTAGATATGTTTTTGGATGATAAGCAGAACTAAAGTTCAGATTTTTACCCAATTTCTTCCATAGGGTCCTCCAAAAATGACCCACAAACTTAATATCCCTATAAAAAATTATGCTTCTTGGAATACCATGCAACCTTACAACTTCTTTAAAGAACAAATTAGCAATGTTAGTGGCATCACTATTCTTCTTACAAGGTATGAAATGCACTATTTTCGAAAATCTTACCACTACAAAGATTGAATTATTGCTCATTTGTCTACTAGGCAAACCCAAAACAAAATCCATACTCATAGAGTCACAAGGCCTAGTTAGAACTAGTAATGGCTGATAAAGCCTAGCGTAAATTGACTTCTTCCTTTAGCATGTTGACAAATTTTGCACCTTTCCACATACCTCTTCACATCCACTCGGCCAATATTAATGTGTGCTCAATTGTAGATAAGTCTTATCCTATCCAAAGTGACCAACAAGACTACCAGAATGCTTTTCCTGCAACAAATTGTCTCTCATGGAGCCTCTAGGGATACACAACGTGTTTCCCTTGAATATCAAACCTTCTTGAATCATGTAATCCATCCATGGTTCTCTGTTCCTACAAATAGGATCATTGCAAGCTACAAATGCTTCCTTAAAATATGCATCCTCTACGTACAACTCCTTCAAAATTTCAAATCCCACACTATTAGTTTGTATTTTTTAGTTGTTCATCAAAAGTTCAAATAAATTATATTTTTATAAACTAGACTCCATTCTACACATTACCAAAAAATGATTTTCAATCAATTTTCAAAAAAATGAGGGGGGAGCATGCTCATTTTTTTGTTTTTCAGGATGTGTCCACTTTGAAAATTAGTAAAAATATATATATTCATTAAAAAAATTAGACATAAACTACATGGTGTTAGTTAATTTCTCACCTAGAAATTTTTAAATAATAATTTTTTTTAAAATTTTAGGGGGGCCACACCATATGTTATGTTATATTTAAAAAAAAAATGGGGACATTTTGTGTGGCCCCCCTTTTTCAACTCTTTAATCTCTACCATTTAAATAAACAATAGTTTAGAAAGCAGATTCATGACACTACAACTCTTTTCTTCATTGCATCTTCATATTTTGAGTGTAACGATCTTCATTTTCTAATCCAAGGTTGATCTTTCATGATTTTAAAATAAAGTGGCCACTTAAGGCCTTGTTTTGGTCCTCCATCTTTCTCCACTTTCCCAATAATACATCATTAAAAAAGTATGTAATCTCAACTAAAATGAGTGAGCTATTTTCCTTCACATTAAGCGAGAATAGAATGAGTGTTATTTTTCTTCACATTGAATGGGGTGAAAGTGCAAAGCTTTGTCACATTTTTATAAAGGAAATGACCAACACTAATCTAACTATTTAACTTAAATCAATAGAAATTGATGTATATGTAAATTAATGAAATATATATTTTTTAGGATGCTACTTGTTATATATTAAATTTTATTTCTTTACCCTCACTTTTATTTTTGTATTTATAACTTAAAACTTTACTGCATGGATTTTTTTTTCTTATTTTGATAAATAAATAAATTAAATTAATCTTAAAATTAATGTGTATTGAAAAAACAACTATTTTGATAGGATATCACCTTTTTTTCCTAACTATGATAGAAATAAATATTATCTTGAGATGAAATTTCTTCTAGTTCATCATATGTTTTAATAAACATTAATATTCTTTCTTGAAAAGACAATCAACCTCATTTTTTGTGCCAATGAAATAATTTTAGTAAAAAATAAAATATAAATATAAGCAACAATTAAAACTATTAGATTTTCCATACCCTTATAGATCTACAAAATGACTTTTTTTAGATTTTTCAAATATTTATATGAGTAGGAGTTGTCAAACATTAAGTGTTTTCAGTAATTTTATATTTTTGGTAAATTGGACCTAAAGTAATGCTACATATTTATTTAGTGGACACTTTTGATTGGAAAACTTATTGTCTAGCTCTAATTTAGCTCTAAGTTGGCTTGAAGTATGAATATACTTTTGAACTTTCACATAGTGTGAATGGAGAATTAATTGAAATGTGTGGGCTCTTTAGGCCAGCAACACCTACCATACACCCATTTGCCTTTGCATTTGATGAGAATTGTGTCCTAATTAAAATGAGTGATGTTTTTTTAGCTACTAATTCCTAACAATGTGCTTATTTCACTTCTTATATTGAGCAAGAATGGAGCTTTACTGGTCACATGTTTATTTATATTTACGTTCAACAAGAACATAGCCCCAATTGAAATGAGTTGGTTATTTGGGCCAATAAAGCCTAAACATGTGTCTAGTTGCCTCTATGGATTGAGTTAAAATGTCACACATTAAAATGAGGAAACTCCTTAGGGCACTAAAACCTAACCATCTTTGTGCACGCATTGGGCAAGAATGGAGCTTGATTGTGTGTTTATTTATCTTTGCATTAAGCAAATGTGTAGCCCCAATTGAATGAGTGGGTTGTTTGGACCAATAAGGTCTAACCATGTGTTTATTTACCTCCATGGATTGACAAAAATGTTGTGCATTAAAATAAACAATATTTTTATGTCGCAGAAATCTAAACATGTTCTATTGTAATTTATTCTTACATTTATCAAGAATAGATCTTTGATTAAATAGGTACATTATCTATGTTAAAAATCCTAACTATGTGTCTATTTTCCTTCACATTTTTCAAGAACTGAGTTCCAATTAAATGAGTGCATTGTTTAGGTTGCAAAAGCCTAACTATGTGTCTATTTGTCTTCTCATTTGACATGAATAGAGCTTCAATTAAATGAGTGCATTGTCTAGATTACAAAATCATAACTATATGCCTATTTACTTTCGCATTCAACATAAATAGAACTCCAATTAAATGAATGTATTGTCTAGACTACAAAAATCTAATTATATATCTATTCACCTTCACATTTGAAAAAATAAAACTCCAATTAAAGAGAAGTCTAACTATACCTTCTTACCTTTAAACTCAATTTACCTTCGCTTAAACCCTTTAAATAGAAAAATAAGTCTATACAAAATGTAAGGCCTTTCAAGTAAAGTTGATTGCCCTTGGAAAAGAACTCGCCTTCTTTTAAGGACAGGTAGCAAGTATTTTTTAATTGTTAAAAGGCATCAAAGTGGGGTTATGTGTAGTCGAACATTTCCTTATCCATATGCCAAACTTGGTGTAGTTTCGAAATTTGGAAACATATATGTGAAACAGATTCTACTTCTTGTCGTTTTCAATTTTGAAACGCATATATTTCAAGATTCCACCCAGAGTGCTCGGAGATTTCCGCAATTAAAGCAGTCTATTTTCGTTGGGATTTATTATAGCAGACTTATGAACGCCACGCGTCAATCAAAACTGGATCCGCCGGCACCGCCCAAATCCTATAAATTCGCATTCGCTCCCGACCAACCTCCTCGGCTACTCAAAATTATTTCTCTTTGCTATCAAGTCTTTTTTCCTTTGCTGGTTTTCTATTTACTGTCAACTTCTTTTTCTTGCAATGGCGGAGGAAAATGTAGCAGAGCATCAAGATCGTGGGCTGTTTGGGAAGAAGAAAGAAGAAGAGACACATCAGCAGCATGAGCAGGGACACGTAGGCGAGGCTCACCCTACGCCTGTGTCTCATGGCCACGTGGACTTGGGCAACTTCCATGGCGAAGCTGAGAAGAAGACACACGACATGGTTAAGCTGCATCGCACCAACACCTCTGTAAGTTTTTGTTCTTCATAAAAAGATCATGCATTCCATTTGATCTTCCACTTTCTGTAATGTCAGTAGTTTGTTCGTTTGGATCTGATGAAACGAATGTGTTTACACGAAGGGTGGATTCAAAGACAAGATCAAGGAGAAGCTTCCTGGACACCACAAAGAGGGTTTGATGGATAAGATTAAGGAGAAGCTTCCTGGACACCACAAAGAGGGTTTGCTGGATAAGATCAAAGAGAAGCTTCCTGGATACCCTTAAGAGGAAGAAAAAGGGCGTTGAACAGCGACTGTTTTTTTGGCTGGTTTGAAGCATACTGTGGATTGTATGTATGCTGTGTTTATCTTCTATATTTAATAAGAATGCAAGGGTTGCTATGTTTTTATATTGCAATGTGTTGTTCAGGAATTGGGAAGTGCACAGGGGTTTTATACCTGCAGTTTTTCCATAAAGACTTTGGTCTGGCAGTTTACTTTATGTGCCCACTGTATTTGCAGACTTTCAGTACATAATCATTATAAATTGACAAATAAGTTAAAACCAGTAGTATAATAAAAACCAATCAACTGAACTAAAAAGCACATTCACAGGTCAGATAATAACTTAATACTCTAACTGTCATAGATACCAGTAGTATTACAAATCTCAGACATGCATGTGTGTGGAATACGGGACACCATTTTTTTTAATGCAAAATAAATATTACTAGGATTAGATCTAAAACTAGATGTAAGTTATAGTTTTTTAATGGCATTATAGTGTTCATATTGTTATCCAAGTGGTACTCAATTTCTATTTTTCTATGAATTGAGCTATTACAAACTATTAATTCATATTTTAGAACAAAGAATTATTAGTGCAAATCAAGATAAATAGCATAAATAAAATCACAAAGGAGTACCCAAGATAAAAGTAATTATAGTACAATAAATTCACAATTTATTTGTTTACAACTACACAAAGTTGAAATTGACATCTTTATATTACTTCTTGCATGATTATGATTCTTAGATAGAGAACAATCAAATTCAAAACAAGTAATGCATGAGTAATACACTAATTATGGTCAATATTAAAAAGGAAAAGTTTTTTTTTACTAAGATAAGCAATGAAATGAGTATCAACATTCTAATTGTCAATATCCAGAAAACCCCATTAACATCATCTCATCTAATCAGGGTCAACAATTGTATTTCTTAGCATGCATAATTTTCTCTTTTTTCTTGATGTCCTCCAAAAGAAATGCTACAAAACATGACCAATTTAAGTATACATTTAAAAAACAACTGACTTAATAGAAAATGAGCAATTGCGAAATACTAGATTTTTTATAGTAATTGTTTATCACTTATAACCAATAAAATAAAATTATAGTGGCAGCCACTTTTGTATTTCTTTTATTTTTTAATTAAATTTGTCTAAAACATTGGCATGCCAACATAGCCATGATACCTTTATAACTATGATTTCTCATTTGAGATTATTACTCAAATCAAATACATATTTTACATATATATTTAAGAGAAGATAAACTCGACAATGTTGAGAATAAATTTTTACATGTACAATTATTGGCTTTTGTGTTGAGATTTTTAATATGATGAACTCATTTTGAGAGGTTTGACTTCTTTGATTCCATGAATTTATCTTGAAAGGTGATTCAACTTAAAAGCCACAATCTATGCTCATCTCCATGTTTGACTCATTTGATTTGGTGAATTTACCTTTAAGAGTAATTTTTGGTTTTCATTTCCCACAAGTATCTCACATTTGATTTCTTTTGTGGTTAATTTGTCTTCATGGATAAACTTTAGCTTTAATTTAATTAAGAAAAATTGATTTCTTTTTGGTGAATTCATCTTATATATATATATATATATATATATATATATATATATATATATATATATATATATATATATATATATATATATATATTATATATATATATATTTACGTATATATATATATATATGTACTATATATATATGTGTATATATATGTATATATATATATATAATGTATATATATATACATGTATATATGTATATATATACGTATATATATAGATATATGATATATATATATATATATATATGTATATGTATATATATATATGTATATATGTATATGTATATATATATATGTATATGTATATATGTATATGTGTGTGTGTATAAAATAGGAACAAGGGGGCCCAACCCTAAATAAAACAAAGAAACATGGCATAAAATGCAAGAGAAAAAGAAAAATTATAGTTGTGAGCTAAAACACAGACTCAATGTGTCATTAAACATCAACATCTATTTCCATCTCCCTGGAAACACCACCCAACTCCTCACTCCCTTCTTCTCCACCCTAAGTAGCCAAGAGAGCCAAGACTCCCACTATGGTCGCTAAGTTATAGACCCCTATTAATTCCTTGAGGATGGCGATGTTTATCACAACCTCTGTCATGTGTGCTTCTTGGTTTTCCCTAACACTCCATAGCATAAATGGTATCCATGGGTCATTGAAGTGGTGAGTTAGTAGCCCAACACCACCATTTCTAGGTATAACTCCATTTCCTCCCATCACTTGTTTCTACCTACTGAGGGTGGTTTTGGTCACTTGCAACATGCTAGGAAACAAAGGTTTATTGCATCTCTTGAAAAGTAGTGAGAACTACTCCAAGGTTCCTTTTCTATTAGGTCTTGACTATGTGGATAGCACAATTGTAAGATCAATGTAACTCCATAAGGAAATCTAGAATTTAGATAACTGGAAATTTCTATGCAATTGCATAAGAAATTTGAATAACTCAAAATGATAGATTGCATTTCATAAAATAGAAAATTAACAAACTTAGTTTATTGGTCTTTCATACAAAGTATGAATCATTTATAAAATAAAACAAAAAAAAGGTAGGGCAACAAGGATTCTTATAAATCTATTCTAATCAAACAACAATATTCATCTTTGTAGGTTTTAACAAGATCTTTCAAACAAACCAGTAATAGAAATAACATTCAAACATTCACTATTAATAGAAGGCAATCTTTGAAGGAAGCACAAATGCATAAGATTTTTGAATTTCATTCAACCAGAACACCGTCAATCACATGCAAATCTGGAATGAAACCCAACTTAATTCTACAAATATAGACTAGATCTCATCAATTTAGAAATTGTAATTAAAACATAATACTCCTTCCATCACCATAGCACTAGATCTAAATGCATGCAATATAGGCATAATCCTTAGATAAATAAATTAACTCCACCAAAGTCAATAGAAAAATTTCACACCGAGATTGTATTTGTTTGTGATTGCAAAAAATTGCATAAGAATTTGGGCCCTTCGAATGATCTAGAATTTAAAATTTATAGAAAAACTAAGTTCCATATTGGATGTGATTTTGTGAAAGTGTAACATAATTTTAAACTTTTTTGGTTGTCTTAACCATCAGGCTTGTAGGTCTTTCAATGCAAGTTTATATAAAGATCGTGATGACGCTAGGCTCTATCTTACTTATATAAATTCTCTTCTTAGTTCCTTCATTTTTTTGTCAAAAACCAACATGTCCTAGTTTTGGTGTACACTTTTACTCATTCATCAAATTATGAAAGAAATTACATTTTTATAAACTACACTTCATTCTACACTTGATAAAAAAAATGATTTTTGATTCTTTTTCAAAAAAAATAGCGGGGAGCACACTCAAATTTTAGCTTTTCAGAATGTGTCCACTTTGAAACTCTTAATCTTCATTATTTTCAAAAAAAATAAAAAATTAGAGAGTAGATTCAGAGCACTTGTTGTTTGCATCTTCAAATTTTGAGTGGAACTATCTTCATTTTCTATGAACATCAGACTTTACTAATTTTGTTTGCATCTTCAAATTTTGAGTGTAACTATCTTAATTTTCTATGAACATCAGATTTTTCTAATTTTAGAAAGAAAAAAAATGGTGTCTTAAAACTATTTTTGTGTCACAACTTGGTGCACTTAGCCTATTCCTTCAATATTTAAAATCTAAAACATTACAAAAAATTACATTTAAAAACTAGAGTTAAAAATAATAATTATTTACATTATATACAAGTTGTAATGTAGTTTTTTCGTATTGTTTCTCTATAACCATAAAATTGTAACATTGAAAAATAAGAAAGTAGAATTATGAAACAATAATTACCTCTAAAAATTATGCACAAAGTAAATATATTAAATTCACTAGTACAATTAAAGACAAATTTGTAGATTGATATATTTAAAATTAAAATATGTTCAAAATAATTTTACATTGTAAAATTTAAAAACATTCTTTAAAAAAAATCACAATTAATAATATTTTTTTATTCCAATATATTTTTAAAATAATAATCTATTTCAATTATATTTTACTTTTAAATAATATATTATAAATTAAAATATATTATAATCTGTTATAATATATTTATAATTTATTAATCATTTAATGTACTATATGATTATATAAAAATATAAATCAAATTAAACAATCTAAACAAATTTAAATTGTAATTCAAATTTCAAATCTATCCTCCTCTTATTCTAGTAATATTTGGAGGTCCTACTTTGTTGGGTGTTTCTTTTCTCATGTTTTCAATTTTCATTTTAATCAATGTATTAGAATCTTTTAGTTCTATTTTGGTACACAGTTAGAGTTGTTTAATGAAATGAAAAACAAGTATTTTATTAATGATTCACAAGGATCTACTAAAACTATTTTTGTAAGTATATTAATTATTTTGCTCTTGTAGACTAGTCATTATAATAAAAGTTTAAGATTCACTTTTCTCACAAACTATTAGAATAATTAAACAATAAGTAACATTCATCAATTAATTAAATGTAGAAAAGAAAGCACTAAAATTTTATTAATCAATTAAAAAATTAACAAAATTTAAATTCACTTTTCTTATGAAATTTTTTAATATAAAGTTGAATACTCAATTATTAAATTTAATATGTTAATTTAATTATATATAATTTATTCATTAAATAGATAGTATAATTTTATTTAAAACTATTTTATTTATTATATACTTGGGGACATAAATTGTATGTGAACATGTTTAATTTTAGAAATATTTAAAACATATATATATATATATAAACTAAGAAATATCTTTGTAATCAAATCTCTATTTGATCTTTTAAATTTCTTTATTTTTGATTTGTTTATTTGACTTTTAATTTATGAATGATAAATATTTTCAAATATTTGTGATTTATCTTTGATTTCTCTTTCTAATAAAATTCCATTCATTTTGATTTTTTGAAGGATCCCTCTTTGATTTTTATTTTGATTGTTCTTTGAAATTTATCTTTGACTTTAATTTATCTTTTTCTTTGAGATTTATCTTTGATTTATCTTTTTGATTTTTTTGATCAAATATCTTTGATTTCAATTTTTTTTTTTTTTTTTATTAAATTTCTTTTATTTTGATTTTGTTTTTTCTTTGTGATTTATCGTTGATTTTTATTTGTGATTTATATTTGATTTTTTTTTTTATGGAAAAAAGTTTCATTTCCTCCTTTTCATTTATCTTTCATTTTTTATTTATTTATTTGATATTTTAGTTGATCTATGGTAAATATTTTCAATTCTTTTTTATTTATATTTATTTTTTCTTTATTGTATTTTTTTACTACTAAGTTGTCCTTTGAATTGTATCCTTGATGTAACAACCACATTACTTGGAACATAAAAACAATAAGGACTTCTCACTCAACTATAGCTTCTTTTGTTTTTTGAAACTTACATCATAGTAAATGCAACCAATTCTACCATAATAATAAGCTAGCTAGTATTCTACTTAAACAACATGAAACTTGAATTGAATTCATATATTCAAGTACTAAATAAGCAAGAGTTACAAGGATAAGAGATTATAAGTCCTCATCTGGTCTTGTGTCTTCCAAGACTCAACTCGCCATTTGCATGCGAGGGAAAGCATCATCTAAGTGTTTTTCCACCAACCACGGACCCATGTAGTCCCCCGCACACCTTCCTAACTAGAAGGGGCCCTTCCCTTCTTATGAAAGGCAATGTTGGAAACCCTCAAGAAATGCCATCTGAGCTCTGGTGGTAAACCCTACCTATCTAACTCTGCCACTCTACTAAAGATACCTTCCTACTAAGCTGGAAATTTTGGTTAGTTAGGTATCTAGGTTACTGTGAGTACTAAAGTGTAGTCAATGGCACCTACAGCTACTATAGCCATAGTTTTGTACTACTATACAGACTCACCCACCCTACTCGACTTGGAAAAATCTTCTAATCTAGGGCTTCTGAGAGACTTTCACTTTGCCCTTTACTCTTACCAAGGACACCTATCCTAAGGAAAACGCTCTTAACCTAGTTAAAGTTTTTCAAATAAGACACACTCCTCTTGGCTACCTACCACTTGTGATCATTATACTTTAAACTAGGGTTTTAAGAAATCCTTCAAACTTCCATGGCTAACAATTTCAACTTAGAACATACACCCCCAATAAAGAAAATAATAGCGTTTTTAAACCAGGGAGGCAAAACAAAAACCTTTCAACCCCTTAGATAATTTGGTGTTGACATTGCACCTAATGCATTCTGACCATCTAGATGGAATGCACAACAAGATACCTAGTAGTATGCAAACATAACCAGGAATTTATTTTTGCATCAAGCAGTAAATAGTTATTTCCTTTTTTTAATTGAAATCTCATTCATTCATTATTAAACATTTGCATGCACATTCTAATATTTAGACTCTTATCTTCTTTTATAATAGCATTGTTCTTGGATAAACTTCATGCTAACCTTCTTGAATTTCTTTTCATTTTAGGTTGGCAAAGAGCAAAAGAAAACTAAAGCATGCTACAAATTCATCCTAACAGCTATTTCTAGAATAACCATTAAGGCACCAAGAACTGTAGCTAGGTATTTTTGTCAATCAAGACATAAACAATGAACTTTCTACTACAACTCACTCTAATCATGTTGTAGAGATAAAATTGTAAACAAGAAACAGTGATATTGATTTAAAAGAATAGCACACATGTTGCATTTTCCCATAAGATTACCTTGTATCAAGAAAGCACTGATATCTCATAGAATAAGTTACTCAAGAGCAATATGTGCATGTATAAAATTTTGGAACTTGATAAGTCTGAAAATGAGCAACCGTGGACAAGAACTCCTAGTATTTCTTTAGCTCAGCCTACCTACTATTGTATTCATCTCTATTCCTTTTCTCTTTAAAAGAAATTCGAGCTCCAAATAGCTCTCCTAATTTCAATATTTATAGCTTCCTCCTTACAATCCAAAACCATTAAATCCTATCCTCCCTTCCTAGCCATAAACATGTTTGTTGAATTAGAATTTTTCTTCAACTAAAGGAGGTCAATTGAATATTAGGTGGTTAAGATAACCACCTCCTCAATTTTGTCTAACTCCCTCCTCAATAAAGTTGAGCATGATAAAGTATCAATGAAAAAAAAAAAGTTTCAAGGTGGTGGATATCGCCAGCAAAATCTTCGTAGATGCAACACCACTTTTGTGGCTTAAAAAAGGGAACCACTAAGCAAGATTTTAGCGTACGTCCAAAATTATGGCAATATGGTTTAATTTAAAGTTTAATAAGGATGTAACTTATCTCGCCAACTCAAGATGGTCTTGCCTCCTCTATTCAAATGAGAGGGATAAAATTACATATTTAATATTTGAATCTTTACCTCAAAGAAATTTGGTGGTAAAACATTATAACTTCCTCCTTTAAATTTAATAAAATATTCACTTTTGAAAAATACTATCAAATTAAATATTTATAAATTAAACATTGGTCTTCCAAACCTTAAGAGAGGTATAAAATTATTTAAAGTTAATACCTCAAGGAGATGTCATGCATCATGGTTATACATTGCCTGAAGAAGAGTAATAATGTTAATATATATATAGGTCATCAGGCATAATTTCAAACTCAATAAGTGATAATACCATACCAATGAGTTTAGGTGCCAAAAATTAGGTTTCCTATCAGGAAGGGGATAATTAAATTGAACAGTCATTGATGCACATGTTTAGGCATGTATGCATCAAAATGTGTATGTGCATATGCATGCATATGTACAATCGCAAGCTCATAAATTCACCTACCATGATGTGATTACATACATATGCATACACCCGCAATGGTGTATGCAAGTTCCTCCTACATGTGCATATATTCTTGTTTGGTTCAATTTCATTGAAAAAAAGAAGGTAGGGAAATTGGTTTTCAAAACCCTAAAACCACCTACAACACAACCACATCCAAGAATCACATAAAAGACTTGCCTCAAAATAGGACTCTTATTACACTCTTCTAGGGTTTGTAGATCCTTTTGACCTAACCCTAGCTTAGATGGAATTTTCCAAAGCATTCCAACACCACCTCACTACTCAAATGATACTTTCCATCTCTGGAGATTGTGGCACACGCTACCCTACATCAAGCTCCAAACAAACAAAAAATAGTTAGACATATAGATATCATAAAATCCCCATTATATATTCTCTTTCTTTGCATTTACTGAAAAATACTTGAGCATAACCATCAATGGAATTGTTGTGAGCTTTTGAGAGAAAATAGTTGAAAGGTTCATGTTTCTTATTTAGCCATGAGTGTGCACATAAATAATTTGAATGATTAATCTTCAAAGAACATGGATAACAAGAAGATTCACTGAATTAATTCATATTAATCATTTGCTATACAAAAAGTATCGATAAACAAAGTGTATTTTTTTGAGAAATTGGCTACATAGTGT
Organism: Sequoia sempervirens; assembly: GCA_007258455.2. Lineage (NCBI taxonomy): Eukaryota > Viridiplantae > Streptophyta > Pinopsida > Cupressales > Cupressaceae > Sequoia > Sequoia sempervirens. The sequence continues at coordinate 815,017,552 of VDFB02270651.1, read as the reverse complement.
GTGCATTAATTCTCCACTACAACTACTGGAAAAATTTATATCCAAGTCTACCCCTTTACAATGTGAAATTCCTAATTTATAATATTGCACTGAGGAGTAGTTACAATTGTTGCAGAATGATCTTCAAGAATTTGTTGTGAGTTTCGATAGAGAGGCGTTCAAAATTTGTTTAACAATCCATTGTAATTACATTTTTAATACTACCAATTTTGATAATAGTTTATAAATAATCAGACTATATTTTAAAATAATGCATAATTCTACAGAAAAAAATAATTTAAATAATTCTTCCTAGCCCTAATGTTTATGCCAATGCTTACTAGGTGTTAGAATCCTCCAATAGTCACTATATGATATTCTATTGCACCATTATGACCTTCACACACAACCTTCTTGAGAGGTTGGAGATCCCTTTGAGATTTAACCATATTTAATAACTGAGCTAGGGCTAGAGTATCTAAAAGACAAAATGAATTTTTGCTACAATATAAAGAAGATATGAAGTATTAGTTATAGAGTTTCCTTAAATTCAAATCATCTAAATAAACAATATTTTGAAAATAAACTGATTGGGCTACAAAATTCTGATCGACCATTTGTGATATCTTGAAAGAAAAGGAAATTCAACAATTAAAACAATATGATTATCTTAAATACTTAAAAATTTGACAAACAAAGTAAAGTAAACCAAATTTAATATGCTCAAAAACTTCCATATATCCAAAGGAAAGAAAAGTTTCAGATGCTAAGTTTGTACAAGGCTGTGTACAATTAAGTTTATGGTGATTTTGATGTTGCTTCCTTTGTACTAATGTCCATGCAACTTCCAGAGATGTCACTGGCCTTATAGTTTCTCCCATCTATTCATTGGGGTTAAAGCAAACACAGAGAATAGGAAGGTCTAAAGTTCGAATCATAAATGTGCAATGCACAATGAATATGGAATGTGATCTTCTTCCCTGGATACTCACATAATATCTTGCAATGAACCTAGCAAACATGCAAACAAACTAGCGTTTGAAATGGAAAGGTCGCGGTGCAGAATACAGAGATCAAATGAATGCAACAAGGAAATAAAAAATATGAAGGATATATACCTGATGTGAACTTGAAACGGCTTCCTGCTAGCACCAATTCGCAAGCAAAGTGATGGAATAGTTTTTTGTCAAAAAATTTAGTTACTTTCATGCCTCCTCCTCTTCCAGTACTGCCAACTGCCCGTAAATTTGAACCTAATTCATTTTTGTTTACACAGATCATTGGCTGTCACTGACGAAGCCTCTCGGCTTAATATAAAGTGAGTTTTTTTTACCACATTCATATCAGTGAACTTAGTTAAGAGTTTTGTAATTGCTAGTGAAGGGAAAGTTCATTGCACAAAAGATTGACGCCTTCAATGTGGTTTGAGTAATTTATTCACCTTTTAGTGTGCTTCGAATTTGGTTTACTTGGAAAGTTGTTTCTCACAAAACAATGGAGGTACTTCTACTTCCATGTTTAGTCTCCTTATTCTAGAAAGATAATTAAAATACTACACATGTTATAATCATTAGAAGACATGATAGATCTTACTCCCATCCAATATATTGCAATACCTTATCAAGTCATCATATATTTATCAAGTTTTCCATTATTTTCTTAGATATCTTAGAACTTCTTCACTCATGTTCACACAAAGAGTTAGAGACATGGATTCAAGGCATTCTTTATATATTCAATTAGAGGCTAACAAATGGTGCATGTGGCATGTAATCAAAATGTTTGGGCAATTGTAGCTTTTGTTCTACTCTTCCACGTTAATGGCAGTTAGTGTTGTCTGGGCCATGAAAGAGATTCACTTTTGCATTTCAAGGAATCTCTTGTTGATCCCTCCCAAATACTAAACTCATGGCATGGTTTCAACTATTGTGAGTAGAAAGGAATCCAATGCCATCCTCACACTGCTCATGTCATTCGTCTGGATCTACACAATTATGAGGATGCTCATTATGATTATGGTGATCGCCCTAATCTCAAAATGCTTTTGAGTGATTTAGCTTGGGATTTTCTTTCCCCATTGTTCAATATGGAACAATTGGGGGAATTGGATCTCAAATTCAATAACTTCTCTCAAGTTCCCATCCCTCCTAGATTGAGCAGACTCAAGAGTTTGTGCTACTTGAATTTATCATGGGTTGGGTTTAGTTGAGATATTCCTACAAAGCTGGGGAACATGTCTTCTTTGCACTACTTGGATCTCTTTGTCTACCATTGGATTTGGTTGAGAATGGTGTACATGTGAAATTGGATGAGAAACATGAGATATTCATGAGAGCTTATCTTGGATGAAGTGGATATGTTAGGAGTAGAAAGCAATGAGTTGGACAACGCTTTCTCCACCATGTACACTCTAACCCATCTTCAAATGTCCTCTTGTTCACTCTCTAGAGAAATTCTCCCTTCCCTTCCCAACCTCACCAATCTGACCCACCTCCAACTTGCTTATAACAAATTCAATGGTAGCATCCCTTCTACCCTACTAAGCCTTCCAAGATTGCAACTAGCAGACTTGTCCAATAAATTGGATTTGGAAGGGAAGCTATCAAGCATCCTACCCCAACACTCTACTTCCCTTCACACCCTTCTTCTTTGGTACACAACAGTGGGAGGAAGTATTCCAGATTTTGTTGCCAACATTTCCTCATTAACTCTCTTGGATCTCTCATATTGTTATGTCGATAGTATTCCAATTACAATGGAAAATCTAGCAGCACTTAAAGAATTGTATCTCTCTAATAGTAGTTAAGAGGGTACATCTCGCCATTTGGGGATAGACCTCCCTTGGGAAGACCTTTTCTTTTGGCCTATATTGATCTTTCTAACAAGTAGTTAGATGGTTGCATTCCACCAATATTGTTGACGACATTTTCAAACCATCAACATGTTGTTTTGAGTAACAATCAATTGAAGCGAAGCATTCCATCCCTTGACACTAAGCTTCACTACCTTTCAAACCTCAATCTAAGCCATAATGCATTGATGAGTAAAATACCCCTTCCATTGGACGACTATCATCTCTAGAATTGCTTGATCTAAGCAACAAAAATATTACAAGGTGTCATCCCTCTCAACATTTCAAATCTAAACTGTGGAGGATTTTCCTATACTCTAATAGGTTAAGTGGGGTTTTTTCAGAGTCTCACCTTGATAATCTCAGCCAACTTTCCTAGGTAGATATTTCTGATAATATTTTAACTGTAAAGATTAGGTCAACATGGATTCCTAAATTCTCTTTGGAAACAATGGATTTAGGGTCATGCAACGTGGACGACAAGTTTCCAACATTCCTAATAACTCAATATGAGCTTGTCAATATGGATTTTTTCAACTACAGTCTTGTAGGAAATATTCCCCAATGGATATGGGGTGTCAATTCTCTTTTGTATCTCAATCTTTCTAATAATCACTTTGTAGTAGTTCTACCTCATTTGTTGATTGGAATTCAATTACAGACTCTAGATTTGCATAGCAATAATTTACAAGGTCAACCTTCACTTCATTCTGATCGCCTATTAGTGTTGGGTTTGTCAGAGAATCAACTCAGTGGATTCATTCTAGAAGAAATTGGTGAACATCATCTTGAATATATATCTCTCTCTCTTGAAATTATCTCAATTGTAGCATTCCACCTTCTATATGCCAAATAAAGGTTATGGATCTCTCAAATAACAAGCTTACAAGTAACATTCCTGCCAATTTCAAAAATTTCTCTTCTACTGAGATGCTGAACTTAGAGAACAATTCTTTGGAGGGAAAGTTTCCACGACAGTTTGGAGACATGCTTTCTCTTTAGACTTTAAAATTTGGTAGAAATGAACTAAATTTGTACATCTCATCCTCTCTTGCAAACTGTAAGCAGTTGGAGATACTAGATTTGAGCAACAACAACATGAGAGGGGTCATTCCAAATTGGATAGGAAAACTTCAAAATATTAAGATTTTGATGTTGAGGTGAAATAGATTTCATGGCACAATACCCTCAGAAGTTACAACATTGTCACTTCTACAAATCTTAGATATTTCATCCAACATAATTTTAGGAATTATTCCAACTAACATCTCATCCTTGTAGGCTATGAAAAATCAAACACTCGGCACTAAAATTTTTCTTGCTGGAAGTGATGATCAAATCTATGTAGATCGAGCAAGAATGATTAACAAAGGAAAGGAGATGGAATTTGTAAGATCATTGGCATTGGTAAAATGTATTCATTTATCAAATAATAATTTAATAGGTGGAATTCCTCCAAACATGAGATTGCTTTAGGGTTTAGTAATCCTTAACATTTCAAGAAACCATATTAGGGGTGAAATCCCAGAGAGTTTGGGGAAAATGCTATAGTTGGAGTCTCTTGATCTTTGACACAACCAACTATATGGAATTATCCCTTTGGATTTGTAGTCACTCACATTCTGGGGTTACCTAGACATGTCCCACAATAATCTTTTAGGAAAGATACCAAAAGGGGGACAATTTACACATTTGGTCCATTGTCCCTTTCATACAATTTAGACCTATGTGGCCTCCAACTCAATACAACTTGTTGTAGCCTTCAGCGAGTTAAACCTTGTCTTTCAAGCATTCTGTTAGAGATAAATATTGATGAAGAAGAAGAGAATATATGGTGGGGATTCGGCTTGGGAATGAGCTATGCAGTTGGTTTTTCTATTGTAATTGGAGTGTTGTGTTTTACCACAACTTGGAGTAGAAAATGCTTCCAAGTGATGGATAACATTATCATTTATCTTTTTGAAAGGATTGAAAAAATAACTTTCTTTTGTGGCCATGGAAAAAGTTTGTAAGATAAGTTATAAGCTCTCCCCTCCATTAGATTTTAGAGGCATTATTTTCTTATAATATAATGTTTACCTACCTACTAATATTGAGGTCAAGCTATATCTAGTTTTGTAAGTATATGGTTCATGTATAAAATTTAAGTTTTGATTATGTATCATCATGTATGTATTATAAATTTTGGGGCACTCATTTTGATTCTTATTGTGATCTATCAATTAAATCTCTATTTATTCATGTTTAAAGAATATGTCTACATTTTGTTTTGGTGTATTTGTGTTACTAATTTGCTTTCATTGGGTGGCATGAAAGATGGGTGCCATGGCTCTCATAAAAATTTGACCGACAATGCAATTACTTGTCAAATCATGAAGGATTTTCGATACTAAAAAATGAAGATTTTTACTAGGCTTTTTTCAAACATTTAATAGAAATGAGGAAGTATGTTTCTCCTATAATCATCTAATTTTATTTTTCATAGATGTTAATTTAGTTTTAAAGAATATTTAGATTCAATATAAATATAATGAAGTATAGTTTGATAAGCTTAATTAAAAGGTAACATATAGTTAAATTTGATATTTATATTATTATTATTTTATACGATAATAATTATGATTATTTTTTATAATTTGATATCAAATTTATTTCCTATGATATATATATACATTAGAATTTCACCTCATATGGCTCCTCCTTTTTTTTCAAAATAAGGGGAGTAATCCCTTTAATTGACAAAAAGAAGGATTTTCCTATATTATGAATTAACAAGAACTAGTGTATTTCTGATGAATCTTTAGCCATCCTTCTTGCAAAGATTTTTTTTCTAAATACCAATTATTTTAGCTTAGCACTACAAACATAGCCTCTAACAATTTCTTTGTTCTTAATGCACTGTATTTTACAACCCAATTATTCACTTCAACAATCTTTGATGGTTCTAGTAGTATTTGAAGTACAAACGAGATGGATGTTTGTTGCCTCAACCATTCTAACTAGACCTTCATAAAAAGTTCATGTGTATTAATGATCTGTATAGGATCTAGACTAGATTGCAATATTTAAATGCTTAACTTTTACAATGATTATTCCAAGTTAATTAAATCAAAATTAACTTAAGGAAATAACAGAATGAAAGTATTAACAAGGTGATTTAACAGAAAGGAAGGAAATGAGAGACAGAAAGAGAGAGAAGAAGAGAAGTGCAAACAGTTGATAACGGAGTTCGTCACGAAAGTGACTACGTCTCCGGGTCCACTCCAATAGAGAGACCGATCCGATTAACTCCAAAAATCAGTTACAAAGCACCACAATCATTCTCCAAGCACTTCGGCAGCATAACAGTGCTCTGACATGCAAGAATGATTTGAAAACTCTTCAACAAGACCCCTCTTCCGTCACCTCAGCATCAGGACTTCATCACCTGAAAAAAACTTGTCCTTACTCTCACCTCAAGCCCCCTTTAAATACATAAAATTTGCTCAAATTGGTTACTAACCAATTGATTCACAAGATATTCCTTATCTCTCCAAAATTACATAAAAATCTCCTTTACTTAGTACAAATATTTAAAAATCCTCCCCTAATAACATAATAATCTTTAAAAATCCCCCTTATCAAAAATAAATCTCCTATAATATTTATTTTAGCCCTTTCATTGATTCATTTCGGGCTTTTACAGTTTAGGGTGGTTTATTTTTAAATCCTTAAAAAGGATTATTGTTAAACAATTTTGGAGGGATTATATAAATTAGGGAGATTCGGTTTTACTAACTTAACAAAACCATCCGCTGCTAAATATATATTAAAGCCATTCGATGGCTCAGTGGTGAGTAAATCTTTTTGGAACCCGGTGGTTTCGGGTTCAAGCTTGGCCATCGGCATTTTTAAAACCAAATTTCAACCGACAGTAAACAAAACAAATGCGCACCATTCACTCTTAGCGGCCCGCATGTGGCGCAACGGCCGGTCAACCAACTCCCTCGCGGGAGGATAGGGGTTCGAATCCCCCAATAGACATTTTGAAACAAATTCATAAACCGTCTGGGGAGGAGAGAAACGATGAGTCCACGTGGCATGCCTAGCAACTGCCACGTGGCGAAGACTAATTCGCCCACGCCGATGATGTGGACTCTGACTCAACGCTGATGTGGATGATGACGCAGCTCTGACTCGGATGACGTGGAACAGTCGTGGCATGCTGAAGTGGACAATGACCATGACGCTGACTGTGCAAACTGATGACGTGTCAGATGACTCACATAACGACTGCCAACTCTCCTGCCACGTGTCCAAACCCGATTCGCCATACCCAGTGACTGGACTGTTGACGTCATCGATGACGTGTGTACGGATGACACGTGTCATCACCTGATTGGGTCCGTACAATGACTCTGCCGCCACGTGTTCCACCCGAATTTGTCCATGTGTATTCCGTACAGTACGGCTGACTGCTGACGTCAGCATCCGTACGGTCCACCTAGAAAGTCAACTGCCAGCTTTGACCTCTGATAACTCTCGCATCCGATGTCGGATTTCGATGAAACGAACGTTGCCGGAATCATCTCAACGAGCTCTTTGACTTGATGCTGCTTCTGTTGATTTTTGAGACAATAATTTTTTTGCTTCCTGGACGCCCCTGATTCCAGTTTGACTGAAGGTTTGACTAGCCATAACTTGCACAAACGGACTCCTTTTCGCTCCGTTCGAGTTGCGTTGGGATCAGGACGCTGAGCTCTTTCTGATGGTACAGATTCTAGAGAAAAATTAGACACTTTAATTTTCACTAAAAAATGTCCACCGGATCAGGCCTCCCCACTGAAGACCTTTTGGACCTCCAAAAGTGGCATTTAATTTGACAATAAGTGAGGACTTGGCCTCCCCACTTGTCCTGTATCTTCTGTACATCTGAAAACCTGGCTCACAAGCACAATGAAGACTGCAACAATATTGTTGAACATAAACATAACTTTATCACTTCCATAAGCATCTACATCCAATGTCGTAGCCACTAACCAACAAAAATTGACTAGCATCAAGCTGAATAGTAATGCAGAAATGAAAGAGAATAAGTCAACAACAATTCGATCCTTCACAACACGAACATTATTACCCAAGGATCCATCAATGCTTTCAATAATCATTTTCTCATGCTGTACTGCAAGTGCATCCTGCAACATCTGACCCTGGTTAGCTACTCCAAGTTCAAGTGTAGAACCACCTGTACTGACAGACATAAGAGTTAACTCTTTACTTGCATTAATTACCCTCTTTAACTGCCCTGTGTTTGCAAAAGATTGATCAGTCTTAATCTTGTGAGAATGTACAATATCTGAACTCCATCTTTAAACAAAGTGATAATGATTCTTTTCCCTGTAGAAGATTGCTTTTCTGTCATAAAGATAAGGGCTACCAAGCACTCCCGACAGATATAGTTGGCCCACATCAAATGACCTTCATCCACAAGTTTTTAAGGAGGTGCATTGTCTTGTTACTTGCAACTTAATTTTCACAAATCCAGCCTAGTGGATAAGGTTTCTTAAGTTGTGTAGTTTTTAATCCCAAGTTCTTTACAACACTTTCAGAAATCAGATTAACCTGAGATCCACTATCTATGAGTGCATCAATTTTACTGTTCTTAGCAACAACCCTTAAATGAAACAACTCATTCCTTTTTACATCTTCAGAGAAATAATTAACTGTAGATGAAGAAGCACAACTAGTAACAGAAACACCAGAAATAGGGGTTTTACCTTTTAGACCCATCGCTGTTATCTTAGTCTCATCATCTGAATTTGAACCAAGATCCATAACAACATTTGTAGATTTGTCCTTACCCTTCTATTTCTGATTACGTCTTTGAGCCCACTTAGGCCTCAGTTCAGGATGTAACTTCCAGCAGTGATCTTCATCATGACCTTCCTTGTCACAATGAGTGCAAGAAAGTTTCTCATCCTTCTTGACCGTAGCTGTCTTCTTCCCTTTCCCTATCTCTGCATTCTTAGAAGATTTCTTTACATCATTATCAAACTTGTCAATGAAAGATCCTTTACCCCTTGACTCTAAGTGTGTAGCTTGAACAGACACTTCATCCAAGTTACAAGGGTTCAATACTAAAATAGAATGCCTAAGATAGGAATGCAAACCTCCTATGTACTTCAACAACGTGTCCTGAGTGTACAAAGGAACATTCAAAGCAATAGCCCTTTTCCTAAATTCATGGGTGTACTCTTGGACAGTTTGACCTTTCCCTTGCCTAAACATTTTCCAATCCATCATTAACTGCTGCATATGTCCTAGGGGATAAAACTGCTTCTTAAGAGCATTAATAAACTCTGCCCAAGTTAAACTGACTCTACCATGTTGTGAAACTTCTGCCTTAGACTTACTCTCCCACCAAGTTAAGGTTGTACCTCCTAAACGAAGAGTAGCTAATTGGATCCTATCAACATCATCTAATAGGTTCTGGACTCTACAATAAACCTCAATTTGTTGAATCCAATCATCCAATTTTTCAGCATTAAGTTCACCACAATATTTAGGCAAGTCAAATTTTACATCCAATTTGATTTTAGGCTTATACCCACTCTTGAAAGGATTAGAAGAAATGGAATGACGAGAAGATGGAGAAGAAGGAGAAGGAGAAGAGGGAGGAGAAGAAGAAAAGGGATGATCTGGTTTCTTGCCACCATCTCTATGTTGTTCCTCTTTCTTGTCTTTGCGATCTTCTTGCTTTGACGAACCTTCTTCGCGTACCTTCCGTTCTTGTCTCTCCTGAAAGAGAATGTCCACCTTTGCCTTCATCTCGAGGAATGCTTTTCGAAACTCCTGCTCACTGATTTCTTCAGGAACCTCCATTCCAGAAATTGACATCTTCAGAAATGTTCTTCGCTTCCCGATCTCAGGATCAAAGTCTTCGAGCTTGCCTTCACCCTTCTGAATCCTGGATCTCGTTAGCATTCAAAAACAAATAACTGCAAATATAGTCAACCAAAAGCTCTAATACCAACTTGATCTGTATAGGATCTAGACTAGATTGCAGTATTTAAATGCTTAACTTTTACAATGATTATTCCAAGTTAATTAAATCAAAATTAACTTAAGGAAATAACAGAATGAAAGTATTAACAAGGTGATTTAACAGAAAGGAAGGAAATGAGAGACAGAAAGAGAAAGAAGAAGAGAAGTGCAAACAGTTGATAACGGAGTTCGTCACGAAAGTGACTACGTCTCCGGGTCCACTCCAATAGAGAGACCGATCCGATTAACTCCAAAAATCAGTTACAAAGCACCACAATCATTGTCCAAGCACTTCGGCAGCATAACAGTGCTCTGACATGCAAGAATGATTTGAAAACTCTTCAACAAGACCCCTCTTCCGTCACCTCAGCATCAGGACTTCATCACCTGAAAAAAACTTGTCCTTACTCTCACCTCAAGCCCCCTTTAAATACATAAAATTTGCTCAAATTGGTTACTAACCAATTGATTCACAAGATATTCCTTATCTCTCCAAAATTACATAAAAATCTCCTTTACTTAGTACAAATATTTAAAAATCCTCCCCTAATAACATAATAATCTTTAAAAATCCCCCTTATCAAAAATAAATCTCCTATAATATTTATTTTAGCCCTTTCATTGATTCATTTCGGGCTTTTACAGTTTAGGGTGGTTTATTTTTAAATCCTTAAAAAGGATTATTGTTAAACAATTTTGGAGGGATTATATAAATTAGGGAGATTCGGTTTTACTAACTTAACAAAACCATCCGCTGCTAAATATATATTAAAGCCATTCGATGGCTCAGCGGTGAGTAAATCTTTTTGTAACCCGGCGGTTCTGGGTTCAAGCCCGGTCGTCGGCATTTTTAAAACCAAATTTCAACCGACAGTAAACAAAACAAATGCGCACCATTCACTCTTAGCGGCCCGCATGTGGCGCAACGGCCGGTCAACCAACTCCCTCGCGGGAGGATAGGGGTTCAAATCCCCCAATAGACATTTTGAAACAAATTCAAAAACCGTCCGGGGAGGAGAGAAACGATGATTCCACGTGGCATGCCTAGCAACTGCCACGTGGCGAAGACTAATTCGCCCACGCCGATGATGTGGACTCTAACTCAACGCTAATGTGGATGATGACGCAGCTCTGACTCGGATGACGTGGAACAGTCGTGGCATGCTGACATGGACAGTGACCGTGATGCTGACTGTGCAAACTGATGACGTGTCAGATGACTCACATAGCGACTGCCAACTCTCCTGCCACGTGTCCAAACCCGATTCGCCATACCCAATGACTGGACTGTTGATGTCATCGATGACGTGTGTACGGATGACACGTGTCATCACCTGATTGGGTCCGTACAATGACTCTGCCGCCACATGTTCCACCCGAATTCATCCATGTGTATTCCGTACAGTACGGCTGACTGCTGACGTCAGCATCCGTACGGTCCACTTAGAAAGTCAACTGCTAGCTTTGACCTCTGATAACTCTCGCATCCGATGTCGGATTTCGATGAAACGAACGTTGCCAGAATCGTCTCGACGAGCTCTTCGACTTGATACTGCTTCCGTCGATTTCTGAGACAATAATTTTTTTCGCTTCTTGGACGCCCCTGATTCCAGTTTGACCGAAGGTTTGACTGGCCATAACTTGCACAAACAGACTCCTTTTCGCTCCGTTCGAGTTGCGTTGGGATCAGGACGCTGAGCTCTTTCTGATGGTGCAAATTCTGGAGAAAAATTAGACACTTCAATTTTCACTGAAAAATTTCCACCGGATCAATTAAATAACGAAGCATTTTCGTTGTCAATTTTAACACGTAGTGCTTTTTTGCCTATGCGTACCTATCATATAGGTATGGCCATTAACATCTATGTAATAGGTATAACCTTTCGCTTGATACTAGAATCTCAGAAGATCAAAGCATCTAAGGCTGCATAAATAAGGTATACACGACAGAAAGAATTGTTCTATTTCTAAAACTCACCTTCATTAAGCATAAGTTTTCTTTAACTTAATAAATATCTTGCCATTCCATAGGGATATATATATATATATAAATAGAATTAATGTAATTTTTGAGGTGTATGTTTAAAAATATTTATAATTTCATTAAAGAAATAAAAAATCAATTAAAAGAAATATTTTAAGTAAAAATTTCAACTAAAATGATTTTTTTGTTCTTAAAGTTGATAACTATTTTTAAGAATATATCAATTAAATTTGCTTTTTGTTCATTTATTTAATCAATTTTTAATGGTTACTTAAATATTCTTTTATAATGCTTAGCCTTTTATTTGACTTTTGTTCTTAAATTATTAAAAATTTAGTTTTCTTTAAATATTTCTTAAAAATATAGATATTTGCATTAGATTGTGGATCACATATAAGAAAGATTTTTTTGGATGAATAAATCTATTACATTTAGTTCCTTTTTATGAGGTTGAATTATAATTGTTACTATAATTTTTTAATGGAAGAATAAAATATTAATAATGATTTCAATTGTTACACAAGAAGGTTGTGTGATTGTAGGAATGAAATCCCAACTAGCTCAAACATTGGTTTAGATGAAAAAGAATGTTAGATGAACAAAATTATTGTCATTTATTATTATTCATGATGGATTTAATAATGAGGAAAAATTATGAAAATACCATTCACTAGTGAGGCAAAACTTGGTTTCTTTCCATTCTAGATCTATTAAATAACAATATCCTTATCATTCTATCAATTATTTTTTCACTTAAGTTTAGATAAGGGAGAGGTGTCGATCGTGGGTATAGTATGTGATAGCTTGGGGCACACTTCTGGGTAATAAAAGAAATAACAAAAAATTCAAATATTTTTGTTAATATGATAAGACAGGTACATTTCAAATTCACATTATGTCCTATCATAGGTAGACTATTTATTTGCCACCTTCCCAATATCAGGTGAATGCAAGTTGATATATTTATTTACATAATATAAATATTGTTTGTGTAGACATATAAATCTGACCACTCCCATATGGTCAAATCCATCTTTGTTACTCATCTATTCCATCGATATTAATTAAATGATTTATTTAATTAATATTCCTCATTTTCCTAAAGTTCCTAAAGTATTTAATTTAATAATTAAATACTTTACCTTTCATCCTTTCCTCTCTAAATTAAATAAATATATCAATTTATTTAATTTAGTCTTTTAACCTTTTTTGAATTAAAATCAATTTTAAATTCCCCCTTTTCTCTCTCCTTGTCACATCCTCCATAATCTTCATCTAATCTGGATTAGTTTAATTAATCCATGATTAGGATGTGCACACCTTTAATTAGGATTAATTTCACATCCTCCATATTTGGCCACTTGTCTCTATTCCTTCATTAATCTTCTTAATCACTTGTTTGCACAACTTTAATCTAATCACATGTCATTTGTAGTATGTCCTCCAAGTCAAACTTTCATAAGTGCTTTCTTTTTTAAGCCTTGACCTCTTCTCCATATGAATTAAAAATTCAAATTTATTCATTCAATGCATTTCTCTTCCACATGTAGGTTGTTGGGAAATTATAAATTCCCTCATAGGTCACATCAGCCACATGGGACAAGGACCTTCTTTATGAGGAACTTGTCTCATCCCTAAGGTACTCCCCAACCATGTGAATTTAAAATTCACATTTATTCACCTAACAACTTCTCTCTTCCCCATGATGATAAGTAAGGAATTCTAAAATTCTTCACTTGTCACCATCACTCTCATATGGGGACATGAATTTCCTTTTTGAGGAAATCTTCCCCTAATCCCAAGGTACCTGCAAGTACCTCTACCTCACATGTCCTTTTGACACCTCATCTTCCACATGGCAAGATGTGAGGGCTTGTAAGTCCTCAACTCACCACATCCCTCCATCTTGTCCATGTTGGCTAAATCCTAGCCATTGAATCCTCTAAAAACTCTTCCCTTAAAATGGAAGATTTTTTCTCATTTTCAAAACATAACACACATTCAAGCCTTCAAGAATTCAACTCTCAAGCTCAAGCACTTGGATTCATCCTCCATTGTTGCATTTTGAAGCTCTTTTGTATCCACTTGCATTCATCTTTCAAAATACCCAAATCTTCCATTGCATTCATCTTGCAATCTAGATCACTTTGCATATCATTTTCATCATATTTGCCATCAAGGAGCACACATTCAAGCTACATCAAAGGGCCAACCAAAAATATCAACTTGGATAAGGTATATTTATTGTTTCATCTTTCTCTTATTCAAGTTTCATTTAGGTTAATCTTGAAGTGTTGTTGTGTGTTTTCTCCTTTGAATTATTTGTTGTTTTGCATCTCATTTAGGGTGGTAAATTATGCTACACACATTTTTGGCATGCTTGGTGGGACCCACAAATGAGTTTCCTCTGTTGTTTGAATTTGTGTAGGTTCAAGTTACACTGAGGTGGTATTTCTACTGATAGGAGCGACCTTTCCCTCAACAAGGGCAACCCTACCCTAAATAAAGGTTATTTTTCCCTTGTAGAATCACCATTTGTGAAACAAGAGCAAATTTGATCCTTGTTTCCTAAATAGGGGCGACCTTGCTATTGATAGGGGTGACCTTGCCCTCAATAGGGGTGAATTTGACCTCAAGACAAGTGACCTTTCCCTCAACAAGGGTAATTCTACCCCATACAGAGGCGACTTTGAGGTAAAAATTTACTTAAAATTCATTTTTGAAGTTCATTTCTTATTGTTTTTCTTAGTACTGACCCCCTAACTTGTTTTGTTGGTGAATGTTCTTGTTTCGACTAACGTTTTTGTAGTTGTTTCAAATTTTCCAAGGCTGAAGATCTAGACTACTAACACATTTTTTGCATGACAAATGGATCAAGAACATTAGTTAGCTTGTTTGTTTGTCATTTTCATACTAGTTAGGCACATAGTTTAATTAGGAGGAGTCAATACATTGTGTGTTATGTTTGAAAGTGGGATATTGATGTATCCAATCCCCTTGCACCATTTGGTGATCCTGGGTGAAGAGAAATTGTAGTCCACTTAGTCCTTCATGTTACCTAGGAGGCACTATATCCTTCAAGCTTTCCCCTTGCGCTTTGTTCGAGCCTGGGGACTAGCCAAAAATGTTTAGTGTCTTCTTTTAGTGGGACCTTCTTGGTGATTTCATCACCCCAAGGGACAATCCCAACCACGTGTACTAGCGGGGTATATAAATGGGGGAGAGCCAAAGATGTACCCCAATCCAATCACGTTGTGTCTGGCAAAGCGTCGAAGCTAGGGTGATACCTAGATAAGACGTGAAGAGTTGGTCCAAGTTTCCAGTACCTCGCCGAGGGTTCCGACTCATGCCTATGATGGGTTGGTGTTCACGGTTGTGCCTCACGTACTATGCATATATCGAGGACTCCTTAGTTTTCCTTGTTTAGCCTAGTTAGAGGACCGTGTTGATCATACCCATCTTACTAATCTTAGGATTATGCTGATTGAACTACTTTTCCATGCAAAACAAGTGAATTTTTGTTTCATCAAGTTAGCCTTGCCTTCTGCTTGTTGTTTGTTGTTTTTTATATCCTTTGTCATAGCCGTTTTTATCCAAGTTAAGTCTAGGTATACTGACAGGGGTGACCTTTCCCTCAACAGGGGTGATTCTACCTCTAATAGGGGCAGCCCTGCTATCCATAGGGGTGACCTTGCCTTCTATTTGAGTTATTTCACAGTCTGTTCTTATCAAAATCACCCATCCTTCACTGAATAGGTGACCTTTCCCTCAATAGGGGGGATTTTTCCCTCAAGACAGGTGACCCTACCCTAGAACAGGCAACTTTACCCTCAAGATAGGTGACCTTTCCCTTAAAGGGGTGATTCTTCCTCTGAGGTGGGCAACCCTACTTCATAGTTGAGTGATTTTTCACCCTAAACAACCAACCCCACCTTCCATTTTCCCATTCCAATCATTTAGTTGCCTATTCTGATCATCTATTTTCCTATTCCGATAGTGTGTTTTCCCATTCCGATCATCTATTTTCCTATTTTGATCATCCATTTTCCCATTCTAATAGTTTGTTTTCCTATTCTAATCATTCGTTTTCCTGTTCCGATCATCCATTTATCCCATTCCGTTTGCTCGTTTCAATCGTCTGTTTTCCCATTCTCAAGGTCCATTTTCCCGTTCTGAATGTTCAATTTCTCATTTTGATCATTTGTTTACCTATTCCAAAGGTTTGTTTTCCCATTTCAAAGGTTTTTTTTCCTATTTTGAAAGTTTTTTTTCCCGTTTAGAGAGTTTGTTTCCCCGGTAGGTGATCTTGTTCTCCTATTAGGAGGATTTGTATGTCCATTTTTAAACTAGTTGGGCAACCTTGCACTAGACTTAGGTGACCTTGCACTTGGGTTGGATGACCTTGCCCCCAAGTTGGGCAACCCTACCGTCAAGTTGGACAACCTTGCCCTCAGGTTGGGTGACCTTGCCCCTAAGTTGGGCAACCTTTCCCCCAAGTTGGGTGACCCTTCCCTCAAGTTGGGCGAGCCTACCCTCAGGTTTGGCGACCTTTCCCCTGAGTTGGGTGACCCTGCCTCCTAGTTAGGCAACCTTGCACCTAGGTTGGGTGAGCTTGCCCGCAATTTGGGCAACCTTACACCTTAGTTGGGGCATTTTGCACCTATTATGTGAGTTCGATCTTTGTCCAGAAATTTAATTTGTTGGGCTCCCAAAAATCTTATTATTTTCCAAGCCATTTGCAACTTTCGTTCACCCATAATCCTTACTTTACTCCATCTACAGTTTCCAAAAGTCATCCACTTATCATCCAAGTCATATAGGCCTATCTGAATTGGCCTAGGTGTCTAAAATCAAGTGTTATCCTACACTTCTACTTAGGAGATCATTCATCCTAAGTCAGTCATCCTCTTCGGCCCAATCAATCTACTTCCATATCAATTTGGATTTGGTGCCCTAATCATTTATCTATCCTTAATCTGATCAATCAACAACTTAAGTCACCTAGGGTGATTTCTAAACTTTGTTCAGAATCCCTTTCATCATCTTATCTCTTCCAACATCTAATCTTATCAATCATTTCATCAATCACTCCAATCCAATCGTATCCAAACATATCCTTATCCAATCATCCAACCAATTGATCCCTCATCCAATCAAATCAATCCTTTGATCATCACTTAGGTCATCTATGCATTACATCTTAAAGTTTAATCGCATCTTAGTTCATTTGGTAGTCTTGCACTTTCATGCTTATTTAGACCAGATCACAACTAAAGAAGAAAATGGAAAAACAACAAGCCCAGGGTTCCCAACCAAATATCCCTCAAGACCCCAATAATGGTGCTTCGTCATATTCCAATACTGATGTTCAAAACACCTCACCACTTGAAGATGAAAACATGGTTAACCAGCCTAAAGTTATAGTTGACTAATACCTTAGCAATCCTACTAATTTCCTAATGATGAATTGCCTCCTCAATGAGCATGGGGATAAGATTATCACCGCTCTGATCATGAAAGGATTCAAACCACCACCCAATTTTGATATGTCACAGTATATTGGCACATAGTCTCGCCTTGCATCTCAAGACCCGTAGACTTTGCAAAATATTATGGGAAATCCGTATGTTCCCAAAGGTGCACCTATAGACAATTGGCATCAGCTTGTGTTCAAAAATTTTGTGATACATCAAGTCATAAGTTATCCTCACCTCCTAGTCACAACCTCTACAGTACCACTTGATCTTAACAATCCTTATGCCTATGGCATACCATAGAATATCCCATATGCTCCACCACTCCTACCTCAATATCTTGATCAACCACCCGTCAACACTGCGAGCACTACTGTCCTTGCATTAATGCCATCACTAGGGTCTGCACCCACTGGTATTCTACCACCGTCACCTCAAGGTAACATCCCTGCATTCTAGCAGCCTACCATTCATCCTCAACTCTCCACTGCATTGCAATCACTGCCACAAAATACTACTATCCACTCTCACACACCACCATAGCATACCGCTACTGTTGTCTCATCTCAACCACCCCATCAACAACCTCAGTAGAAAAATGTCACAATCCCCCAGCAGAGCATTATAATCTCACAACAAAATATTCCAATTCCTTAGCAACACACTACCATTCCTACAAAACCCTTGGAACTACCCCACAACAAAATCACAGCCCATCTCACCCATCTTATTAGTAGCCACCACAACAGCAATAGCCACCCCAACATATGGATATTCCTATGCAAATGCAATGTAATCCTCTCACACAATATCTCTACCATTCATCCAGCATGTACACCACTTATGCTACTACATCCAATCCTAATCAAAATATGCATGTGGCCTCTCAGAATCTACCACACAAAACCACCACTTTACACTAATCCTCCACAATCACACACAAATCCATACCAACAACTATCTAACCTACAACCACTTCCATATACCACACAATAGCCCAATGTTGTGTACAATTACCAATCCAATCCATACTACACTCAACAACAACCTTATCAGCAAGGTGCCCCATCCACATGTATCCTACACACAACGACAACCACCTTATCAGCAAGGTGCTTCATCCATCTCCTACTATCAACAACCTCAATCATACCAACAAGAGGCTTCCACGTCATCATATTACCAAGCTCCTACATAGTATCAATAGGGTGCTTTGTTCACTTCATATTATCAATAGTAGCCACCCCATCAACAAGAAACTTCCACCTCTTACTATCAAAATCCATCATCCTCCTATCCACTTTATGCCAATCTGCAATCCACATATGCCAATCAATACCAGCAAACACCTCCATATACACCCTAGGATGCTTATGATCTAGCTGCTTCGACACCATCCTCATCATATCAGTAGTATCCTCCATAAAATCAACCTGGTTCATCTAATCTGACTCCCACAACACCCATCAATAAAGATCTAGAGGAATTCAAAGCTACATTAAAGGACTTGCAAGCAGGGACCAACAAACAATCATTCATGTTTGAAGATATTTGTCCATACCCATTTGATCCTTCAATTTCATTGACTCCTTTCCCAAAGCATTTCAAAATGCCAAAATTCGATAAGTATAATGGAACAAAAGACCCCAAGGCTCACCTTCAAGAGTTATATGCCCACTGCCAAGAAGTCATGCATAATGACAATTACCTCATGAGATTGTTTCCTAGGAGTTTAAAGGGAATAGCTCTTGACTGGTTTATGGGTCTCAAGAAGGGATATATCAAGTCCTTTGCACAACTTTTAGAAGAGTTAGTCTCCTACTTCTCCTTTAATCTGGAGAAGGATATCCACACATTAGATATCCTGAAGCAAAAGTAGTGTGAGGGAGAAACCTTTGTGAGCTATCTTCAAAGATGGTGAGCTCTAGCCAGTCAAATGAAATCCCCATTAAGGGAAAAGGACATGGTCACCCTGTTCATCGAAAACTCTCTTCCGGATATGGTCCACAACTTCAAACTTCACTATGTCATGACCTTTGCAAAAATAGTGGAGAAAGGTCCTATTCTCGAGAGAGCCCTCATTGCTAAAGTGTTAGTCCAAATCTTTAACTTTGATAGGAAAAAATCATCTAGGGATAAACCTCGTTATTGGAACAAGAAAAAAAATGTTGGCAATGATGGTGTCACTAACACTAAACATGTCCAAGTAGCCAATGCTTCCCAGAAGCCACAATATCCCCCTCCTCGAAAGTCAATGTCTAACACTATATCAGTGCCTCAAGGGGCACCTCGTCCACCCCAACAATCCAATCAAAACAATGAAGGGGGTAACAAATGTTAGTTTACTCCACTAGGAGAACCCCTAAATGTAGTGTTTAACAAGCTCCTACAAGCTAATTACCCAATTACATATCATGTAACCAAGCCCAAGCTATCCTGGTTTAAAGAAAATGAGTATTGTGAGTTTTATAAGATTAAAGGACATACATTGAATAAGTGTCAAGGTTTGAAAACATACATCCAGGATCTCCTCGATCAAGGTGACATACATGTGGATGTCAACACAACACCCTCGTCCAATGCTCAATTGCGGATATATTAGAATGATTTCCTAAAGCATAACCAAGGTCCTAACACATCAAACTCAAACCCAAGGCCTAACAATAATAATGATCAGAATAATAGCACCAATAACATCAGTTACAAAAATGTGCCATTTAATTATCAAGGCATTTTCATGCACATCGAACAAGTAGAACCACATGTATCTATGATACGCATAAAAGGTAAAGACCCACAATGTGTTGTTACGACCTGCCGAACCTGCATTACAGTCCCTAGAGCCTCAACATCCACCCAGCCACTGCCTATGATTTCTAAGTACAACATTCTTGATCATCTAGAAAAGACTTCAGCACAAATATCCATTCTGGACTTGCTCAAGTCTTCTCTCATACACCAAGAAATCCTAAATAAGGCCTTACAAGAGACTCAAGTTTCCAATGACATAGACCCTATGCAATTTCAAGATTTGGTAGGACACCTCTCACCAACCTATCAACTAGGTTTTAGCCAAAATGATATGCCCTACATTGACTCCAACCATAATTTCCCTCTCCATCTAGAAGTCCTTATAAATCGTCACAAAGTAAAGAGGGTCTTGGTAGATAATGGTTCTACCCTAAACCTTTGTACATTGAAATTCATAAAACAGGTGGGATATACCCATGTTGATTTAAATAATCAAGTCATCATAATCAAGTTGTATGATAATGCAGAGCATGATTTTGAAGGAACAATATGTCTTCCAATCCAGGATGGGCCAGTTATATAGTATAAGTTACCTTTCATGTCCTTGATCTGTAATTACCCTATAACCTCCTTGGTCATCCATGGATCCATGCCATGCAAGTCATTCCATCCACATACCACCAATGTTTGAAATTCCTATTCAATGGGGTAGAAGTTACCATACACATGGATCCCAAACCATTTGAATATTGTCACGCATTAGAAGCTTCTTTTCCTCATTCCCGCTATTGTCTTAGAGTGGAAATGGGACAACTAGAGACATTATCCTCCCATTCATCTACAAACACATCAACCACCACTTCATCCACTCCATCATTCACATCTGATTCCACTCTTACCAAAGTCCAGATCATTGACAAGGGATGTGGTGAATATGAAATGTGCATGGCCTTGAATGCAGAAACAATGCCACCATCACCACACACATATGGCCAACCCTCTTAGTCAACACAAAAGGAAGAAGAGAAGAAGATCACCTTGAGCTCTAAAAATATAGGACCTACCACCTTCTGCTCTCCTAGTTTAAGGAAAGACACACAAGAAGATGACATCAGCCAATGGAAATATCGTGAGGAACCTGAACCCACTCCCCCCTTGAAACAATACTTCCAAGAGGTCTATCCTTGGCCTTCTAAGTTTGAAAAGAAACACAATTATTGGGGGAAGGCCTTGGTATAGAAGAACAAGGATGATGACAACCGATAGATACCTTTGTTCGACCAAGAAACTTGGGGTTGGGATATGACACCAAGCAAAAGGGTCTCATGACATCATCTAGTGCCTCTAATAACGTTAGTAAGAGCAACATTCTCCTCAAAGACATACTAGAGGAAGAGTCCATCATACACACATACGACGATGTGGATCACACTAACCTTTCCTCCATGTTCAAATGCTTATCCATTTGAACCATTAGCCTATCCCTTCAACATCCTTAACTCATAGACTGGGACGTACATGGTGGCTCACCTATCGACACCATTCCTTTGATGGATATGTACGTACATCTCATGGGATTATGGGAAGATGAACACCCTAACCACAAAAGTAAAAAGAAGCAAAATCAAAAAGGGTCACCTAGCGAAAACCTCCCTGAGATGCTTCTTGACCTAGAAAAAGTAAAAAAAAAAGGGTGTATTTGATAGTGAAAACCTTGATGAGGTGCTAGAAGATGGGGATGTTCATCTTCCCCTTGTAGGAACTCAATTCTCTAAACAATCATCCATCTTAATTGAAGAAACACAAGAAATAAATTTGGCAATTGAGGAGGATCCCAAAATTACATATGTAGCCAAAGCATTATCAGAGGAAGAGTACTCTACCATCACCAAGCTTCTCAAAGAAGGCATCATCAATTCTGCATGGACATATTCTAACATGCTAGGCCTTGATCCTCCTTTAGTAGTACATCATCTAGAAATACATCCTAATGCCAAACCTATCAAGAAAAAGCTCTAAAAACTGCACCCCTAAGTAGCTCTATTAGTTAAGAAAGAGTTGGAGAAACTATTAGAAGCTGAATTCATAAGGCCCATTGACTATTCTGACTAGATCTCCAGCATAGTGCCAGTCACCAAACTGAATGACAATATCAGGATTTGTACAGACTTCCATGACCTCAACAAGGCTTGTCCAAAGATGATTTTCATTTTCCAAACATCGACATGTTTGTAAACTTAACTGCAAGGAATGATATGCTTTCCCTCATGGATGGCTTCTCCTAGTATAATAAGATCAGAATTGCACCTGAAGATCAACATAAAACTATCTTCACTACACCATGGGGCACATTCTGCTATAATGTTATGCCCTTTGGTCTCAAGAATGTGGGGGAAACCTATTATAAATCCATGAACATTATCTTCCATGATCTCATTCACATAGTAATTTGGAAGATTATGTTGATGATTTTTTAGGGAAACAAAGGACAAGGGAAGAACATCCTGTGGTCCTCAAAAAGATCTTTGAGTGTCTAGAGTAGTATAAGCTAAGACTAAATCTAAAGAAATGTGTCTTTGGGGTCACATTAGGTAAACTACTAGGTTTCATTGTCTCCTGAAGAGGTATAGAAGTCGACAAGTGTCAACCATTCACTCATCTCCTAAAGAAGGATATTGCCTTTAAGTGGAATCAACAGTGTCAAATCTGCTTCCATAAGATCAAAGAGTATTTGGCTCACCTCCCAATCCTTATGCCACCAATTCCTAGTAGGTCACTCTTGTTGTATATTTCTGCTACTTCAGTGACACTAGGGCATTCCTAGCACAACACAATGAGTCATCAAAGGAAAGAGAAATCAATTACATTATTCAAACCCTCGTTGGCTAACTGAATTATTCCCCAATGGAAAAATATTGCTAAGCCGTGGTTTTCAGTTCACAAAAACTTTGACATTACATGCTTAGTCATCTAGTAAAGCTCAGCTCCAAGGTCAATCCACTCAAATACCTGTAATCTAGAACAACTCTAACTGGTCACATTAGCTAGGAGGGTCATGTCGTTAAGTGAATTTGATATAGAATATGTGGATCACAAAGCTATTAAAGGACAAGTGATAGTTGATCAGTTGGTAGATGCTCCCCTAGGACATGCCTCTCCTCTAACAACAAAGTGTCTTGATGAAGGGGTTTTTATAGTAACAAAAGTGACCACATGGACACTATACTTTGATAGATCATACACACACAATGGATCGTGGGTAGGAATTTTGCTCGTCACCCTCAGGGTGATTATATATCAAAGTCATTCAGGTTGGCTTTTCCATGCACAAACAACATAGATGAATTTGAAGCTCTTCTTACTAGCCTCATAATTTCCATCCAATGGAATATTACTCACCTAAGAGTCTTTGGTGATTCTAAATTAATCATCAAACAGGTCAATGACGAGTTTCTCACAAAAGATGATAAGTTGTTTCCTTATAAATGCATTGTAGATGACTTCAAAAAGTATTTCACTTCCATCTAGTTTGATCAAATTTGAAGAGTGCAAAATAAAGCAATGGATGCTATGGCTACCATTGGTTCTCTAATCGACATGCCTATGGATCAAACAGAGTGTGAATTCCTCATTGAACAAATTTTAATCCTCGCTTACAATATCCCAAAAAGTGAGATGGTGTGCAACATTGTAGGTCCTACGTCACCATGGTACCATGATATCTACACCTATCTTCATGAAAATATCCTACCTCCCAATCTGACATGAAACCAATGCAAATCTTTCATCCAATGTACATCTTGTTATACCATCGTAGGTGATACACTTTATCGTTGTGGGTATGATGCAACCCTCCTCTGGTGTCTAAACAATACTAAAGCCCACATTGCAATAATGGAAGTGCATAGTGGTTTCTATGGGGCTCATTCAAATGTAATAGACGTGGCTAAGAAAATTCTTAGAGAGGGATACTACTAACCTACATTAGAACATGATTCTTGTGAGTTTGTCAAGAAGTGCCTACCTTTTCAACAACATGTTGATTTAATACATGCTCCTACACAAGATCTACAACCTCTTATAGCACCATGGCTCTTCTCTCAGTGGGGTTTTGACCTAATTGGAAAGATATATCCCCCATCTTCTAATGACCATACCTTTATCATCACCTCAATTGAGTACTTCACCAATTGGGTGGAAGCAATGCCACTCTCACAAATCATAGGTGCTCAAATTTCCAAATTTATCCTTTTCCATATTCTCTACAGATATGGAATACCATCCATCATCATTTCTAATAATGGAAGTCCATTCAAGAACAAAGACATGAAACACCTTTGTGACACCTTCCATATCCAACACCATTGGTCTATGCCTTATTACCCCTAGGGTAATGGTCAAGCAGAAGCCACCAATAAAACCTTGATCAGGATCCTTAAAAAGGTAGTCAATAATACTAGTCAGGATTGGAACCTTGACATCCACCGGCCCTTTGGGCATACCACACTCCTACTAGTGCCACTCTATATTCCCTTGTTTATGGTTTTGAGGCAATCTTGTTGATTGAGATAGAAATCCCATCACTAAGGATATCTCTAAAGAATCTAATCAGTGATGAAGATGCTCAGGTCACAAGACTCGACCAGCTAGAACTCCTCAGTGAAAGACAAATCAATGTGTATGACCATCTTCAATCATATTAGAATCATCTAAAAGGAAGCTACAACAAGAAGGTCCATCCTCGCCAGTTCAACATTGGTGATCTAGTCCTCAAGGAGAATCAATACACTCAACAGGACTAAGATAAGAAAGGAAAATTTGAAGCAAATTGGCTTGGTCCTTATGTCATCATAGCAAAGTATGGATCAAGAGCATACATACTTACTACACCTAAAGGAGACCCCCTAGAAGATCATATTAATATCATGCACCTGAAAAGTTTTTACGCTTAAGCTAGCTAGGGTATCCCATCCTGCAAAAATCCAAAAAAAGAAAAAGTAAAAAATTACCAAAAAAAAACAAATCCAAAAAGAGGAAAGAGAAATAATTCATCCTACATATGGTGAAAAAAACCCTTGGTGGCATTAAGGATAGGTACGTTTGGTGAAAACCTGGTCACAACTTCCATTCGTATAGGGCTTAATCATTATCTACCTTGCATCCTAGTTACTTTGTGTTCTCACCCATCCTAATCTCATCTCCCCATCATCCTATCTATCCTATCCTTCCATCTGTATCCATCATCTAGTCGTTTGGTATATTTTGGTTGAGCATTGGATGAGCTTCATCCACTATCTGTCATCCTGAGATTTTATCCTAATCTGAGCTTGCGTTGTTAGTCTTGTCATTTTGTCAGTCCTTCGCTCCCATATAGGTTCCTTCATTGTTTCAATTTTCATTTAGATCCCATCTTGTTGTGTCAGTCCTTTTAGTCCTTTTCAAACTATGTTGCCCATGTGCTTTCACATAGGCAAGGTTGATCATTGGATCCATCCTCGGGGCATTTTGTCCATCCACTTTCAGTCATCCATCATGGTCTCCATTGTCCCCTTTCTGCTCTTATCCTTGGTTAGTTGTTAGTCTTTTTCGAACTACATTACCTCTATGCTTTCACATAGACAAGGTTGATCATTTGATCCACCCCCAAGGATTTTCTTTTCTTTTCTTTCCTTTGTCATCTTCTTCCATCACTCATCTCCATTGTCCTCTTTTAACTTTTTCCATGGTCTTTTCTTGAACTAGAAGGGCTCTGCACCTTCACGTAGGCAAGTCTAATCTTTGATGGACCCTCGAGGCCCTAGGTCATTAAGGTGTGTTTGCTTTGTGTCTTGTGTCTCATGTCTCATGTCGTGTTTTCAACTATGTCCTTATCTAGCTAGTTCTTCATAAATGAGTTCCACTTGTATCATGAGATTCAATTGGTTTTGGAGTCTCTTGTGTCATAATCAATCTTTTATTTTAGAATCCATCTTTGGTCTCAATAGGATGCATCCTTCCTAATAGACCTTATCAACTCCATCCATCCTCTCGATACTATGGCAAAGGATGTTTGAAATTGATTGTGATCTTTTGATACTTTTGGCTTTTTTATCATTTGAGCTCCCTATCACAACTTGTCAAGGCTTCCATGATCTACCGTATCAAGGTGTGTTTTGATCAGTTAGCATAGGGGAATATCTTGATCTTTTTTCTTTGTTGTTGTCTTCTTGGTTGTCCCACGTAGTACCCACCAAAATCCCTGAGGTCTTGTGTTATGTTGGGGCATCCTTTTGTGCTTGTGGTTATCCCAATGCCTAGCCCAACCAAGGTCTTCATGACTTTGGGGTGTTAGGATATCCTTCTTTTCTATTGTGTTTGTTTTATGCATTAGATGCTAATTAGCCTTGGTTTACATACCCTAGCACATGGTGTCTTATGCTATAGAAAAAACTAGTGCTCCAAAAATGGAAAATTGCATTAGGATTGCGTTTCCTATTCAAGATTTGTTGCATTGCATCCATACCTGACCTATGACCTATGATTTTGGTTGTGCAAACATTCACCTTCCATTTCTCATTCTTCTTAGGATACCTACAGTTCTTGATAGGTGTAGTTTCACATCCATCTTCCCTAAATTTTATAATGATTGCAGGGAAAGTACTTGCCATTAAACCAATAGTACCCTACCATCTACCCTCATTACTATGCAAGTCCTTATTTACACTTGTGTTCATGTTGCATTTTGTTTCATGTTAGATTATCTAACTTATATATCACACACCTTTACTTTGTATAAGCTAAAGTAAGCATGATCGCAAATAAAGTCCATCTATTGTCCACATTGCATTTCATTTATCTATTAGTATAACTTGTAAGGAATTTAATTGAATCTTATGTTACATTATAGGTTCACTATATTTCATCTCATGTGCATTATCATTTCAAAATTATTTTAAGTTGTTTAGAGTAATTATATTTGGTTATTCTAAGCATCTTAGACTCATTTCGTTATCCATTTATTTCCATATTAATCAATATCATTAACACATCACATACATCACCACTTGAATCAAAAATTGTTATATCCATATTCATAACATATAAAGTCACAAATCATCCATCATATCCTACATCATAAACATTAGCCCTCATACATATCATCCATATAAGCATCGACATACATCATTATAAGCATATACACACATCACATTATAATGATCATCCATAATAAAATCATAAACACCTACATATGCATAAATAAAATCATCCATCACATAAACATCGCATAGTGTCAATAAGGCTTGCCGCATATATCATATAAAAATCAAAATACAATGTTTATCACATCATCCAGAATAATTTCCATAATATAATCAAAATACATATCTGTCACATATATCATCAAATAAAGTACAAATACAAGCTTCTTGATCATCTCTAATCTCTACTGCTATGTACTATACACTCATCCTACACTTGTCAAAAACTGGTATCCTGTCACCTATCCTCTATCCTCTCTATTGTGAGCTGCTTGCATTTAACCTTTGTGCTGAGTCTGGCACTCCCCCTCTGTGTGAAGGGGAATCTCTCCAGCTACTGTATCTGTGGGTATGTGTCCCTACTAACTAGGATGGGTTTGGCATTTGTGGCCTTGCTCGGATGTAGGTAGGTACCTGTTGCCCTTGATCAAGCATTGCCATGAAGTAGGCCGCCATATAGTAGCTAGCCTCCCACATGTACTCATCCCGCTCTGTAGCCTGATATCTAGTTGAGTTGTAATTTTCTTTGTACCTATCCCTGAATCCACATATGGATCTCCTCTCCTACACCCATGCATCTCGTGCCAACCTCAACTAACTAATCTCTACTCCCATTCGTGACACCTACTCTATAGCCATGTCCTTCTCATCCCACATGTCCTATACCTGTGTTTGCAATCTCTACACATCTACCCCCATCTTGCCACCCTCACCCTACATTCCCTATGTCTAAGCCTGTGTTGCATCTCTCTATACAACCTGTACTCATGCCACTACCACATCCCTCTCATCCTGTAGGCTCTGCACCTATGTTTATGTTGCATCCCTCTCTTTTTACAAGGTTTGTATCTAGGCCCTCATAGCCTCCTCCCTCTACTACATCAACCCCATGTCTCCCACTATCTAATGTGTTACCTAGACTCTATTTTGGAGCTCATCTTGCTCTTGTCTCAACTCAGTCCTCTCTCAGTAGCCCCTCTACATGTCACTTCAAATCATCAAGGCCCTTCTCTGCCTCTGCTAAGGTCTTCGTCAATACCTAGTCTATCACTCCTCCAAGCTCTCGTTGTCCCCTCACCTATAGTATAGTCACCACTTCCTCTAACATATTTCTCTCCCATCTTACCGCCACCCCCTCATCATGCTCTCTTAACACCTCTCCCTCAAGGCGAGTCACCTCTCCTCATAGTTGGCTCACCTTGGGTTATAAACCATCCCTCTCTACCCATACCTCTTCCTCATGTCATGACACGACATCAAGTAGAGCCCTAAAATCCCTCTCACCCTCTACTCACACTCTGGCCACCTCTACTCATAGCATTCTCACCTTGGCCTCCAATTTGCACCATACAGCCTCTGCATTCCTTAGTCTCTATTTGGTGATCTTTAGTCTTGCCACAACCCCTCTTAATAGTACATTCAGATCCTCTGCTATGGGTGGTACCATGGCCAATGGGGGAATATCATGAACATCCACATCTATCACCTCCACCTTTGCCTCATCTCTCTCATCCATCCCCTCCACCCCTACCTCATTTCTCTCCTCCTCTACCTCAACCTCCTCCTAGGCTCTCCTCCATTGTCTTGCCATCATCCTCACCCTCCTTTGCTAACCTCCTACCTTAGCCTCCCCCTATCCTCTATCCTGTCGACCTCATGCCCCAGTTTCCTCTTGCCCCCTGCTCTACCTCAAAAACTCGAGTGTAAGCGGCTCTCCCCATGGTCACTCTCGTGAAATCTATCTGAATCTCTCTAGTTCATGTGAAATATCCCGTAGAAGGCCAAACTACCTCATCACCTAGTCTAGCCTATATGTCTCCACTATATAGGGCTCTCTCTTGACTATATAGCATCTGTCATAGAAATATCCTCTATTTATCTGCTCATCTCACCTCCACCTAGAGAACCAACGTGTCATGCATGACCTCCACACTATCTACTCCTCCTACAAATCATCCAATGTCCTCCTTCATCCATCTAGGTTACTGAAGCCCTGATAGTACCACACCTAGTTGTACTCTGCCCCATACCAGTATGCAACTAGTAGCACCACATCCTACAATCCTACTATCACCACTCTTGGCCTGGCCACACTAATGTTCGCTCAAGCCCATATCTACAGCAGTGTCACCTGTTTCAAGCTAGGTGCCTCTCAATAGCACACAACGTGCATATCTCTATATCAATGTGCCAATACACTTGGAGCCCATGTGAACTCCCCATCTCTCCCCTCCACAATATGTTGAATCTCCTCCATGTAGCTAAGGCTACAAAAGTGCCTACTCCTATCTAGTTCCAACAGTCTTCTAATCAATCTGCACAAGTATAATGGTAGCGATGGTACCACCAACCCCAAGGATCTATCCACATCCAACCCCTTCCTCTGCACAATAAGGTCATCTAGTCCAAAAAAAGGCCATAGGGTCTAATCAAGTATCATACTCTCTAATCCCATTGCCCTCACCAAGTAGCCTACTATAGGCAGTCATAGAATCTTCCACACATCCTCCAGAGTCACGTTCATCTCCCCTATCAGGAGGTGGAATGTCAAGGTCTCAGAGCTCCATCACTCTATAAGGATTGTCAACATCGCTTGATGTGCTCTGATAGTTAGGTATCCCAGCATGTGCAACAACCCCCCTCAAGACAAAGCCTCATGGTCCTCTCCATTCATGGCTGCTATCATTGCCTCCAACACCTCTGATCACCTCTCGCACGTTAGAAGACTCTCAAACCATTGCATCCACACCACACAACATGTCAATCATCTCATCCTTTTCCTCATCTATCCCTCTTTTCCATTTCCCAGCCCTAGCTTATTTTCTCACTAATTTCCCCCCCTTTTGGCCAAATTTCCCCAATTTGTCTTCTTTTTCATCTTCCTTGCCCATTTTTTAGGCATGCTTGCCCTTTACTTCTTTTTGCCTACTCCTTGGATGAGCCCACCCTCAAGACGAGAAAGCTCGCTTGTCCTTGGGGTGAGCCCACCCAGATGGGAAATCTCACCTAGAGGACAGGCGATCCTACCCGGTCAGGTGAGCTCGCCCAGTGGATAAGAGACCTTGCCCAGTCGGATGGGCGAGCTCGCTCGTTGGATGGGCGAGCCTACCTAGAAGGCAAGAAATCGACCCTGTCCTCGGCGAGGTTTCCCTTCTTCTTGGTGGGGATGCCCTCCTTCCCAACGAGGTCACCATTATCATGAGCATAGCTGTCCTTCCCTTGCTCACCTAGCTTTTTGGTGGATTCGCCCAATTCTAGGGAAAGTTTGCCACTCCCTCATTCCTTCGCACCCTTTTTAGGCACTTTTTCTAATTTTTTTAGGCTTGTTTACCCACTAATTGGGTAAATTTCCCCCTTTCTCCCCCACCTCTAATAGGTGATTCTACCTACCCAATGGGAAAAAATTCCATTTCACCCCCTACTCATTTTCCTAAATTACCCCAACCCCAAAACCCATGTTTTTAAAATGCAGAAATATAACAGAAAATGCTTAAAATCACAAAGGGGGTTTTGGACCTAGCCTGGCATGGAACCATGCACTCATGAAAGAACCATCATACCTCGTCCCCTAGTGGATGATGTCATCATCGTAGTCCTCTAGTATCTTCATCTCCTTCTCCTCTTCTCTCTCTCTCATTCAACTGCCAGTTGTATAAATGAGGAATAGTAATTTCTAAAATTACTAAATATAGCATTTCCCTCCTTTTTTTTAACTTTTTTAATTTAAGGGTATTTTTAGCCTTTATTTATCCCTCTTTTTTATTTCAACTAATCCTCTAACTCCTCGAGGCTGCCATTTTCCCACCGTGTATTCATTTAACTCCATTCAAAAGCTAATCCTCATGGTTTTTCGAACTCTATCCAATGGTACCCTATTTTTCCTCATACTGAGAAGTCACCCGAGGCCCCTTTTTCTTCCCCAACTACCCTCTCGAGGGGGCATACCCTACCATTTTCATCCATTCCTCCATCAGGGTCATTATCTTGTGAGATTGGGGTATCTCCCTTCATTTCCCACTATTTGGGCAGCTCACACAACTTCTCCCATGTTGGGGCATTATTTTCTAGTCCCTCCTCTATAGATTCATCTGCATTTTATTTTTCTTTGAAACATTGTTATTTTAACAATATTTCAAAGAGGGGAAAAATGTAGACATCCAAATTTGACCACTCCCATATGGTCAAATCCATCTTTATTACTCGTTTATTCCATTGATATTAATTAAAT
Organism: Sequoia sempervirens; assembly: GCA_007258455.2. Classification (NCBI taxonomy): domain Eukaryota; kingdom Viridiplantae; phylum Streptophyta; class Pinopsida; order Cupressales; family Cupressaceae; genus Sequoia; species Sequoia sempervirens. The sequence continues at coordinate 814,986,024 of VDFB02270651.1, read as the reverse complement.
GATTTATTTAATTAATATTCCTCCTTTTCCTAAGGTTCCTACAGTATTTAATTTAATAATTAAATACTTTACCTTTCATCCTTTCCTCTCTAAATTAAGTAAATATATCAATTTATATCACTTTTACTTTACTCGTCTTTTAACCTTTTTGAATTTAAATCAATTTTAAATTAGACTCCCTTTTCTCTCTCCTTGTCACATCCTCTGTAATATTCTTCTAATCTAGATTAGTTTAATTAATCCATGATTAGGATGTGCACAACTTTAATCAAGATTAATGTCACATCCTCCATATTTGGCCACTTGTCTCTAATCTTTTATTAATCTTCTTAATCACTTGTTTTCACAACATTAATCTAATCACATGCCATTTCTAGTATGTCCTCCAAGTCAACCTTTCATAAGTGCTTTCTTTTTTAAGCCTTGACCTCTTCCCCATGTGAATTAAAAATTCACATTTATTCATTTGATGCATTTTTTTCCCATGTAGGTTGTTGGAAATTTCTAAATTCCCTCATAGGTCACATTAGTCACATGGGACAAAGACCTCCTTTATAAGGACCTTGTCTTATCCCCAAGGTACTCCCCAACCATGTGAATTTAAAATTCACATTTATTCCCCAAATAGCTTCTCTCTTCCCCATGATGATAATTAAGGAATTCTAAAATTCCTCACTTGTCACCATCACTCTCATATGGGGACAAGAACCTCCCTTTTTAGGAACCCCTAATCTCAATATACTTGCAAGCACCTCCACCTCACATGTCCTTTTGACACCTCATCTTCCATATGGTAAGATGTGAAGGCTTGTGAGTCATCAACTCACCATAGCCCTCCATCTTGCCCATGTTGGCTAAATCCTAGCCATTGAATCCTCTAGAGACTCTTCCCTTAAAATGGAAGATTTTGTCTCATTTGCAAAACATAACACACATTCAAGCCTTCAAGAATTCAACTCTCAAGCTCAAGCACTTGCATTCATCCTCCATTGTTGCATTTTGAAGCTCTTTTGCATCCATTTGCATTCATCTATCAAAATACCCAAATCTTCCATTGCATTCATCTTGCAATCTAGATCACTTTGCATATCATTTTCATCATATTTTCCATCAAGGAGCACACTTCAAGCTACATCAAATGGCCACCCAAAAATATCAACTTGGATAAGGTATATTTATTGTTTCATCTTTCTCTTATTCAAGTTCAACTTAGGCAAATCTTGAAGTGTCGTTGTGTGTTTTCTCCTTTGCATTCTTTGTTGTTTTTGCATCTCATTTAGGGTAGTAAATCAGGTTGCACATATTTTCTTACCTTCCCAACAACAAGTTATTGTAAATGGATATATTTTTATCCAAAATATATGTTTTATTGCATTAAAAGTGAGTTGACATGTACAAAATCCATTGTCAACTGAATGAGTTGTAAATATACTTTAACAAATTACAATAAAACTAGTCCATTTCTCATCTTTTTTAGACAAATTACTGGTTCCACCATGTCCATATACACCAATCTTTTTGTGAATTTGCCTACAAAAATGACAAAAATGAACTCTAAAGCTCACTATGCAATACAATTCTATAAAAAAACAAGTAATTATTGAAGTATTATTTACAAATAAATATAAAATTAAAATAATCAAAAAAATATATTAAAACTGATTAGAATTACAAAAATTTTAAATACCCTTTCAAATCACCAACCAAATTTCCTATGTACCCATTTTATATCACTTTTACCATTAATTCCTTCAATGCAAGATCAAATTCACTTTCACAATTCAAATTTCTCCACTTGCATATAGGTACCAATTCTAATTCTATCAACCTATTAATTTATGCAAGAGACCTCAATTGTGTGATGCAAGCTACCTATTCACAATTTGAAATTTATGAGTTTGTGTTGGAGACATCTGATTGACAATGAGCTCCTCCAAAGTGATATAGTATCATCCTTCATCTTCTATGATATGTCTAAAGCCTACCTTCGGTATTACTTATGCATTCATATATGAATCCATTGTTCATATGCCTTGTCCATTTATATTTAAATGAATCAAAATTGTTGTTTCATTTTCCTTGTTCATTTACATCATATGTATTAGTTTATGGATTTTTTGTTATTTTTGTCACACTCTATACCCACAACACAAACCCAACCCAATATTAGCCACTCTCTCTTACAACTAACTGTGAAATTTTTATATACCTTCAAACAACAGTATGGTACACAAATATTTTCAACCCTTTCTAATACAACAAATTATGATACATACATACATACATACATACATACATACATACATACATACATACATACATACATACATATATATATATATATTGTAGAGATACATAGATACATAAGTTTACTATAGCCTTCTACATTTACATTCAACATACACATATATCTATCTTTGCAATATATATTGCAGAGATAAATTGAGACGTAAGTTTCCTATAGCCTTCTTCATTTACATTCAATTTAATTAGACACATGCTTTTTTTGTTCTTCAATTATAATGACTGCAAATATTGATTCCTCTCCCTTATAGCCAACTATGATAATGGATAACTCCTACTTCTGTTATAACCATTTTTGGAATTTATATATAGCTTGTAACAATAGTATTCTATATATATATATATATATTGTAGAGATAGATAGATACATAAGTTTCTTATACCCTTCTTCATGTACATTCGACTTGATCAGATTTATGCTTTGTTTGTTCTTCAATTACTGTAATATGTATGGTAACCATTTCTAACATAACATTATGAAATTTTTATGACTTAAAATAATAGTATGATAGAAGTATTTCAAACCCTTTCTAGGAATAACATGTTGTTTCTAGTTATATCATAATGCTATTTTTACTTTTATTTGTATCATGCTACTATTTCAATTTTACATATATTTGTATCATTATGTTGATTCAAGAAGGGTTTATAAGAGTTAGAATTGGGGATATGATAGTATAACATGCATTACTTATTTCATTTAACATGATTACCCAAGGGTTTATAAGAGTTATAATTGGGATATATGATAGTATAACATGCATTGCTTGTTTCATTTAACATGATCACCCAAGGGTTTATAAGAATTAGAATTGGGCATATGATAGTATATCGTGCATTGGTTATTTCATTGCACACATACCCTTGATCATTTGCAATCAACTTAATTAGATGCATGCTTAGTTTGTTCTTCAATTACACTCACTCTTATATGTACGAATTTGTTGTTTTAGTTTGTATCATTCTTTTAATTGTAAGAGTTATAATTGTATGTTGTTTACTAATCTTATGCTTGTCTCAATGTAGAGGAAGAATAAAGTGACAAAAAATACCATGTAACCAATAACAAAGTGAAGGAGAACAAGTGTTCCTACTCACAAGAGAGGTGTGAGGCTACCACATATCAATGATTATGGCATACTAATTCCTATTGAGCATCCAACTGAATCTATAGTCCAAGTAAACCCAACTATAACAACTAAAATGTTCGTAGTGTGGTAGGAATGGAACATGGCTAACATGGAACATGCCATTAAAGATGTTGAAGATGACGGCATGTCAACAAGAGGGGCAACCAAAAATTTGGGTCTTCCAACTACCACATTGTTGAATTGGCTAAGTGGTGTTACCACTGCAAAAATGAAAGGGCCCCCAACAATCCTAAATGATGACGAAGATGCAAAGTTCATGGAATGGTGTAAGGAGAAGGATATTGTTGGCCATGGTTTGGAGATTGTGAATCTAAATTTTGAAGTGTCACAAATATTTCAAGTCAAGGTCTAATCCCTTCAAATATGGACTTCTTGGTAAGTCTTAGTGGACAGGGTTCAAAAGAAGGTATCTCAATCTATGTTTGAGGACAACCCAAGGGCAATATAGATACTGTGTTGTCAATCTAAATCCTATAGTTGTATCTACATTCTATGAAACATTGGAGAAGGAATATGGAACTGAGAATTATGGACCCCAAAATATTTGGAACTATGATGAGACAGGGCTGCAAGCTAGGCAGAATGGTGCAATGAAGGTGCTTGCCAGAAAGGGCAGCAAAAGTGTTGCATATATTATTGTGATCACCTTGCAAATCTACACAAAGTTCAAACTCCATTCTATGGATTAGTTCATGCAAACTTACTAGTTACTCCTATGAAATAATGCATCATGCCTTCATAAACAAGATAACAATACAAACTAATTGAGAGCATAAAAACAAGATGCATATCTATCCCATAGTGGATTGGTGCTTCTTTGATGTGGAAAGAAGCCCTTTCCCAATCCTTGATCAAGCTAAGCTAAATGATGAAATTGCTATGAATTTGATATGAAGATGGTGTGGACAAGATTAGCTCTCCATTGAAGAGATTAACCTTGTCTCAGATTGTGGAGTTGTGGAGGATTTGCTCAAAGTTGAAGCTTCTATTTAAAGATTTTGAAAGGCTAAGAGTGCTCAACATGGAGGATGTGGGACTAAGATTGGACAAATGAGAGGAAGACACTTGTCAAGTGGTGAGTGGTTGATGCATGTGCAATATTTGGGAAGAGTGCCCATGAGAAGGAGAATTTGAATTCAAATTTTGCAATAAATTTAGAGAGGGGGACAAGAAAAAGAACAATAAATGCAATGTTGGAGGGACAAATCAACTTGTCATGTTGAGTGAAAATGAGGGTTTAAATAAATCATTAAATTGATTTATTTGTGCAAGTGGCTAAATCTAGAGAATGCAAGTGGGTGGGTTAGGTTAGGCTAATTAGAATTAGGTTAGCTTAATGATGATTAGGTGAGTTTGACTTTTAGGACTTGGATATTTGATTTATTTAAATCAGAAAATGATGTAATATGATTTGGGATTTGATTAAATGGTCATTTGATTTATTATAACGTTGATGATAATGTTTATTTGATTTTAAAATAAATGACCTTAGGAGATTAATGAGATTACCTGATGAATGGATGAAGGTGAACTTGATTAACTGAATGAGTGGATGCACGTGAAGCTTGCTTTTCTTGATGAATGCATAATGCTAATTTTGCATGTCTACATTTTTCCCCTCTTTGAAGCAATGTACTTGTTGCGTTGGTTCAAAGAATAAACTTGCCGCGATCAAAATTCAAAAAATTTCTAATTTTTCATATGCCCCAGTGGAAAGAAGTACACTAGTACGTTTCCCCCTCAAGAGATCAAGCGAAAAGATTTGATTTGAGGGTCGATATCGCGATAAAGAGGTTCAAAATGGATGGTTATGGAAAATGATGCAAATGAGATGATTTCAAGATGCTTAGAATAACAAATCTATATTATCTTAAACAACTTAAATGATGATATGATATGAGATGGATGAGATTGATGATGTGAATGATGTTGTAATTATGCAATGGATGATTTATGAGATGCTTAGACTAACAGATCTATATTATGAAGATGATACAAATGCAATGCATGTGAAATGATCGATGTTTCCTATTATGTATGATATGAATGATATGTGGTATGCTGGTCAATGGTTTGTGGATGTAGGATGGATGCATGATGGATGCCTTGGTGATGATGACAAGAGGATCTCACAAGTCCATGATCTGACGAGACTTTATTAGAGATGATGATGATGATGATGGTGATAAATGATGATGATGATTGCTTATCAAGGATTGGGATTTTAAAAGGCCTACTTACCTTATGTTTGATTACACACGTAGATACGATGCATCAAGGTATAAAGAACCAGGATGGCGTTGTACCTAGTGCGATGGACTTTGACTCGACAAAAAAATAGGAGTATTCTTGTTCACACTTGACATACGGAAACCTTGATAGGACGTACCTAACAAAGCAAGTATTCTCCAAGTTATTTTACAAGAACATCCAACAAGCATAGCAAGACAAGATAATGATTGTTACCCCATTCCTATCTCTCTAAATCCTTCATTCAGATATCATCGAGAGGTCCTTGGACTAAGCGCAATAAGATAAGTCAAAAGAAAATACCAAGTATGCAAACAAGCCAATGTTCTTCATACCTTCAGCTAGAGGGATGTTGTTTTGATAGGATAAGGATCTAAGGTGATATCCCAAAATGATGCCCATTGTCAGAACAATATATGCTAGGACATGCATTGTATAGGATGATGATGGTTTGATAAGTTGATTGATAGGCTGTTGATATGAGGTCGATTGACATGTTTGAAAATGATCAAGACTTTGATTTTATTTTAAAGATTTGTTGTTTGCTTTTGATTTTACGATTGAAGCATGCTTTTGCCAATTGTTGTGATTGTTTCTATTTGTTTTGCCAAAGGATGAAAGTAACGACCAATTTATTATGGATGATTGATTATTGTGGGTGCAAGCGAGATGAGACAGATGGATTTTTTTCAAATATTTGGATGTTTTTGACGTTTTGAAATGTTTTGAGGCTATTTTTGGTTTTAATGTTTTGGATTTTGATGTTTTTGAATGTTTTGGATTTTGATGTTTTGAATGTTTTGATTTTGATGTTTTGAATGATTTTGATGTTTTCAAATGTTTTGGATTTTGATGTTTTTTGAATGTGTTTGGATTTTGATGTTTTTCGAATGCTTTTGGATTTTGATGTCTCGGGGGCTAATTAGAGATTAGCCTTTCCTACGTTTAAGCTCAGAGACGACGTAGTTTGGATTTCCATGTTTTTGAAGTTTTTCTATTTTTGACTTGTTTTTGAATTTTGATATGTTTTGAATGTTTTTGGATTTTCTGATTTTCTGATGTTTTTGGATTTTTGCATGATTTTGACGATTTGGATATGGATATGTGTGACGATATCAGTGCTCTATTTGGGATTTGGTTGAAAACCAAGCTAAGGTCGATCAATCGGGTCGATGGATTGATGATAATGATAACATTGTTGAGGATGCACAACAATGCAATGATTGATTGATCAAGATTGACAATGATAACATTGTTGAGGATGCACAACAATACAAGGATAGTGTTAACCAACACAATGATTAGGATGGATATCCCAAGATGATGGATTGATGATGATTTCATCAAGACTGATGATGATAACATTGTTGAGGATGCACAACAATGCAAGGATAGTGTTAAGCAACACAAGGATATCCTGATAATTTCTTGATTGGATTTGATTGATCATGATTGATGAAGCTTGGTTTGAAACAAAAGATGTTTGAATGATTTGATGTGATGGTGACGTGCAAATTAGATGTGACTGATATTGATTTTTTTGATTGATGTTCGATGAAAGATGAAGCTTGATAAGGAACTTCTTCTCGTCAAAATATGACATGGGCTAGTGATTTTTTCTCACAAGTGGTGGACCAATTTGATTTCACGTTTGTCAATTTCGAATCGCCACATAGGTTAAAGGATATAGATCAAGATTTATTCTTGAAGCAAGATGTATATATCTGCCCCCAATGTCTAGCAATGTATGGAATGTGATGGGTGGATGCTTGAAGAGGTGTATGGATGGATGGATAAGGTAAGTATGCAAAGGATGCCAAGGATTATCTTGCGATAAGATAAGGTGTTTAGATAAAGAATGCTCATTTTGATAATGCTTCATGGCTCAGATAATGCTGAATAGGACAAGCTCAATGAAAATGACCCATGTCAAGATGTTTTACCATAAGCAAACATAAAGTGTGCACCAAAATTTGTCAAGATATGTGAGCACCTTGCAAATCTGCACAAAGTTCAAACTCCATTCTATGGATTAGTTCACACAAACTTACTAGTTACTCCTATGAAATAATGCATCATTCCTTCATAAACAAGATAACAATACAAACTAATTGAGAGCATAAAAACAAGATGCATATCTATCCCATAGTGGATTGGTGCTTCTTTGATGTGGAAAGAAGCCCTTTCCCAATCCTTGATCAAGCTAAGCTAAATGATGAAATTGCTATGAATGTGATATGAAGATGATGTGGACAAGATTAGCTCCCCATTGAAGAGATTAACCTTGTATCAGATTGTGGAGTTGTGGAGGATTTGCTCAAAGTTGAAGCTTCTATTTAAAGATTTTGAAAGGCTAAGAGTGCTCAACATGGAGGATGTGGGACTAAGATTGGACAAATGAGAGGAAGACACTTGTCAAGTGGTGATTGGTTGATGCATGTGCAATATTTGGGAAGAGTGCCCATGAGAAGGAGAATTTGAATTCAAATTTTGCAATAAACTTAGAGAGGGGGACAAGAAAAAGAGTAATAAATGCAATGTTGGAGGGACAAATCAACTTGTCATGTTGAGTGAAAATGAGGGTTTAAATAAATCATTAAATTGATTTATTTGTGCAAGTGGCTAAATATAGAGAATGCAAGTGGGTGGGTTAGGTTAGGCTAATTAGGATTAGGTTAGCTTAATGATGATTAGGTGAGTTTGAATTTTAGGACTTGGATATTTGATTTATTTAAATCAGAAAATGATGTAATATGATTTGGGATTTGATTAAATGGTCATTTGATTTATTAAAATGTTGATGATAATGTTTATTTGATTTTAAAATAAATGACCTTAGGAGATTAATGAGATTACCTAATGAATGGATGAAGGTGAACCTGATTAACTGAATGAGTGGATGCACGTGAAGCTTGATTTTCTTGATGAATGCATAATGCTAATTTTGCATGTCTACAATTATCCCAAAGAGTTTGGAGTGGATCACAATTTTGGCTTGTGTAAATGTTATTGGTCAAAAAAATATAGGCTAAATTACTTATTTAAAATCAAAAATCAAATCCAAAACTACATAATCAAGTATGATCCAGGAGCGTTTATGGTTGTTAAGCCTCATGCATGGATAACAAAAGAAATTTTTGTGAGATGGATAAAATATTTTTCCCTACAAGTACTTGGGGGTTGCTCACCCAACCATAGACACCTCATATTTGATGGCCATGGAAGGCATGTAGCGGTTTCTACCATTTCCAAAGCAAGGGCACTGGGCATTAACTTACTTACCCTACCAACCCACACATCACACATGCTACAATCACTTGATGTGAGTGTATTTTCCTATTTCAAATCACATTTCAAAAGGGAAATAGTAACATGGAGTACTATACATCCAAATTTGGAGATAAGAAGGGAAGAATTGGCTACACTTGGCAACCTTACTTTTGAGAAGGCATTGACTATTAGGAACATAACAACTAGGTTCAAGAGGAAAGGTATTTGGCCTCTTAATCAAAATGCATTGTTTAATGGCATGAGGCCTAGTAATACATTTCAGTTTGCTACCCCTAAGGAAGCATATGCTACTAAGAACATTCTTAGTCTATCTAGCAATGGTTTGCCACAAATCAAGGGTGATTGTACAGATGGAACAATAGAACTTGCAAATAATCAAATTCCACTTGAAGCATTCGAATGTGTGGACCCCCAAATTCCATCACAAACTTCAATTTTGACAGACCACCAATCACCACCAACACAATTTTGGGAGAGCAAAATAGTATTGCAGACATCTCCCTTTCCCTAGTGAGTCCACCTAAGGAGCACTCACAGTTGTTAGAGGGTGTTGCAAATGTTGGAATTAATTTTCATGTGGAGCTAGATCAAATTCTTACAATGCCTTCTCCACCACACACCATGGGCCCAAACACCTTAGTTCAAAATTATGTTGATTGGGGAGATAGTCAGGCTAAGCAATTAGGAAATGAATTAGACGACACAACTATTCAAGTGCAGAAAAAAATTATGAGGATTCAATGGAGTCATTGGGAGGCCAAACAACATCACACCTCTCTTGATTCTTGAATCTACCTGGTCATGTAGTCAAAGACAAGTCTAATCAGGTGGCTGACCATGGTATTAAACTTTTGATAATAATAAAAAATTCTATTTGAAAGCTAATTTTTCTCCCATTTATTTGAAAAATCATATCTTGGTCCTATTGGAGCTTGATTTCATAGACCTCAATATTTACAAAATCCACCTAAGTCTTACCCTATTTTACCCATCAATTATATATCCAATCTGAAAGAGCTTCAATGGCTCCCTTTGTTGAAAATTCTAAAACCCCCATAAAACATATCTTGTATCTATATCACTCAAGTTTCTAAGTGAAAATAGGACCAAGTTAAAACCATTGACAATTTCATGATTTCACAAACTTGTTGAAAGGCCGACAAATTAAAAAAAACAAGTTCATGAGTTCACAAACTTGCCAAAAATCCTAGAGAAAAGTGTTAAGTATCAATTTGTCAATGTTTTTTGTGAGTTTGTGCACTCACCAAAAAGTTGACAAGAAAGGGTCAAGTTTGAAAGTCCAATGAGTTCACAAGCTCACCAAAAAGCTAACAAGGTTCATGAATTGCCAAAAACTTTGAGAAGGGATAAAGAAGAGAAAGAAAATGGCTAAGGAAAGAAATTTATTCTTGTTGGAAAGTTCATGAGTTCATAAATTGTCAAAAAATACAACAAGAGAGAAATAATTTTAAAATAAAAGTGGCTAAGGAAAGAAACCTTTTTTGGTAAAAAAATAAGCGAGTTTTTTTACCTACCAATTCCTAACAATATGTTTATAAATTTTTCCTCTTGTATTGAGCAATAATGGATCTTGACCACACATTTATTTATATTTACATTCAACAAGAATATAGCCCCAATTGAAATGAGTGGATTATTTTGGTCAATAAAGCCTAAGGATGTGTCAATTTTCCTCTATGGATTGAGTAAAAGTGTTACACATTAAAATGAGCAAACTTCTTAGGTCACAATAAAGCCTAACCATGTTTGTATTTTCCTTTATATTCAACAAGAATAGAGGCTTGATTAAAGGATTGCATTGAGCAAGAATGGAGCTTGAAAATGTGTGTTTATCTTTACATTCAACAAGAATGTAGCCCCAATTGAATGAGTGGGTTGTTTGGGCCAATAAAGTCAAACAATGTGCTTATTTTCCTCCATTGAGTAAAAATTTGTTATGCATTAAAATGAAAACAAAAGGTCACCAAAATATAATCATGTTTGTTTGTAAATTATTTTTACTTTTAAAAATAATAGATCCTTGATTAAACAAGTGTATTATCTATGTTGAAAATCCTAACTATGTGTCTATTTTCCTTCACAATTGCTAGGAAGATAGCTCCAATTAAACCAGTGCATTGTTTAGGTTGCAAAAACCTAACTATATGTCTATTTTTCTTCACATTTGACATCAATGGAGCTTCAATTAAATGATTGCATTGTCTAGATTGCAAAATCATAACTATATGTCTATTTACTTTCACATTCAACATAAATATAGGTCTAATTAAATAAGTATATCGTCTAGACTACAAAAGTTTAATTATGTGTCTATTTACCTTCATATTCAACAAAAATAAACCTCCAATTAAATAAATGTAATATATAGATGACAAAAATCTTGAAAAGAATGAAGAGCGAAAATAAAGATGCATAAAACAGAGCAACTATAGATGAGAAAACATAAAGGAAATATGACACCAGGATTTTATCATGGTTCACCAAAATATGGCTACATCCACACTGAGTAGAGGAATCTTATTATTCTCAACAGTAACTGTTACAAAAGAGAAGTGCAACATAAATAATGTTGCAATTTACACCAAAAAATAAGAATATGAATAGACAATGAATGGAGGGGAAAAGAAAGATGTGTTTGTTGGGCTTCAATTCTCAAAAATCTCTCACTTGAACTCCAACGGATGCTGCAACTCGCCAACCATTCCCATGCTCTAAATTTATTTTTACTTCTTAACTAGACCAAGAGAAGTCCTGGCACATTCAAACTTCTCTTTTCCTACAACTTTGGTGAAAATATATGCCATATTGACCTTTGTGTCAATTTTGACAACCTTTAACTTGCCCTCTTCAACCACATGATGAATGTAATGAGAATGTGTGTCAATATGTTTTGAATGCCACCTAGATGAATGATTGTGAGCCATAAAAATGGCACTGCAACTATCACAAAACAAAATATAAGCACTTTGTGGACATCTCAAATCACTAAACAAGAATTGTAACCAAATCATCTCCCTAGCACCTTCAGAAAGAGCCAACGACTCAGCTTCGGTAGAAGAAAGAGAAAAAAAATGTTGCAGTCTCGAGAACCAAATAATGCCTACACTAGCAAACATGAAAACATAGCTAGTGGTAAACCTTCATTTATCTAAATCTCTGCCAAGATCAGAATTAGTGAAACCTTGTAGCTGAATATTATTTCCACCAAAACATAAAGTATAATCAGTAGTACCTTTAAGATACTTTAAAACTCATTTGACTGCTTCCCAATGAGACTTTCTGGGATTGCTCATGAACCTGCTCACAACTCCCACTGCATGAGCAATGTCAAGATGAGTGGAAACCATGGCATACATAATACCGCCAACTACAGATCTATAAGGAATGGTCTCCATAAAATATTTATCCTCTTGTGTTTTTGGAAACAAATCAAAAGACAAATGAAAATAAGTAGCAAGAGGAAGAGAAACAACTTTTGCATCAGCCATACCAAATCTATCTATAACCTTTTCAATATATGCCTTTTGTGATAACATGATTCTTTCTTTCATAGAAAACTATGCAACTAATTGTGTTTTTAACTCAGAAACAATCCTTTGACTAGTCCTGGCTACCAACATGTCATCAATGTAGAGCAAGAGAATAACAAATTCACTAGTAGGAAGCTGCTTGTAATAAACACATGGATTCGATTCACACCTGATAAAATTATACTCAATCATGAAGCAATCAAACTTAACATACTATTGTCGCAGGGCTTGCTTGATCCCATACAAGCTATGCTTCAGCCTACAATAAATATGTTCCTATCCTTGTTGTTTAAAACCTTTCGGCAGCTCCATGTACAACTCTTCATCAACATCACCATGTAAAAAAGTTGTCTTAATGTCCAATTGGTCAAGTTCAAGATCCCAAACTACAACCAAACCCAAAACTACCTGAATTGTGTTCATTAGATCACAACTGGAGATAAAATTTCATTAAAATCAATTCCTTTCTATTGATCATACCCTTTTACAACCAGCTTGGCACAATAACGTTTCTTTCCTGCATCTTCTTCTTTCAACTTATACACCCAATGATTTTTCAAGGGTCTGTGATTAGGTGAAAGTGACACTAAATCCCAAGTTTTATTAGCCTGCAATGAACTCATTTCATCTTGAATTTCATCATGCCATTTTGCAGAATAACTTGCTTGACAAGCTTCTTTGAAAGTAGCTTGTTTAGTTTGATCAGAAATTAAAAGTTTTGGCTTTGCCTCTTCTGAATACAATAATTCATAATCAAAAAATTTTAAAGGACGTCTCCTCTCCCGGGTAGACCTCTGTAATTGAGGACCTTCCTGTTACAAATTAGAATCATCTAGATTCATTCTCTGGAATTTAGTTTGAACATTCTATATTTCATTTGGAAAAATACCTCTATTTCAAGGTCTACCTCTACTAACAGCAGTTAGGGCCTCACCTAAAGAAGTCTCTTGGTTCTTTCTTCGTATATCTTCATTGAGGAGAGTAGCTGCAACATCATCAAACTTCAATTTATTTTTCGCAGCCATAGAAGTACTCACATCCATAACAAGTCCCTCCCAGCTATTAGGTAGCGAACACAACAATAAAATTGCTTTAATTTCATCATCCAGGCTAATGCCCACTGAAACTAATTGAGTAACCAATGTGTTAAATTCATTAAGGTGGTTGGACATAATTCCACCTTCTTTCATGTTTAGGTTATACAACCTTTTCATAATAAAAACTTTATTAGACACTGACGCCATCTCATACATCAAAGAAAGTTTATCCCACAATTCCTCCAAAGTTCTTTCTATTGAAACATTAAATAGTACATTACTGGACAGTGAGAGGAAAATTGTAGCCTTTGCCTTCCTATGCAGCGTCTCCCACTCTTCATCAATCATTGATCTTGGCTTCCTTGCTTTCCCATCAAGCATAAGTGAAGGTCTTACTTTATCAGCAATGACTCCATTTGCACCTTCCATAAACCGAAATTCTAACCCAAGAATTTCTCCATCTTCGCTTCCTCCATAATTCAAGAAATTCATCACCAATTTCCCAATCAGCTATACCGTCACCATACAGCTCTGATACCAATTGAAAAGAATGAAGAGCGAAAACAAAGATGCAAAAAATAGAGAAACTATAGATGAGAAAACATAAACGAAATATGACACCAGGATTTTATCGCTGTTCACCAAAATATGGCTACATCCACACTAAGCAGAGGAATTTTATTATTCTCAATAGTATTTGTTACAAAAGAAAAGTGCAACATAAATAATTTTGTAATTTACACCAAACAATAAGAATATGAATAGACAACGAATGGAGGGAAAAAGAAAGATGTGTCTATTGAGCTTCAGTTCTCAACAAATCTAACTATACCCTACTAGGGGAGAAGACCCAATAGCCGCCCCCCATTGAATAACCGCCACCTCCATGTTCACTTAACCCCCCAAAAAAAATTTCACTTTGATCCATTAAAAAAATTTATGTTATTGAATAACTAATTACAAAAACACCAATAGCCGCTCATTAAGTGCTAAAGTGACTGATTTAAGTGGATTTTAAGTGCTAAAATAGCTATAATTGATTGAAATTATAGCGAGCGGCTATTGGGATAGCCCTCTAAAAGGTGACTTTTTTACCTCTGCGCACATATTCAACGCTCCCGCACTCAATCGAATTGCCCAAAAGCTGAAACCTTAGTTATAAGCACTTAACTCATGTGCGAAAAAAACCCATAATTTTTTTTTCCGATTCGACATACGATTTGAATTCTACGGTTGCGCGAAGTTATCCCTGGCGGCTACTGGGTCTTCTCCCCTAATGTTTAAATTCAAGAAAATGAAAATCTCCAATTGAAACAAACCTTCCATTCACATTGAGTGAGACAATTTTCCTTTGCTTAAACCCTTCTAATAGAAAAAGAGATAGTCTATAAAAAATGTAAGGCCCTTTAAATAAAGTTTATGGCCCTTGGAAAAGACTTTCCCTTCTCTTTAAACGTCTATGTTTGACAGATTCCACCTAGAGTGCTTGAAGTGCATTCCATAGAGCTCGAACTTCATGTAAACCATTCTGTTATGATATTTATGATAGGAGATTCACACAATTTTCTGACAATGCCTTTATTCCAGTGGGCCATCCCTCGTCGTACCCATGTGATGAGATTTATTTTACCAACTTAAGAATGCCACGCGTCATCTGAATATTTATCCAGCAGCACCACTAAGTTGCGTTGTAACCATGGCGTCCACTAAATACTATAAATTTTCCTTCGCTTCCCACCATTTTTACACCCAAAACTATTTTACTTTGGTAGTTTTGTATTTTCTATGAAGTCTTTCTCTTTGCAATGGTAGAGGAAAATGTAGCAAAGCATCAAGATTGTGGGCTATTCATCTTGATTGGGAAGAAGAAAGAAGAGGAGACACATCAGCAGCATCTGTAGGGAGAGGGACACAAGGTAGGTGTAGCTCTAAATGAGCGGGGACAAGTAGGTGCGGTTCACCCTATGCCTATGTCTCTTGGCCACGTAGGTGAGGCTCACCCTACACCTGTGTCTCATTGCCACTTGGAGGAGGGAAACTTTGATGGCAAAGGTGAGAAGAAGACACATGAAGGGGGGCACAAGGTTAAGCTACATCACACAAATAGCTCTTCTTCCAGTTCTGTAAGTTTTATATTCCATTTTCTGTAACTGGAGATAGATTATTTTCGTTGTTCTTCATAAAATGATCATACATTCCATTTTTTCTTCCACTTAGTTTGTTCATTTGGATTTGTTGAAATGAATGTGTTTACAGTCTAGCAATAAGGAAAAAGATGAAAATGGGGAGAAGAAGAAGAAAAAGAAGGGTGGATTGAAAGACAAGATAAAGCTTCCCAGACGACATGAAAAGAAAGAGAAAGATGACGGTCATGGAAAAGTTGAAGAACATGAAAAGAAAGAGGAAGATGAATGTCATGGCAAGGCTGAAGAACAGAGTGAAAAGAAGGGTTTGATGGATAAGATCAAAGAGAAGTTTCTTGGACACCACAAAGAGGAAGAAAAAGGGCATTGAAAAGCAACTCGTTTCTTTGGCTAGTTTTATCACATGTTAAGTTGTGTGTAGCTACGTGTGTTTACTATATTTTGGTTTGAAGCACACTGTGGATTGTGTGTATGTTGTGTTTATCTTATATATATAATAAGAATGCAATGGTTGATGTGGCTTTGTAATTGGAATGTTTTGTTGAGAAATTGGAAAGTGTATAGGGTTTTTACACTTGTTGTTTTTCCATAAAAACTTTGGGTTGGCAGTTTACTCACAGCTTAGATAATAATTTAAAAACACTCTTATTAAAAAATTAGATAATAAATCCACACATATATTAAATATACTCAAATTTGTCAAATCGTCCTCAAGCAAACTATAAGAAATGTATTAAATACACATAGATTATATACCATTCAGTCACCAAATTAGATTATAGGAAACTTCATGGGACAATTTGTAGAATAAATTGTCAAAACAAACACATGTTAATATAACAACCTAATAAGAAGATTGAGCTGAAAGGAAAAGCTACACATGATCTCATCCCTGTATATAGTTTGACATTTTGACAGATATTTCCAAGACCCTGCAATTAAATTATATGCCATGAAGTGTTCCATGGTAGTCTATTCTCTCTGAGAGCTTAATTGAAATTATATGCCATTAAGTGTTCCACAGTCTAAATCCAAATTTTCTTGGTTCACACATTGATCACTGCTAACATTGACCAATTTTGTAAACAAATAATTTCATTAAACAAACTATCTACTTTCTATGTTATTCGAGGCCAACATCCCAACTCTCTAATTCTAGTGCATTTTTGGATCATCGCCAAATTCTATTTCTATAGGACCTTTCTATGTGCATCCATTGGAGATAGATAAAAAAGAAGAATGCCCATATTCTTCATAAAATTGTTAACTGTGCATTCAATTAGTAATGAAGCATTAGTGATCACATAGAACCTCAACAATGGCCGGAAAAAAATGTTATAAAGGGTCTAAACAATAGAAGATCTTCTAACCAAAATAATCTTAATGATGTTCAAGCCCTCCCTACTCTAGATATGTAACATATAAACATCTTTCAAAGGAAATTCTCTATTATTGAATAGCTTCCAATAAAAAAAACTGTAATTAAAGGCATGTTAGTTAGTAGAGTATCTCAACAGTTGGCCCAAATAGTTCAAGAAATCCTTTGGAGTATTCAATGACCACAAAACACATTTAGCAAATAAGCCATGGATTCAAATTCCAAGGTACCTTCAAACTTAAAGAAGACATGGTTTTGTCATTTTAGGCCATGAAGAATTGTCATTGCCAAATATCTTTCTTCAAAGGATCCGAACAAAGTACTTTTCATGTTCAAAATTTCTATGAAATAATAAAACCCTATACCCTTTCCATGAGGAGGATTATTGGATAAATTTAGTGCATCATGAACAGGATTGCCTAAAAGGAGACATGATTTATCATGCTTTCAAGGTAGAACTATACTAAAAGCTAGTAGTACTGTAGAATATTGGAAAATAAATCTCCTTCATTTTGATAAGAGAACACACCATAGAAAACATTTCCATTTTTCAATGGAAAGTAAAACACTAAATCAGGGCTGAGTATGCTTATTTAGATGTAGATTCATTAAATGCTTTGTTTTTCCTAATCTTGAAGCATTTTGTGCTCTAGGAAAAAAATGTATCGCTACATATGAGTTTAAAGCATTTTGTTTCAGCCTTGTGTTTGTAACAACCAATACCATTATTAACATGTAACACTTTTTCTCTTTTATTAGTGTAACCAATAGATATACCATAAGCTACCAAACGAAAAGAATATGCGAACATCTGTGGCAGCCCTCATATGATACAAGTGTTAAAATATTAAATGTTGGAACATCTCTAGTAGGTCTCATATTTTGTTGGGGACAGGTTGAATGTAATTGCTTGTGATGAACCTGTAGCTAGAAGGTCTATATTTGATATCTAGTTTATGTCCAAAATTCATTCTTTCGAAATGTAGTAATGTGGTCTCTTAGTAATGAACCACAATTAAATAGCTTAAATATATGAAGTAAACATAATAAGTTTTGAAAGCTTCAATATGAGTTAATAAGAACAACAAGATTCCAATAGTGACAAAACTTAGGTGATAGTTGCAGCCAAGATTACAACAATTAACACCTGGTAACAAATTATAATCATTGATAGTTGTAGCCAAAATTATAGCATTTAGAGAAAAAAATTAAAAATAAGAAAAGAGCAGGTGATCGTTGCAAACAACATTGCATTAAATAGTATATGGAAAGAAATTATAATCACTGATAGTAGCCAATATTACAATAGTAACACATGTAGATTCAACCATCAAACTTCATCTTCTACTTAGAAAACAATAGGTGAAAAACACATTGTAGTCACACACGTATATTTATTAAAAAATTGAGTGTGGTTCCTTAATTCTCATGCTTGTATCGTACAATGGATTTAATAATTTGATCAGACTCTCAAAAAAAATCCAGAGCAACAAAACCAGATTCAAAAACACAGAGAATTGGTGCGTAGCAAACAAAAAGCGTTTGGTTTAGAAGATTTCTTTATTCAATAAAAGAATTATCATCGAAAGCAATCTATTGAGCACAGGATCTAAAATGTCATCATTGTAAGAACATGAGAAAGGGCATGAATCCTAAAATTCTAGAAAGAAAAAAATATGATTTAAATATATGAGAATATGAGAAAGGGCATGAATCCATAAATTCCATCGCATAAAAAGCATATTGCAGGTGTGTTATGAGTTGATTTATAGAAAGGCATGCCTCATTTTTTAATAAGCTTACTCTTGATAGAAATGCCACACACTTAAATGGTTGAAAGCAAGAAAATGAATATTCCTCTATTTTGTAAATAAGCTATAATTTTGTTTTCCAATAATAATCTTTTAAGAAGATCTATGTGTATGGAGTAGGTTGTTCTGTAAAGGTTAGTAAATTGCATGAGAAATAGTAAATTGTAAAGGAGGTTAGATTTCATAGGCAGAGTGGCTAACCTTTAGGAATGTGCAATGGCATTGTGTGTTCAAGGGTTTTCATTGGATAGCATGAGTAAGTGATCCTCCTTTTGTTTATGTCGAGCAACACAAGATCTTTGATTCATGCGTGCATATCTTTGAAAGGAGAAGGTTGGATTGATTCTCAACCCTGCTAGTGAACAGACTTTAGAAATAGTTGTGAATGTAAGCCCTTGCTGGTCGATGTCATCGATGTTGAAAGTTTCCTTTTCAAGTGTAAGCCCTTTTGATTTGTGTATTTTCAAGGCCAAAGCTATTTTCAAGGGAATTTGATGATGAAGATCATGACTCATAGGGGCAATAGGGACATTTTATTGGGTTATTGAGATCCTAAGCAGGGCCTATGTATTTTTTGAATTGGACAACAACAAACAAGGGAAGTGAAGGTGGATTTTCACTGTCCTTGTAAAAGATAGCTTGGACTTGTCCAAGTCCACCATTGACAAAGCTTGTTTCCACCCATAAATTTGAACAAAGCATTACCTTTTGATGAACACATAAAAGGACCTTAGATTCTAGTTGTTCTTCATCTAGATTAGAGCATGGTGAACCTCATAGTTGCTCTACAGTTGTCAAGGCAATTGGAGTTGCCAAAGATAATAACATTCGCAAGTTATGTTGTGATACCATTTCATTGCTTGCGAAAAGATATATTGAGGGCAGGAACTCAGCTTGATCTGAATAAGGTAGAGTTGCAGTGGAGCTCGACATAAGAACCTGCCAATCTTCAACTGTAGGAACTACATTTCACAAATTTGAGAGGACATTATGGAAGGTAACTTGTGTTGGGTCCTCTCTGCTTGCCAAAATATTTTTCTTAGTGTTACGACTGTTGTGAAGCTCTACCATAGAGAACCCCCATATGAGGTAGAGGTATACATAGGAATGTTTGTGACTGGTGGTAGTTTCCAAAGGTCACCGAAGAGCATGATTGAGCATCCTCCAAATGGGAATTGGTTGTGGTTGGGGAATGCTTCACGTAGCCTCATGTCAATACTTTCAAGTAATATGGGGCCAATGAAGCTCATTTCATCTATAGAAATGTAGTCAATGAAGTACATTTTTTCCTGGAAGGTTGCTAGTGTTTGTCCTTGTAGGGGGGCAATATGTTTGATAGGTATGCATAGGCACTAGTACAAAAACAACAATATATGATTAAATAAACTACTAAAAATTGCATATAAATGACTAATTTTGGTCACGTGACCATTAGTAGTTTATTGTCGGTATTTATAACACAACCAAATTTATGACTAAACTATTTGTCATTTATCTAGTCATTGATTTGTTCATTGATTTAGTCATTGGTTTAGTCATTAATTTAGTCATTGATTGTTGTTAATTGGTCATTTATTTAGTCATGGTAGTGATTTATTTAGTCATATATTTAGTCATTAATTTAGTCATTGATTATTGTTAAATGGTCATTTATTTAGTCATAATAGTCATTTTATTTAGTCATGGTAGTCATTATAGTCATTTATTTAGTCATGGTTTAGTCATTTATTTAGTCATTTATGAACTAATGCTTTCAGATGTGTATGCAAACTCTTATGTTTGGAGAATGCTATTACAATAACTAGCTTATGAAATTGCAAACCAAGAGAAAATTATATTGTGATTGAATAATATAAAAATTTAAAGCTCTTATGTTATTAAAACTTCAGCAAATTTGGGATTGAAACAACATTGGAAAATAATTTTCTATATATTCAAACTGTATATAAAATATGTTACAAAGAACTCTATATATAGAGTTTTGAATACAAAATCTTTTGCAGTATACAAACTGTTGATTTATTATACTTTGAAAATTAAAAAAAATTAAAACTAAATGGTGTGAATGTATGTCTTCAGTGATGCCACTATTGCACACAAGATGGGCAGTAAATGCATCTAGTAAGGCACTGGTTTTGCATTTTCTCCTTGCTCTATACCTATGCATAATAAAAAAAAAACATATTACTAGGTAGCATAAACAACGAATATCTTAAAAGCAAATACCCATAAGCATTAGAGTAAGTCTAATAAATAAAAATGCATAGAATTAATGATATTACAAAAGAAATGCACTTGCAAAAGAATTAATATCAGAGTAATATCTTAAATATTACTATTTTATCACAACAATATCTCCTTGCTATGTACTGTCCATCAACATATTACTAAATAGTTGTAAACAATGAATATCTTAAATGCAAATACCCATAAGCATTAGAGTAAGTCTAATAAATAAAAATGCATAGAATTAATGATATTGCAAAAGAAATGCATTTGCAAAAGAATAAATATCAAAGTAATATCTTAAATATATTACTAGATTATCAAAATAAGTCTAATAAATAAAAAATGCATAGAATTAGTCATATTGCAAAAGAAATGTATTTGCAAAAGAAATAATCTCTACTTTTTCGATTTTGGATTCAATTATTGTATTATTCTTTAAATCAAATCACCACAATATCTTGAAAAATTAAATTTCATTCTAAATTTAAATTAAATTTTAATTTCTAATTTAACAATTACTAATTTAGATATAAAAGCAACCTTTCTTTTTTAGTTTTTATTTTCTAATGAAAAAAAAAACTAAAAAAGAAAAAAAAACTAAGCTAGTAATAAAATTACTTAAAAAATTTCATTCTAAATTTAAATTAAATCCTAGTTTCTAATTTAACAATTACTAATTTAGATATAAAAGCAACCTTTCTTTTTAGTTTTTCTTTTCTAATGAAAAAGAAAAACTAAAAAAGAAAGATTGCTTCAAAAAAACTAAGCTAGTAATAAAATTATTTAAGAAAAACTAAAAACTTCAATTTATTCTAAATTTAAATTTCATTCTAAATTTAAATTAAATTCTAATTTCTAATTTAACAATTACTAATTTAGATATAAAAGCAACCTTTCTTTTTTAGTTTTTCTTTTCTAATGAAAAAGAAAAACTAAAAAAGAAAGATTGCTTCAAAAAAACTAAGCTAGTAATAAAATTATTTAAGAAAAACTAAAAAAATTATTAGAATGTCTCCTGGTAACTAAAATTCTATTGTAATAAAATTATTTAAGAAAAACTAAAAACTTCAAAAAAACTTAAATGTATATTATCAACTTAGTGAATGGAACATACACTATGAAGCTATGAACGTGCTCAAAATTATTGAAAGCATTATGAGAATAAAAAGGGTTCAAGAATACAAGCCTAGATTATTTACAAAATCTACTTCAAGAAAAAATCTGAAAATGAATGAAAATAGGCCAAAGATTTCAAGAAATGCCAAAAGTTGTGATATTAAGTGGAAAGACGCTAAAACAAAGCCCTCTATTAAAATCAAGATTTCCAATAAATATAATAATTCTCTCAGTTATGAAGGCCCTCTATTAAAATCAATATTTCCAATAAATATAATAATTCTCTCAGTTATGAAGGTGCTCTCTGGGAATTCAAACACACTTTGGCTGCTCTTGTCGAATCTGTCATTCATCCCATTCACAATTAGACACTTTACTTGGATGAAGAGCATAAAAGAAAAATAAATAAATAATTTCAGGGCATGTCATTTATATAATTTTTGGAGTTTCCTTTGTGGAAACATCAAGTATACAAAAGTTTGTTTTATTGAGTATTGGGTCTCTACCACACAGCCATGAGGAAGAGAAAATGAACATAAAGAAAAATATCCAAAATGCTATGAAGGTCACGACCATTAGAACACAAAAAGCCCTCATAATAATGAAAATAGTAAGTTGAAAGTGCAAAGTTTTACATTTTCTATAGAAATAAAGTAACCCATCAAGATTTGTGTAGGGAGATACAAAGGTTTTTATCATATTGCCTCTACTGAGCTCGAATCAACCCTATTCTCATAGAAATTTAAGAGATAAGAATATTGAAACTTACACAAGATTGTTGTAAAGGAGACGCCCTCCAAAGTCTTTAGAAATGAGCCTCAAAGATACTCCAATGGAAGTCAAACAAAGAGGAGAGATATCAACAAATGGTAAGCAAAGGAAATACAACAGAAAAATACTCAGTCGCGACCAAGTGAGCTTGATAAAATGCTTCAAAATGGAGAATACTTTTCAGTTTCAAAACCAAAGACTTACCTCTGCAAGATTTTTTTTTTTTCGGAAAATCATCAGAAACAATAGAATGAGTCACCATTCCACTCTCAAACCCTACCTAGGCATGGAAGTGTTGAGTTTTCTCCAATAATACAAGTGAAAAATGGAATGAGTTTCTTCTCCAAAAATACATGTGAAAAATGAAATGAGATTAGGGCTCGGTTTCTTTTTGATTTAGGGTTTTTTCATTACCCTAGGCCCAATTGTTTATTTTTCACATTGTATTAAAGAAAATAGGTAACTTTTTATGATTTTTATTAGAAAAATCAAATACCATTGCCCACTTTCCCTCTTCATTTGATTTTGATTTCAAAATTAAATCTCTCACTTTTAAATATATTATAATATAAATATTATATTATATTATATTATATTATAACAATTATATTATATTATTATATAATATCAGTATTTAATATAATATTATATAATAATTTATATTATATAATATCATATTGTATTGTAATTTATTATTATAATATATTGTATTGTAATATAATATATTATTATTATTATATTATATTATAATACAATACACTTCCTCAATTCAATTTCTTTTAATTAACCACTTTAATATCATATTGTCTAATTTTTATGTGTGACTAATTATTTAGTCAACTTTATTTGTGTTTTGAAATGAAAGATAGCCCTCAAAATGCAATTGGATTGTTTAAATCATATTTTATTAGTGAAATTGACCACAATTTCTCTTTGATACATTTGACATGCTAACACAATAGGAAAATCAAACTGGCTTCAAATCATAGTTAAAAACATTAATGATTCATTAACATAATGAGTAATAAAAGTTAAAAAATGTAAATGCTAATTTTTTTTATAAAATATGTGAAGGCCTTAAGACTGCACCGAGAGCCAATGCCTTCCACGCAATAGGTATTTTTGGTGCATCAAGCAACCTAAGCGGCCAAATGGCCTGCTTAGGTAGGGGGTCCCATGAGGGGGGCTTAAGCTCTATGGATTATGATCAGATTCAAAAGAAAAAAGAATAGAGTAATAGTCATTTATTTAGTCATTTTTATTTGTTTGATATTAGTCATTTATTTAGTCATTTAGTTGTGATTTTACCCGATGACTAGATTAGTAACTTATAAATGATCAAATTAGTCATTTATTTGCCAAATTCGACTAGTGTTAGTCATGTGACTAAAAATTTTAGTCACGTAGTCATTTATTTGCCAAATTATACTAGTGAGGGCTAAGTGGATTGTTGACCCTTGGATGTTAAATTTCGCTACACCTATAGGTGCTAGAAGTAGTAATGGTGATGAGGAATTTTTGGGATGAATTGTTGATGGCAGATTAGATGGCTTTTATTAGGTGTGATTTTCTAGTTCTAGCAGTTCCTTGAACAATCATCTATAAAGGATTTTGCAAAGTACAAGTATTTAGATGAGAGAAAACTATATCAAATGCTTTCTTTTGTTGGACAAAGAGCTCAAGTTGGGTAGGGCTTGTGGGAAGATGGGGGAGTACAAATGTTTGGCAATTGGATTCGATGTAGGTAGTAGCATAGACTTGTTTTTGGGGACTTAGTTGGTAGGAGCTCCAATCATGGTGCAAGTCAATGTCATGATGACCAAGAATATCTAGTTCATCAAATTGAAAAGGAATGCTCAAGTATAGGCTTGATAATACTTGCCACTTAGATGGGTTCTTCTTGTGCACTATATCTTCTGGAATTGAAGAGGAGCTAGATTCTATATCTTCTTAAGGCTCTAAGCACGTGCGAAGCACATGCCAAGGATGGTAACTATCTATAAAACTCTCCCATTGTTGTATAATATGACTATTGGGCATTACAAACTCATTTTGAATGCGATGGAATGGTTTGTACAAAAGTAGTTCACTCCAACAAAATGATTTGAAGCAAATGTTGTCTCTTGTAGGGATGGAGGTGAAGCGTGGTGAGACATGAACAATGGCTTTAACATGGTGCTCTTTCCATTAGCTTTTCTTTCAGGATGCCTTGTAGGTACACTTTTAGGTGACCTCAATAAGTGACATAGCCTCTAAATAAATTGGACGAATCATGTAAGCATCAATGTTACTTGGGTAGGTGGTGGATGATTTAGATGAGAGCCATAGTCGTTGAAATTTTTTTGGTTCACATTTAAAGAGACAAAAGTCTTGCTACACAGGGAGAGTGGAAGTTTAAGCAAGAGGTCGAAAGTTTCTTGGGCTCCATTATCACGGTTGCTAAGAGTGTCAGCAAGCATTTTTTTGAAAGTTGGTGCAAGCTTGTTAGACTCAATATTGGTTGAAATACAATAAAGCATAGTGTGGTATGTTTCTGACTTGTTCTCTGCTTTTGTGGCATACTTAGCAATATACTTGAGGACTACATGGATGGAGACAATAGGATGGAAATCAATATTAGCTCTCCAAATAGAGAGGATAGATGGGTTGTGTTGATTTAAATGATCATCATTTTGAGCAATGGTAAATTTAGGTAGACCAGATTCATCAATGGAAAGGGTGAAAATTTCTTGCATGGGCCAAGGCACTTTATAATGACATTGTAGGGATTGGACATTTCTTCTAAGGAATGTCTGTAAGGTACACTTTATATTATGTTGAACACAATTGACAAGTTCAGTGTAGTTGATGATAGGGTTAGTTTGCATGATCATTGTGTTGTCCATTGAATAAGGGTCATCTGTAAGAGATCGACTAATTGCTTGATTCCTCGATAGTAGTGAGAAATGGTTATATGCACATATATGCCTATCAATGTAGGTAAGGGCATTTTGGACTACTTCAGGGTTGTCCCATTGTAGTTTCCCAACATTAGGTGCTGCTTGTAGCCAAAGGAAACCATGGATATGTGTGGAGCCTTTGTGTTGCCATTCGTACATCCTAATGGTTTGTGAAGGTTAGAAGGTATTCAAGCTGTAGAAAATGAAAGCTAGTGAGGGGAGCGATAATATACCTTTAACAATAGTCGGTTGCACCAAGTAGCTTTTCCAAAACCTTTTCATGAAATGTAGTAAATCTAAGATGCATATATTGGCCAGCAAGGTGTGGATTTTGAACAATGATTTTTATCCTCCATTTATAAGCAACTTGAAAATTTGAAGGTGTCAATGATGGCATAATACTGTGTAGGTTAGGCCATTTTGTATCAGCTGCACTAAGTGTAAAAAAAAGCGTTGGGAAACAAACTTGGATAACCATATCAGCAAACTCCCCTCTATAGCAGTTCTAAAATGATTGTGTTCCATGAATTTTCGATCCAAAGCACATGAGTTGTTCAACAATTTTGTCATCTGGTAGGTCCTTTAAACATTGGCAAAGATCATATATTGTTGCAAACGAGCATGGATTAATGTGCTCATGGAAAAACACTAATGTTGTGGACTAGCTGTGTTGACACATGATAATATTCAGAATGAAGTACCTAAAGCAGGGGTGCTAGCCAAACCTGTTATCAAAGTACTAGAGCAAGTGGAGAGCATATTCATGTAACTTAACTTTTTGGATGTGTTGTTGCTTGAAAGCGGTGATGCCTTTTAGAAACAAAGTTGGGAAAGGCATAACAAACAATCCTTCAGTGGTGCACTGATTGACGGGAGATGGTGAAAGGGGTGGCCAATCCATAGTTAAAATTGGTCAACCTTGACCTAATTACAATATAGAACGCAATTCTTCGACTTCCCTATGTGCTGGGGAAAGGTTAGCTACAAAGGAAGTAGAGGGTTCAATTTCCTCTTCAATAGGGTTGATGGTTGTAGTATCGTTAAGGTTAGAGCTTGTAGGTGGGGTGCTAGTAATTGTGGTAGTTGCAGATAGGATTTCGGAAATGTTAGTGGGAGCACTTGGTAGACATGCTAAAGCAGACACATCTAATTGTACATTTCTATAGTATGGGTCATGTGAGGTTTTATAATGTAGAGCCTCGTAGATGCGGCCTCTACTCACATAGAAGCTATAGTCTTGTTGGCCAATTTTTTTTCTATTAACCAATAAGATGTCTAGTTCATCTATACATCTAGGTAAGTGGGTAGCGATCATAGAGATATCTTGAGAGAAGCTAATAGTGCGTCCAGTATATTTTAGTTACTCTCCTTTTGCATAAGTGACTTGAAGGATTGGGTTGACTCTAACTATTAGCATCTCTTCGAATTGAGTTAGTCTTCGTAAACATGGAGGTTGCTCACTAGGATCCATGTTATTCCATTTGGAGAAACAATTGCCATTTTTTCAACTACACATCTGTAGCAAGTAGGCAGTCCAAGTACTAGTTTTGTCTTAATACCTAGATATTTGTCCATGCAAACTATACAAGTTGACATGATTGAAAGTTTGTCAATTGTAGAACAGAAGGAATATCTAGCAACAAGGAAGGTTTGACCAAAGTTTGGAGTCAGATCGAGAGGGGAGGGTGTAGTGGAGGATGGGATTATGGAAGTGGAAGTGCCATTAGCCAAGATTTTTGTATGTGCTTGTGTTATAGTATTGTCAGGTTGAAGGTGGGAGGATGTAGTGGAGGATGGGAGGGTGGAAGTGGAAGTGACATCAGCAATGCTTTGTTTCCTTTGCCATTTTCTTGTATTGATGACGTCTTTCTTCGCATGGTAGCAGGTGTGCTCTTGTTGGTTACGATGTACTCTTTTTTGTTGCAATCTTGAGTTTTCCAAATCCATTCAAAAATTGCTGCAAATTTACATAAAAATGCTAGAAATTAGAATTAAATTTTGTACTTGACAAAGACTAAAATAGTGAAGGTTAAAGGTATCTGAATGGATGCAATAATGTTGATTTTGGAAGAAAATCATTCACAGCCATTTGAAACAATTGGTAGGTGTAAGCATTAGTTGAAAGCAAACGATTTTTTAGATCTTATGAAACAACAAAATATACAAATGAATAAATGTTTTTTTTTTTTTTTTTGTGCTATAGTAAATGTTCTGAAACTTGAAAGGGATAAGAACGCGTATGTATTAAGTGAAAATGTAATTACGCTAACCGCTAAATGGTGATGGCATATGTAATTTAATAGTTTGCAATTATAGAATGGAAAAGCTTACTAAATAGTGGTAACTCCAAATTTAGCACAAAACATGTATATATGGAAAGATCTATATATGTTTTTCAAATTCAATAATGCAAAAAAGTTCTTTTTTTTTTTTATTATTTGTTGTGGTTACAAAAGGTGGATAATTGTATGTGATGCAATTAGCATACTTGAAAAGAGTACAATAGAAAATATAAGTGCACTTAATAGCTGTAATAACAATGCTTTGAGATTCATTGCCACTGAAAGTATTTGATTGGATGGTCAGTGCTATTCGGAACTTGTAGTTCAGAACTGTTCGCAAAATCTAACTTGCACCATTAGGTTCTGCTAGTATGAACTGCAAATCTTTTGTGCAAACTCCAAACAACGTTGTTGCTAGTTCTTCAAAAGCAGTGACATCAAGAAGATGACTTGTTCCCTCTTGCAAGTCCATCTTTAGCATGTAGCTAAAATCACATGTAGCCATCTCCGTAGAACACTTGGGGCACTTAAAAGAACTTGGGGTAATCTGTAGAACCTTTTTCTTACACTTTTTGTTGTCAACCATTTGAGGGCCTTAACACAAATATTTTGTTTTTCAAGAGAGGTTGGATTCACAATACTTGAAATAGGAATCAAATTTTCAAATTTGTTGGTTGATACTTGGCTCTTTGAGAGGGAAAGTGAAGGAAGGGAAATCCCTATAGTGGCATACCATGTTTGCAATGTTGAGGCTTCAACCAAGTTAGGATTGGTTACAATGGTTGTAGGAAAGATGGTTTCAATAGATTTTCTAGACCATGAGGTTATTTGACCACTTTTGATCAATATAATTGGTGGGTTGGGTTGTAGGGGAAAGTCAACTAGTTGCTTCCCTACAATTTGGCAATGGCTACCCCAAAGTGTGATATCAATGGTTTGGCCTAAATTTTCCATGATCATGGCTATAGCCATCCCTTTTGTGAATGGTTGATGTAGGAGAGATAGATAGAAGGACACCAATGATATCTACAAGGGAGTTAATGGGTAATGACATCAATGATTCAATGATTTTAATATGATGGTTGTGGGTGGGTATTGTGGACTCTATCCAAGTGGATGGATTGATGGTTGAGGAGCTGTGGAGGAATAATTCATATGGGTTGTGTCCACAATTGTATTTTGTGTTTTAGACTCTAATGTGACCATTTGAGATGACATAAGTTCTATTAGACTCTATCACATTGTAGAACCTATCTACAAGTTTGTTAAAGCAGGTTACATGTATCTTAGACCCTACGGTATCTACAAAATCGAAGCCAAATACTTTCCCATCATTACTTGCATTCTTGTAATTATGAATTGAGCTCTTACTCAAGGGACAACCTTCTATGGACCAATTTTTATGCTTTGGGGTCAAGGTTCCAATGGGATGTGGTTCAGGTGGGCTGAGAGTGCTTATCAATTAACAATGTAGGTGCATTGAGTGAGGTGTTGGTATTTGGACTACTAGGCAATGACCCCAGAGAGTTGCTAGAGGGCATATAGGTTGTAGCTTCATTAATAGTAGTTGGAGCTCCAATGATTGAGGCATTTCTTGTAATGACTTCCAAGCTATGAATTACGATAGCCTTGCAATGATAAGGACAGCTTGAAAGTGAATGCTATGTACATCTGTAAAGAAGAGGAACCAAATTAAAGAAGGTAATTGTGAACGCACATGAATTTGTGAAAAAAATTGTAGATGTATTCTTTGAGGTGGAAAATAGAGCCTTTCACTAAAGCCTCCTCCAAAACAAGCTCATTGAACTGTGTGGTCAGCAATGTAGGGTGTGTGTGCATTCCATCTGATAGTTAAATATGGTACTTGGGGAGCGTAGCTTGTGGTTGTTGAATAGGGTTGATAGATGCAACTTGTAGAAAGGGATTAACATCAGGAATGCCTAAAAGGATGTTGGAAATGGCATTTGCAGTTAAAGTAGACATGACAATAGTGGAAGATAGTGGAAGTGGAGGGCCTGCAAGCAAAGTGAGTATGGAATTTAGGTATCAAAACAATGTTATAGTAGTAATCAAGAAATGAAAACTTGTTAGTACAACCTTTTGTATGAAAAAATTTGAAATATTTTATTCAGGTATGAAATTTCTTGGATTCCTTGGGGCTTGGAGAAGGTGTAAGGAGGTTTTGCTAGATCATATTTCATGTATAGGATATTTGATCTATAATAGCCACCAATTGTTAGTATGTTGTGCTTTACTATGTGTAGCAAGGATAGGCAATGCCAAAAAAAAATGCAAAGGAAAATGCAAGAAAACATTGGGCAGCAATGCAGGGTGTGTGTGCATTCCATCTGATAGTTGAATATGGTACCTAGGGAGTGTAGCTTGTGGTTGTTGAATGGGGTCAATAGATGCAACTTGTAGAAAGGGATCAACATTAGGAATGCCTAAAAGGATTTCGGCAATGGCATTTGTAGTTAAAGTAGACATGACAATAGTGGAAGTGGAGGGCCTATAAGAAAAGTGAGTATGGAATTTAGGTATCAAAACAATGTTATAGTAGTAATCAAGAAATGCAAACTGGTCAGTACAACCTTTTGAATGAAAAAATTTCAAATATTTTATTCATGTATGAAATTTCTTGGATTCGTTGGGGCTTGGAAGTAAGTTGTGCTTTACTATGTGTAGCAAGGATAGGCAATGCCTAAAAAAAATGCAAAGGAAAATGCAAGAAACCATTGTATGGCATTAGTTGTGATTTCAAGTTTATGTGGCAATCTCTTGTTTTTTAGGGAAAATAAAGTGAAGTAAGATGCATTTTTAACATTTGTAAACTGAAAAAGCACGGCCTAGCTCGAACTTTAGAAGAGAGCAACTAATTGCATAGAATAAAACTATAGGTGTTACTTTTCATGCAAAATAATGATCAGATCATTATGGAGGATTCGAACACATATTGTGTACATGTAAATGTATTTGCTAGCTACATACCATAAGGTGAGAAGCATACAAAATTGAACAAGAACATCATAGAACTAAATTAAAAGGATGTGCAAATATAATTTAGAAGAGAGCAAGTAATTCAAATTTGCTATGCAATAGATTACATAGATTAACAGTAGACATTGTGGTAGTCACAATAGATAGTGATCATAGTAATTAATTTGAAAGGAACTTAAATATAGAAAAATATACGTGAAAAGTACTCACAATGTGAGAAGATGGCACATATTTTGTACATGGATATGCATTTGTTAGTTACATAGCATCAAAGTATACGCATTCTGATTGGACTAATATCAAAAAATTATAGATTTGTACAAATGTTAAATAGGACCAAGATAAACTAAACTATCACATATTCTGGAGGTACATCTCATATGCATGCGCCGGAGTATTTGTTCCATCTTGATGGTATTGGTGCTCATAAAATATTTCTCTTAGGTAAATGCATAGACCCTCTAGTTTTGTGTAGCTCTTTTGAAACAAGGCAAGTGTTTCCTACAATTATTCAATGTCAACATCCTGAATTGAGGGCGATGAATGGAAAACATCCTTAAAATTGTGGACTATGCTTTGGCAGCTGGTTGATATGGTGGCAGCGAGGTGTACGACGTCTATTCCAACATTCTTTGGACTATTAACAAATGCACATGAGTCAGCCACCATGGGTTGGCTAATCGCAAGGACATGGGGAGGAGTAGTAGTCATCTCTTGGGATGAGTAAGGTTAAAGATTATATATGTACAAAATTATAAATGAGAAATAAAGCTACTTGAAGCTAAATACTATATACCTTATTTTGTAGAAAGTAAGTGTCCCTACTATCTAAATTTAGGACATGCTAGAGAACCAAATTTAAATTACATTTCTAGATATCAAGTTAGAAACTGTATACAATATTTATTCTCTGAATTGTAGCTTTAGAGCTTTCACAATAATCTATTGTATGAAACTATATACATATATCTAGTTTAAGATAACTTGACCTATATAACAATGAGGAAAGCACAAGAGATTTAGATAAAAAAATATATAAACCTGCCTTTATCATCCCTGTTTTCTAATTTTGTAATGATGGCTTTGAATAACTATGAAACCAAATAGATACAAAACCTTATTTGTGTAATTATGTTAGTGATATCAAGATACATTCCGATGTATATGCACTTAGAAAGATAGGAAAAAAAAATTCTAATGAAAGCACCTTGTGAAAATTCACCACCATGAAAAATTCACCCCATGCAAAATTGTTATTGATAAATTTTCTAATGGTAAATGGTTGGTAGTGAATTTGTCGAATGTAATGAAATTATATGATACAACAATTTTCCACTTCCATCAAACGTATTGGAGCATACAGAGGGACAATTTTTGGTGAGGAAGATCTCCTTATCTGCCATGTTTCTACTATTTGATGTTGGGAAAATGGACACTCTTATGTGTTGTAGAACCAATTGGTTTTCAGCAACAGTTTGCAAACTAATTGTTGTTTTATATGACAATGCCATGTTGGGTTCCTCCATTATGATTCTACAAATGATTATTGCTCTTTGTTGGTTGCTATATGTTGTCTTCTGGAAAGAATTTGTTGCAATAGACTCATGGATCATGGACAGTTATTTAGCTGATTAATAACTTGTTGGTTTATAACAATAGATATATTATTTTTTTGATGCTTTTTTTTTGTATATTAGTTTTCATTAATTAAATTTCTTCTTTCATAAAAAAATTTGGGATATCTCTAGCCAGCTCTAACTTCACCCTCATAGAATCTTGGTGATTCAATTACTTGTGTAGCAGGAGAAGAGGAATTAGCTCCTACTTAATTACCATCTAGTGTGATGGTCCCACAACTCATCTCCATTTCAATTGTTCCATCCCTGGAGAAATAATATGAACTAATATTCAAATTTCATTTTCTAGCAAATATGCTATTTTCATTTTTTGAACCAACTTAGAAGACACCCAGTCAAGGAAAACTTTGGTAGTCAAGGGTGATGATGATAGTTAGCAAGGTTCTTAAAGGGTTTTAGAGACTTGAATATGCAAGGATAGTATGCACTATTACAGATAGTCAAAATCTGAGATGGGTAGTCATGAGGTGTAATGACCAAACCATAATACAATGCATGATATAGAATGTCATAAATAGTAAGGTGAGGGTCATTAATCTCATGACATCAAAGAGAGCTTGATGATGATGTGGTTGGGGAGTGTCCATTTTTTTGGGAGTTGATGATAAAGGAGATATACTTGCCTATCAAAGGAATGGAGGTACTAAAAATGCAACTAAGTTTAGCACCAAAGTATACATTGATGTTGCATGATGAAGAGGTATACAGTAGCAGAGAAGAGATAATACTCTCTCAAAATTCTGGTATAGTATTTCAAGAATTAAATACCAATCTAAAATTACTGATGACATTTTTCTGCGTTCTCTATGCTTCCACTTTTGCACGCATGTCAACCAGAGAATTTCCAACTATAATATCTAACAAAAAATCCCCATTCTATTATCCTTTGATAGATATCAATACTCTCTTTCAAAGCTTTTAGTTTCACCACTATGCACTATGGTTAGCAGCTACCCTATACTAAAAACAATCCACACAATTAAAAATGAGCATTATGGGCTGATATTAGATTAAGCCATTGTGGCTTGTGTATAGTACAATAATCACATTCAATGAGATATTTTCTCACTCTTTCATGGGGAAAAATATTTTATAGGGACTTCACACGCTTGTAGTAAATACAAATTATCAGCAGGTGATTGAGTGTACTTTTTTGCCTTGTGAAAGCATGTTCTTGAGATTACATGTCTACAATAATTTAAGATATGTAGATTAGTCTTCAGGGAGATTGTGTGTAGTAAGAAGAATGTGTATGGTGTGTTAGGTTAAGGACTTGAATGCAATATGCCTAGCAGGGTACCCAAATTTAAAGCAAAAGATAGTTTTGTCTTATGCAAATTATGCTCCAAACTTGTAGTGCTTGGTAAGTAGCAAATTGTAAATCTTGAAGAGTAGTGTACATTGTTCAAAAATTCATTGATCACAAGGGTTTTCTTCTACTTTGAAATTGTCCATGACCATGCATCTATAAGATTATATGGTAATAGTAGAAACTTGCAATTGATCTATTTGCACACAACAGGCAACAACTGATAGAAAAACCAAACTTCAAGTGTTTGATTCTTATATCTAGTTAAACTTCAAGGTTTAAAAAATAATAAATAAATCAACTGATATTAAGATAAAGATATTTTTGATTTTTTTTAAATTAGAACTAAATGAAGAGAATAGTGTAAAATTTATAGAGAAGTCACCATGGCATAGGGACCCATGTGGTGGAATAAGTTGAATACCTTCATCAGTTTATTTTTTTTCTTCTATATTCTGAATTTTCATTTAGCCTAGTTCCCAAGAAATTGTGTTATTTTATATAAAATCCCTTTAGAGGCTCAAATAAATGTTGTACAGGATGATGTACATGCACTCCAAATGAATCTAGACCTTACATTGTCAACTACTTGAGTCCCTTTAGTGAAGGCCTTTGTTAAAATGACATGGGTATGCCATGTTGTCCCTAGGCCAGTTGCAATAGGTTTGCACTCACCCAACTGCGACAACAACATGACATCTCCAAACAAGACACAAACTGGAGTTTCAATCTCTGCCAATGTGTTTTGACAGAAAATTATAGGAAGAGCAGTTGAAGAAGATGAGGAGAAGGCTCTCATTTAAGGAAAATCTCATTCTAGATTTCTATCACAAAGCAACTCCCCAAAAAATTGAGTTAAAGAATGTAACAATGGTCTTTTTTTTTGGCTCATAGCCTGATTGTATCTGGGTTTGATGTCATTTAAATGTTGGCTTTTATGGTTGGCCAATGTAGCAAAGTGACTGGCATTTGTGTCTAATGCATTGTAAATTGAGAACACTACAAAGTTGCATATGTAAGGAACAATAGAAATTAAATTGTATAGAATGTTTAGAACACAAATATGCTCTACTAGTTGGATGCATTCAATATGGTTCTATCTCCACCTCAACTAGAAATGACAACACAAAAAATACCCTCTAAGGAGTGTAATTGATAAAAAATGGGAGAAGCTAACTTTGAAATAGTATTCATTTGAAACATAGTCAATTTATCTTTAGAAACCCTAGAAAATTTGAAGGAAATGGCTTACCTATAGATTCTATGCCAATTGTGGTCGTAGTAGATTTTCAAACCCAAAGTGGTCAACTGTCATTGCTTGTTTCTTCAATCTATTCATAGTTAAGGGGCATGAAGCATTAACGACGAAAGGAGTAAAAAATGGAGTGGAAACCATTAACGACAAATGAAATGTGGCTTACCTCAAGATTCAAATATCTCTTGATAGAAGATTTTACCTGAAATGTAAATATGAATATCAATTTAGGGTTTGAGGCATCTAGTAAAGGAGTAACTGACTTACTTAATTCTCTCATGCTGTCAAGGACATTCATTACTCCGATCAGATATTTTGCACATATTTTCTTCTTCTTCCCACCTGCTTGAGCAATAGTTATCAGGGTAACCCAGTTGAGTTTTCAAGGCATGCGTTGTCATGTGCATTAAAATGACACAACCAAATAGGTAGCAACAACAATCCTAATGACCTGAGTAAATGCTCAACCACCCACAAAAATGAGTGTTTTTCTAGTGGAAGGATCAATGGTTATGCACAAATGGAGAAACTTGCTAAGAGCCTCCATGGTTTCCAACCATCCACTGCAAAAATGAGCTTTGAAAGCTCAATGAGGGACACACCTTCGACGTAAAGATGGGAAATCAATGGATTTTTACTAGGCAATTACTTACATCATTGTTACATATGTTTTCAATCCTTAGAAGCTTCTAAATCATAACTATAGCTTGTGACAATATTTTGCGCAGGCTTAGGCAAACAATCCCTGACGATGTGGACACCACCCAATCAATGTTTTCACTTGGAATGCCTTCCAATTCACAACTCAAAAAGCATAGGAAACCATTTTAATCATCTCTAGGAAAATATGAATCATTGATCACCAATTGTAGGTTGCTCTTCTTTAGAATGGATACACCTTTGGCGTAATTTTATTTAATTTACAATATCTTATATATATAATAGTATTTTTTTATCTATACAATTTTGAGATATAATATTGACTTTAGATTGATTATTTATCTTCATATTTTTAGTGGTTTGTTTGTTTTGGATAATAACTCGTTGTTTTACACCAAGATTGTAATGGAGGTGCAATAGTTATGTTGATTGTAATTTATATATAATGTCTTATAAATTTGAAAATAACATCAAGTAAATAGATAAGTCATGAATTTTATAAAAGATCTTAAAAAAATGTTTATTGGCATGCTAATTTGAGATAATGTCTCAAAATTAAAGAACTATATTTGAATAAATATTGGACAAGGATGCTTAGTGGAGCATAACTATCATCTATTATTCAAAAATTAAATCATTAACAAGTAAAAAAAAAATTCTTGTATTGCTAGAGGTTTGGATTCTCCTTGGGTTCATAGGGGTGGTTGTTTTCCTAATGGAGTGGTAAGTGTTTATTGATTTCCAAGTACTATTTAATTGAATCTAAGGACATAAATTGACTCTTCATCTCAATTTCCATTCCATGAGAGAACAAGTCTTTATAGAAGGATAGAGGAAATACACATTATGGAGTGACAATTTCTCTTAACATGATACATTCTATGGTTGTAGTAGTAATTTCCCTGTGGAATAAATAATGATGAGTTTGAGCTCCATTCAGATGTTGTAAGCAATTTATTTGAGTTGTAGTGGTAACTTCCCTACAAAATAAACAAAGATGAGTTTTCTCTCTATTTACATGTAAAAAACTTCTTTGAGCACAATACATTCTACTACTCAATTTTTTTAGCTACATTGAAATTATATTTATATGGTACTGAAGTTTCATTTGTTCAATTTATCATAAGAAAATGGTAGAGATCAAATCTTTACAATGAGAATATTGTGAAATTATATGAAATGAAACAACATAATAAAAAAAAGATGCAATAAACTCCAAGGAGGGTTGCTTCTAAAATGAAGTAGAGTGAAAGTGAGCAAAACATGACAAGGGGAGCATAAATTTGGGCAAGAGATGAGGTAGATGTCCATATTGAAATTTATTTCTAGGAAAGAGCAACATGAAATACATTAGTGAGAATGTAACCTACAACCCATCCAATGAATGAGAACATTGAAATTGCAAGTCCAAGAAGGTAATGGAGGAACACACAAGGATCATTTCTTATAATTCTTGGTAGGTCATCCAAGAACAAGTTAACTACTACCTCTTTACCACATTAATTGAAAAATTCAAGCCATGACTTGAAGTCATTTGATAATCAATTAAAAATTAATGAACAAAAAAAGAAGCAAGCACTGTAAAGTATACATGTGGTTGAAGAGTGAAAAAATAAATAAATCTGACATATATATATTCATTGTAGCCTTTAGTGTGTGATAAAAAGGAATATTGGAAATCTATCAAAATTGGAAGTAGCAACCATAAATGAGCTTAAAATATGCTACATTTCAAGAAAGGAATATAATCTCATTGGTTTTAACATATTTAATATCCTATATTAGTGTAAAATATAATAATAAAGAATTCATGTTTTCTACATCGATTGGATCTCTAGATCTATATTAGATAACAAAAGAATAATCTTCTAGTTAGATGACAAAATTGAGGCATATAGGAAGACTTCATGGCTCATTTTTATTGACTTATAAAAAGAAAAAATTTAAACAAGAATAAATGTATTTTATACCATATTAAAGTGAATAAGTGATTAGAGATGTTTAGTCAAAAACATACATGTTTGTATCTCATTAAACCTTTACTCCACCTCCAACACTTTGTCAATTACTTCCTCATTAAACTATTCAATTTACAATAAGCATAGATCATAATAGCATATCACAGTGGTAGTCCCCATCTCAATTCCTTCCCACCTACTCATTTACTTCTAGTGTCTACAAATGGCCATTTAAATTGAGGTGATTACGACCAAACAATGACTATAAGGGATCAATTCAAAGAAGATCCAATTAAAAACTAAATAATGTTTGGAATCTATAAATGTCCATTTTAAATTGAGGCAAAAAAACAAAAAACATCAATCAACTTAAAGAAATCTCAACTAATAATTCTTCAAAAACCCATCCCAAAAATTGATTAACATAAGCGTGCAAAAACTTGTCCCAACATAGGGTCTTTAGTGTAAGGAAATTTGAGCTAAATTAATATAATAAATATATATATATAAGGGTTTCAAATGAGACAAGCTCAAGTGTTAAAAGAATTAAGGCTCTCCTAATAGACTTCTAAGATCATTACTGAGGAAACATCATGAAGTGTTATTTTTTTACAGAACACATCTAATAGATTAGAAGCAACATACACCAACTCACAAGGTTGGGCGTATACAAGTATGCTCCATGTATTTGATTGAATATATCCCTTAAACTTAGCCCCAACTACACAAAAGATTAATGTATACTATTTTTTTTTTTAAAAGGCAGTGTAATTAACTTATTGAATAAGAGGATTTACTTATACTTGCAAGCATGACCAATTAAATTTTGACTTCCAACCATTTTATATAAGGTATCCAAATATTACATAAAATTTAACAAATGTATTTATTCCAACATAAATTCTCATTAATGCAACAAATCAAAATACTAGTGGTGAAATTTATGACAATAATATCAGGGAATTTATCATTGCTTTAAATCCAAAAATCCATGACACACTCTATTACAATGAGACTAAAATACCCTAGTGCAGTCATAGCAGGAGGGTTCTAGAAGGAACAATATGAACCGTGCAACCATGAGTCAACACAACAAATTGATATGCAAACACGAAACTATATTAAATTGATAATCTTACATGCAACATAGGCCTTAAGTGTGAATATTCAAGGCTCATACACCTGCTACAAGGTATTTCAACAATACAACTAGCCAAAAGGCCTTATTACATGCCCCTGAAGGTTATTGCAAAAATGTATTAAATCTATCTAACCATGAATAACTAATTGATAACTAATCTCTCCTAAATTATTACAAATGTTTATAAATATGCTTCTCAATCTCCAACAAAGGTTTGTGTCAACCACAAGGGTTCATAAACCTGATGAATGAACACATGAAATTCAACCTCAAAATATGTAAAGATAACTCCACACAAAAAGAAACAACTTGCGAATCTCCAATATAAGTCCCAATGAACCCAAGATTCTTATGATGTACCATTAGGCTTCACATGATCTAGAATAGGTATGCACTAAGAAACTAGACCAATTCGGCCACAAATGCTTAGACTAATAAACATACTGAAATTTTGAGAGTGATAACTTTCGGTAGACAACTGTAAATGGTCTGAAATATAGATATTTTATAGGTGTTGGTGTGTAGATGCTATATCCTACTTCATGAGCTAAGAAATAATGATGCAGTAAAATATGGAATGAAATTTGAAACTACTACTAAACGTAATGCAAGAAAAGAACTATTTTTGGTTTCTAGGGCTAAGAGGAAAAACCAAGACAATCTACCTCGGCGACATTGAAAATAGGTGATATACCGAATGTTTCTAGTAACTCCACTTCATATGCATTTCCATAATCAAACTTCCTTAGTATCTTACATGGTCCAAAATTCCTATTTTCAACTTATTATTTCATCTCCAACAAAAAATTCATTATGTCTCTAGTGCTCATCTACCTTCTCCTTATAATTATTGTTCATGTCTTCCAAAAGCTTTTGAACTTCATTATGCAATGTCTCCATGAAAGCTGCAAAATCTTTTTCCTCTGCGCTCCTTTTATTCCCCATACTAATATCCCAAGTAACTTTGCAAATCCTCTAGTATTTACTTCAATAATTATCTCAAATGATGTCTTCCCTGTACTCTAGTTTACTGAATTATTGTATGAAAATTCTACTTGTGGTAAAACTATGTCCCAATTTCCTACCTTATCTCCAACCAAGCAAATCTAAAAAGGTTACCCAAACTTATGTTCACCACTCCTATTTTTCCATCTATCTATGGGTGATATGTTGAACTGAACTTCAAATCTATCTTCATCTTTTTCCACAATGTCCTCTAAAAGTATCAAATTAATTTGATGTCTTTTTATGAAATTATGCTCTTAGGTAATCCATGCAATCTCACAATATCCTTGAAAAATAAGTCAACAACATGAACAACATCATTTGTCTTCTTACAAGGAATGAAACATGCCATTTTAGAAAATTCATCCATTACTACCATTATAGAATCATACCCTCTTTGTGTTCTTGGAAATCCCAATATGAAATCAATGCTTATATCTTCCCAAGGTCTCTCTAGTACTATCAAAGGCTTGTACAATCTGGTATTCTAACTACTCCCTCTTGCAACTTGACAAATTATGCAACTTTGAACATACTTCCTGACATCCTTATATATCTACAACCAACAATAATGTTCACTCACCAAATCTACTGTCTTATCCACTCCAAAATATCCTACAAAACCTCCACTATGCTTTTCCTTTATCAAATTATCCCTCATTGAACTCCTTGATATACACAATTTATTTCCTTATAACAACCTACCTTCTTGAATAAAATAGTCCAACCATTGGCTCTGGTCTATCACTACTGGTTCCTTTCATGCTCTCCACACTCGACTAAAATTTGATTCATCCTCATACATATGCTTCAATTCTTCAAATACCCAATACTTCTATCCTCATTTTTATCAGCAAACTTCTTCTTCTACTCAGTGATGCATCTACAACTTTGTTTGACTTTCCACTCCTATGTTTCAATAAAAATGTATAACTCTACAAGAAATCAACCCATCTCATATGTTTTTGATTCAACTGTCATTGACTATACAAACTCCTTAGGCAACAAGTAATGTCTCCACTTTTTCAAGGTTTGAATTATGGCATAGAATTCTTGATCATAGACTGAATATCTTCTTCTCACATCACTCAACTTCTTACTAAAATAATCTATAGGTATTCCTTCTTGACTCAACATTGCTCCAATTGCATTTCCACTTACATCACAATAAACTTGAAATAGCTTATCAAAATTCAGTAATGCTAACCATAGCTCTTATGTCACCTTTTGCTTCAAAAATTCAAAATTTCTTTGGGCTTTAGATGTCCACTTAAAGTATTTCATGTCTCCTCTCATTGTCTCAGTCATAGAGTTACAAATTTTACTAATTTTTTTTATAAAGTTCCAATAAAAAATAGCTAACCCATGGAATGATCTGACTTCTCCAATGTTTTCCAGTGTAGGCCAGTCTAAAATTTCTTTCACTTTCTTAGGGTCCATCTTCAATCCTTCAATATTAGAAATAACAAATCCAAAGTACATACCAACTATGTCTTCATGAAACTACACTTCTAGACATTATTCAACAAATTCTCTTCCCTCAACCTCTGCAATACTTGTCGGATATTCCACAAATCTAGTCTTACTGAAACCTAGAATATCATCCAAATAAACAATGAAAAATTTACCCAAGAATTTCTTCAGTACCTCATTCATCAATCTCATGAAATTCATCAGTGCATTGGTCAATCCAAAAGGAATTACTAACCACTCATACAATCCTTCATTTTTCTTAAATGCATTCTTCCATTCATCTCCTTCTCTAATTTTTATTTGATCATATCCACTCTTAAGATCAATCTTTGTGAAATACTTTGCTCCACTCAAACAATGAATAATTTCATTCATCTTTAGCAATGGAAATCTATAGTTGACATCGATCCTATTGATTTCTCTTGAATTTGTACACATTCTCCACTCTCCATCTTTCTTAGGTGTAAATATAGTAGGTACCACACATGGGCTCAAACTTTCTCTGATCTATCCTTCCCTCAACAACTCTTGTATATGTTGGTTCAAATCTGCATTCTCTACTAGTGTCATTAGACTATGTGTTGCCTTGTTCAGAACACTAGCTCCTGATATAATATATATATGATTTCTGATACTCTGGACTGGTGGTAAACCTTATGGTACATTCTCTGATGTGATGTCTTCATAATCTGTCAACAGCTCTACAACTTCTATTTGTGATGGGTCTTCACCTTTGGCTATCTCCAAACTACAACCCTTCTTTGGAATCAATGCAAAACACATGTTCTTATGCCTTAGTCCATCAAGAAATTTCCTTCCATCTATGAAACATAGTCTAGAATTTCTACAAAATTCAATCTTCTCCTCTTCCTCCAGAGGTACCAAATTAATTCTCTTTCCATTTTATGTCACAACATATGTATTTATTCTTCCATCATGAATTTATTTCTTATCATATTTCTATGGTCTTCCTAACAATAAATGACAAGCATCCATATGCATAATATCACGCAATACTTCATCCTTGGGTATGTGCAGGATCATCATGGAAAAAATAGGCCCTTAAGTGGCAATGAAAATTCAAAAAAATTTGATGCAGGAGCATCCAGTGGTGTAAGGGCAATCTTGCATCACCCAAAAATAGTTAAATTTCAAGTTTCTCGGTTCTTAGATGTTTTTACATTTTTTGATACCCTTTTCATCATAATGAAATTTTGAATTTACGGTTTTTATTTTTTGTTCCTGGGTTGAAGGATATTGTAGTTTTAGTCTCCTAGATTTGCACCTGAAAATCTTTCGAGATAGATTTGAGGCACTTAGAGTTCCTGGAACGGCCCCAAAACTTACTAAAATTGGCACATCAAATTTCAAGTGCGTTATTGACTTCGAGAACTTTCCAACGGTTCAAATGGTTCACGAATCGGAGTCCCGGATCAAAAGTTATGGCTCGGGGAAGTTGGCGCACTTCTAGAAGATACAATTGCAAATGCTCTTTTGAAATTTGAACTTCATGTTGTAAATTTTTGGTGACAAACCTCCTAAACTAAAATTTGAATGTTGTTT
Source organism: Sequoia sempervirens (assembly GCA_007258455.2). Classification (NCBI taxonomy): domain Eukaryota; kingdom Viridiplantae; phylum Streptophyta; class Pinopsida; order Cupressales; family Cupressaceae; genus Sequoia; species Sequoia sempervirens. The sequence continues at coordinate 814,942,772 of VDFB02270651.1, read as the reverse complement.
TGGATCCAAACTATTGAGAAGCTCTATTTATGGGCGGGTTTCTAATGTTTGGGTAACCTTTTGGGGACAAGCTTGCATATTGCGAAAGGATGATTTTGTAGCTTTCTGTAACCTGCATGTGTTGTAGAACTTGGGGATTTGAGATCCTCTGCATGTAAGAAGCTCCATTTTCTGAATAATAAAATTATTCTCTTGTTTGTGGGTTATTTTCTAAGTCTCGGGTGTGCCCTCATCAAGTGGTATCAGAGCAAGGTTTTCTTGAGCGTGTGGATAGATCACCGATCATGAGGTAGTTCGCACTAGGACCATGGTTGTGGGTCGAGGTCAAGAAAG
>VDFB02270651.1:814872636-814942339 GCA_007258455.2 Sequoia sempervirens | reverse complement strand
TAAACCCTTATAACCCTCTACCAGCCTAAACCCTATACCCTAGAAACCCTTAACCCTTAACCCTGTCCCTTAACCCTTAAATCCTCTACCATAAACCCTTAACCCTTAACCCTTAAACCCTCTACCCTCTACCATTAACCCTTAGGTCTATGTGTGCACAAATTAGATATTTGAATCAAATTAGATATACAAATTGTAGAACTAAAATCATACCATTACAAAACATTTTAAAATGTTTTTCAAATTAGATATTAGATTATATCGGATATCGGATTTGTAGGGCATAGAAAAACCCCATGTGGGTCATTTTGTGCATTCCAACGGACCCTACATTTTGTTTGCAAGCTTTGTAGGTGAAAAAAATGCGGTTTCAAATAGGAAGAGACAAAGATAAAATTTTTGGAGCATCTTCTACTCAAATTTGTCATAAGAAATGATTTTTTAGCATCTTTTATGAGGTATAATGGGGAGCAATAGTTGTCAAAAGCAAAAGCATAAGAGAAATCTTACAAAAGAACAAATTGAAACATATAGACAAAGAGATAGAGAAGGCCATAGGAAGAGAAGATAAGGTATGTTAAATATTGGTGAACCTAAGCCCTATGGTCTTCCAAGTGAAGAGAAAATTGAATATCTTCAAGGTGAAAATGTTGGAATTGAAGATGTTGAACATGATATTCAAATTGGGAATGAAAATATTGAAATTGATAATGAAAATGTTCAAAGTGAAAATGTTGAACATGATATTGAAATTGGGAATGAAAATTTTCAAATTGATATTGAAAATGTTCAAGGTGAAAATGTTGGAATTGAAGATGTTGAACATGATATTCAAATTGGGAATGAAAATATTGAAATTGATAATGAAAATGTTCAAGGTGAAAATGTTGTAATTGCAGATGTTGAACATGTTACTGAAATTGGGAATGAAATTATTCAAATTGATATTGAAAATGTTCAAGGTGAAAATGTTGGAAATGAAGATGTTGAACATAATATTAAAGCAAGTGTAAATTATGTTTCACCAGATTACATGAGAAATGAAGAACCTTGTGTGGAAGAAAGACATTCCAAATTCAAGACCTTTAAGAACCCCTAAATGGTTACTTGAAATTGATGAGAACATTATAAACAATTTTGAAGGCAAGAGGTCAACACAAACTATTCGGTTGTGGGCTACAAGACTTTTCAACCAATATTTTAGCGATAAGACATTGATCGAGCAATGCCAACTTTTTTAACAATTGCTAAAGATGCAAAAGATGAGACCTTTTCTAGCCAAATTGAAGATTCGTGTGAACAAGAACAAAAAAAATTCTATTATTGTCAAAAATATTTTTAATGATCTCAATTATATTGGAAAAAATAACAAGGAAAAGGATAAGAGAGCTACTCAGAGAGTCATTACAACTGCCCTAGTAAGCCATCAATTGAAAAAGGCTCGCTTTATGAGACAAACTTGTATTGATTTTGACATAAATCATAAAAATTTGGATAGAGCACTTACAATAAGAGAAAGAATAGTTGATCCTCTTCAAAATTATACATGGGATTTTTTTCGGGAAGCTTCCACATGTTGATAAGAAGCTAACTGATAATGTAAAGCAAGCAATTCAACAATTTTGGCATGATAAATCTAGAGTGTCACCCAATGCAAAGGATGTTTTAAAGTTAACAATTGGCAATCGAGACCATACACCACATCTTAAACATTTCTTGGAATCAATCCAAACAATGTTGTTCAAAAACTTTATTGAAACACATCCAAATATGGAAATCTCACAAAGGATTTTTGAAGGTTTGAAGCCATTTTATTGTGTGCCTCTTAAGATTCATAATACTTGTTGTTGCAAATACCATGTGGAGTTTTCAATGTACCATGAACTATTATGCTATATCCATTCTACTTTGCATACTAATGGAATGTTGTAGGAGTGTGGTGTAATGCATCTTTTGAAATCATCAAGGGACTTACTAGATCTATTTTTATGTTCTAGAGATGATGGTGAGTTTTTTTATAGAAATGATTGTTTAAATGTGAAGTGCTCACAATGTGGTGGCTTGTCAAAGTTTGTTCAATGTTTTCATGAGGGTTCCAAACATGAATTTGGAAATAAGCTTGTTGAGAAAAAGAGATATAATATAGTCAAATATACTTTGTAGAGTGGAGGTGAAGGTTCTAGATGTGAGTTGGTTACAAAAGAATGCAGTGTTGTTGATTTTATTTTAGATTTTGCAGACAATATTTTCTACAAGTATGCAAAGAATAGTCATAGGTCTCAGTGGTTGGATCAACAATTCAAGATGTGTAAGGACTCTTTTCCTATTGGCATTATTATATCAATGGTTTATTTTGCATAAAACTACACATTGCAACCACAAAACAAGGTACAATCTCCATATTACAATTCCATTTAGATTGCTAGTTTTGTCCACATAATATTTAGACATGCACCTGATAGTACAGAGGAGGATCAAAAGATAATTAGAGAGTATCATTTTTATATGAGTGATGATAGATCTCACTCATTTAAGTATGTCCAACATTGTTTTGACAATTTTTTTGAGTTCTTGCAGAATCATGATATAACACTGGGTTGACATCTCATTTAGTCAGAGAACTACATCTATAGGTCAATTCAAGAATGCTCGTATTTTTTATTGGTTGAGTAGAATGCATGTAGAGAGGGGTGTACCTCATAGTTGGAGTTTTTTTTAAGTTGGGCATGGGAAAGGGGAGCATGATAGAGCAAGTGCATGTGTAAAGATAGCTCTAGTTAAGGAGAAATTAAATATTTCAAAATCAAAATTCAATGATGCATGTTCTATTTTTGATTGGTGTAGTTCAACATTGTCACAGGGAGGGACACTTGATTCAACAATGCACAGATTATTTTGGTTGGTTGAGGAGGGTACAATGGGAGGTAGATTATATTTTCATACAAGCAAAGATTCTTCGAAGATGAATTCATTTTGAAGCTTAGATGTAGGCACATGGAGCATTTGGACATGAGAGTTGGCTTGCTTTCTTCAGAGTTGTATTCAATGCAAGTGGGATCAATGCGAGTCAAGTGAGTGGGTGGATACATGGGTTCCACACTATCTGACTCCTTTATCTCAAACAATATCCATGACAAATGGCACAATAGAAATTTCAATTGATTATGACCGGCTTTCAGATCTACTACAACCAAGACATGTTTTTGCAGTTGTTGCAGTACAGGGGAATGAAGAGAGATTAGACTATTGGTTGGCTCGATGTGTGCAGGTAAAGCATAAGCTAACACAACTAATGGAAGATGACGATGGTTTCATGTATCCCACAAGTTTAGTTGTGGTTGCAAGAACTTTGTTGTGAACATACATGATTAGAAAGAATGGCATACCTGCATTTAAAGACTATGAAAAACACAACCATTATCATGTATTTACATCTTGTTATAGGAGAAAATTTAAAGTTGTTGAAGCATCATGCCAAACCAAAGACAAAACAACTATGGAGAGTTAGTAATGTTGATCATGAAGCAATATTGGATACTCTTAAACAAAGAGATGACCAAGTTCAGGCACACTTGAATAGCATTTTCAAGAATGCAAGGTACAATGCCTACACTCATTATGCTTAAGTTTGATGCAAGAGCATCCAGGGTGTAAGAGCAATCTTGCATCACCCAAAAAAACAATGGTGTTTCTTTTCAATAAGGGCTAAGTTTGGTAGGGTTACTATTTTTGTAAGTTTGTATTTATGCATAGTTGGACACAAAATCTTACACAGACCTCAATAATGGTAAATTGAAGCCAATGGTGAAGAAATCACTTCAAAACCATTTGTCATTTGAGAGATATTAAAATTTTAATTTTCAAAAATCCTAGTAAAATATTCAGGGTCAATTTTGAGGCACTTAGAGGCTTTGGATGGACCTAAAAATAGGTGGAAAATGAAAGTGGATGCCCTTTAGACCCTACTTTTTGGCAAGATTTCCTGAGCCCTTTCTAAAAGGTATTATAATAGAAAATCCAACAATCAGATGAAAAGTTATGACCCCGTGAAGTTGTAATACCAAAATTAATCAAATTTCAAAATATCTTCCTGAGGAAGTTACACTTTCTAGAAGATTCTTGGGCGGTTACACTTTCCAGAAGATTCTATGGAGGTTACACCTTCCAAATAAAGGATGTAAAAGGGGACTATAGATAGGGGTAGAGCAGAGTAGATGGTGGCTCTGATTTGCAAATTTGCAAATTTATGTAATCAAAAATCCCATGTGATGGCAAATATAATGTTGTAATTTCATTTTCATTTTAGTGATAATAGAAAATATTTTCTTTCCTTCTTGTATCTTGTTTGTGCCATTATCTACTTTTTTTGTGAGTTTTAGATTGCAAGGGGAGTTCCCTTCACCAAAGTTCATTAGTGTTCTTTATTCAATACTAATATTTTGTATACTATTGCAATGCCAGTGTCTTTAATAGTGATATTTTGTATGTACTTTAATGAAATTTTTGGCACAATTGATCATGGACCTACTACAAAAATAGCCAACTTTGATCCTTTTAGAGAGGTATTCAATAGATTACAATAATATAGATTTGTTATTCTAAGCGTCTTTTATAGTTTGTATTGCCATCTCATCATCAATTAGGTCATTTAGAATAATATAGATTGGTTATTCTAAGAATCTTTTATAGTTTGCGTTACCAATTCATCATCATTTAGGTTGTTTAGATTGATATAGATTTGTTAGTCTAAGCATCTTTTCTATTGTGACAATATAGATTTCTCATTTGACAACTTTTATGATATTCCTATCACGATTGATCATGGACCTGCTACAACAATAGCTAGCTCTAATCCTTTCGAAGAGTTATGCGATAGATTACAATAATATAGATTGGTTATTCTAAGTGTCTTTTATAGTTTGCATTACCATCTCATCATCAATTAGGTCATTTAGAATAATATAGATTGGTTATTCTAAGCATCCTTTATATTTTTCATTACCAATTCATCATCATTCAAGTTGTTTAGATTAATATAGATTTGTTAGTCTAAGCATCTTTTCTATTGTGACAATATAGATTTCTCATTTGACAATTTTTTTGATATTCCTGGCACGATTGATCATGGAATTTTTGCAACAATAGCCAACTCTAATCCTTTTGGGGAGGTATGCGACAGATTACAATAATATAGATTGGTTATGCTCAACATCTTTTATTCTAAGAATCTTTTCTATTGTATGTAGTTTAACTGCTACCTTGATGGTTTGTATAGGTGCTTGTCAATTTGGAACATGAACATACTACTATTGTGAAAGATTGTGCCCTGAATAGGAAAATTTTGTAAAATTTGAATTTTCAAATGTGAAACAATGTAAAAAGGTCATAACTATGTATGGGCATAATCTATATCCAGTGATGTTTTTTGAAATATGGTTCAAATGTATGGAATTGTATAAATGGTATGTTTAAAATGTAAAGGAGGTATGTATTTTGGAAACTCATAGGTTAAATTAGTCATCCAGGTGTATGCTTTGTTACTATTATTGGGACAATTCTATAATAACTTTTTGTATTAATCGAGCTACAACCAAAGGTTTTCTTCCTGGTTCTTTCCTGTCAGTATGATCATTTGAAATAGGTTTTGTAATATCTCCTATTTATATATAATAAATTACAGTGGCTTGCCACTTTTTCCAAAAAAAAATGTTAGAAGATCATGTGAAGGTCATTTCCAATGTAATTAAGTCTTTGATCTACCAAAGTGGAAACAAGGTATTTGGGTGTGCATGATGTTCAAATTGATTGGGTAAGATTTTTTTGGTGTAAGAACTAAGTGGCTTTAAACAACACAATTACAATTAAAGATGATTCAAACTCCAATTTGATCCTCAAACCCAAACTTGGGTGCAACTTCACTAAAATAGGCCCATTTTACAAAGAGACTCATATTTAAACACTTCCCAAACCTAAAATTTCAATGGGAAAGTAGTAAAAAACCTACCAAACTACCAAAACCACAACTCTTTTTTGTGGGATACGCTTTTTAAAGCTCTATTTCAACAAACCCTTATTTTTAGAAACTTTCATGAAGTTTTTAAGGAAATCAATGTTTCCAACCTTTCCACACCATATAAACTCATCAAAAATGTCTATTAGGACTTTCACAAGCTTGATCCAACCTTAAATCTTGCTACCCCCATGTTTCATTGACATTAGCAAGTTGTAACCACCATTTTTCACCTAATTTCACTATTTTTTCCATGCATGGCAACTCACCAACTCAACTATAGATCTTTCCAGCTCTTTAAACTGGCATAGTCACCTTATACAATCCTAATAACATTTACAATGTCCATGCCATCCAGCTATAGACCATACAATATATGGTATAGCCTTTTAGCACTTTGGACTCTTAAGCGAAATCACTGGTCCAATGTAGCTTAGAGTGATTTGGCATATTTGGGCACAAAAGAGGACCATCCCTAGCATAAACATACCCATCCAGACATGCTGGAATAGTTTCTTTGGTTGTATGAGTTGTAGAATGAAAGTTGCGCCACTTTGCAAGTTTACATTGCTTGCATCTGACAACTTTTCCCTCAACTAAAAACTTTCCACCACGGGAAAACGTTTCCAAGATAGAAAAAACCAAGAGAGGTTATTGTAAATGGGCCCAACAAAATCCCATAGCCTCAAACAGAGAGTTTGTAAACATCACAGTTTCTGAGAAATAGCCCTTCAAAGATTGCTGCCTTTTAACACTTTGGATTCTTAAGGGGAATCATCGGTCCAATGTAGCTCAAAGTGATTCAGTGTATTTGGGTGAAAACAAGGACCATCCCTAGCATAAATGTACCCATTTGGATGTGTTGGAACAATCCGTTTGGTCCTATGAGTTGCAAAATGAGTTGCACCACTTCACAACTTTACAACATACATCTGACAACTTTTCACTCAACTAAAAATTTGCCACCACAGGAAAACACGTCTGAGATAGCAAAAACTAAGAGAGGTTATTGTAGATGGGCCCAACATAATCCCATAGCCTTAGATAGAGATTCTATAAATATCACGATTTATGAGAAATATCCCTTCAAAGATTGTCATCTTTTAGCACATTGGACTCTTAAGGGAAATTGTTGGTCTAATGTAGCTCGGAGTGATTCGACATATTTGGATGCAAAAGAGGACCATCCCTAGTGTAAATGTACCCATCCAAACATGTTGGAATAGTATGTTTGGTCGTACGAGTTGCAAAATGAAAGTAGCGCCACATTGCAACTTTACACTGCTTGCATTTGACAACTTTTCCCTCAACTGAAAAATTATCACCACAAGAAAACACCTCCAAGATAGCAAAAACTAAGAGAGAATATTGTAGAGGGGTCCAACATGATCTCATAACCTCAAACAAAAATTTTGTAGGCATGTCGGTTTTTGAGAAATAGTCCATCAAAGATTGTTGCCCTTTTGCACTTTGGACTCTTAAGGGATTTCACCGATTGAACATAGCTCAAACTGCTTTGGCTTGTTTGGGTGTGAAAGGGGACCATACCTAATCTAAACATAACCATTCAGATATGTTGGAATAGTCGGTTTGGTCATACGAGTTGTAGAACAAGATTTATTTATTCCCTTACAAGTAGTTTTCAGCCTCCAATCAAACTCCAACACCGATTTTTGCTTTAAAAAAAGCCATGAGACCATAGCTTGTTGCTTTCTTTTTAATGGAAACTAGTGGGCAGCAGAGTTAACTTCACAAAATTGGTTTGAAGTAATTTCATTCATTTTTGTGAAAGTGGACTATGACAAAACTTTATTTTTTCAAAAATTATTCTGCATCATTGAACTAAGAATTTATCACACATATGTAGAGAAATAGATGAGTACTACAAACTAAAACACATTACAATTATGTTCTCACTGACTCGATGTACTCTCCAACATCTCTCTTCTCTCATGTGGAGAGTTAGAACTACTTGGCCATGCCTTTGCATCATTAGGGAAGTTTTGTGCTTTTTGACAATATCAAAAGCATGGTTGCATATAGATTAGGAAAAAGACCTTTCCGTTTAGATTAGAAATGCATGGAAGATTCAAAAAGTATCCTTGATATTACAAAGAGATATGTGTTTATACACTTCAATTGGGCAGTCACCCTTTGGTTCTTTCAAAGAAAAATCTACCTATATGACACTATTACACTACACAGGTAAACCAGATTTTGTATTGTGGAGCTATATTAAGCTACCACTCTCAAGACCAATGTAACAATGATACAAAATAACGTTTGAGATTGCAAGAAGACATAAAAATTTCTAGTGTACTAAAAAAATTCTTTTTATTTATGAAGAATGTTGATAATCATACAAATTGAACCTTGGCATGAATAGACTCTGTATATATCAAGCTACCACAATTCAAGTTTCAATGATGAATATTTATCATGCATGTTTTAAATGACATTCAAGTTTATGGCAGTTTTGTTGTTTATATGATTTTATGTGATATTCTAATCCTAATTCATGCTTCTACGTTGCATATATATATATATATATATAGGTATGTGTAGGATCATGATGCGCAAAAAAGTGGCGATATGATGGGTATTTGTAGGGTATGTGGCTAATGACTTTTTTTAACCCCAAATTGATGAAATGAAAAGGGTTTTTAAAGGAGATTCTCAACTTTCCACCAATATAAATTATGCTTTACTTTGAATTTAATAAATTATTATTATTCATTTTCTATTTGAATTATGACTAAAGTCTTGATTGATAGGATGATTGAAAAACATCTATAGCTTTCAAACGGTATCATATTTTTGGAATTCAAAACATGCATCACATTCTATGCTTCACATACTATAGGATTAAAAAAAGAAAAATTAAATTTCATGAAGTTTTGACCAAGTTAAGGTGGTCAGGCATACAAGTTTTATATTTTTTAAAAGTTGTAATAAAAAATCCATAATTAATTATTTACTTTAAAAAATAATAAATATTTTTCCTTGAAATTTAAGGACTACTGCATTGAAATTTCAAATTTTCACCAAATAGATTTTTCTTTTTTAAAATAAACCTAGTAGTTTAGAAACTACATTCAATTTTCTATAGATTCTATTGTTACATATTTTTGAAATAATATAGATAATTTATTCAAATTTTTATGTCAAGTTACCTAACTCTGATTTTTGAATTTTTTGCCACTTAAGGGCTTGTTTTTTCCATGATGATCCTACACATACCCATATATATATATACATGTTTTTTGTACTAACGAACCGAACCCCCCCCCAAAAAAAAAAAATAATAAAATTTAGCCAAACCAATGAACCAAACCCCTGAACCTAAATCCTAACTAGTAACTTAGTTTGTAGGTCAATTATTGGGAGTTGGTTGGTTGTTTTGTGTGGATGAGAGTCTTAAAATGGTTGAGGAACTTGTTTTGGGGATTGAGGAACAAGTAAATGGCTACATAGAATGTGGAATGAGGGGGAAGCAGGCCTGAAAGCCCTTTAAATTTGGTTTGATTGCTTTCTTTTCATTTTTTGTGAGTTTTGTGCCAAGTTTTCTCAAGGCAGGTAGTGAACCCATATTTTGCATTTTCATTCAATTATGAATTATTGAAGCCCTCCACCTACTGTACCTTTCATGTGGCTTGGTGGAGAGGTTGTGTACAATATGATTTGAATGTGTGCAGGTCCATTTAAGACAGGGGAAATGATTTGTGAGTCTTGGAGTTGTTGTTGTCCTAAGCAAAGCATTGCTTAAATTGCATGAAAATGGAGCTTTTAGCCTAGGGTTTTTTAAAATAAATGAGAGTGGGGGAATCTCTTTAACATTTAATCATATTGGGGTCATAATAGAGGTTTTTGAGTTGGTGTCATGGTTAGGGGAGTTATGGAAGTGAGACTTTCAATAAACCCTATGCATTTGCATGGTAAACGAAGGGTTTCATGGGACAACCTGCTAAAGGACTTGGAGGTGCAGAATAGTCTTACAATTTGTTGTTTTATGACACAACTAAGACTGTTTGGGGTGTTCTTGTGAATATCAAGTGTTTAAAGGGCACTAACTTTGTAAAAGAAGGATAATTCACTAGGCTAGGACATGGGTATGAGCTATTGGTTCTCAAATTTGGTCCAAAGGAGTCAAGGGTAGTTTTCACATATGTTGTGTAACTCTAAAAATTGTGTCTGATTCACTAATTTTTTTGTGTGGTGTCTTGGAAACTTGGGTTGAATAATCCCTTAAACTAGGTTTCCAGTGCTCCAAGGGAAAGCATAGTAAGGTTTGGAGTTTTGAGTAGATCATCTAATTTTGTTTTGAAATTTTGATTGATACTCATTGGTTTGGAAGATTGGATTTTTTCCACCCCCACTATGCATTAATCCATAGCTTTTTTGAAAGCACTTGTTTTAGGATTTTAACCATAGCAGCAAGCCAGTGAACTATTTGATAAAAATATTTGGTACACATGTATGAAAAATGTGGTAGCATAGACAAGGCAATGAAACTTTTGAAAAAATTCCTCAAAGAAATGTGGTCTCATAGAATTCCATGACAAACAAATGCAATTGACAGCTGCTCCTAGTTATTAGTTATGTAATGTGAAGTAATTGCATAACTGGTTAGGTTGACTTTGTAAAAACCATATTGTAATTTAATTTTTTCATCTATCAGCATCTAGTTGTTAGTTATGCAATGTGAAGTAATGCTTTGAGTTTGAAATATGTGCAATGCAATGTAATCAGTGATATGAATATAAACTACATAATATAACCATTCTTTTTTATGCTATTTGTACATTGGTATTTAACCATTGCTCAGTTGATTAAATTTTCAAAGAGTTTAATCATGCACATGAGGAAGAAATTAAATTTTGATTGTCAACTTTTATATATCAAATTATCCAATAATCAAGTGTATGTCTATATGAAAAAATGGCATCAACACCAACTCAAAAAAAGTTTTACAAAATGTGGCATATGCCATCTCGATATCTATTAAAAATTTACATGCCAAAATGTCTATCTCATCTGAAACTTCTAGTGGATCATCAAAATGGAGCCTCTTTGAAGCACTTATTAGCTCTAAAGGTAGAAAAATTCAAACCACAATTGAGATTAGTTATACTATATAATTTAAAATTGAATAATTAACATCAAAATTAGTATACATTGAATTATAATTGAACTCTAAAATTGAAATCTTGATTACCTAAAATATACGTCTTTTCAAAGGGGTTAGGAGCCCTAGAATATGCCCCTCTCAAAGAACCAACCAAAGAAACTTCTATAATGTCAATCTAGGGCATGTGCAGGATCATGATGGGCCAAAAAGTGGCAATATGATGGGTATTTGTAGGGTATGTGGCTGGCGACTTTTCTTTTACCCAATATTGATAAAATGAAAAGAGTTTTTAAAGGAGATTCTCAACTTTCCAAGAATATAAATTATGCTTTACTTTGAATTTAATAAATAATTAGTATTTGTTTTCTATTTGAATTACGACTAAAGTGCTAATTGATAGGTTGATTGAAAAAAATCTATAGCTTTTAAACGGTATCACATTTTTTGAATCCAAAACATGCATCACATTCTATGCTTCACATACTATAGGATTTAAAAAAAAATGAATTTCATGAAGTTTTGACCAAGTTAAGGTGGTGGACATATAAGTTTTATATTTTTTAAAAGTTGTAATAAAAAATCATAATTAATTATTTACTCAAAAAAATTACAAAAATTATGCATCACATCCGACATGAGTCCTTTACTTATGTCTAAAATATTATAAAAAAATATTTTTATTGTGGTTAGGGTGGTAGACAGGACACCTACTTCTTATTTTTCCTTAAAATTTAAGTACTATTGCATTGAAATTTCAAATTTTCACCAAATAGATTTAAAAATAAAAAATAAACCTAGTAGTTTAGAAACTATATTCAATTTTTTATAGATTCTATTCTTACATATTTTTGAAATAATATAGATAACTTATTCAAATTTTTATGTCAAGTTGCCTAACTCTAATTTTTCTAAATTTCTTGCCACTTAAGGGTCTTTTTTTTCCTTGATGATCCTGCACATACCCTCTATATATGTGAACAAAAACATAAAATTGATCCAAGTTAGCATACAATTGTCAATAATAGGAACATATTTACCGAACAAAAAATAGAATAACACATACCTCTTTAGGCTATTGTTTTTCTTTATCTCCATTATGTGTTTCAACACCTCCTCCTTGAGGTGTTTCAACACCTACTCCTTGAGGTGTTCCAATACCTACTCCTTCAGGCATTGTGACACTTGTCAACAACGATGTATAGCTCATAACTTCCTGTACATAAAAATTACAAGTACATATGAAACTACCAATCTATGTCGATGTATGTATAATCAATAAAAGATCTTAAAAATCTTAATTTAATCGAATTTGAGTTCAATTACCTTTCCCTTATCTAACATTATGCCTCCATAGTCTAGACAAAGTACCTCACTTGCACTAGGTGTTTCCTACAAGAGGAAAATAAGATAAAGATATAAGTTATTATATAATTTCATTAATGACAATTCAAATGGCAAGCAAGTATATAATAAAAAATGTAAATGAGTGAGTGAAAAAAAATATATTAGGTGTTTCCTAAGGGTGCTATCAATCACCTATGCAAGCTCCTCAGCAAACAATAATTGTTAAATAGACCATGTAAATAAATATTAGTACTTTATACTAGATCTCTTATTAATATTCATTTAAAAACAAATGCAAGTTATGAATTTACAACTTAAATCTTACCTATGTCACTATTCCAATGTCCCCCTCTCTAGCAAGAGAGGACTTTGTAGGGTGTGCTCCACTCCCCTGCATTTGATCTATAGTGTCAACATCATGGAGGTCATAATCAGAAGTGTCCAAGGGATGCTTAACGGGCTATACAAGAGGACCCAAGCATATCTGGTGGCAAATAGAGCAAGTATGTGGCATACAAATATGTGGACCTAAGGAGGATGATGCAATAACACTTGAGCCATCACCAACATCACTAAAATGTGGCTAAGCTACTGTAGAAGCATTCAAAACCAAAAGACCACTCAAAGAGTGAATAGCCTAGATAGTCTATGTGGTTTCATCTTGGATAATATCTGGATGATATACTGGAGGTAGCAGAGGAAGGGGAGGAGGAGGAACATATAGGCACAAGACTACTCTAACTTCCCCTAGTCTATCTTGGGGCACACCTCCACTGATGCCCTGGAAGGGTTTAATGTCAAAGTAATTGGCATGATGCCCTAACAGAAACTTAGTGTATAATTTTTTAATATAGTAAAATGTTATATCACAATTTTTGTTGGGTGATTTATCAAAAACCATACACCAACAATCCCAAAATTTATCTACAATGTCCCTATTTGTGCACCATTTTATTGAAATTTTTGGTTTATTAACATTAATTGGAAAACCGGTGCGAGGGTTAACAAATAAAGAGGCTATTTGGGATTTTGTTCTTTAGAGATCTCTCACATCATTGTAATACAATCAACATGCATAATATTCCTTCATGTCTTCTTGCCATGAATGAAAGGCATTATGTTGGGTGGAGAGGGTTTCTATATTTTTAATTATTTCCATCAATGTGTTTGTCATCTCAGATAATTGAGGGATTGACTTATAAACATCACAAATGTCCCTCAATTGCTCCAAATTTTCACCAATTAAGTCTTCAATTGATGGTTGTGGAGGTGGTGGAGCATTTGACATTTGTTCATTTTCATTCTTAGCTAGTGGATGGTTTAGAATTTGTGCATTTTCATTTTCAGCTAGTGGATCATTTGGAATTTTTACATTTTCATTCTCATCCATAATACCTTATTAAAGTTAAAAACTAATTAATCTAATTGAAATTACACAATATAAATGAAATTATTGTAAAAACACCCTATTTTTTAATAAAAATCCAAAAACAACCCTATTTTTTAACAAAAATCTATAACAAACTCTAGTTTTTAATAAAAATACATAAACAACACTATTTTTTAATCAAAATCCATAAAAAATATTAATTTTTAATAAAAATCCATTGTAAACTCTAGTTTTTAATAAAAATCAATCAAAAACCCTACTTTTAAAAAAAAATCCATAAAAAACTACTTAAAATTATACAAATCTAATTGAAATTTTGATAAAACAAAAAAAATCCAAAAACTTACCTTTTAAAACGAATATTTGTTGAAATTAGATATCTGATATCTAGAAGTTGTTCTCACTATGCGCTCGTAGCCTCTTCAAAATGAGTAAAATGACTTTAAAAGCCCGTTATTTTGTATTTATAGGCAACTCAAATCGGATATCCGATTTGGATCGGATATCCAATTTATAAATCTTGCTTTGGGCATTGCTTTGGAGCAATGTACTAACACCCAAGCCAGAAAAAAGTCAACTCAAGACTTTCACATTTTTGGGTCGATACAAAACATAATTTTTTTCCCATTGCCACTTTTTGGCCCATCATGATCCTGCACATACCCCCTATATGACCCAATATGAAATTTCACCAAACATTGTTCATTCACCAATATCTTATGCTCATCTTGCATCCATGCTATCGTATGAGGGTTTGGATGTTTTAATCTCTCTAAATTCAATTTGGTTACCATCTCCTCTAAAACTAGATTATGAGTACTACAACTATCAATGATAACTTTACATACCTTTTCCTCCATACTTACATCTAGTTTTGAATAGACATTTCCTTTGTGGCGGTTCCTTAGTCACTTCTTCATACATTAAAGCTCCCCTCATCACCAATGATTCACCTTTCTCAAGTTTTCCAATTGAATTAGGGGATCCAATAGGTTCTTCATCCATATAAGCTACTCTTCTAGTTTGCTCAGTTTTCTTTCCAGTACTTCCTTGATGACACTCAAATGCCCTATGTCCTTTACCTCCACACTTTAAACAGGTTCCTTTGAATGGTCTTCTCTTAGATCTTCCTTTGTCTCTCTGGTATCCATCATTGCGGTAAGAATTATGACCACCTCTATCACCGTGGTAGAAATTTCTATCTTCTTTTCCTCTACGGTATGATTTAGCATTCTTTTCTATGCTCTGACAGGGTTTTACAACTTCATTCTACTCTATATAAATTCTTCTTTCACTGGACTGGGTTCCATTTATTTGAAATATTCCTCTTGCACTCCTTTTCCTTTGTTCAAATTTCTTATTCAGCTTCTCTTCCACTTTCAATGCAATTTGATATGCTTCTTCAACTAATATCATCTTTACTAGACTCAATTCTTCTTGAATGTTTTTTCTCAATCCATCGATGTATCTTGCAACCTTCTCTTTGCTTGCTTCACTATGAATGGTTCTGATTATCATCTTGTATAATTCTTTAGTATACTCCTTCACAGATCTCTCCTTTTTTCTTAGGTTCTATAATTTGTTCAACAATTCAAGATCATAATCTACTAGTATGAATTATCTCTTCAATTTTGTCACCATTCTATTTGATTTGATGATTCTTCCTTTGAGTCTTCTATTTTGGTCTAATTTAACTTCTTTCCACCATAATCTAGCATGACCCTTCAACTTTGTTTTTGCAAATCTAACTCTTTTTGGATCTTCAATTTCTTCATATTTGAAGTATTCTTCCATTTCATTGATCCAATCAATCAATTCTTCAGGATTCAAATTTCTTGCATGATTTTGAATTTCAACTCTAGGTCATTTTCTAACCTTTGAGATTTCTTTCAACATCTTTACTTGATCTACTTCTTCTTCTTCTTCACTTAGGGCTTCTACAAATTGATTCGTATGTTTTGCTTCATCATCACTTTCATCATTCTGCCTAGGGTTTAGGCCTCGCCTTTGGTCCTCTTCTACAACATCTAATCAAACTCACATCTCATGCATCATTTCCAACATTTCATCCATTCTTATAGCAAAATTAACCATAGCAAGCACTCTCCTTGGCAACATATCTCCCCTTGAATCAATGTAACTACCTCAATTCAACATTTTGGCTACAAGGGTTTTAAATTCCTCATAATCAGTGATCGATTGAAAAAAAATGTAGTCTACCTCAGGTAGAATATCTCTTCACCTCAAGGAATTCCTTCAAAAATTGAAAACTCACTCTGATACCACTTGGTGTAACCATGGTAGGAGGGTTCCAAAAGGAATACTCTGAACCGTGCAGTATGAGTCAACACAAAAAACTAATATGTGAACATGAAACTCTATTAAATTAATAATCTTACATGCAACTTATGCTCAAAGGTGAATATTTAGGGTTCAAAAGCTTGCAACAAGGGCTTTCAACAATACAATTGGCCAATAGGCCTTATTACATGCCCCCGAAGGGTTATTGCAAAAATGAATTGAATCTATCTAACCATGAATAACTGACTAATAACTAATCTCTCTTAAATGATTAAAAATGCTTATAAATATGCTTCTCAAGATCCTTGAAAAAGTTTTGTGTTGGCCACAAGGGTTCATAAACCCAATGAATGAACACATATGAAAGTTGACCTCAAAGTATGTAAGGATAACTCCATGCAAAAAGAAACAACTTGTTAATCTCCAAGATAGGTCCCAATGAACCCTAGATGCTTGTATGATGTCACATTAGGCTTCATCTGATCTAGAATAGGTTTGTACTAAGAAACCACACCAAGTCAGCCCCAAATGACCAGACTAGTAAACATAGTAAAATTCTGAGAGTTATATTTTTTGGTAGGTAGCTGCAAATGGTGAGAAATATAGATATGTGATAGGTGTTAGTGTGTAGATGTTATATCCTACTCCATGAGCTGAGAAACAATGATGTGTTAAAATGTGGAATGAAATAATGAAATTGCTACTAAATGCAATGAAAGAAAAGATCTATTTTTGGTTGACATGGGATTGCTTTACAACTAGGGATGCTCCTGCATCATGCCCTGTAGTACATTGTCTTTATATTTTTTTTCCTTTGACCCTAAAAAAAACTATAACTGAAGATCATTTAAAAGTGAGGCTAGTTCCTCTAATTATCTCACATGCAAATAATATTAGTGAAAATTTTCATTGAGTGTGGATGAGTTCCAAGATGGTTTGGCATCTGATATTATAGGTTTGCTTAAGTTTCCTTTTCTATAGCCTAGGTTTTTTTTAGTGGCATGCATACACTAAGGCCTGATAATATTTCTACAAAACCAAGTTTTTTTTCTCACTTAAAGAAATTCAAAGAAAATTGTGTTAGACATGAGACAAATCATGATGATCTTTTAAGAGAAATAATTCCAATGAAATTTCCTTTCCACAATAACCAAATGATTGTGTTTATCAATTAAAAACAATCAACTTGAAGTATCAACCAATCTAGATGATAATACGAAAGATGCAGAGGCTAGTGATGAACCTATTGTTGAGGATAGTATTATAAATTTGAAGTGGAGGAGTCAAGTTTGCAAGGATGGAAAAAAGGGGTTCAAGCAAAACATAGTTGTGCAGAACCTAATTCTTTAAGTTGAAAAGAATAAATTTAATACACCCATAGTTTGATTCTCCCAAAACCTTTGGAACAAGTAGTCTTCCACTTTCAATTGTGGAAATGGTTCAAAAGTTTAGTGTTGAAAACAAAGTCTCAACTCAACCAAAGAAAAATGTGCATACAATGAACAAAAAATAGTGAATGTTAATTCACTTGCTCTTAATTTTTCACATATTTCCCATAGTAATACCATGGATATAATGGAGAATGATAATTTTATTATCTTAGGCTGCATGCCAGCTTACAACAATTCAATATTTCCATAGTGTGTTTTTGTATTAATTATACATGTGAAAAAACATTCAGAAACTAGATTTCTTCAAGTGATAAATGAGATTGAGAAAAAAATTGATTGAATTGAGTGCAAATAGAGCTTTGAATGATTGTTTTTATAAGGGGTTTCCATGTTAAGTGTTATCTCTAAGTACAGACTAGCACTTACACCAGAAGGAGGTTCAAGGGTTACGCCAATAGAAAATTATATATAAAGTAGTATGTTAGAGACTCCAATTTTATACACATGCATAAAAGATACATTAATTTAATTTACAATATCTTATATATAAAATAATATTTTTTATGTATATAATTTTGAGATACAATCTTGAATTTAGGTTGATTATTTGTCTTCATACTTTTAGTGGTTTGTTTGTTTTGGTTAACAACTTGGTAATTTTACACCAAGATTGTAATGGAGGTGCAATAGTTATGCCAATTGTAATTTATATATAATGTCTTATACATTTGAAAATAACATCAAGTAAATAGAGAAGTCAGGAATTTTATAAAAGATCTTTAAAAATGTTTATTGGCATTGCTAATTTGAGATGTCTCAAAATTAAAAAACTATATTTGAATTATAAATATTGGACAAAGATGATTAGTGGAGCATAACTATTATCTATTATTCAAAATTAAATCATTAATAAGTAATTGTTCTTTTGATTTTATGAAAATGATGAGCTTGAGCTCTATTCAGATGTTGTAAACAACTTCTTTAAGTTTTAGTGGTAATTTTCCTAAAAAATAAACAAAGATGAGTTTTAGCTCTATTCACATGTTGTAAACAACTTCTTTGAGCATGACAAATTCTACTGCTCAATTTTTTCATCTACATTGAAATTATATTTATACCACTAAATTGTCATTTATTCAACTTATCATAAGAAAAAAGTAGAAATAAAATCCTTAAAATGAGAATATTTTGAAATTATATGAAATGAAAGAACATAATAAAAAAATATGCAAACAAACTCCAAGGAGGGTTGCAAGTCTAAAATGAATTAAAGTGAAAGTGAGCAAACAATGACAAGGGGAACACAAATTTGGGCAAGAGATGAGGTAAATATCCACATCAAAATTGCTTAGTGGGAAAGAGCAACATGAAAGACCTTGATAAGAATGTAACTTGCAACCCATCCAATGAATAAGAACATTGAAATTGCAAGCCCAAGAGGGTAATGGTGGAACACATAAGGATCATTTCTTATAATTCTTGGCAGGTCATCCAAGAATGAGTTTTCTACTACCTCATTGCCACATTAATTGAGAAATTCAAGCCATGACTTGAAGTCATTTGATAACCAATTACAAATTAATGAACAAAAAAACAAGAAAGCACTGCAAAGCATACATGTGTTTGAAGAGTGAAAAATAAACATGCATACATATATATATATATATATATATATTCATTGTAGCCTTCAGTGTGTGATTACAAGAATCTCATAAATCTATCCAAATTTGGAAGTAGCTACCATAAATGAGCTTAAAATATACATTACATTTGAAGAAAGGAATATAATGTCATCGGTTTACATATTTAATATCCTCTATTAGTAGAAAATATAATAATAAATAATTCATTTTTTGTACATTGATTAGGTCTCTAGATCTATATTAGATGTAAAATAAGAATCCTCTAGTTAGATGATAAAATAGAGGCATAGAGGAAGAATTCATGGCTCATTTTTATTGACTTATGAAAACAACAAATTTAAACAAGAGTAAATTTATTTTATACAATATTAAAACTAAGAAGTGATTAGAGATTTTTAGTCAAAAACATACATCTTTCTATCTAACTATACTTCTTCTCCACCTCTAACAATGTCACTTACTTCCTCATTAAATTATTCAATTTACAATAAGTATAAACCATAATAGCATATCACAATGGCAGTCCCCATCTCGATTCGCGCCCACCTACTAATTTGCTCCTAATGTCTACAAATAGCCATTCAAATTGAGATGATTATAACCAAACATTAACTATAGGAATCAATTCAAAGAACACCCAATTAACAAGTAAATAATGTTTGAAATATACAAATGACCATTTTCAATACAAAATAAATATCCAACCTGTATTTGAATGTGTGGGTAGGTGGGATTTTTTTCTTTATGGGTGATCCCACAATAGAAATTTAAAATTTTTGGGAAAATTGGACACTCAAATATTTTTTTCTAAATAAATCTTCACTTTCAGGCACCTATAGCGGCTAAACCATGAGGAATTTGAAGATGATGCAAACTAGAGTTTTGTGACATTTTGTCTCTAGATTCTAAATATATTTTTTTCAAAAATTTTGGAATCAAATTGCACCTCTTTTTCCATCTCCCTCAAAACCTAGTCTTTTTTTGATATCTAGTGTTTGCACTTGGTTAGATAGTGTTTTATTGAATATTTTTTCCTTAATCAAGTTTCAAAGTCAAACCAATTACAATTTAGACATATGTGGACTGTATAATGCATAACTTTTTTTTTTATGTATCGAAGTTCAATTTATTTATTTTTGTTGGATCGAGGACTTCAATATCTAGTGCACTCATATTTTTCAAAAAAAATTTATAATATTCTATTTTTCCACATGTGTAGAATAGAGAGCCTCATTTTCAGTGAAAATCCTATGTTTGATAAAACTAAAAGAACAAACAGATAATAAAACCATAACATATTAAAATTATAGCCATTAGATAGCTCGTTCTAAGGACTACCTAATTACAATTGGGTTCGTGAAGTCTCTTCCATTTTCATCCTCAACCTGAGCTTTGAAGGGAAATTTTTTGAATTTTTTTGGTGGTAGAGAGTAGGGATTAGAGAAAAGGGGTGTTTGCTCGAACCAGGGGGGTTCTAGCAAACCCTGTTGATGATGTTTTCTACACAACAACAACTCAAACAAGATACAAGTATCCTATCTCTCTTGAAAGCTAAATTTCTATCAGCAAGCCTCAATAGATAACCCAAAGGTCTCTAATGTCAGGTCTTGACAATGCATAAACAACTCAGTGATAAAAGTGAAAATGTTGGTAATCACAATGGGACCTTATTACAAGAAAAGACTTAATCTTCAACTTATTAGATCTAGCAATATGATGATACTTCAAACCTAAATCTAACCCGAATGATAAATAAAATAACAAAAGATTAGGGTTTTAAGGAGATCACTAAGACTAATGCTACTTCTGAGATTAACAATGCAAATGATGAAATACTTGAAATGGACCAATCCCTCATAAACCAATTCCTGTTTAATCCAGATGAATCTACAATTTCACAAGAATAGTGCAATCTTCTAAGGCAATAAAGATTTTAAGATCATGAACATTCATCCAAGACAACTCAAAATCAATTGAAATGAACAAATATCCACAATTGAACTAAGCACAATAGATATATGGTCTACGCTAACTTTGAAAAGCAACTAATAGTCAACTAGCTTCCAAAATTATGGACTAGGGATCGATGCAACACCTCAACTATCAAATCATAAACATCACTAAATCAGATCTAATCCTAAATATCATTTTTTCTCAAAGAAAATTTAAAAATAGAATAACAAGAACCATGCAAGATAAGAGGGAAACAAGTATGGCACCAAATCACAATGTCATTACTTACATCAAATTATCCACTGTAGCAAAAATTCCAATCTTTTGTTACAATATTTGCTTGAGAACACTACTTTCTAACTCTTTATTTACTTATTTTTCTCTAATAGCGGCTATATCTCTCTCTATTTGTATCTATCTACCTCTATCTAGTCCTTACAAATGAGGTGAAATGCTATATGAATAGAGGCCTCAAAACATGTTGGCCTAGCCCAAGTTTTACAATAATAATTGGCCATAGGACAAGTCGGCCAAGAGAAATTGAAAATGAAATCAAATATTCATTAAATGCATGAACTTCATCTAGGTCGACCTAGGATCTCTAATGCAACTTGGACCAATGTATTCAAAATAATAGGGAAGCACAAATCTCGATGTAACTCAGTATTAACTACCTTCCCCTTTGTTTTTATTTCGATCAATCTTCACATGCACCTTCAAAAGCATTTTTTCAAGGTCAACTATGGGTGGCAAAGCCAAAACTTTGAGTCATCTTTCAATTGATGAAATATTTTCCTTGGAATGTTCCACTGATTTATCCCACTCAACCTTATATGTTAGATATTTATCAATAACAAAAATAGAGGTGGCTGCATCATCTAATTGATGCTTAATAACAGGATCACCACTGAATGGAGCATGAACATCTTGCCACCATTTCCTCAATTGTTCTAAGCTCAAATACTTAGGTGAAATCTTCCTTCTCCCTGTCATTATCTCAAAGAAAGCAATGCATCCATTATACACACTAGTTAGGGTATCCTCAATTTGCCTACTCTGCTTATAGATATTTTTTAGAACCTTCTGCCTAATTTGCATAGCCTCAAACCATTCCCAAGGTTTGGAAACTCTAGAGGAAGGGAGAATTTCATCACTTACCAACTTACCCTTCGTATACTCCGTGATGGTTTTAGTCTTTTGCAACAAGAGATCTGTATCTTCTTTGTCTTGAGCCAATACCTCTTCCAACCAATCCATCGCCTTCATAGCATCTCCTCCACTTGATAGAATTTCCTTGATAGCTTCATTTCCTTTGGATTGCACCACCTACAACCAATTTTTCATGGAAAGAGTGGTGGCTTTCATCCTTTCCAACTCAGTAATAGTTTCTTGTGGTAGGAGATTAGCAACAGAGGATGAGGAACCAATGGACTATAAAGGCTTCATTAAATCCTCCAAACATTTCCTTAGTTTCTCATTTTCTTTCTTTAGCTCATGCTTAGTTTGGACCTCCTTCCTTAATCTACCTAGAATGATTGTGAGCTAGAACCCTGATATTCTTCAATGTCTTGTTCCATGGAGGTGGATCCTAAATTGATGGTCAACAGATTGTAATCTTTTGTAGTTACATCATCCTTATTCTTATCCGGGAAAGGAGTGGCATTATGGACTACCCGATTGTTTGCTTCATCTTGTTGTCAATAGATTTTCACCCTGCTGAATGCAAGCTTTAGCAACCTACTGAAACATGAAAACCTTCTTTAGATGTGGGTGATCTAAATAAAGAACGAATCTCCAGAGTGAGTTGGTTCTCCGAATGATAAATCCTATTCTAAATAATTTCCAGGAAAAGGGATAGAAGGACAACTAATTAAAACTTAAGTCTAATTGGTATTTCACTTAAAGTTATGAAATTTAGACATTGACCCTCACAACAACGTTCCTATGACAATGAATCTCACAATCCCATTGGCTCAGACTTCCATCAATATTTTGCATGACGATTCCTAAATGAAATACAACAGGCAACCTGAAACTATGCAATTCTGAAACACAACTTACAATAGCAAGACATAAAAAGGATTCTGATTTGAACCACAAAGACATCAAATTGCTATTATAAAACTGAGATAGAAATGAGAAGGAGAATTTTGCTGCTATATTAAAACTAAAAGAGTGAATAATTGTGAACTGAGTACAAAAGGCTTCACAAGCTCAAAAATGTGTATGAGCAGGAACTGAAATCTGAACTAAGAAGGAGAGCTAAAAAGACTAAGTATTTTCAAAGATATCACCCTCAAGGAACCCTAATTCGAGTTCACAAAGAAGCTCAAGGAAAAAAGCTTCAAACTATCTCAAAAAAATGCATAAAAGCAAAAAAAAGCATACTACTTTTATGATCAAACTCTCAAGCTTCTAAAAATAGGTTGAATCTACTTTAAAAGCCCAAAAAACACCTTATCTCTCCAAGATAAGACTCAAATCTGACCAAGAGAAGAAGTCAATATGAATCTGCTAAAAATAGCAAGAAATCATAAAAAAAATTATAGGAGATTGCTTTACAATTCTACTTTACATGATTGTAGATTTTACAATTTGTCTATTTTTTGCAATTAAAGATTACAAAATCTTTTGCAAAAAAGTAAACATTCTTATCTCTCCATCAAAATGCTTTTATTTCCTCAAAAAATCATAAAAATATCAATATAATAATTATTCTCTCATCAAAACTCCAATTGATTTCTTTAAAATCAATTAAAAGAAAAGCCCTAAATAGATAATTGATAAAAAAAAAAATTCCTAGGTCATAAGTTATTCACCATTACACCCTTATTGTTTTCTCACAAAACAATAACACAAGGTTTCAAGTCTCCACATTTCACTAAGGCACAAAATAAGTCTTAAAGACTTAATATGTCGACCTAGTATATGAATTTTCAGCCTCCCAACATATTTTGAACTTCAGACTTTAATAAATTCCAATACAAGGCTTAACCTAATTTGAAATTCCCATGTGCTTTTATCAAACATGAATATTCGAGATGATTATGATGTTGGGCTTGAATTAGGGCATGAGAAAAACAAGATCGAATCCTAAAATGATTCATTTTTCAATTATCACTTTGAGGAAAATGAGCTCTGGTTGAAAGGAGCGCCGCCATGATTGAGTCGAATATGTAGCTTGTGTGTTTTGAGAACTCCATCTTCTACTTCTGAAAGCTGAACTCCTCAATGGGTAAGCTTGCTCTGTCTGTTATTATAGCTCTCTTACTTCATTAAAAGAGTAGAAGGGTTAATAAAGCCACAACTTGCTCATATTTTATGACTTTCTTTTTACACTTCTTGTGCTTATATTCCTTTGGCCGAAATGAGCTTTGAACTTGAGATTTCTTTAAAGCTTTCATGAAGGAAGCTTGCTTAAGGGTTTTATCCTCTTCTACACACAAGGTAAAATGCTTCTATGGATTTTCATCTTTGTTCATTCTAGCCTTATGGCCATGGCTTATGTAACCTCTAATGCATTTGTTTCAGTAATCCTGTACTTTGTTGAATGAGCTCGAATCTTTGAGCTTGGTCTCCTTGTATTTACCTTTGTATTCCATGTCGAACCAGTTTCTCCTACACCAGGTATATATCATTATTAATATACCCTCAAGAGCCTAATTTTATCAATATGCAATTGCTGAAAATTATGAGAAGGCTAGCAACAAGGCTGCTAATGATATTTGGCGGGTAGAACAACAATAATTGATTATTATTAATTTTCCAAATGATGCAAGTCAGTGGCTGATATGACTATCAGAAGGTTGAAAATGATGGATTTTGACCTCCAAAGATGGTGCAGGTTGTATGAATGAAAATTAGACTTATGATGTTGGTACAACAATAAATTTGTCATGGCTATGGTTGGAAACCTACAATTAATGTCAAATGATCCAAACCCTCCAAAGATTGGAGTAGTAGCTAGGGTTTGTCAAAATGTAAAATCTGCTCATAATTTTTTTTGAAATTGTTGTGGAAACCTCCCAAAATGATGTGTCAACAAAATAGGAACATTTTTTTGCACATCAACTTGCCCTATCACTATAATCTTGTATGAAATCTTCAAAATCATAAACAAACACCATAGTGCCACTATAGCAACTTGAAAATGTCATCAAATCCTCCACAAATCAGCAGACTCACAAAAACAAAAAATAGTATAAGGAGTTTTAAGACATAATGAACATAAATCTAGAAGGTCTACACAGATTATCTTGGGTTTACATTTTTTTTTAAAAAGGTTCAATAGAGTGGTGAAGCTTACAGAGTGTCTTGTTGAATCATCCTTTGTTGATGACAGGTTTTTCTTTGCAAACTTTGGTACTGAAGCTAATAAGGAAACAATCAAATTTGAAAGGAAATACCAAAAGAGGTTATTGTATGGAGACTACCAGATGAAACACTTATTGTAGATGATCAAAGCCACAATGAAGAGGATCAAAGCTATGATGGAATTTAGTAATAAACATTTTTCAAGATCTTTTTTTATATTATTGGTGTCTTTTTATATTGTTGGTGTTCTTCATTTCTATCACATAGAGGAATATTTTGTGCATAGAGGTAATCATTCAACATAGATTTCATCATGTAAGATAAATGTAGGGGAGGAAAAAGCATTCACTAACCTCTCTCAAGAAGATAGCCCTAATGTGAGGTGGATAACAGAGTGCCCAACTATAATAGTTTTCCTGCAAGTAACGACAAAGAGAAATAATTCAATAAAAGTTAGAGGGAACGTGAAGATCAAAAGAAAGAATAGTTTCCATTATATTGGATGCAAACCTCAAATATTTACAAACAAAAGACTAGATGCATAAATTTCAACACAAGCACTTGATTAATGACCTCCCAACAACAAAAGCACCTGTTGTATCTAAATACACATAAAATAAAGAAATGCTATGAAATCTCCAAAATTAGAAACAAACACCATAGTACCACTATAGCAACCTAAAAATATGTTCAAATCCTCCACAAATCAATAAACTCACAAAAACATAAAATAATATAAGGAGTTTGAAGACATAATGAACATAAATCTAGAAGGTCTACATAGATTATCTTGGGTTTCCAATTTAAAAAAAAGGTTCAATACAATGGTGAAGCTTGCAGAGTGTCTTGTTGAATCATCATTTTTTGTTGATAGGGTTTTCTTTGCGAACTCTAGTACTAAAGCTAATAAGGAACCAATCAAATTTGAAAGGAAATACCAATAGGTTTCAAACAACTTCCAGTTTATTGGACTTGTTCAAGGAAAAGGAGCTTATACCAAAGAAACAATGACCATGTTCAGCCACAAATGGTAGATGTGGTCAAGCAGATGAAAGAGATCTTTAAGATCATGCAAATGCCTCGGGAAATTTAAGGGGACACAAGGTGTCACGGTTGCAGATTTGGAAGGCCTTCATGTATGGGAGTTGAGACTATCCTTTCGAGCTCCACATTTGTCTCACCAGATGGAAGATGTGGAATTTTCTTTCAATCAAATTATCCATAAAAATTCTTTGGGCTTTGAATTTTGAAGCCAAATCAGCATATGAATCTAGACTAAAACATTTCTTGCTTCTCCAAATGATAGAGAAAGTTTCAAGCATGCATACCTAGGGCCCATTTTAAACGATAGACTAAAAGCATTTAAGCTTAGATGATGAATCAAAGTCAAATGTTTGAAATCCCTTTCAGAAACTAACTTGTAATTTAAACCCTAAAAAAATAAAATAGAAACTGTGGAAGTGACTTACCTCAAGAGTTTTGTAGGATATTGAAAGAGGAAGTGTTGTTAACATAAGGTAAGGCATGTGAAGTGTAGTCTTTGAGGCGTCGGGTGGGAATTCTCTAGCAAACTTTTTAGATGCCTGAGAGAATTCTTCCGTTGCCATGAGACAATTTCTATCAGGCGTGAGACAATTCTGATGGGCAAAGCCCACAATAAATAGCCTATCGGCTAATTATATGTGAGCTACTATGAATCACTAATTAATTTATTTTTATATACATATTTTCTACAGAATGAGATCCAAAATTATACAGAACCATTTTCTCTTTCACATAATCAATAGAAACAAAAAATAGAAAATTGCAAAAAACTTCTGAAGTCAAAAGGCCCTAATGTATTGATTTAGGAAACAAATTACAATATAAAACTGAATATGGGTTTTTAGCAAAGCCACAAAAAACTACAACTAGATACAAAAGGATATTGTCTACTCCGAAATAGGGCATTATTATAGGAAGCAAAAGGTTTGAATTCGTAGCCTCCTCGACTAGTCAATTGAGGGAAAATTTAGTCTGGATGTTTGATCTCTTCATAAAATAATGACTAGACAATTGCCTTTCCATCTAATCAATAGTAGTCTATCCATACAAAGGATAGCTACCTGAAATCATAAACCATGTCAAAATTAGAGCAACCCTACATGCTCAGATATGTGAGAGACTTGAGCTGAACGAAATCATCAGAAACCATCTTCAGATTAGACCATCAATACATGTTCAAAAATGTGAGAGACTTGAGCTAACTGAATGCATCAGGAAGTCTTGAGATTCTTGAGTAGAATGATGTATCCAACATCTTCAGATGAGTCAACTAACTGATGACTGTGATAGGCTTTCTAAACATTTAGATCTACTTATATCTATCTCTTCTAAATGACTAAGCAAGCCGAAGCTATTTTCAATGCACAAAGACTGTTGAAGCTTTCTTGCAACAAAAAACCTGGAGATTGGCCAAAAATAATCAAAATTGAAGAATTTGTAATAGCAAAAGCTTGTTGTAGAGGAGGTTGCTTCAAATTATCATCACCTAAACTTGTTATATCATGAATGTTGGACCTTTTCTTCTCCTTGTTCCCTGATGTAAGGCTCAAAAAATACTTTTGGGCATGGCTTGATACTTGAGTTGGTGGCCTTGAGATTACAAAGTATTTTGAAATACTTCTTCAATCACCTCTTCATACTTATCGAGACCCATCAAAAATAGCCTACATCATAGACATAAACAAACAAATTAAGTGTGATTTGCTACCCCAACATACATCTATTTATCTAATGAAGTGTGCCTCAGTTTTGAGTAAATGTAGATCAGAAATGCCTTTACTTTTCAAACATAAATCGTTCATTTAACAGATAAAAACACTATTGTCTTAAAATGAAATAAAACACAACATATTTATTGGATTCTGAGCTCTCTACAATTTTGATGTACCTTGTTGCTCAAGAATGACATCACATCGGATCTCTAGTACAAAACTCAAGTAGATTGCAAATTAAGATGAATTTGTTGTATGACAAACCATTTTTTCTAGTAGTTCTATATAATATAGAAAAATCTTATCCTAGGGTTTGGTATTTGTTTATTCTTATCCAAATGTTCAGGGTCAATTCATTACTTTGTTCTTTCCATCAATTTGTGGGGAGAAAGTCATAAATCTCTTCAATTTGGCATCCATCCTTATCGACAAGGATTTCAACCATTTCCTCAAATTTGGGAATCCAAATTCAAATTTATAAATTTTGACAAACCAAAATGCTCCCACACATGGATGAAAAATTTCTCTATAGTTTCCTACCCTGATATAGTCTTCCTATGGTACATTATTTCATTCAGCTTGCTAAAATAGTCTACCATGACAAAAAAAATCACTTTCTTAATATTAAATCACCCCCATCACATGGTGGATTGAAGAATTCTATTCTATATGCAATACTATCATTCATGAAGTCCATTTTCTTAGAATCGGAAGTGACCCAAGTTCGCCATCAACTTGTTGTGAAAAATTGGGATCAGATTCAATGACTAATCAAAGATCATTTTCCCTGAAGCAGATAAGTAATCATAATTCATGTTAAAATCCAAAGGTTCCTTTCTTTCTAACTTACCATGTCATGTCTTCAAAGATTTGGTTATCCTCAAAATAGTGGCTTGAAGATAATCTAGAAATAGAGCTTTTCTACTTCACTATATTTCTGCTCAATTTTACTGGTTGGATTCAATGACACCACCCTGTCTTTGGTGGCACCGGTAGGAGGGATATGCACAAAATGGATTTGTTTAAAAAAAAAAAATAGTAACACTCAAGCAAATGCAAATGGCAAGTGTAGAGAAAACTATTAGATTTTTGATACACTTAGATATCTACAAAATGACTTTTTTAGATTTTTTAAATATTTATATGAGTAGGAGTTGTGAGAAAATTAAGTGTTTTCAATAATTTTATATTTTTGATAAATTGGACCTAAAGTAATGCTACATATTTATTTAGTAGACACTTTCGATTGGAAAAATTATGGTCTAGCTCTAATTTAGCTCTAAGTTGGCTTGAAGTATGAATATAGTTTTGAACTTTCATATAGTGAGAAGGAGAATTAATTGAAATGTGTGGGCTCTTTAGGCCAGCAACACCTACCATACACCCATTTGCCTTTGCATTTAATGAGAATTGAGTCCTAATTAAAATGAGTGACATTTTTTAGCTACTAATGCCTAACGATGTGTTTTTTTCGCTTCTTATATTGAGCAAGAATGGAGCTTGACCACATATTTATTTATATTTACGTTCAACAAGAACATAGCCCCAATTGAAATGAGTTGGTTATTTGGGCCAATACAGCCTAGTTGCCTCAATGGATTGAGTTAAAATGTCACACATTAAAATGAGAAAACTCCTTAGGGCACTAAAACCTAATCATGTTTGTGTGCATTGGGCAAGAATGGAGCTTGATTGTGTGTTTATTTATCTTTACATTAAGCAAATGTGTAGCCTCAATTGAATGAGTGGGTTGTTTGGACCAATAAGGTCTAACCATGTGTTTATTTGCCTCCATGAATTGACAAAAATGTTATGCATTAAAATAAACAATCTTTTTAGTTCGCCGAAATCTAAACATGTTCGTTTGTAATTTATTCTTACATTTATCAAGAATAGAGCTTTGATTGCATTATCTATGTTAAAAACGCTAACCATGTGTCTATTTTTCCTTCACATTTTTCAAGTAAGTCTATACAAAATCTAAGCCCTTTCAAGTAAAGTTGATTGCCTTTGGAAAAGACCTCGCCTTATTTTAAGGACAGGTAGCAAGTATTTTTTAATTGTTAAAGGCATCAAAGTGGGGTTATGTGTAGTCGAACATTTCCTTATCCATTTGCCAAACTTGGTATAGTTTCAAAATTCCAAAACATATATGTGAAACAGATTCTACTTCTTGTCGTTTTCAATTTTGAAACGTGTATGTTTCAAGATTCCACCCGGAGTGCTCGGAGATTTGCGCAATTAAAGCAGTCTATTTTCGTTGGGATTCATTACACCAGACTTATGAACGCCACGCGTCAGTAAAAAATGGATCCGCCGGCACCACTAAGCCGCGTCGTTGGCTAAATCCTATAAATTCGCATTCGCTCCCGACAACTTCCTCAGCTACTCAAAACTATTTCTCTCTTTCCTGTCAAGTCTTGTTTCCTTTGCTGGTTTTCTATTTACTGTCAACTCCTTTCTCTTGCAATGGCGGAGGAAAATGCAGTACAGCGTCAAGATCGTGGGCTGTTTGGGAAGAAGAAAGAAGAGGAGACATATCAGCAGCATGAGCACGGACACGTAGGCGAGGCTCACCCTACGCCTCTGTCTCATTGCCACGTGGAGGAGGGCAAGTTCCATGGCGAAACTGAGAAGAAGACACACAACATGGTTAAGCTGCATTGCACCGACACCTCTGTAAGTTTTTGTTCTTCATAAAAAGATCATGCATTCCACTTTCTGTAATGTCAGTAGTTTGTTCATTTGGATCTGATGAAATGAATGTGTTTACAGGAAGAAGATGAGAATGGGGAGAAGAAGAAGAAAACGAAGGGTGGATTGAAAGACAAGATAAAGCTTCCCGGACACCACAAAGAGGGTTTGATGGATAAAATCAAAGAGAAGCTTCCTGGACACCACAAAGAGGGTTTGATGGATAAGATCAAAGAGAAGCTTCCTGGATACCCTTAAGAGGAAGAAAAAGGGCGTTGAACAGCAACTGGTTTTTTGGCTGGTTTTATTATATGTTAAGTTGTGTGTAGCTACGCGTATTTACCACCTTTTGGTTTGAAGCATACTGTGGATTGTATGTGTGTTGTGTTTATCTTCTCTATTTAATAAGAATGCAAGGGTTGATGTGTGGAATACAAATCTCAGACATGCATGTGTGTGGAATACGGGACACCCATTTTTTTTTAATGTAAAATAAATATTATTAGGATTAGATCTAGAACTAGATGTAAGCTATAGTTTTTTAATGGCATTGTAGTGTTAATATTGTTATGCAAGTGGTACTAAATTTCTAATTTTCTATGAATTGAGCTATTACAAACTATTAATTCATATTTCACAACAAAGAATTATTAGTGTAAATCAAGATAAATAGCATAAATAAAATCATATTGGAGTACCCAAGATAAAAGTAATTGTAGTACAATAAATTCGCAATTTATTTGTTTACAACTACACAAAGTTGAAATTGGCATCTTCATATTACTTCTTGCATGATTATGATTCTTAGATAGAGAACAATCAAATTCAAAACAAGTAATGCATGAGTAATACACTAATTATGGTCAATATTAAAAAGGAAAATCTTTTTTTACTAAGATGAACAATGAAATGAGTATCAACATTCCAATTGTCAATATCCAGAAAACCCCATTAACATCATCTCATCTAATCAGGGTCAATAATTGTATTTCTTAACATGCATAATTTTTTTTTTTGTTTGTTGATGTCCTCCAAAAGAAATGCTACAAAAGATGACCAATTTAAGTATGCATTTAAAAAACAAGTGACTTAATAGAAAATGAGTAATTGAGAAATACTAGATTTTTTATAGTAATTGTTAATCACTTATAACCAATAAAATAAAATTATAGTGGCAGCCACTTTTGTATTTCTTTTATTTTTTAACTAAAGTTGTCTAAAACATTGGCATGCCAACATAGCCATGATACCTTTATAACTATGATTTCTCATTTGAGATTATTACTCAAATCAAATACATATTTTACATATATATTCAAGAGAAGATAAACTCAACAATGTTGATTATAAATTTGCACATGTACAATTATTGGCTTTTGTGTTGAGATTTTTTATATGATGAACTCATTTTGAGAGGTTTGACTTCTTTGATTCTGTGAATTTATCTTGAAAGGTGATTCAACTTAAAAGCCACAATCTACGCTCATCTCCATGTTCGACTCATTTGATTTGGTGAATTTACCTTGAAGAGTAATTTTTGGTTTTGATTTCATTGTACACAAGTATCTCACATTTGATTTATTATGTGGTTAATTTGTCTTCATGGATAAACTTTAGCTTGTTATTTAATTAAGAAAAATTGATTTCTTTTTGGTGAATTCATCTTATATATATACAATATATATATATACATATATATATGTATATATGTATATATATTTATATATGTATATGTATATATGTATATGTGTGTGTGTGTATAAACTAGGCACAAGGAGCCCAACCCTAAATACAACAAAGAAATATGTCATAAAATGCAAGAAAAAAAGAAAAATTATAGTCGTGAGCTAAAACACAGACTCAATGTGTCATTAAACATCAACATCTACTTCCATCTCCTTGGCAACACCACCTAGCTCCTCAGCCCCTTCTTCTCCACCCTAAGCGGCCAAGAGAGCCAAGATCGCCACTCTAGCCTCTAAGTTATAGACGCCTATTAATTCCTTGAGGATGGCGATGTTTATCACAACCTTTGTCATTCATGCTTCTTGGTTTTCCCTAACACTCCATAGCATAAATGGTATCCATGGGCTGTTCAAGTGGTGAGTTAGTAGCCCAACACCACCATTTCTATGTAGAACTCCATTGCCTCCCATCACTTGCTGCTACCTACTAAGGGTGGTTTTGGTCACTCGCAACATGCTAGGAAACAAAGGTTTATTGCCTCTTTTGAAAAGTAGTGAGAACTACTCCAAGGTTCCTTTTCTATTAGGTCTTGACTATGTGGATAGCACAATTGTAAGATCGATGTAACTCCACAAGGAAATCTAGAATTTAGATAACTGGAAATTTATATGCAATTACATAGGTAATTTCAATAACTCAAAATGATAGATTGCATTTCATAAAATAGCATATTGACAAACTTAGTTTATTGCTCTTTCATACAAAGTATGAATCGTTTATAAAATAAAACCAAAAAAAGGTAGGGAAACAAGGATTGTTAAAAATCTATTCTAATCGAAAAACAATATTCATCTTTGTAGGTTTAAACAAGATCTTTCAAACAACTACTAACAAAAATAGCATTCACACATTCACTATTAATAGAAGGAAATCTTTGAAGGAAGCACAAATGCATAAGATTTTTGAATTTCATTCAACCATAACATTGTGAATCACATGCAGATCTGGGATGAAACCCTACTTAATTCTACAAATGTAGACTAGATCTCATCAATTTAGAAATTGTAATTAAAACATAATACGCATTCCATCACCATAGCACTGGATCTAAATGCATGCAATATAGGCATAATCCTTAGATAAATAAATTAACTCCACCAAAGTCAGTAGAAAAATTCCACACCGAGATCGTATTTGTTTATGATTGCAAAAAATTACATAAGAATTTGGGCCCTTTCAATGATCTAGAATTTAAAATTTATAGAAAAACTAAGTCCCATAATTGGATGTGATTTTTTGAAAGTGTAACATAATTTAAATTTTTTTTGGTTGTCTTAACCATCAGGCTTGCAGGTCTTTCAATGTAAGTTTATATAAAGATTGTGATGACGCTAGGCTGGTGGGATGTGAAAGGGACCAGCTTTTCATGTGTCCACTTTGATTTGTAAAATATTATATATTCAGATTTTTTTAATTTTTTTTAATAGTTAACTTTTTAGGGAAGCCACAAAAGACGCTATGTTGTTTTTTCGATAGAAACATGACCATTGTTGGTGGCCCCCCTACTTGAAACCCTTATTCTTCATTATTTCCAAAAAATAAAAAACTTAGAAAGTAGATTCAGATCACTTGTTTGCATCTTCAAATTTTGAGTGTAACTATCTTCATTTTCTATGAACATCAGAGTTTGCTAATTTTAGAAAGAAAAAAAATGTCATCTTAAAAACCATTTTTGTGTCACAACTTGGTGCACTTAGCCTATTCCTTTAATATTTAAAGTCTAAAACATTACAACAAATTACATTTAAAAACTAGAGTTAAAAATAATAATTATTTACATTATATACAAGTTGTAATGTAGTTGTTTTGTATTATTTCTCTATAACCATAAAATTGTAACATTTAAAAATAAGAAAGTAGAATTATGAAACAATAATTACCTTTAAAAATTATGCACCAAGTAAATATATTAAATTCCCTAGTACAATTAAAGACAAATTTGTAGATTGATATATTTAAAATTAAAATATGTTCAAAATAATTTTACATTGTAAAATTTAAAAACATTCTCTAAAAAAAAATCACATTTAATAATATTTTTTTATTCCAATATATTTTTAAAATAATAATTTATTTCAATTATATTTTCCTTTTAAATAATATATTATAAAATAAAATATATTATAATCTATTATAATATATTTATAATTTATTAATCATTTAATGTACTATTTGATTATATAAAAATATAAATCAAATTGTACAATCTAAACAAATTGTAATTGTAATTGAAATTTCAAACCTATCCTCCTCTTATTCTAGTAATATTTGGAGGTCCTACTTTGTTGGGTGTTTCTTTTCTCATGTTTTCAATTTTCATTTTAATCAATGTATTAGAATCTTTTAGTTCTATTTGGGTACACAGTTAAAGTTGTTTAACAAAATGAAAAACAAGTATTTTCTTCATGATTCACAATAGAGAAAATAATAGAGTTTTTAAATGAAGAAGGAAAAACAAAAACCTTTCAACCCCTTAGATAATTTGGTGTTAACATTGCACCTAACACATTCTGACCATCTAGATGGCATGCACAACAAGATACCTAGTAGTATGCAAACATAACTAGGAATTTATTTTTGCATCAAACAATAAACAATTCTTTCTTATTTTTAATTGAAATATATTTCATTCATTATTAAACATTTGCATGCACATTCCAATATTTAGACTCTTATCTTCTTTTATAATAGAATTGTTCTTGGATAAACTTCATGCTAACCTTCTTGATTTTCTTTTCATTTCAGGTTATAAAAGAACAAAAGAAAACTAAAGCATGCTAGAAACTCATCCTAAAAGCTCTTTCTAGAATAACCATTAAGGCACCAAGAACTATAGCTAGGGATTTTTGTCAATCAAGACATAAACAATGAACTTTCTACTACAACTCACTCTAACCATGTTGTAGAGATCAAATTGTAAACAAGAAACAATGATATTGGTTTAAAAGAATGGCACACATGTTTCATTTTCTCACAGGATTATCTTGTATCAAGAAAACACTTATAAGTTACTCAAGAGAAATACGTTCTTGTATAAAATTTTAGAACTTGATAAGTCTGAAAATGAGCAACTAGAGACAAGAACTCCTAGTATTTCTTCAACTCAACCTACCTCATATTGTATTCGTCTCTATTCATTTTCTTTTTAAATGCAATTCAAGCTCCAAGTAGTGAGCTCCTAATTTCAGTATTGATAGTTTCCTCACAATCCAAAACCATTAAATCCTCTCCTCCCTTCCCAGCCATAAATTTGTTTGTTGAATGAGAATTTTTCTTCAAGTAAAGGAGGTTGATTGAATATTAGGTGGTTAAGATAACCACCTCCTCAATTTTGTCTAACTCCCTCCTCAATAAAGTTGAGCATGATAAAGTATCAATGAAAAAAAGAAAGTTTCAAGGTGGTGGATATAGCCAACAAAATCTTCTTAGATGCTACACCACTATTGTGGCTTTAAAAAGGAACCACTAAGCAAGATTTTAGCCTATGTCCAAAATTATAGCAATATGGTTTAATTTAAAATTTCATAAGGATGTAACTTATCCCTCTAAATCAAGATGGCCTCACCTCCTCTATTCAAATGAGAGGATTAAAATTACATATTTAATATTTGAGTCTTTACCTCAACAAAATTTGGTGGTAAAACATTATAACTTCCTCCTTTAAATTTAATAAAATATTCACTTTTGAAAAATACTATCAAATTAAATATTTATAAATTAAACATTGGTCTTCCAAACCTTAAGTGAGGTATAAAATTATTTAGTTAATACCTCAAGGCGATGTCATGCATCATGGTTATACCTTGCCTGAAGAAGAGTAATAATGTTAATATATATATATATAGGTCATCTGGCATAATTTCAAACTCAATAGGTGATAATACCATACCAACGAGTTCAGGTGCCAAAAAATAGGTTTCTTGTTAGGAAGGGGATAATTAAACTCAACAGTCATCGATGCACACGTTTAGGCCTATATACATCTACATGTATGTGCATATGCATGCATATGTACAATCGCAAGCTCGTAAATTCACCTACCATCATGTGATTACATCCATATGTGTACACCTATAATGGTGTATGTAGGTTCCTCCTACATGTGCATATATTCTTGTTTGGTTTAATAATTTCATTGACAAAAAGAAGGTAGGGAAATTGGTTTTCAAAACCCTAAAACCACGTACGACACGACTACATCCAAGAATCACATAAAATACTTACCTCAAAAAAGGACTCATATTACACTCTTCTAAGGTTCGTAGATGCTTTTGACCTAACCCTAGCTTACATGGAATTTCCCAAAGCATTCCAACACCACCTCTCTACTCAAATGATACTTTCCATCTATGGAGATTGCGGTACGTGCTACGTTGCATCAAAATCCAAACAAACGAAAATTAGTCTAACATATAGATATCATAAAATCCCCATTGTATATTCTCTATCTATGCATTTACTGAAAAATACTTGAACATAACTATCAAAGAAAATGATGTGATCTTTTGAGAGAAAATACTTGAAACGTTCATGTTTCTTATTTAGCCATGAGTGTGCACATAAATAATTTGAATGATTAATCTTCAAAGAACGTAGATAACAAGAAGATTCACTGAATTAATTCATATTAATCGTTCACTATACAAAAAGTATTGATAAACAAAGTGTATTTTTTTCAGAAGTTGGCTACATAGTGTGTGCATTAATTCTCCACTACAACTACTGGAAAAAGTTTATAGCCAGCCCTACCCCATTACAATGTGAAATTACTAATTTATAATATTGCAAGGAGCAGTTACAATTGTTGCAGAATGATCTTTGAATTCCCTATGACTTTTGATAGAGAGACATTCAAAATTTGTTTAACAATTCATTGTAATTACATTTTTAATACTACCAGTTTTGATAACAGTACATAAATAATTAGACTATATTTTAAAATAATGCATAATTCTACAGAAAAAAATAATTTAAATAATTCTTCCTGGCCCTGATGTTTATGTCAATGCTCACCAGGTGTTAGAATCCTCCAATAGTCACTATATGATAATTCATTGCACCATTATGACCTTCACACACAACCTTCTTGAGAGGTTCAAAATTTGTTTAACAGTCCATTGTAATTATATTTTTAATACTACCTATTTTCATAACAGTTTATAAATAGTCAGACTATATTTTAAAATAATGCATAATTCTAAAGAAAAAATAATTTAAATAATTCTTCCTGATGTTTATGCCAATGCTCACTAGGTGTTAGAATCCTCCAATAGTCACTATATGATATTCCATTGCACCATTATGACCTTCACACACAGCCTTCTTGAGAGGTTGGAGATCCCTTCAAGATTTAACAATATTTAATAACTTAGCTAGGGCTAGAGTATCTGAACGACAAAATGAATTTTTGCTACAATATAAAGAAGATATGAAATAAGGATTAGTTCTAGAGTTTCCTTGAATTCAAATAATCTAAATAAACAATATATTTTGAAAATAAACTGATTGGACTACAAAACTCTGATCGACCATGTGTGATATATGATTATCTTAAATACTTAAAAATTTGACAAACAAAGTAAAGTAAACCAAATTTAATATGCTCAAAAACTTCCACAGATCAAAAGGAAGGAAAAGTTTTAGATGCTAAGTTTGTCCAAGGCTGTGTACAATTAAGTTTATGGTGATTTTGATGTTGCTTCCTTTGTACTAATGTCCATGCAACTTCCGGAGATGTCACTGGCCATATAGTTTCTCCCATCTATTCATTGGGGTTAAAGCAGACACAGAGAATAGGAAGGTCTAAAGTTCGAATCACAAATCTGCAGTGCACAATGAATATGGAATGTGATCTTCTTCCCTGGATACTCACATAATATCTTGAAATGAACCTAGCATATATGCAAACAAACTAGCGTTTGAAATGGAAAGGTCGTGGCGCAGAATACAGAGATCGAATGAATGCAACAAGGAAATAAAACATGTGAAAGATATATACCTGATATGAACTTGAAACGGCTTCCTGCTAGCACCAATTCACATGCAAGGCAATGGAATGGTTTGTTGCCAAAAAATTTAGTTACTTTCGTGCCTCCTCCTCTTTCATTACTGCCAACTCTTCCATTACTGCCAACTGCCCGTCAATTTGAAATTAATTCATTTTTGTTTACACAGATCATTGCCTGTCACTGTCGAAGCCTCTCAGCTTAATAAAAAGTGAGTTTTTTTAGCACATTGATATCAGTCAACGTAGTTAAGAGTTTTGTAATTTCTAGTGAAGGGAAAGTTCATTGCCCAAAATATTGACGCCTTCAATGTGGTTTGAGTAATTTATTCACCTTTTAGTGTGCTTCGAATTTGGTTTACTTGGAAAGTTTTTTCTCACGAAATAATGGAGGTACTTCTACTCCCACGTTTAGTCTCCTTATTCTAGAAAGATAATTAAAATAATGCACATGTTATAATCATTAGAAGACACGATAGCTCTTACTCCCATACAATATGTTGCAATACCTTACGGAGTCATTATATATTTATCAAGTTTCCCATTATTTTCTTAGATGTCGTAGAACTTCTTCACTCACGTTCACACAAAGAATTAGAGACGGATTCAAGGCATTCTTTATATATTCAATTAGAGGCCAAAAAATGGTGCATGTGCCATGTAATGAAAATGCTTTGGGCAGCTGTAGCCTCTGTTCTGCTCTTCCACGTTAATGGCAGTTAGTGTTGTCCAGGCCATGAAAGAGATTCACTTTTGCAATTCAAGGAATCTGTTGTTGATCCCTCCCAAATACTAAACTCATGGCATGGTTTCAACTGTTGTGAGTGGAAAGGAACCCAATGCCATCCTCACACTGCTCATGTCATTCGTCTGGATCTGCACAATTCTGAGGATGCTCGTTATGATTATGGTGATCGCCCTAATCTCAAAAGGCTTCTGAGTAATTTAGCTTGGGATTTTCTTTCCCCGTTGTTCAATCTGGAATAGTTGGAGCACTTGGATCTCAGCTTCAATAACTTCTCTCGAGTTCCCATCCCTCCTAGATTGGGCAGACTCAAGAGATTGTGCTACTTGAATTTATCACAGGCTGGGTTTAGTTGAGAACATGTCTTCTTTGCACTACTTGAATCGCTCTGTCTACCATTGGATTTGGTTGAGAATGGTGGACATGCGGAAGTGGATGAGAAACATGAGATATCTATGAGAGCTTATCTTGGATGAAGTGGATATGTCAGGAGTAGAAAGCAATGAGTTGGACAACGCTCTCTCCACCATGTACAGTCTAACCCATCTTCAAATGTCCTCTTGTTCACTCTCTAGAGAAATTCCCCCTTCCCTTCCCAACCTCACCAATCTGACCCACCTCCAACTTGCTTATAATGAATTCAATGGTAGCATCCCCTCTACCCTGCTAAGCCTTCCAAGACTGCAACTAGCAGACTTGTCCAGTAACTTGGATCTGAAAGGGAAGCTATCAAGCATTCTACTCCAACACTCTGCTTCCCTTCACACCCTTCTTCTTTGGTACACAGCAGTGGGAGGAAGTATTCCAGATTTTGTTGCCAACATTTCCTCATTAACTCTCTCGGATCTCTCATACTGTTATGTCGAAAGTGTTCCAATTACAATGGAAAATCTAGCAGCACTTAAAAAATTGTATCTCTCTAATAATATGTTAAGAGGTCACATCCCGCCATTTGGGGATAGACCTCCCTTGGGAAGACCTTTTCCTTTGGCCTATATTGATCTTTCTGACAACCAGTTGGATGGTCACATTCCCCCAACGTTGTTGATGAAATTTTCGAACCTTCAACATGTTGTTTTGAGTAACAATCAATTGAAGGGCAGCATTCCATTCCTTGACACTAAGCTTCACTACCTTACAAACCTTGATCTATGCTACAATGCATTGACAAGTAAAAACCCCCTTCCATTGGCCGACTATCATCTCTGGAATTGCTTGATCTAAGCAACAAAAAAATTAGAAGGTGCCATCCCTCTCAACATTTCAAATCTTTCTAAACTATGGAGGCTTTTCTTATACTCCAATAGGTTAAGTGGGGTTTTTTCAGAGTCTCACCTTGATAATCTCAGCCAACTTTCCTAGGTAGATATTTCTGATAATCTTTTAACTGTAAAGATTAGACCGACATGGATTCCTAAATTCACTTTGGCAACACTAGATTTAGGGTCATGCAACATGGACAGGGGGTTTCCAACATTCCCTATAACTCAATATGAGCTTGTCAATGCGGATTTTTCCAACGACGGTCTTGCAAGATATATTCCCCAATGGATATGGGGTGTCAATTCTCTTTTGTATCTCAATCTTTCTCATAATCACTTTGCAGGAGTTCTACCTCATTCATTGATGGGAAGTCAATTACAGACTCTGGATTTGCATAGCAATAATTTACAAGGTGAGCTTCCACTTCATTTTGATCGCCTATTAGTGTTGGGTGTGTTAGAGAATCAACTCAGTGGATTCATTCCAGAAGAAATTGGTGAACACCATCTTAAATATCTCTCTCTCTCTCTCTCAATTATCTCAATGGTAGTATTCCACCTATTTTCAAAATAAAGGTTGTGGATCTCTCAAATAGCAAGCTTATAGGTAACATTCCTGACAGTTTGAAAAATTGCTCTTCTACTAAGATGTTGAACTTAGAGAACAATTCTTTGGAGGGAAAGTTTCCATGGCAGTTTAGAGACATGCTTTCTCTTTAGACTTTAAAATTTGGTAGAAATGAACTGAATTTGTACATCCCATCCTCTCTTGCAAACTGTAAGCAGCTGAAGATACTAGATTTGAGCAACAACGACATGAGAGGGGTCATTCCAAATTGAATAGGGAAACTTCAAAATCTTAAGATTTTGATCTTGAGGTCAAATAGATTTCATGGCATAATACCCTTAGAAGTTACAACATTGCCACTTCTACAAATCTTAGATATTTCATCCAACATAATTTTAGGAATTATTCCAACTAACATCTCATCCTTGTAGGCTATGAAAAATCAAACACTTGGCACTAAAATGTTTCTTGCTAGAAGTGATGATCGAATCTATGTAGATCGAGCAAGAATCATTAACAAAGGAAAGGAGATGGAATTTGTAAGATCATTGGCATTTGCAAAATGTACTGATTTATCAAATAACAATTTAATAGGTGGAATTCCTCCAAACATGAGACTGCTCGAGGGTTAGTAATTTTTAACATTTCAGGAAACCATATTAGGGGTGAAATACTAGAGAGTTTGGGGAAAATTCTATAGCTAGAGACTCTTGATCTCTGACACAACCAACTGTCTAGAATTATCCCTTTGGATTTTTAGTCGCTCACATTCTTGGGTTACCTGGAGATGTCCCACAATAATCTTTTAGGAAAGATACCGAAAGGGGGACAATTTTACACATTTGGTGCATTGTCCTTTTCATACAATTCAGACCTATGTGGCCTCCAACTCAATACAACTTTTTGTAGCCTTCAACAAGCTAAACCTTGTCCTATAAGCATTCCATCATAGATAAATGTTGATGAAGAAGAAGAGGAGGATATATGATGCGGAGTTGGCTTGGGAACCTCTGTCTATTCTTGTTGATAGGTATGCTGGCCTAGTGGAGGAATGCATCATGTCATCAATGTTCATTTGCATTGGATGATCTTCTACATCCATTCGCTGGTTTATCTCTTCATCAGTCTATGGTAAAGATTACAAATCGACATCTAATTGAAGAGTTGATTGGCCGATCGATCCACTAGCCTTGACTCCATCCATGGGTACAATTGGATAGTGCTGGTAAAAATTTTAATGGGCTTTTTTTTTATTGGATTGGGTTGTTTAATGGTTAAGGCATCATATCAAATCTGCGGGCATTTAAGTCACTGTGCAGGAGTACGAGTCATCTTTCATATCACACTGGTTATTATCTACAGTCAATTCCCTCGACTCATTTATTCTCTAACTGATACTTGTCACATCTGTTGTATTGGAGGGTGTATTTATTTTATCTAGTCAGATCCACTGAGCACAGTCTATATCATTTTGCTGCATTGATCATCGCTTTTAACAGTCGGTAGTTATTGTAATCCTTGGGTTAGCGATCACTACTTGGGTTGTGGACCTTAAGCTAAGTTAACCTTTTAGGACCTTCAACTCAACCTTCTCATGTGCTAAAGCTTGAATATTTGTCCCAATTGGTACATAGTGGTCAACGGTCCCTAAATTTAATATTGCTAACAATATCATGTTACTGTTCAACCTCAACATTGTTGTTTCTATCATTACATATTGGTTGCATGGAGTGAGCAAGTCTTTCTATCATTAATATTGATGTTTCTAACTCATCTATGACTTTTTTGCAGGCTAAGTGGAGGGGAATTGAAAATCTTACCTAAATTGTTGTGAATCCTTATCTATGTGCAAAATCAAGACTATAATTAATACTTCATTTTATTTTTGAAATCATTAGTACTATTTGAAGTCAATGATTTAAATGAAGTTAATTAAATAATTAAACCCTCACATGATTACCTTCTTTTCTTTTTTATTATCTTGTAGGTGTAAAGGAAAATCAAGGAGGGA
Source organism: Sequoia sempervirens (assembly GCA_007258455.2). Classification (NCBI taxonomy): domain Eukaryota; kingdom Viridiplantae; phylum Streptophyta; class Pinopsida; order Cupressales; family Cupressaceae; genus Sequoia; species Sequoia sempervirens. The sequence continues at coordinate 814,899,079 of VDFB02270651.1, read as the reverse complement.
TGCTCATTTGCACAAGGAGCTTACAAGAAGCAATCTTTGGAGGAATCTTGGAGAATGGAGCATTAAATTTGGAGTTTATAAAGAATTTTTTAATGCTTGGAGCCTCCATTTACTGCTTTAATTTTTTGTTTTAAGCCAACTAGATCATTGTTTGTTTTCAAAGTTCAATTGAAATTAAACACTAGAAACTGACTAGATATTGGTTTTTGGGATAAAATTGAACAAACAAACTTCACACTTCATTTTTTTATGCTTAAAATGAATTCATCATTGCTTTGAGGCTTAAAATGAACATGTTTTTTTCATGTTTCGTAATCTCTTATACAAAATAATCTCATCTAAAAAGGCGTATGCACTTCTCTCGCGCTTCACAGTGATCTTGAGAATCAAAAGTATTTTTGATGACATTAAGTTGCATAAAAGATTGCATCCACATTTCGATTTGGGCTTAAAATTGAACAAAACACTTTGCGAGTGTGAGTAAACTTATTGCATGTGTTCTCCCTTTGTTTCTAAATGAAGGTTAATCGAACTATGAATATGTTTACTCGCTTTTGTCTATCTTAGAGGCCCTGCCTTGAGGAAAAAGTACTCACCCAAGGGAACGACTCAACCGCTAACACTCTAAAGCCAAGAGTATTTCCAACCGGGATATAAATGTGGGTATTGGAGTAAACGCTAGTATCATGCGGTTGGCTCTGACGAGATGGATCTGAAAAGGGACTCTCGCCGTATGGGTCAATCTCCATGAACAAAAATTCTGAACTAAAACCTTTGTTTGTAGTAACCAACTGATCCATTCAACAATTTTATCAAAGTGGTGCATTGGAACTTAGATTCCAAGAAGTTACTTGCCATGTCTAATCTTGGTTAAAGTATAGAGGTTAAGACTTCATTCTTAACATACCTTTATACTCTTTCCTTGGTTGCATGTAAAATCATCTCTTCTCCTACGAAGGGCATGAGGCAAGCCCACCAAGAAAAACGTACCAATTGAGTTAGGATGTTATATTGCTTGTGAGTCAGTTTGAAAACATAGTGCTTGGATCTAAAAAATTGAGACAAACATTCAACGAATCATCAGAATTTCAAACCCTTTGGGAGGAACAAATACATTTGAAAAGTCCACATGTCACTGCTTGTCCCTAGAGGTTCTTATCCCTAGAATTCTTCTAAACACTAGGACTTATATCTCGATTTGTTCATTGCAAAGTCAACAATAGGAAACTATGCTCTTGAAACCTTGTTTTTCACATAATGGACCTTGTGGCATAGAAAGGAATTGAGACATGTAGACATTCAGTTTAAAAACTAAGCAAGAAGTGTGTTTGTGGTAAAAAGAAGTCATTAACCAGGATTAAACTCAAATTGAACCCCACACATGTTCTTGTTTATCTTTTTATCATCTTTCAAGCAAACATTGGTCTGTTGGGTTTGAATTACTTTTAGAGAAAGGAATGTTCTTCACTATCTTGGCCTAGTAAACAAGTCCTTCCTAGGTTCATTGAGGATCAAATTGAACACTTCATCCACCCCAAACATTTATCATCCCATCCCACCAAACAACTTTAGAGCTTTGGAAACATCATTCTAGACTTAGGTAAATCAGGAAAATCAAAATCACCTTGTTTGGTTAGAAGTATGGGAATGCATCCTTTCTCATACCTCTAGTTAAATTAGCACCCCTTTGAATAAGTTCATCCTAAGATAACATCTAACACCTTAGGTTTTTACAAGTTTATTATCCAAATCAAACCCTAAGTCTAGCATTGATCCAAAGTCCCTAAACGTTCAACATTCATATCATTTACCCCTTTCATCCTTCATCTCGTCATTGGTCCTAAGAACCTTAGAGGTCACTTTTGCAACAAGGTCAAAACACGAGAGGAAAATGGAATACAAACTTGATCCATACATCATGAGTAATCCAAGTCAACTAAGCTATCAAAGCCTTACAATGTCAATTTGCTATCAAAACTCACACTTATACAATCCATACATGGCATCATTACCTTCTACAAATGTCAATGGTACAACAAGTGTGAGTATTCCCAAATAAACTATTGGAACACATTTCCCAGTGGTAGATCTAAATCCAAACCTACAAGTCTGTCAACCAAACAATCAATGCATGAGTGGGTATGTGCAGGATCATGATGGGCCAAAAAGTGGCAATATGATGGGTATGTCACTAACAACTATTTTTTTACCCAAAATTGATGAAATGAAAAGGGTTTTTAAAGGAGATTCTCAAATATCCACCAATATAAATTATGCTTTACTTTGAATTTAATAAGTAATTATTATTCATTTTCTATTCAAATTACTACTAAAGTCCTAATTGATAAACTGATTGAAAAACATCTATAGCTTTCAAATGGTATCACATTTTTTGAATCAAAAACATATGTCATATTCTATGCTTCGCATACTATAGGATCCATAAAAGAAAAATTGAATTTCATGAAGTTTTGACCAAGTTAAGGTGGTCAAACATATTAGTCTTTTATTTTTTTAAAAGTTGTAATAAAAAATTCATAATTAATTATTTACTTAGAAACAAATTACAAAAAAATATGCATCACATTGGGGCATGAGTCCTCTACTTATATCTAAAATATTTTTAAAAAATATTATCATTTTATTGTGGTTAGGGTGGTCAGACAGACACCTACTTATTTTTTCCTAAAATTTAAGTACTCTGCATTGAAATTTCAAATTTTCACCAAATAGATTATTTTTTTTTAAAACATACCTAGTAGTCTAGAAACTACATTCAATTTGCTACAAATTCTATTCTTACATATTTTTGAAATAATATAGATAACTTATTCAAATTTTTGCGTCAAGTTTCCTAACTCTAATTTTTCTAATTTTTTTGCCACTTAAGGGCCCGTTTTTTCCATGATGATCCTACACATACCCGAGTCTTCAAACGACCAACATCATCCCACCAAATCCATACTACCAAAATTGAATATACCAAGTACAAGTTTTCCAAACATGAATCCGACAAACTTTGGGATAAATATGTTTGCAAATCATACGAATATTGTTCAAAGTCCAAACAAGATGTTAATGACTCCGTGTATTAATCCAATTCAAGGTAACACCATGCAAAATAAAAGTTACCTAAAAAAATAAAATATGATTCCCAACACCAACAATTTTCAATTTCAACCTATCATGCCAAATCTGAACATCAACCCAAATCAAAACATTGTCCAAAATCAATTTGTCCATGATCCCATTCAAAAACCACAAGTATGCATCCCAAATCTGCTTGAACAAAAACCAAATCAACTATATCTAGGGAGTCAAGATCAAAATCAAGATCAAATTTGGCAAGATCAAATTGCTACACTTACCAAAATAGTTGAGTCATTGTGCCAAGAGACATCTCCACCACCATTACCCATATCAACATCATTCCTTGGTTTAGGACTTCCCCCTTTACCTAGCACCAATCACTCCATCCAAATCAATCCACCTAACACCAATCAAGCCATCACATCAAATCCTTTGAATATGCCATCGACATTGCACCAACAGATGGTATCTAATCAAATGACAACATCAATCCTGACAAATCAAAATATGGTCTCCCAAGAATCTATCACCTCAGTCATTCCAACCATTCCTATCACCTCGATCACTCCAACCACCCCTATCATACCCATCACATCTCAACCCCTCACTACCATGATCGCTCTGAGTGTATCTCAACCACTTGTCACTACATCCAACACAATTCCAAATCTTCCACCACTACAACCAAAACTAAACGCAGCAAGATAATATAACATTGCGTTAAAAGCTCACTAGGCCTACCAAAATGCCATCCAATGATATCTATCCATGCAACAAGCAACACAAGCTCAAAAAGTGCAACAAGCCTCTCAAGCTACCCAACAAACACAAGCACAAACACGAAAAATGATATCTATTGGGGATAACAATGAACATTCAACCATTGGTGATAGCATTGGCAATCTCCCCACCACAATTGCTGAAAGAAATGATCAAGATCTATCCATCAAAGTGCACATTGAAGATGTTTCTATCTTGTCTGAAGATCAAATTAACACATATCAAGAGTCACTTTTCAATCATGATCAAAATCCACCAACAATACCCAACAATGATCTAATGCAAGAAATGTCAACATCATTTGATCCTATGGTTGAAGACATTGGAAATCCCTCCACCACAATTGTTGAAAACAATGATCAAGATCTCTCCATCAAGGAGCACATTGAAGATGTGTCCACCCCATCCAATGATCAAATCACTATACATCAAGAGCCACTTTTTAGTGATCTATTTCAAGGAGTGTTAGAATTATTTGATCCCATTGACATAATTTACAATCCATCGACCAATGATCTTATTGAAAATGTCTCTACATCATCTTATGAGTTAGAGGACATATCTCAACAATTTATGCCAAAGCATGATCAACGTCTTTCACCAAAGTCTAGCAATGGTCCTTTCCAAGACATATTGACATCCTTTGACCTCATGGTTACAGATACTGAAGGAATCTTCAACTTGAAACTTGATCCAAGTCCACTCAAAGATCAAGAGGATATTGAGTCATTCCCCATGTCTAATGACGAAATCTAAGAACCCTTTGTAAGCAATCCATCCTTTGAAACTGACCCATGTCAATAACTTGATCCAAAGCATGTCAAAATTAATTCCAAAATCATTCAAGATCAATAATTTGTATCAAGCAATTGGTCCTAATTCCACACACACTTTCGTATCCATCCATCATTTCTCATCTTCCCAAGTTTGGAGGGTCAAAGATTCCAAGCTGTCAACCAATCCATCTTTTATGATCCCTAAACACACTCCATCCATGCCTCCAGGCATAATATCCAATTCTCACATTGAACATGTATTGGCAACAACCCTTCATCATAAGGATTCTGAAGGCACTTTATCGTGATGTACGCATAGAGATAGAGTTAACCCCGATATCAATAAAGCAGGTCAAGAATCCCAAAAGTTGCATTCAAGTGCACATATTCTAGCAAAGCAGCTTCTTCAAGCAGGATATCGATGGCACATTATGACAGGGGTATCTACATCAGCAACACCTTGTGATTCAGAAAAAGCTTAAAATCTTTCAAAAAAAAATGAAAATCCAAAAACATTAGAAAAAGGATTGAAAATAGTAAGGATAAAAAAATATCCTCTAGTGAAAACCACTACGATGACACTTTGGGCAAGACCATGACGAAAACCTAGAAAATAGGCATCATATGTAGAATCGAGCATCTACGTGCACCACTTCAGGTGAAAGCATCTCATCCCATATGTAATAAATTGAGCATTCCATCCATCTTATCCATAATAAATCCATTCATCCATAAACCATGTATCCAATCCATTTTCATCCATGTGCATATATCTACATCCATCATCCAAATTATCTTGATCTTGGTAAAACTTCGGTGCACACTTTACACTTGCTTACGGTAAACATCTTGACATGGGTCATTTTCATTGATCCTATCCTACCCAGAATTATGTGAGCCATGAAGCATCATCCAAATGAGCATTCTTTATCTAAACACCTTATCTTATCACAAGATAATCCATATCCCTCAATCCATACACCTATATGAGCATCCACACATCGCATTCCATACATTATTAGAAACTGGGGGCAAATATTTACATCTTGCTTCAGGAATAAATCTTGATCTATGTCCTCCAACTTATGTGGTGATCCAAACATTGGAAAATGTGAAATCACATTGGTCAAAGCATTTGTGAGCCAAAATCCAAATCACTAGCCCATGGCACATTTTGACAAGAGGAAATTCCTTATCAAAGCTTTATCTTTCATCGAACATTAATCCAAACAATCAATATCATTCGCACGTCAATGTCACCTCAAATCATCCAAAACAACTTTTGTTCCAAACCAAGCTTCATCAATCTTGATCAAGTCAAATCTAGTCAATCCATCGTCATCTTAGGATATACTTCCCAATCATTGTGTTGCTTAACACTATCCTTGCATTATTGTGTATCCTCAACAATGTTATCATCATCAATCCCTCATCATCTTGGGATATCCATCCTAATCCTTGTGTTGCTTAACATTATCCTTACATTGTTGTGTATCCTCAACAATGTTATAATCATCAATCCATCAATCTGATCAATCAACCCTAGCTTGATTTTCAACAAAATCCCAAACAGAACACTGATATTATCATGCATATCCATATCCAAGTGGTCAAAATCATACAAAAATCCCAAAACATCAAAAAATCCAAAAAATCCATAAAAACAAAAAAACATCAAAAACATGGAATCTGAACTACGTCGTCTCTGAGCTTAAACATAGGCAAGGCTAATCTTTGATCAGCCCCCGAGACATCAAAATCCAAAAACATTAAAAAAAACACAAAAATCCAAAAAACATCCAAAATCACATCAAAATCCAAACACATTAAAAAAAAAACACAAAATCCAAAAACATTCATAAAATCTTAAAAACCCCAAAAACATTAAAAAAATTGCAAATCAAAACATTTGTAAAACATCTTGAAAATACCCAAAACAACCTCAAAACATTCCAAAAATGTCAAAAACATCCAAATATTTGAAAAAATCCATTTGTCTCATCTCGCTTGCACCCACAATAATAAATCATCCATAATAAACTAATCGTCACCTTCATCCTTTGGCAAAACAAATAGAAACAACCACAACAATCAGCAAAAGCAAGCTTCAATCATAAAATCAAAAGCAAACAACAAATATTTAAAACAAAATCAAACTCTTGATCATTTTCAAACATGTTAATCAACCTTATATCAACAGACTATCAATCAACTTATCAAGCCATCATCATCCTATACAATGCATGTCCTAGGATACAACATTCCGACAATGGGCATCATTTTCGATATCACTTGGATTCTTATCCTAAACAAAACACATCCCTTTGGCCCAAGGTATGAAGAACATTGGCTTGTTTGTGTACTTGATCTTTTCTTTTGATTTATCTTATTGCGCTCATTCCAAGGACCTCTCGATGATATCCGAACAAAGGATTTAGAGAGATAGGAATGGGTCAACGATCATTATCCTTTTTTTGCTATGCTTGTTGGAAATTCTTGTAAAATAACTTGGAGAATACTTGCTTTGTTAGGTACGTCCTAGCAAGGTTTCCATATGTCAAGTGTGAACAAGAATACTCCTATCTGTTTGTCAAGTCAAAGTCCATCTCACTAGGTGCAACGCCATCTTGGTTCTTTATACCTTGATGCATCGTACCTATGTGTGTTATCAAAAATAAGGTAAGTAGCCCTTTTAAAATCCCAATCCTTGATAAGCGAATCATCATCTATCATCATCAGCATCTCTAATAAGGTCTCATTAGATCATGGACTTGTTGGATCCTCTTGTCATCATCTCATTTCTTCTTTCTTCTCTTCGCGCTAACATAGCATCACCAATGCATCCATCATGCATCCATCTTGCATCCATCCTACATCCACAAACCGCCAACATACCACATATCATTCATATCATATATAATAGGAAGCACCGATCATTTCACATGCATTACATTTGCATCATCATCATAATATAGATCTGTTAGTCTAAGAATCTACATAAAACATTCATTCCAAATCATATAGGAATCACCACATCATCCATCTCACATACAACATATCATCATTTAAGTTTTTTAAGATAATACAGATTGGTTATTCTAAGCATCTTAAAACCATCTCATTTGCATCATCATCCATAACCATCCATTTTGAACCTCTTTATCACGAGATCGACCCTCAAATCGAACCTTTTCACTCGATCTCTTTCAGGGGCAATGTACTAGTGTACTTCTTTCCACTAGGGCATCCAAAAAAATTAGAATTTTTTTGAATTTTGATCGCGGCAAGTTTATTCTTTGAACCAATGCAACAAGTACATTGCTTCAAAGAGGGGAAAAATGTAGACACGTGAAATTAGCATTATGCACTTAGTTCATATTCATTTTCTCATTAAATTAATCAAGCTCATCAAATCCATTCACCAAGTAAATCAGCTCTATTTAATTCATTCCTAAGGTTATTCATTGAAATTAAATAAATCAACTTTGTTTAATTTAAGTCTCACATCAACCTTTTAATTAAATAAACCAAACTTTATTTAATTGAAATCCAAATGCATATTCCATCCCTTTTTGATTTAAATCAAAAATATCTAAGTCAAATGGTTCAAAGCATCTAATATCATCTTAACTAAGCTAATCCAGATTAACCTAATCTAACCACCCATCACATTCTCTAGCTTTTCCCAATTGCACCAATAAAGCATTTTAATTCATTTATAAATACATCATTTTCCATCAACATGGCATCTTTGAGGAATATTCCCTCAAATTTGAATTCAAAAACAAGTTGACATGTACATCCAATAAAGTATTTATGATCTCTTACATGGCTCTTACATGTCTCTTGCAAAGGTCAAACTTAGCATTTAACTCTCAAATTCAAATTTGAATCTCCCCCTCTTTGGCACATTGACCAAAATGTGCTCATTCCTCAACCTATCACATTGTGACAAGTGGCTTCATCTCATTGGTCATATCATTATCCCACGTTGCTCTATTTTGAGATCTCTTCCAATTTGAAAATCTATAAATGAAAGCTTCATCCTTCATCAAGTCATCTACAACCTCATGAAAAGTCACTCTCTTCAATTGAGAACTGATTTTTTCCATCTCATTTTATCTTCGAAGCATTGCATCATTTGAGCTTATCAAGGATTGGGAAAGGGCTTCTTTCCACATCAAAGAAGCACCAATCCACTATGGGATAGATATGTATCTTGCTTTTATGCTCTCAATTAGTTTGTGTTGTTATTTTGTTTATGAAGGCATGATGCATTATTTCATAGGAGCATTTAAAAGGTTTGCATATCACTAATCCATGTTTAATATTTTAGAGTGTTTGCAGATTTTGAAGGGTGCTCACAGTATTATATATATATGAAGTAGTGATAGATTGATACATAAGTTTCTTATACCCTTCTTCATTTACATTCAACTTGATCAGATTTATGCTTTGTTTGTTCTTCAATTACTGTAGTATGTATGGTAACCATTTCTAACATAACATTATGAAATTTTTATGACTTAAAATAATAGTATGATAGAAATATTTCAAACCCTTTCTAGGAATAACATGTTGTTTCTAGTTATATCATAATGCTATTTTAATTTTTATTTGTATCATACTACTCTTTCAATTTATATTTATATTTGGGGCGGGGGGACTAGCTTGATTGGCTAAAGCATCTTGTTGCAAGCAACAGGTCACGAGGTCTAGTCTCCACCCAAACCCGTAGTATCGGAGGGCGTGTCGCGCCAGCGCCACCAGTCACGTGAAGAAAGTTTACCAAGCGCACTACAGTTTATAGGGGGACAAATACCTGACCGATTCCTGTAGTCTAAAAAAAAAAAAAAAACTTATATTTATATTTGTATCATATAAATGTTTCAAGTTTACATATATTTGTATCATTATGTTGTTTTAGGAAGGGTTTAACATGATCATCCAAGGGTTTATAAGAGTTGGAATTGGGGATATGATAGTATAACATGCATTTCTTGTTTCATTTAACATGATTACCTAAGGGTTTATAAGAGTTAGAATTGGGATATGATAGTATAACATGCATTGCTTGTTTCATTTAACATGATCACCCAAGGGTTTATAATAATTAGAATTAGGGATATGATAGTATATCATGCATTGGTGGTTTCATTGCACACATAGCCTTGATCATTTGCAATCAACTCAATTAGATGCATGGTTAGTTTGTTCTTCAATTACACTCACTCTTACATGTACGAGTTTGTTGTTTTAGTTTGTATCATTCTTTTAATTGTAAGAGTTATAATTGTATGTTGTTTACTAATCTTATGCTTGTCTCAATATAGAGGAAGAATAAAGTGACAAAAAAAGCCACGTAACCTATAACGAAGTGAAGGCGAGCAAGTGTTCCTACTCACAACAGAGGTGTGAGGCTATCACATATCAATGATGATGGCGTAGTAATTCTTGTTAAGCATCCAACTAAACCTATAGTCCAAGTAAACCCAACTATAACAACTAAAAAGGTTGTAGTGCGGTAGGAATGAAGAATGGCTAACATGGAACATGCCATTAAAGATGTTGAAGATGATGAAATGTCAACAAGAAGGGCAACCAAAAATTGGGGTCTTCCAACTACCACATTGTTGAATTGGTTGAGTCGTATTACAACTAGAAAAATGAAAGGGCCCCGAACAATCCTAAATGATGAAAAAGAGGAAAAGGTCATGGAATGGTGTAAGGAGATGGATATTGTTGGCCATGGTTTGGAGATTGTGAATCTGACATTTTAAGTGACACAAATATTACCAGCCAAGGTTTGATCCCTTCAAATATGGACTTCTTGGTAAGTCTTAGTGGATGGGGTTCAAAAGAAGGTATCTCGATCTATGTTTGAGGACAACCTAAGGGAAAGATAGATATTGTGTTGTTAATCTAAAGCCTATAGTTGTAGCTGCATTTTTTGAAACATTGGAGAAGGAATATGCAACTAAGAATTATGGACCCCAAAAGATTTGGAACTGTGATGAGATAGGTTGCAATCTAGGCAAAATGGTGCAATGAAGGTGATTTCAAAAAAGGGCAGAAAAAGTGTTGCATCTATTATCCCAAAGAGTTGGGAGTGGATCACAATTTTGGCTTGTGCAAACGCTCTCGGTCAAAAAAATTTAGGCTTTTACTTATTTAAAATAAAAAATCACATCCAAAACTACATAATCAACTATGAGCTAGGAGCATGTATGGTTGTTCAGCCTCATGCATGGATGACAAAAGAATTTTTTGTGAGATGGATAAAATATTTTTCCCTACAAGTACTTGGGGGTTTCTCACCCAATCATAGACAAATCATATTTGATGGCCATGGAAGCACGTAGCGTTTTCTACCATTTCCAAAGCAAGGGAACTAGGCATTAAATTACTTACCGTACCAACCCACACATCACACAGGCTACAGCCACTTGATGTGAGTGTATTTTCCTATTTCAAATCACATTTCAAAATGGAAAGAGAAACATGGAGTATTGGACATCCAAATTTGGAGATAAGAAGGGAATAACTAGCTACACTTGACCTTACTTTTGAGAAGGCACTGTCTGTTAGGAACATAACAACTAGGCTCAAGAGGAAAGGTATTTGGCCTCTTAATCCAAATGCATTATTGAATGACATGAGGCCTAGCAAGACATTTTAGTTTTCTACCCTTGAGGAAGCATTTGCCACTGAGAACATTCTCAGTCTATCCAGCAATGGTTTGCCACAAATCAAGAGTGATTGTACAAATGGAACAATAGAACTTTCAAATAAGCAAAGTCCAATTGAAGCATTTGAATGTGTAGACCACCAAATTCCACCACAAACTTCAAGTTTGAAAGACCACCAATTACCACCAACACAATTTTGGGAGAGAAAAATAGTATTGCAGACATCTCTCTTTCCCTATCGAGTCCACCTGAGGAGCACTCACGGTTGTTAGAGGGTGTTGCAAATGTTGGAATTGATTTGCATGTGGAGCTAGATCAAAGTCTTACAATTCCTTTTCCTCCACACACCATGGGCCCAAACACCTTAGTTCATTATTATGTTTATTGGGAAGACAAACAAGCTAAGAAATTAGGAGATGAATTAGATGACATGGCTATTAGGTGCAGGAAAAAAATTATGAGGATTCAATGGAGTTATTGGGAGGCCAAACAACATCACACCTCTCTTGATTCTTGAATCTACCTGGTCATGTAGTCAAAGACAAGTCTAATTAGGTGGCTAACCATGGGATTAAACTTGTAATAATAATAAAAAATTCTATTTGAAAGCTAATTTTTCTCCCATTTACTTGAAAAATCATATCTTAATCCTATTGGAGCTCGATTTCATAGGCCTCAATATTTACAAAATCCACCAAAGTCCTTACCCTATTTTACCCATCAATTATATATCCAATTTGAAAGAGCTTCAATGGATCCCTTTGTTGAAAATTCTAAAACCCCCATAAAACGTATCTTGTAGGTATCACTCAAGTTTCTAAGTGAAAATATGACCAAGTTAAAACCATTGAAAATTTCATGATTTCACAAACTTGTTGAAAGGTCGACAAGTTAAAAACAACAAGTTCATGAGTTCACAAACTTGCCAAAAATACTAGAGAAAAGTGTTAAGTTTCAATTTGTCATTGTTTTTTGTGAGTTTGTGCACTCACCAGAAAGTTGGTAAGAAAGGGTCAAGTTTGAAACTCCAATGAGTTCACAAGCTTACCAAAAAGCTAACAAGGTTCGTGAATTGCCAAAAACTTTGAGAAGAGAGAAATAAAAGAAAGAAAAATGGCTATAAGGAAAGAAATTTATTCTTGTTGGAAAGTTAATGAGTTCATAAATTTCCAAAAATTCCAACAAGAGAGAAATAATTTTACTTAAGATAAAAGTGGATAAGGAAGGAAACTTTTGTTGGTAAAAAAATGAGTGAGTTGTTTTACCTACCAATGCCTAATAATATGTTTATTTTGCCTCTTGTATTGAGCAATAATGGAGGTTGGCCACACATTTATTTATATTTTCATTCAACAAGAATATAGCCCCAATTGAAATGAGCAGATTATCTTGGCCAATAAAGCCTAAGCATGTGTCAATTTTCCTCTATGGATTGAGTAAAAGTGTTACACATTAAAATGAGCAAACTTCTTAGGTCACAATAAAGGCTAACCATGTTTGTATTTTCCTTTATATTCAACAAGAATAGAGGCTTGATTAAAGGATCACATTGAGAAAGAATGGAGCTTGAACACGTGTGATTATCTTTACATTTAACAATAATGTAGCCCCAATTGAATGAGTGGGTTGTTTGGGCCAGCAAAGTCAAACAATGTACTTATTTGCCTCCAAGGATTGAGTAAAAAAAATTTATGCATTAAAATGAAAACAAAAGGTCACCAAAATCTAATCATGTTTGTTTGTAAATTATTTTTTCATTTAACAAGAATAGAGTCTTGATTAAACAAGTGTATTATCTATGTTAAAAAACCTAACTATGTGTCTATTTTCCTTCACAATTGCTAAGAATATAGCTCCAACTAAATGAGTGCATTTTTAGGTTGCAAAAGTATAACTATGTGTCTATTTGTCTTCACATAAAAAACTATATGTGCATAGAATATACATTAATTTAATTTACAATATCTTTTTATATATAATAGTATTTGCTATGTATACAATTTTGAAATACAATCTTGACTCTAGATTGATTATTTGTCTGCATACTTTTAGTGATTTGTTTATTTTGGATAACAACTCGAGATTGTAATGGAGGTGCAATGGTTATTTCAATTGTAATATTTATATATAATGTCTTATAAATTTGAAAATAGCATCAAGTAAATAGAGAAGTCATGATAAAAGATCTTAAAAAATTGTTTATTGGCAATGCTAATTTGAGATAATATCTCAAAATTAAAGAACTATGTTTGAATAAATATTAGACAAGGATGCTTAGTGGAGAATAACTATCTTCTATTATTCAAAAATTAAATTATTCAAAAATTAAATTATTAACAAGTAATTATTTTTTTGCTTTTATTGCTAGAGGTTTGGGTTCTCCTTGGGCTCACTCATAGGGGAGGTTGTTTTCCTAATGGAGTGGTAAGTGTTTATGGAGTGCCAAGTAGTATTTAATTGAATCTAAGGACATAAATTGACTCTTCATCTCAATTTGCATTCCACGAGAGAAAAATTATTTATAGAAGGATAGAGGAAACACATATGATGGAAACAATTTCATTGAACATGATACATTTTATGGTTGCAGCAGTAATTTCCCCATGGAATAAATAAAGATGAGTTTGAGCTCTATTCACATATTGTAAGCAATTTCTTTGAGTTGTAGTGGTAACTGGCCTACAAATTAAACAAAGATGAGTTTTTGCTCTATTCACATGTTGTAAACAACTTCTTTGAGCACAATACATTCTACTACTTATTTTTTTCAGTTGCATTGAAATTATATTTATATGGTACTGAAGTGTCATTTATTCAATTTATCATAATAAAATGGTAGAAATCTAATCTTTAATGAAACAACATAATAAACTCCATAAAAAAGATGCAAATAAACTCCAAGGAGAGTTGCTTCTAAAATGAAGTAGAGTGAAAGTGAGCAAACAATGACAAGGGGAACACAAATTTGGGAAAGCAATGAGGTAGATGTCCATATTTAAATTGCTTAGTGGGAGAGAGCAACATGAAAGACATTGATGAGAATGTAACCTGCAACCCTTCCAATGAATAAGAACATTAAAATTGCAAGCCCAAGAAGGTAATGGTGGAACACACAAGGATCATTTCTTATAATTCTTGGTAGGTCATCCAAGAACAAGTTTCCTAGTACCTCTTTACCACATTAATTGAGAAATTCAAGCCATGACTTAAAGTTATTTGATAATCAATCACAAATTAATGAACGAAAAAACAACCAAGCACTATAAATTATACATGTGGTTGGAGAGTGAAAAGATAAATAAATTTGAAATATATATTCATTGAAGCCTTTAGTGTGTGATAAAGGGAATATTGGAAATCTGTCAAAATTGGAAGTAGCAACCATAAATGAGCTTAAAATATGTTACATTTCAAGAAAGGAATATAATGTCATTGGTTTAAACATATTTAATATCCTCTATTAGTAGAAAATATAATAATAAAGAATTCATGTTTTCTACATTGATTGGATCTCTAGATCTATATTAGATAATAAAAGAAGACTCCTCTAGTTAGATGACAAAATTGAGGCATATAGGAAGAATTCATGGCTCATTTTTATTGACTTGTGAAAAGAACAAATTTAAAGAAGAATAAATGTATTTTATACCATATTAAAGTGAATAAGTGATTAGAGATGTTTAGTCAAAAACATACATCTTTGTATCTCATTAAACTTCTACTCCACATCCAACACTTTGTCACTTACTTCCTCATTAAACTATTCAATTTACAATAAGCATAGATCAGAATAGCATATCACGGTGGAAGTCCCCATCTCAATTCCTTCCCACCTACTAATTTACTTCTAGTGTCTACAAATGGCTATTTAAATCGAGGTGATTATGACCAAACATTGACTATAGTGGATCAATTCAAAGAAGATCCAATTAAAAACTAAATAATGTTTGGCATTTGCAAATGGCCATTTTAAATTGAGGAAAAAAAAACAAAAAACATCCTACAAAAATCAACTCAAAGAAATCCTAACTAATAGTTCTTCAAAACCCCATCCTAAAAATTGATTGGCGTAAGCACAAAAGCTTGTCCCAACATAGGGTCTTTAGTGTAAGGAAGTTTGAGCTAAATTAAAATTATATATATATATATATATATATATATATATAGAACAGAAACATGATGAAGTGTTAATTTTTGATAGAATACATATAGTAAATTAGAAGCAACATACACCAACTCACAAGGCTAGGCGTATGCAAGTATGCTCCATGTATTTGATTGAATATATCCCCTAAACTTAGCCCCAACTACACAAAAGATTAATGTATACTAAAACATATTTTAAAAGGAAATGTAATTAACTTATTGAATAAGAGGATTTACTTATACGTGTATGCATGACCAATTAAATTTTGACTTCCAACCATTTTATATAAGGTATCCAAATATTATAGAAAATATAAAAATTTTATTTATTCCAAGAGAATTTCTCATTAATGCAACAAATCAAAATACTAGTGGTGAAATTTTTGACAATAACACTAGGGAATTTATCATTGCTTTAAATCCCCAAATCCACGAAACACTCTATTACAATGAGACTAAAATACCCTAGTGCAATTATAGTAGGAGGGCTCTAGAAGGAACAGTTTGAACCGTGCAACCATGAGTCAAAACAACAAACTGATATGCGAACATGAAACTCTATTAAATTGATAATCTTACATGCAACATAGGCCTTAAGCGCGAATATACAGGGCTCATACACCTACCACAAGTGCTCTCACCAATACAACTAGCCAAAAGGCCTTACTACATGTCCTCGAAGGTTATTCCAAAAATGTATTAAATCTTTCTAACCATGAATAACTAATTGATAGCTGATCTCTCCTGAATGATTAAAAAGGTTTATAAATATGCTTCTCAATCTCCAACAAAGGTTTGCATCAGCCACAAGGGTTCATAAACCTGATGAATGGACACATATGAAATTCAACCTCAAAATATGTAAAGATAACTCCACACAAAAAGAAACAACTTACGAATCTCCAATATAGGTCCCAATGAACCTAAGATGCTTGTATGACGTCCCATTAGGCTTCACATGATCTAGAATAGGTCTGCACTAAGAAACTAGACCAATTCAGCCTCAAATACTTAGACTAGTAAACATAATAAAATTCTGAGAGTGATAACTTTTAGTAGGCAATTGCAAATGGTGTGAAATCTAGATATGTGATACATGTTAGTGTGTAGATGTTATATCCTACTTCATGAGCTAAGAAACAAAAATGTGGTAAAATATGGAATGAAATACTAAAACTGCTACTAAATGCAATGCAAGAAAATAATTATTTTTGGTTGACATAGGACTGCTTTACAACCAGGGATGCTCCTGCATCAAACACATAGGGTTGGAAGAAAACTAAGTCCCTCACTTTCTAGGGCTAAGAGGAAAAACCAAGACAATCCACCTCAGCCTAAGAAGTCAATGATGAATACTCCACCTCAGTCACATTGAAAATAGGTGATATACCTAATCTTTCTAGTAAATCCACTTCATATGCATTTCTAGAATCAAACTTCCTTATGTAAGGAAAGATAAGATGCAGAACAAACTTTCCTAATGCCAAAAACTTAGGGAAGAATGCAGATATGACTTTAAATTTTTCAATTACAGTTCAATAAGATAGAAAAGAGAAATGAACACATACACAATTGGACACCAAATTTATTTGGGAAAACCCTTACGAGAGAAAAACCCACCACACCAAGTAAAGCCTCTTTGTAGTACAGTAAAAAAAAATTACATACAGAGATCAAACATCACTTTCAGATGTCAATTTTACAGCAACAACATTTCCCTGATCAACCTTGTAGAGAACATCACTCTTACAATGCTTTCAGAAGCATACAATGAATTCACACACTAATCAAGTTGTGTTCAATCAAACAACTCTTTCACCACCAAAATATTCATCATCTTCAACCATTACAAAGCATAATTGTTAGTGTTCATGGTTTGCTGATCTTCCACATAGGAATGGTCACAATAGTTTAACTGCCAATAGTTCTCCTTCTGCTCCACTGATTGGTCCAAAACAGATCACGTAGGTCAGTCGTTTAGTCAAAATTTTCAACTGTATCGCATGTCATTGAGACACCAAACCGTGTTTCCTTAATGCCAAAGTGTCCGATCACAGAGCCATCGACAAGACCAAAGGTACCGGCAACATCTTGAGAAGTCAGGCTGATAAAAAATCAAGTCTCCCCAATATCACAAGAAAACCAACTGTCCTTATCAGCAAGAGTCTAGGAAGTTTCATTGACAACTCATGTTGCTCCAATATGTCCATCATGTGCAGATCCATCGGCGAGACTAGCACCATCGGCAAGAGGTCACACTGAATGCAAACCTGTCGGCTAGACACACTCTATCGCTAAGACTCATGTAGATCCTTCATGTCACCCCGACTAGTCTATCAACAAGACCAGCACCATCAGCAAGAGTTCACACCGAGTGCAAACCCAACCAAGTATCATTAGCCAGAGTCACACCGAACAATCTATAAGCAAGACTAACACCATCGGCAAGAGTTCACACTGAGTGCAAACCCGACCAAGTAGCATTGGCCAAAGTCACACTGATGTCATCAACAGTTCATGTCACCCCGACCAGTCTATTGGCAAGACCAGCACCATCTACAAGAGTTCACACCAAGTGCAAACCCAACCAAGTAGCATTAGCCAGAGTCACACTGATGTCATTGACAGTTCACGTCACCCCAACTAGTCTATCGGCAACACCAGCACCATCGGAAAGAGTTCACACCAAGTGCAAACTCATCGGCCAAGAGTCTGAAATGTCACTCTGAAGGTTCATGACTCCCAAATTTCTTTTGTCACCAAGAGTCTCACTCCAATCAGAACAAGTTAGGAATCTCACTTCGATAGCCCATGTCTTGCCGATGAATTCTGTCGGGAAGACAGAGCCAAAGTTACACCAATCTGACCTCTTTAGGAGTTTAGAACACAACTGCTTGTTGGCAAGACATTCTAAGGGTCTCACCGATTTTTCTCTTTCAGGAGTTTCATGTCAGTAAGTTTGAGGCACATTTTCCAACACCTTAGTATCTTACATGGTCCAAACTTTCTCATCTTCAACTTATTGTATGTCCAAACTGGAAATCTCTCCTTCCTCAAATATACTATTACTTAATCTCCAACAAAAAATTCATTATTTCTCTGATGCTCATCTACCTTCTCCTTATACTTACTATTCATATCTTCCAAAAGCTTTTGAACCTGATTATATAATGTCTCCATGAAAGCTGCAAACTCTTTTGCCTCTACGCTGCTTTTATTCCCCATACTAATATCCCAAGTAACTTTGCAAATCCTCTAGGATTTACTTCAATAATTATCTCAAATGATGTCTTCCCTATACTCTAGTTTATTGGATTATTGTATGCAAATTCTACTTGTGGTAAAACTATGTCCCAATTTCCTACCTTATCTCCAACCAAGCAGATCTCAAAAGGTTACCCAAACTTATGTTCACCACTCCTATTTTTCCATCTATCTATGGGTGATATGCTAAACTAAACTTCAAATCTATCTTCATCTTCTTCCACAATGTCCTCTAAAAGTATCCAATGAATTTGGTGTCTCTGTCTAAAACTATGCTCTTAGGTAATCCATGCAATCTCATAATATCCTTGAAAAATAAGTCAACATCCACAAAATCATTTTTTTTTCTTACAAAGAATGAAATATGCCATTTTAGAAAATTCATCCATTACTACCATTATAGGATCATAACCCCTTTGTGTTCTTGTTAATCCCAATATGAAATCCATGCTTATATCTTTCCAAGGTCTCTCTAGTACTAACAAAGGCTTGTACAATCCAGTATTCTGACTGCTCCCTTTTCCAACTTGACAAATTATGCAACTTTGAACATACTTCATGACATCCTTATATATCAGTGGCCAACAATAATGTTCACTCACCAAATCTACTATCTTATACACTCCAAAATATCCTGCAAAACCTCCACTATGCTTTTCCTTTATCAAATTCTCCCTCATTGAACTCCTCTGTATACACAACTAATTTCATTTGAACAACATACCTTCTTGAATGAAATAGTCCAACCATTGGCTCTGGTCTATCACTACTGGTTCCTTACATGCTCTCCACACTTCACCAAAATTCTCATCATCCTCATACATATGCTTCAATTCTTCAAATCCCAATACTTATATCCTCATTTTTATCAACAAATTTCTTCTTCTACTCAATGCATCTACAACTTTGTTTGACTTTCCAATCCTATGTTTCAATACAAATGTATAAATCTGTAAGAAATCAACCCATCTCATATGTATTTGATTCAAATTTCCTTGACTATTCAAATATTGTAAAGCTTGATTATTTGTATACAATACAAAATCCTCAGACAACAAGTAATGTCTCCACTTTTTCAAGGTTTGAATTATGGCATACAATTCATAATCATAGACTAAATATCTTCTTCTAACATCACTCACCTTCTTACTAAAATAATTTATAGGTCTTCCTTCTTGACTCAACACTGCTCCAATTACATTTCCACTTACATCACAATAAACTTGAAATACCTTATCAAAATTTAGCAATGCTAACCATAGCTATTTTGTCACCTTTTTCTTCAACAATTCAAAACTTCTTTGGGCTTCAGATGTCCACTTAAAGTATTTCATGTCTCCTCTCATTGTCTCAGTCATAGAGTTACAAATGTTACTAATTTTTTTGATAAACTTCTAGTAAAAAATAGCTAATCCATGGAATGATCTGGCTTCTCCAATGTTTTCTAGTGTAGGCCAATCTAAAATTGCTTTCACTTTCTTAGGGTCCGTCTGCAATCCTTTAGTAGAAAAAAAAATCCAAAGTATATACCAACTCTATCTTCATGAAACTACACTTCTTGACATTAATCAACAACTTATCTTTCCTCAAC
Organism: Sequoia sempervirens; assembly: GCA_007258455.2. Taxonomy (NCBI): domain Eukaryota; kingdom Viridiplantae; phylum Streptophyta; class Pinopsida; order Cupressales; family Cupressaceae; genus Sequoia; species Sequoia sempervirens. Next base: position 814,878,743 of record VDFB02270651.1, on the reverse strand, counting down.
CTCTGCAATACTTGTCAGATGTGCCACAAATGTTCTTCTCTAGTCTTACTAAAAAATAGAATATCATCCAAATAAACAATGACAAACTTACCTAGGAATTTCTTCAGTACCTCATTCATCAATTTCATGAAATTTCTTGGTGCATTGGTCAATCCAAAAGGAATTACTAACCACTCATACAATCCTTCATTTGTCTTAAATGAATTCTTCCATTCATATCCTTCTCTAATTCTAATATGATCATATCCACTCTTAAGATCAATCTTTGTGAAATACTTTGCTCCACTCAAATAGTGCATAATGTCATTATTCCTTAGCAATGGAAATCTATACTTGACATTGATCCTATTGATTTCTCTTGAAATTCTACACATTCTCCACTCTCCATCTTTCTTAGGTGCAAGTATAGCAGGTACCACACATGGGCTCAAACTTTCTTTGATCAATCCTTTCCTCAACAACTCTTTTATATGTCGGTTCATAGGTGATCCCACAATATTGGTTTACAATTTTTGGCCAAACTGGACATTGAAATATTTTCTTTTAACTAAATCTTCACTTTCAGGCACCTATAGCAGCTAAACCGTGAGGAATTTGAAGATGATGCAAACTAGAGTTTCATGAAATTTTGTCTATAGATTCTATATATATTTTTTTCAAAAATTTTGGAATCCGATTGCACTTGTTTTTACATCTCCCTCAAAAATTAGTTTTTTTCAGAAAACAACATTTTTAAAAAGTGACGCTCACTGTATAATGCATAATTTTTTTTCCATGAAGGATAAAATTCTAATTATTTCAAATTCAGATTCGTAACTCCGATATCTAGTGCTTCCACTTGGTTAGATAGTTTTTAATTAAATATTTTTCCTTTAATCAAGTTTCAAAGTCAAACCAATTATAATTCAGACCTAGCGTGACTGTATAACACGTAACTTTTTTTGTATGTATCAAAATTCAAATTTTTTTTCTTTGTTGGATCAAGAACTTCAATATCTCGTGTACTCATATTTTTTTATTTTTTATTTTCATAATCTGCTCTTTTTCCAAATGTGCAAAATAGAGAGCTTGATTTTCAGTGAAAAACCTTCATTCACAAGAAATAAAAAATAAATATAATAATAAAATTAAAATTATTTAAAATTGTACCTTTTGGGAAGCTTATAATAAGGACTACATACTTACAAAAAATAATTTTTAAATGAATTCATTTGATCCCCCAAAAGGTAAATCAAAAGTGGTTTTTTATCAGCATTTTGATAGGTGTAAAGGAGACTTCGTTATAGGTATGGTTTAAAACTAGCAGGGTCCTATCCAAGGGGGTTTGATTTAAGGTATTTTGATCAAACCCTCTTCAATTGGAATGCTTTAAATGGAAATTTTTAAGGCTTAAATCATTATATTTTCTAAAAATATGTGTTTTCATAAAAAATCAGATCCTCCTAGAAATTGTAAACCAACTTTGTGGGATCACCATCCATCATGAATTTATTTCTTATCATATTTCCATAGTCTTCCTAACAATAAATGACAAGCATCCATATGAATAATATCACACAATACTTCATCCCTATATGACCCAATATGAAATTTCACCAAACATTGTTCATTCACCAATATCTTATGCTCATCTTGAATCCATGCTATCCTATAATGGTTTGGATGTTTCAATCTCTTCCAAATTCAATTTGGTTACCATATCCTCTAAAACTAGATTATCGTTACTACCACTATCAATGATATCTTTACATACCTTTTTCTTCAGACTTACATCTAGTTCTAAATAGACTTTTCCTTTGCGGTGGTTCCTTAGTCACTTCTTCATACATTAAAGCTCCCCTCATCACCAATGATTCACCTTTCTTAGGTTTTCCAACTAAATTAGGGGATCCAATAATTTCTTCATCCATATATTCTACTCTTCTAGTTTGCTCAGGTTTCTTTCTAGTACTTCCTTGATGACACTCAAATGCTCTATGTCCTTCACCTCCACACTAGAAACAAGTTCCTATGAATGGTCTTCTATCAGATCTTCCTTTTTATCTCTAGTATCCATCATTGCAGTAAGAATTATGACCACCTTTGTCACTGTGGTATAAATTTCTATCTTCTTTTCCTCTACGGTATGATTTGGAATTATTTTCTATGCTCAAATAGGGTTTTACATATTCAGTCTACTTTGTATAAGGTCTTCTTTCATTGGACTGGGTTCCATTCTTTTGAAATATTCCTTTTGCATTCCTTTTCCTTTGTTAAAATTTATTATTCAACTTCTCTTCCACTTTCAATGCAAATTGATATGCTTCTTCAACTGATGTCATATTTACCAGATTCAATTCTTCTTGAATGTTTGTTCTCAAGCCATTGATGTATCTTGCAACGTTCTCTATTCTTGCTTCACTATGAATGGTTTTGACTATCATCTTGTATAATTCTTTAGTATACTCCTTCACATATCTCTCCTTTTGTCTTAGGTTCTACAATATGTTCAACAATTCAAGTTCATAATCTACTAGTATGAATTGACTCTTCAATTTTGTCACCATTCTATCCCACCTGATGAATGAACATATATGAAAGTTGACCTCAAAATATGTAAAGATAACTCCACGTGAAAAGAAACAACTTGTGAATCTCCATGATAGGTCCCAATGAACCCTAGATGCTTGTATGATGTCACATTAGGCTTCACATGATTTGGAATAGGTCTACACTGTGAAACCAGACCATGTCAGCCCCAAATGATCAGAGTGGTAAACATAGTGAAATTCTGAGAGCAATATTTTTTGGTAGGCAATTGAAAATGGAGTGAAATATGGATATGTGATAGGTGTTAGTGTGTAGATGCTATATCCTACTCCATGGGATGAGAAACAATGATGTGGTAAAATGTGGAATGAAATAATGAAACTACTACTGAATGCAATGCAAGAAAAGAACTATTTTTGGTTGACATGGGATTCCTTTACAACTAGGGATGCTCCTGCATCATGCCCTGTAGTATATTATCTTTAGATTTTTTTCCTTTGACCCTAAAAACCACTATAACTGAGGATCATTAAAAAATGAGGCTAGTTCCTCTAATTATTTCACATGCAAATAACATTAGTGACAACTTTTCATTGAGTGTGGATGGGTTCTGAGATGGTTTGGCATCAAATATTATAGGTTTTCTTAAGTTTCCTTTTCTACAACCTACGTATTTTTTTATTGGCATGCATACTCTAAGGTCTAATAATATTTCTACAAAACCAATTTTATTTTCTTGCTTAAAGAAATTCCAAGAAAATTGTGTTGGACATGAGACAAAGCATGATGATCTTTTAAGAGAAATGAGTCCAATGAAATTTCCTTTTCACAACAACCAAATTATTGTGTTTATCAATTACAAACAATCAACTTGAATTATCAACCAATCTAGATCATAATATGAAAGACTCAGAGGCTAGTGATGAACCTATTGTTGGGGATAGAATTATAAATTTCAAGTGGAGGAGTCAAGTTTGCAAGGATGTTAAAAAGGTTTAGGTTCAAGAAAAACATAGTTGTGGAGAACTAAAATTCTTTAAGTTGAAAAGAATAAAGTTAATATTGCCATAGTTTGATTCCCCCAAAACCTTTGGAACACATAGTCTTCCACTTTTAATTGTGGAAATGGTTCAAAAGTGTAGTATTGAAAACAAAGTCTCAACTCAACCAAAGAAAAATGTGCATACAATGAACAAAAAATAGTGAATGTGAATTCACTTTCTCTTAATTTTTGGTGTATTTCCCATAGTAATAACATGGATACAATGGAGAATGGAAATTTTATTATCTTAGGCTGCATACCAAATTACAACAATTCAACATGTCCATAGTGTGTTCTTGTATTAAGTATAAATGTGACAAAACATTGAGAAACTAGATTTGTTCAAGTGATAAATGAGTTTGAGAAAAAAATTGATTGAATTAAGTGCAAATAGAGCTTTGAATGACTTTTTTTATAAGGGGTGTCCATGTCAAGTGTTATCTCTAAGTATAGACTAGCACTTGCACCAGAAGGAGGTGCAAGGGTTACACCAATAGAAAATTATATATAAGTTAATATGTTAGAGAGTAAAATTTTATATACATCCATAGAAGATACATTAATTTAATTTACAATATCTTATATATATAATAGTATTTTTTATGTATATAATTTTGAGATACAATCTTGACTTTAGGTTGATTATTTGTCTTCATACTTTTAGTGGTTTTTTTTGTTTTGGTTAACAACTTGGTAATTATACACCAATATTGTAATGGAGGTGCAATAGTTATGACAATTGTAATTTATATATAATGTCTTATAAATTTGAAAATAGCATCAAGTAAATAGAGAAGTCAATAATTTTATAAAAGATCTTCAAAAATGTTTATTGGCATTGCTAATTTGAGATGTCTCAAAATTAAAAAACTATATTTGAATAAATATTGGACAAAGATGCTTAGTGGAGCATAACTATTATCTATTATTCAAAATTAAATCATTAATAAGTAATTGTTGTTTTGATTTTATGACAAAGATGAGCTTGAGCTCTATTCACATGTTGTAAACAACTTCTTTAAGTTTTAGTGGTAATTGTCCTACAAAATAAACAAAGATGATTTTTAGCTCTATTCACATGTTGTAAACAACTTCTTTGAGCATGATAAATTCTACTACTCAATTTTTTCATCTACATTGAAATTATATTTATACCACTGAATTGTCTTTTATTCAACTTATCATAAGAAAATGGTATAAATCAAATCTTTACAATGAGAATATTGTGAAATTATATGAAATGAAAGAACACAATAAAAAAAAATGCAAACAAACTCCAAGGAGGGTTGATTCTAAAATGAATTAGAGTGAAAGTGATAAAACAATGACAAGGGGAACACAAATTTGGGCAAGATATGAGGTAGATATCCACATAGAAATTGCTTAGTGGGCAAGAGAAATATGAAAGACTATGATAATAATGTAACCTGCAACCCATCTAATGAATGAGAATATTGAAATTGCAAGCCCAAGAGGGTAATGGTGGAACACACAAGGATCATTTCTTATAGTTCTTGGTAGGTCATCCAAGAATGAGTTTGATACTACCTCATTACCACATTAATTGAGAAATTCAAGCCATGACTTGAAGTCATTTGATAATCAATTACAAATTAATAAACGAAAAAAACAAGAAAGCACTGCAAAGCATACATGTGGTTGAAGAGTGAAAAAATAAACACACACACACACACACACACACACACACACACACACACACACACACACACACACACACACACACACACACACACATATATATATATATATATATATATATATATATATATATATATATTCATTGTAGCCTTTATTGTGTGATTATAGGAATCTTAGAAATATGTCCAAAATTGGAAGTAGCTACCATAAAAGAGCCTAAAATATGTTACATTTCATGAAAGGAATATAATGTCATTGGTTTACATATTTAATATCCTATATTATTAGAAAATATAATAATAAAGAATTCATGTTTTCTACATTGATTGGATCTCTAGATCTATATTAGATGATAAAAGAAGAATCCTCTAGTTAGATGACAAAACAGAGGCATAGAGGAAGAATTCATGGCTCATTTTTATTGACTTATGAAAAGAAAAAATTTAAAAAAGAATAAATGTATTTTATACCATATTAAAAGAAAGAAGTGATTAGACATGTTTAGTCAAAAACATACATTTGGGTATGTGTAGGATCATCATGGAAAAAATAGGCCCTTAAGTGGCAATGAAAATTTAGAAAAATCAGAGTTAGGCAACTTCACGTAAAATTTTGAACAAGTTATCTATATTATTTCAAAAATACGTATGAATAGAATCTATAGAAAATTGAATGTAGTTTCTAAATTACTAGGTTTATTTTCTAAAAAAAATCTATTTGGTGAAAATTTGAAATTTCAATGCAGTAGTACTTAAATTTTAGGGAGAAAAAAAGAAGTAGGTGTCTGTCTAACCACCCTAACCACAATAAAATGATAATATTTTTTTTATAATATTTTAGATATAAGTAGAGGACTCATGTCAGGATGTGATGCATA
>VDFB02270651.1:814795925-814869558 GCA_007258455.2 Sequoia sempervirens | reverse complement strand
TGTGAACAAGAAGACCGAAAAAATTATATTATTATCAAAAATATTTTTAAGAGAGATGCTCGGAGAGTCATTACAACTGCCCTAGTAAGCCATCAATTGAAAAAGGCTCGCTTTATGAGACAAACTTGTATTGATTTTGACATAAATCATAAAAAGTTGGATAAAGCACTTGCAAGAAGAGAAATAATAGATGATCATCTTCAAAATGATACATGGGCTTTTGCTGAGAGGCTTCCACGTGTTGATAAGAAGCTAATCGATAATGCAAAGCAGGTAATTCATCAATTTTGGCATGATAACTCTAGAGTATCACCCAATGCAAAGGATGTTTTAAAGTTAAGAATTGACACTCGAGACTGTACACCACATCCTAAACATTTATTGGAATCAAGGCAAACAATTTTTTTCAAAAAAATTGTTGAAACACATCCAAATATGGAAATATCGCAAAAGACTTTTGAAGATTTAAAGCCATTTTATTGTGTGCCACTTAAGATTCGTAATACTTGTTGTTGCAAATACCATGTGGACTTTTCAATTTACCATGAGCTATTGTGCTATATCCTTTCTACTTTGCATACTAATGAAATGTTTTAGGAGTGTGGTGCAATGCATCTTCTGAAATTATCAATGGACTTGCTAGATCTATTTTTATGTTCTAGAGATAATGGTTGTATTTTCTATAGAAATGATTGTTTAAATGAAAAGTGCTCACAATGTGGTGGCTTGTCAAAGTTTTTTCAATGTTTTCATGAGAGTTCCAAACATGAATTTGGAAAAAATCTTGTTGAGAAAAAGAGATATGAGATAGTCAAATATACTTTGCAGAGTGGAGGTGAAGGTTCTAGATGTGAGTTGGTTACAAAATAATGTAGTGTTGCTGATTTTCTTTCAATTTTAAGGACAATAATTTCTACAAGTATGCAAGGCAAAGTCATAGGTATTAGTGGTTGGATCAACTATTTAGGGTGTGTAAGGAATATTTTTTGATTGGAACTATTATATCAGTGGTTGATTTTGTAGAAAAATACACATTGCAACCACAAAATGAGGTACAATCTCAGTATTACAATTCCATTCAGATTGCTATTTTTGTCCACATAATGTTTAGACATCCACCTGATAGTACAGAGGAGGATCAAAAGATAATCATAGAGTATCATTTTTATATGAGTGATGATAGATCTCACTCGTCTGAGTATGTCCAACATTGTTTCGATAATTTTTTTGAGTTCTTGTAGGAGCATGATATAGCATTGGGCTGACATCTAATTTGGTTAGATAATTGTACAGGTCAATTCAAGAATGCTCGTATGTTTTATTGGTTGAGTAGAATGCATGTAGAGAAGGGGGTACCTCATATTTGGATATTTTTTGAAATTGGACATGGGAAAGGGGAGCATGATGGAGCAAGTGCATGTGTAAAGAGAGCTCTAGTTAAGGATCAATTAAAGATTTTAGGAGCAAAACTCAACGATGCACGTTCTATTGTTGATTGGTGTAGTTCAACATTGTCACAGGGAGGGACACTTGATTCAATAGTGTGCAGATTCTTTTGGTTGGTTGAGGAGGCTACAATGGGAGGTAGATTAGATTGTCATACAATCAAAAATTCTTCAAAAATGCATTAATTTTGAAGCTTAGATGTGGGCACATGGACCATTTGGACACGAGATTTGGCTTGTTTTTTTCACAGTTGTATTCAATCTGAGTGGGATCAATGTGAGTTAAGTGAGTGGGTGGATACATGGGTTCCATAGTATCTAACTCCTTTATCTCAAATAATATCCATGAAAAATGACACAATGCAAAGTTTAGTTGATTACGACCTACTTTCAAATCTACTATAGCCAGGACATGTTTTTGCAGTTGTTGCACCATAGGGGAATGAAGAGAGATCAGACTTATTGGTTGGCTCAATGTGTGCAGGTAAAGCATAAGCTAAAAAAACCAATGGAAGATGATTATGGTTTCATGTATCCTACAGGTTCAGTTGTGGTTGCAGGAACTTGGTTGCGAACATACATGATTAGAAATAATGGCATACCTACATTTGAAGACTATGAGAAACACAAAATCATTCTCATGTATTTGTACCTTGTTATAGCAATAAATGTTAACTTGTTGAAGCATCATGCCAGACCAAAGACAAAACAACTATGGAAACTTAGTAATGCTAATCATGAAGCAATACCAGATACTCTTAAGCAAAGAAATGACCCTTCAGGCACACTTGAATAGAATTTTCAAGAATGGAAGGTACAATGCTTATGTTCATTATGCTTATGTTCATTATGCTTAAGTTCATTAGTGTTATTTATTTAATACTAATATTTTTTATACTATTGTAATGCAGATGTCTTTAATAGTGATATTTTGTATGCAATTTTGTGATAATTTTGGCAAGATTGATCATGGACCTACTGCAATAATAGCCAACTCTAATCCTTTCAGAGAGGTATGTGACAGATTAGAACAATATATATTGGTTATTCTAAGTGTCTTTTATAGTTTGCATCACCAATTCATCATCATTCACGTTGTTTAGATTAATATAGATTTGTTAGTCTAAGCATCTTTTCTATTGTGGCAATATAGATTTCTCATTTTCCCACTTTTGTGATATTCCTGGCACAATTGATCATGGACCTGCTGCAACAATAGGCAGCTATGATCCTTTCGAAGAGGTATTTTGACAAATTAGAACAATATAGATTGGTTATTCTAAGTGTCTTTTATAGTTTGCATTACCATCTCATCATATTTTGTGTCATTTAGAATAATATAAATTGGTTATTCTAAGCATCTTTTATAGTTTGCATCACCAATTCATTATCATTCAAGATCTTTAGATTAATATAGATTTGTTAGTCTAAGCATCTTTTCTATTGTGACAATATAGATTTCCTCATTTTCCCACTTTTGCAATATTCCTAGGATGATTGATCATGGAACTACTACAACAATAGCCAACTCTAATCCTTTCAGAGAGGTATGCGACATATTACAACAATATAGATTGGTTATTCTAAGCGTCTTTTACAGTTTTCATTACCATCTCATCATATTTTGTGTCATTTAGAATAATATAGATTGGTTATTCTAAGCTACCTTGATGGTTTGTACAGGTGCTTATCAGTCCAGAATGTGAACATACTACTATTGTGGAAGACTGTGCCCTGAATGCCTCCAATAGGAAAATTTTGTAAAATTTGAATTTTCAAATTGGAAACAATGTAAAAAGGTCATAATTGTGTATGGGCATAATCTATACCCAGTAATGTTTTTTGAAATATGGGTCAAATGTCTAGCATTGTATAAAGGGTATGTTTAAAATGTAAAGGGGTCTGTATTTTGGAAACTCATAGGTTGAATTAGTCATACAGGTGTATGCTTTATTACTATTATTGGGACAATTTTACAATAACTTTTTGTACTTAATCGAGCTACAATTGAAGGTTTTCTTCCTGGTTCTTTCCTGTTGGTATGCTCATTTGAACCAGGTTTTGTAATATCTCCTATTTATATATAATAAATTACAATGTCTTGCCACTTTTGCTCCTCAAATCCAACTTGGGTGCAACTTCATTTTTAGCAACTTTCATGAGGTTTTAAGGAAATCAATGTTTCCAACCTTTCCACACCCTATAAATTCATCAAACATGTTTATTAGGACCTGTACAAGCTTGATCCAAACTTAAATCTTGTTTCCCCCACATTTCATTGACATTAGCAAGTTGTAACCACCATTTTTCACCTAGTTTCACTCATTTTTGCTGTGCATGGCAACTCACCAACTAAAGTATAGACATTTCCAGCTCTCGAAACTCACATAGTCACCTTATATAGTCCTAATAAAATATACCATGGCCATACCATCTAGCTATAGACCGTACAATAGATTGTATGGTGTTTTAGTACATTGGACTCTCAAGGGAAATCGTCAGCTGAATGTAGCTCAGAGTGATTCGGTGTATTTGGGTGCAAAAGAGGACCATCCCTAGCATAAACGTACAAGTTGCTAAATGAAAGTTGCACCACTTTGCAACTTTACACTGCTTGCATTTGACAACTTTTCTCTCAACTTAAAACTTTCCACCATGGGAAAATGCCTCTGAAATAGTAAAAATTGAGAGATATTATTGTAGATGGGCTAAACACAATCCCATAGCCTAAAGTGAAGAGTCTATAAATATCACGGTTTCTGAGAAATATCCCTTCAAAGATTATTTCCTTTTAGCACTTTAGACTCTTAAGGGAAATCGCTAGTTCAATGTAGCTCAAAGTGATTCGGTGTATTTGGGTGTAAAAGAGGACCATCCCTAGCATAAACGTACCCATATAGACGTGTTGGAACAATCCATTTGGTCATACAAGTTATTGAATGAAAGTTGCATCACTTTGTAACTTTACACTGCTTGCATTTGACAACTTTTCCCTTGGCCGAAAACTTGCCACCATAGGAAAACACCTCTAAGATAGCAAAAATTGAGAGAGTTTATTGTAGATAGACTAAAAATGATCCCATAGTCTCAAACATAGAGTTTGTAAAGATCACAGTTTCTGAGAAATAGCCCTTCAAAGATTGTTTCCTTTTAGCACTTTGGACTCTTAAGGGAAATTGTCGGTCCAATGTAGCTCAGAGTGATTCAATGTATTTGGGTGCAAAAGAGGACTATCCCTAGCATAAAAAAAACCCATCTAGATGTGTTGGAATAGTTCGTTTGGTTGTATGAGTTGCTGAATAAAAGTTGCACCACTTTGCAACTTTACACTGCTTGCATTTGACAACTTTTCTCGTAGCTGAAAACTTGCCACCACGGGAAAATGCCTCTAAGATAGAAAAAACTGAGAGAGGTTATTGTAGATGGGCCAAACACGATCCCATAGCATCAAAAAAGAGTCTGTAAACATTACAGTTTCTAATAAATAGCCCTTCAAAGATTGCTACATTTTATCACTTTGGACTCTTAAGGGAAATTGTCGGTCCAATGTAGCTCAGAGTGATTCAGCATATTTGGGTGCAAAAGAGGACCATCACTAGTGTAAACGTACCCATCTAGATGTGTTGGAATAGTCTGTTTGGTCATACGAGTTGTTGAATGAAGTTGCACCACTTCGCAACTTTACACTGCTTGCATCTAACAACTTTTCTCTTAGCTGAAAACTTGCCACCATGGGAAAACGCTTACGAGATTGCAAAAACTGAGAGAGGTTATTTTAGAGGGGCCCAACACAATCTCATAGCCTCAAACAAAAAAAATTTAGGCATCAAATTTTTTGAGAAATAGTCCGTCAAAGATTGCTTCCCTTTTACACTTTGGACTCTTAAGGGATTTCGTTGATTGAACATAGCTCAAACTGCTTCAACTGATTTGGGTGTGAAAGGGGACCATACCTAACCTAAAGGTAACCATATAGATGTGATGGAACAGTCGGTTAGGTCAAACGTGTTGTAGAAAAAGATTTATTTATGTAGTTACAAGTAGTTTTTCAGCCTCCAACTGAACTCCAACACTGATTTTTCGTGTGAAAAAAATCCATGAGACCATGTCTTGTTGCTTTCTTTTTAATGGACACTAGTGGGAAGCAAAGTTAACTTCTTCATAGATTTAGCATTTGAGATTGCAAGAAGACATCAAAATGGCTAGTGTACTAAATAAATTCTTATGATTTCTAAAGAATGCTGATAACTCTACTCGATTGGCTTATTTTTTCAAAATCATACAAATTGAACCTTGGCATCAATAGACTTTATATATCAAGCTATTCGAGTTTCAACAATGAATATTTATCATGCATGTTTTAAATGACATTCAAGTTTATGGTGGTTTTGTTGTTTATATGATGTTATGTGATATTATAATCCTATTTCATGATTCTATGTGTCATATATATATATATATATATATATATATATATTATTTTTACATGTTTTTTTTACTAACAAACCCAAAACGAACCAAACCACCCCTAAAAAAATATTTAGCAGAACTAGCAAACCGAACCCCTGAACCTGAATAGGTAACTTAGCTTGTAAGTCAGTTATTGGGAGTTGGTTGGTTGTTTTGTGTGGGGGAGAGTCTTAAAAAAGGTTGAGGAAGTCATTTTTGGGATTGATGAATGTAATTTTGTGAAGAATCAATAAGATAATATTGAGTTACTTTGCAAAAACTATGGTTTCTACACAAAAAATATGTGTTTTCTCCATTGTTCGACCACTAAACAACAAGTAAACAGCTGCATAGCATGTGGAATGAGGGGGAAGCAGGCCTAAGACCCATTTAAAGTTGGTTTGAGTGATTTATTTTCATTTTTTGTGAGTTTTGTGTCAAGTTTTCTCAAGGCGGGTAGTGAGCCCAGATTTTGCATTTTTGAGTAAATTATGAATTATTGAAGCCCTCCACCTACTTTACCTTTCATGTGTCTTGGTGGAGAGGCTATGTACAATATTATTTGAATGTGTGCAAGTCCATTTAAGAAAGGGGAAATGATTTTTGAGTCTTGTAGTTGTTGTCTTAAGCAAATCATTGCTTAAATTGCATGAAAATGAAGCTTTTAGCCTAGGGTTTGTTAAAATAAATGAGAGTGGGGGAATATCTTTAACATTTAAGCATATTGGGGTCATAATAGATGTGTTTGAGTTGGTGGCATGGTCAGGAGAGTTGTGCAAGTGGGACTTTCAATAAACCCTAGGCATGCATTTGCATGGTAAATAGATGGTTTCATGGGACATCCTGCTAAAGGACCTATAGGTGTAGAATAATCTTATAATTTTTTGTTTTATGACACAACTCAAGATCATTTGGGGTGTTCTTGTGAAGATGAAGTGTTTAAAGGGCACTCACTTTGTGAAAGAGGGCTAATTAACTAGCCTAGGATAGGGGTATGTTATTGGTTCTCAAATTTGATCCAAAGGAGTCAAGGGTAGTTTTCACATATGTTTTCACCCCCACTCTACATCAATCCATAGCTTGTTTGAAAGCACTTTTTTTAGGCTTTTAGCCATAACAGCAAGCTAGTGAACTGTTTGATAAAAAGCTTTGGCACACATGTACATGAAAAATGTGGTGGCATAGACAAGGTAGTGAACTATTTGAAAAAATGCCTCAAAGAAATGTGGTCTCATAAAATTCCATGACAAGAAAATGCAATTGAAAATTGCTCCTAGTTATTAGTTATGTAATGTGAACTAATTGCATAACTGCTTAGGTTGACTTTGTAAAAACTATATTGTAATTGAAATTTTTTCATCTATCAGCATCTAGTTGTTAGTTATGCAATGTGAAACTAGCTCATAACTACATGTACATAAAAATGACAAGTACATATGAAACTACCAAGCTATGTCGATGTATGTATAATACATATAAGATCTTAAAAATCTTAATTCAATTGAATTTGAGTTCAATTACCTTCCCCTTATCTAACATTGCACTTCCATAATCTAGACAAGGCTACACCTTGCTCGCACCTGTCAACAATGATGTATAGCTCATAACTACCTGTACATAAAAATGACAAGTACATATGAAACTACTAATCTATGTCGATGCATGTATAATCAATATAAGATCTTAAAATTCTTAATTCAATCAAATTTGAGTTCAATTACCTTCCCCTTATCTAACATCAAACTTTCATAATCTAGACAAGGTTGCACCTCGCTGGCACTAGGTATTTCCTACAAGAGGAAAATAAGATAAACATATAAGTTATTATATAATTTCATTAATGATAATTCAAATGACAAGCAAGTATATAATAAAAAAATGTAAACGACTTCAATGCAAAAATATATACTGTGTGCCTATCTTGGCCAAATGAAATGGCCCTAAGGGTGCTATTAGTCACCTGCGAGAGCTCCTCCTCAGACATCAACTATTAAATAGACCATGTAAATAAATATTAGTACATTATACTATCTCTTATTAATATTCATTTAAAAACAAATGCAAGTTATGAATTTACAACTTAAATCTTACCTGTGTCACTATCCCAATTTCCCCCTCTCTAGGAAGAGAGGACTCTGTAGGGTGCGCTCCACTCCTCTGCGTATGATCTATAATGTCCACATCATGGAGGTCATAATCAGAAGTTTCCAAGGGATGCTTGGTGGGTTGTACAAGAGGACCCAAGCATATATGTCAGCACATGGAGCAATTTTTTGGCACACAAATATGTGGACCTAACGAGAATCACGCAGCACCACTCAATCCATCACCAAAATCACTAGAATATGGCTGAGCAATTGTAGAAGCATGCGAAACTAAAAGACCATGCAAAGAGTGAATAGCCTGGATAGTCTGTATGGTCGCATCCTACATAATATCTGGATGATATACTAGAGGTGGCAGAGGAAGGGGAGGAGGGGGAACATATGGGTGTAGGACTACTCTAACTACCCCTTGTCTATCTTGGGGCATATCTCCACCAACGCCCTGGAAGGGTTTAATGTCAAAGTAATTGACATGATGCCCTAACACAAACTCAACATATAATTTTTAAATAAAGTAAAATGCTATATCACAATTGTTGTTCAGTGGTTTATCAAAAACCATACACCAACGATCCCAAAAGTTATCTACAATGTCCTTATGCATGCACCATTTTATAGAAAGTTTTGGTTTATTAACATTAATTGGTAAACTAGTGCGGGGGTTAACAAATAAAGAGGCTATTTGGGCTTTGGTTATTCTGAGATCCTTCACATCATCATAAGACAATCCACATGCATAATATTCCATCATGTCTTCTCGCCATGAATAAAAGGCATTATGTTGGGTGGAGAGGGTTTCTATATTTTTAATTATTTCCTTCAATGTGTTTGATATCTCGGATAATTGAGGGATTCTCGTATTGTAACGTCAAGGAAAAAAAGAAAACACATATGCTCATTATTTCCTTAAGTTCCTAAAACTACTTTCATCATTATAATCCAATGGGAAAACATATATCAATAAAACAATGTACATTAAAACAAGGTCAGGCCTTCATTAAATTTAGCTATGTAGGCTTACACATGAGTTATCATCACAGGTATACATGCAAGTTCAAACACTATAATACAAATTAAGGAAATAACAAAATCATAAGTGCATCCACAAAGAAACCATAACTCACAGACACTACTACATGAGAAGAGGTTTTAAGACATTAATTTAAGACAAAATATCAATTTTGTCTTAAATATATATTTTATGTTTAAATTAGATTTTTAATTTTCTAATTGTCTTAAATTAAGACAATAAAAAATAATTTTCCAAAAAAAAATCATTTTCCCTCTCACATTTGACATGCATTTTCTTTTTCCCTCCACGAGCTTCAATGACGACCTTAGACACGGCCCGATATCGAAAAAAATTGGGGGTTTTTCTCAACCAACAGCACGCCTGTCTACTCTCTCCCGGTAATCTTTCGTTCTGGCCAATGACACCACTATCGAGAGCTTCTGTGTGGCCATAGCAGGGATAGATACCAAGCTTCTTCAAGAGGCGTTAGATTGGGCTAGTGGGAGCGGAGGAGCAGATTGCCAGGCTATTCAGGTCGGCGGGACTTGCTATGAGCCAAATACAGTTGCAGACCATGCCTCTTATGCCTTCAACAACTATTATCACAAGATGGGCATGCAAACTAGGTTTTGTTCTTTCAACGGGATTGCCATGATTACTCCTACTGATCCTAGTAAGTTGGTGATTTTTTTTCTTTAATTCTTTAGATTGGGGCACTCTGTTTTCTTCTTTTGCAGGTCATGATTCTTGTAATTTCACCGGTAGGTAATAATGATTACACCTAACTATTATACATAGCTTTAAAATTTTATTTTATTAATATGATTACCACTATAAATTAACCACATTAGATCATTGAATGAATATGGGGTTCAACATTTTTGTACAGTATGTTGGTTTGTAGGCCATTAATACTCTGTTGTAGTTCATTTGACAGTACTATGTCTTGAGTATCATTTGAGAGTATATGTCATATTGTGTGGCTTAGGTTTCTAGATTTTCCTTTTTTCCATTCTGTGTTTAAATTCTAGGTATATTTTTTATTTCTACTCGAAGATGCATCTTATCTTTCAATTTTTTAAAAAACTATTTTACAGAATACTATCCATGAATTTTTCGATGACAGAGGTCAGTAGTGGGGTAAACTTTTTTCTGACATTGTTGATTGTTTAAATATTTGAAAAATCTCTTAGATCTGGAATGCCTTTATATCTAGTCCTCCCCATCATTTATTTGTTTTTCTTTTACTATTCACAACATAGGATTCATGATATTCTCTTTTTAGTTCCCAATGAGTTGTATAATGTCAGACCTGCAACCCTGCCTGTTTACAGGAACTATTTATAAATTTTGCAGTCTAACATGCTATTTAATAATAATGGTTTCAATCGATTATGCATTTGGAACAGACCGTACTTTGGAACAAAAAATGCTAGTCTATTTTGAGTTGAAATAAAAGGCCACTCTCGTGAGATACTATTAGAGGCTTTCTCACGAATCCATTATCTTTAAAATTAAGCTGATAAAATGCATTAAAAGTCAGGGAAAACTATATTTTCACATTTATACTATGCCTTGATCGTTTGGTGGGTCATTTTTAGTTAGATTATAGTGGACTTAAGGATCATTGGTTATTGAGGAATAGTCTTACCCACTCACATTTCCTTTGGAAGTCTATATATATTAACAGGGGTTTGTACCCAACTTGAAGTGCTATTGTAACTTCTAGTGATTTTTTCCCACTTTGCATGCAAATTGGAAGGTGCCATCCTTTCTTCTACATGTTAACGTTTGCCATCAGTTTTCTGACAGATTCTTTTTCTCTTTTGTGTTGCCTTGTTGGATTTTGAAGTCCTTGTCACCTTGCAGGATTTATCTTTCCCAAGGATGGCAATGAGAAATCAACCATCATGACAGTGATCTGCATACTCACGGGTCCTTGTTTTGGTACTGCCTGAATGTCCTTGTGTTCAATGTAGAACTTCAGTCTCTTTGGACTGGAATTATGAAAGGACGATCTAATACATGCATTTCTTGTTTGCTTATGCCATTTTCCTCTTCCACATCTAACTGTGGACATAGTTTGAGATTGAAAATAGTATCTAAAGATTAATGTTTGAAGTCTTTTAACATTTGCACTCTCATTTATCTATATTAAGGGTAAGGTTTTAAGAATGTGAAGATAGCATACATTGGTTCGATACAGGACTTATGAATGGAGTATTCAGTATAGACAGTTTTCTTTCTCCTGTGAACATAATTTGGAGCACCATTAGAATTATATGTTGTTAATCATGTTGATTGCATAGAAATACAATACATGTATGTGTTTAGTGGCATAACATAATAGCAACATACATGAAGCTTGAGAAGAATTGAATAATTTTTTATTCTTGGAATTGAAATTAAACACCAAGTGATCTTATTATCTTCTCAAAATATGTAAATGAATGTCATGGTTTTGCAGGTCATTGCCTCCTGTGTCAAAGGAATATGTATTTCTGCTGTTATATGTTGACACTATTGTGCTGCCAAATCATTAGAGGAATGGGTTGTTTCAGATGGTCTCTCTAAACATAGAACAACACTTGACAGGTTATTACAGCTAAGAGTATTTCTTGAAGTTACTGACAGGTATTCCCTCCATTGTAGTAAGAGTAATCAATTTTTTTTAATAAAAATTTGATCAAATGTATTTTCTACATCATTATGCTTTTCCATGTGGAGGACATCCTGAATTTCAAGGGTTGAAACTGGCATTGGTTGATGTAATAATTATTTCTCGTTTACCTTATTTGGAGGTTTGATATGTCCTTATGAGCTCTTTGCGATTCTCTAAATGGATACATGAATGTATGTTTTGTAGTCCATCCTACAGTTATGTGGAAGTTGTAGGGGAATTTATTCTCAAAGGCATATCCACTTGTCTATAAATTCATTTTTACTTCCAGTCAAGATTTAAACTAAATTTTTTTTTCTAAGATGAACTACAGACTAATAAAAGACATTGATTTCCTTAGTGCTCCCATCAATTCTTTTCTCTTTAAATATTGGTAGTTCTGAAATTAAATTTAATATACTATTTTTTATTTCTGTTGTTGCATGCATGCGTATTCATGAATTATTTTGATGCATATTTATTTCATGTTCAGTTATGAACAAATCATTATCACCCTCTCTAATTATTTTGTTGCATATTTATTTCTTGTTCAGCTATGAACAAATCATTATTGCCCTCTCTAGTTATCGGATAAAGAAATATGTTTAATTTAGTATAATATTTGTCTAGTGCTTCTCAAGATTCTTTACTGATATAATGTTTGAACTTTTTCCTAGTAGGAAAAAAGATGGAACCTATAGATTGAACCCTGCATTTCAGATTTAATTCCCCCAAGTGATTGTGAATGAGGATGCACTTTCAGTACTTCAACTTACCTTAACCTCAAAATGAACATCATATGCCTAATGACAACTGGCAAGCAAATGTTTCAATCTTTTTTCTGGCATTTGCTTCATATGGTTGCAATTTTGATCATAAGGGTATTTGGTTGAGATCCAAGAATCTATAGGAGGCTAAAAAGCAACCAAGTTTCTGTACAAAAGATATTGCAATAAAATAAAATATACCAAACAAGAGTAATCTTGATTACTTTAGAATGTAAGGAATGTAAGCAATTACATTCATCTTGATTCCTCTTCCACATCTAACTGTGGACATAATTTGAGATTGAAAATAGCATCTAAAGATTAATGTTTGAAGTATTTTAAAATTTGTACTCTCATTTATCTATATTAAGGGTAAGGAATTAAGAATGTGAAGATAGCATACATTGGTTGGATACAGGACTTATGTATGGAGTATTTAGTATAGACAGTTGTTTTCTTTCTCCAGTGAACATAATTTGGAGAACCATTAGAATTATATGTTGTTAGTCATGTTAATTGCGTACAAATACAATACATGTATGTGTTCAGTGGCATAACATAATAGCAACATACATGAAGCTTGAGAAGAATTGAAGGATTTTATATTCTTGGAAGTGAAATTGAACACCAAGTGATTTGATTATCTTTTTAAAATATGTAAATGAATGTCATGGTTTTGCAGGTCATTGCCTCCTGTGTCAAAGGAATATGTATTTCTGTTGTTATATATTGACACTGTTGTGCTGCCAAATCATTAGAGGAATGGGTTGTTTCAGATGGTCTCTCTAAACATAGAACAACACTTGACAGGTTATTACAGCTAAGAGTATTTCTTGAAGTTACTGACAGGTATTCCCTCCATTGTAGTAAGAGTAATCATTTTTTTTTTTAATAAAAATTTGATCAAATGTATTTTCTACATCATTATGCTTTTCCATGTGGAGGACATCCTGAATTTCAAGGGTTGAAACTGGCATTGGTTGATGTAATAATTATTTCTCATTTACCTTATTTGGAGGTTTGATATGTCCTTATGATCTCTTTGCGATTCTTTAAATGGATACATGAATGTATATTTTGTAGTACATCCTACAGTTATGTGGAAGTTGTAGTGGAATTTATTCTCAAAGGAATATCCACTTGTCTATAAATCCAGTTTTAGTTCCAGTCAAGATTTAAACTAAATTTTTTTTTCTAAGATGAACTACAGACTAATATAAGACACACTAATTTCCTTAGTGGTCCCATCAATGCTTTTCTCTTTAAATATTGGTAGTTCCAAAATTAAATTTAATATACTATTTTTTTATTTATGTTGTTGCATGCATGCGTATTCATGATTTATTTTGTTGCATATTTATTTCTTGTTCAGTTATGAAAAAAATATTATTTCCCTCTCTAATTATTTTGTTACATATTTATTTCTTGTTCAACTATGAACAAATCATTATTGCGCTCTCTAGTTATTGGATAAAGAAATAATTTTAACAAATGGGAAATGTGACAGGAAGAAGAAACAGTAAGTTGGCAGTCAAGTTGCATGGTAAAAAATTCTTTAGTGGATTAGTTCCTTTCAATGTAAAATAGTATTACAAAAAGATTCTTTTATGTTCAAAATTCATCTAATCTCATTCCAAGTGTTTTCCCACTAGTTTGAAAGGGTTCACCTTCTGAATATAAGGGATCAATCTTTCCTTTGCTTTATGTTTAAGTTCTCTAATCTGCTCAAGTTTTTAAATTATTCTTCAATATTTCAAATGTCTTCCATAAGAAGCAGCAACAAATTTAAAATTCTGTTTGGTGAGCTTTTTGGTCGATAATTTTTTTGATCTTTTTTCTCTTGTCAATAGAATGTTTCTGCTTTTCCTCTTCTTCTAGATTACCATTGGTACTGTAAGCTATTTTCTTTCCCAGATGACCTCTATTCAAGTTGGTACTGTGCATTGGATTGGTGGGATCATATCCTTATCAGGTGTGTACTTATGTGTTTCCTCTTTTACCTCATTTGAATCAACTAAAAATACTCTCAGCTATATCAATAGCTCTAGGCTCAAAGTTGCAATGTTTTATCTGCTGAAAACTTGAAAACCATAGCCACTAATCAACTATCAGCTAATGACCCGAGGGAAAAATTTAAAAATGATTTCCAACCCTGTAGAACTACCTAAATCCTCAAAGGATTAATGGCCATGACATCTAGATACACAAAAAAGTATAGAAAATTAACAGGGAACAAAACTTGTACAAATGTCTGCTTATCAAGGACTCACAGGTTCATAAGACAACATAGTCTACTTGGGATAGAATATTACTTCCATAAGTTATCTTAATTCAAGGAAAAAAGCTCCATGCACAAAGACTCTTATCAGTGAAATGCCATTAAGGTAAGGCTTAGTTATTAACAGTCAATGGGGTTTCACTACTACTTATCAACTATGCTAATACAATAGAAAATTTTGATGCTAATACAATTTATTGGCATTGAAAATCTCAGGATTAGCTCTTGGTCATATTCCTTTGTGTAGAGCATTGGATATCCTTAAACATTCCAAAAGTCCCCAAAAGAGAGAAATACAAAAATGATAAATGTATCAAAAACTATGAAATTTTGTGTTCAAATGAGTTCCACTCATGACAAATGCTCCACTTCTGGGGAGGAGTGGATATGGAGCCTTGTCAAATGGATTTTAAGGTTCTTGATACAAGTCAATTCTTCTCTTATGGTAACTCTTTCAATTTTAGATACAAGTCGTTTCATCTGCCCTTCTCCACACAGCCATACAAACAGTTGCACATAGCAGACAATAGAGTAGAGAGGGGCATCCATAGTGAAGCCTCCAAGAAGAAACCAAAGTTCATTAAGTATGTGATCAGATTAGATGGAAATTCCTGTAGGACATGCTGAGGATTTGGCTCTCTGTTTTCCAATGCCTCCACTCAAGAATGTCAGCAGATAAAAATTTGTAGATTTGTCCTTTGCCTCCTTTCTTAAATGAATATATTATATTGTTGCATAAAATTTACCAGAACATGATAAAAAAGATACCATCTCATTATTTTGGCAAAATGACGCAGTAGGGACTTTTTGTCTCTTTTTATATACACAAGCAAAATAGTAATTTTTAATTATCTATCAAAATTGCAATCCTCATTTTCTTATAACTTAGGGGTGTGTATTTTTTGAGTGACTTGTTTACAAGATCATATACCATCCACTTACAATACGGAGACCTAAACATTCAATACTACACCGAATTGATGCATCGATACTTTCCTGTGTCTAGCATCCCAAAGATGCTTGCCAGAAAAGACTCTAACATGTAACTGTAGCCATAGATTTGAATGGAACCCCTAATAAAGATTACCCCACAAGAGGAATTGGCGGTAGGACCTGAGTGAGTTTAATGAAAAATTTTGGTTCTCAAACATTGTTATAATGTGAAGTCAAGGTAATCTCCTCCTACTTGGGAACCTTGTCACAACAATTTAATCTGCCCTTATTACATCAACAAGAAGCAGATGCCACGTAAGTCGTGTTATTGAACCTGATTTCACAAGCTTGTAGAAAAAGCACACTCAATCCTTTGTTCCTATTGAACTACCTACAACCTAGCTTTAAAGGGCCTCTTGGCTTTCAGATCTTTCTTCAATGAATCACTGACATATTGTCTAGGGTTTATGGTTCTCATGGTTTGTCAGTAGCATGAGAAGATAATTGCATGCTCAGCCCTGAATTTTCTTCCACTCTGGAGAATACTTTGCAAAAAAATCTCTAAAATTTAAATATAAAAGATAGCAGGTTCTCAAAAAAAAAAAGAATAATCAAAAAATAAGTTGAAGAAAAAGGTAGTCCACTGCAGTTAAGCTTGAGTTCAGGGACAAATTAGTTGCTTGGTCACCGAGAGGCAACAACTTCTCACCCTCCATTTCATGATGACTCCTCTCTTACCAGGAGCAAGTGGCTTTGTAGGTTTGGGTTTACTAAGGAATTTGGTCATGATGTTTAAGGAATAAGGTACAAGGTAAATGGAAAACAATACCCTTGAATGCTTCCATGAGGAAAGTCTCATACACCAAATTAGTATCCCACATGGTGCTGATCTATAAAAATATCTTTAACTTTCTCCCAATGAAGGGATATGAGATAAGCAATTAGAAAGAAAAAGGACAGTTTGGTTGTATCCTCTAGAAGGGTTCTTTAAGCTAAATTTTGATGGTGTCTAAGGGTAATCCAAGATTGGCAGGACAAGGGGTAGTGATTAGAAATTATGGTGGTCATTTTTTTAGATTCTCAAACTAATAATGAGGCTGAGTGGGAAGTTGTTGTTTCTGGGATGGCATTAGCCTCTTCTCTTGGTTGTGAATGGCTGGTAGTGGAAGGTGATTTGATTGAATTTGTGGTTATAACTTATAAATAGTCTTCAGAATAGCCATTGTCCAAATTGAAAAAAATTGAAAGCTTTTAGAGGATGCCCAGGAATTAAGACTTTCTTTAGATGAGATTCTATATTCACACTGTTTTAGAGGTGTCAAGCCTCTTAGCTAATAAGTGGGTAGATCAGGATCCTCTTACGACCTTGTTCAGTGAGCATGTTGATTCTTAGTTGGATTTGGAGGAACAGTCGACTTCCGAGCCTTTTTAAATTTTTCACACTGCCTTCTCCTTGGGCCACACAAAGGTCCACTGTTGGCGACCTTTTAGGCTTCAACCCTATAATGTATGAGACAAGCTTGATTTTGTTTTCTCTTTTTGTAGCCCCCTCCACTCAAACTTGCATTAGATTTGCTGCAACTTCAACTTAGCCACTTGGGTTGTATGCCTCTCATACATGTCTTGCATACCACTCACACACTTATTCCACTGTTTTCTTGTATGATCCTTCAAATTTGATCCATAATAAAAGATTGAGTGCGTATTTAACACTCGTAACCTTGAACAAACCATCATAAAGGTGCATCCCTATAATCCTGCAATCCAGATCAAAGATACTACTCTGTCCATATTTTTGTATTTCCTCTAACATTTGCAAATACTTTCCTATCTAGAGTCTTAGTCTGCAAACCCTTTTCACTTGTTTTCTTGAGTGTATGAGATGCCTCCCTCACTATCACTTCGTCCTTTGAAGGTTTGATTTCCCTTGACTATTTGTCATAAAGACATTCCTTTCACTGAATGCCATCTCCTTTATCCTCAAATTTGGAAGAGAAGTCGCCTTTCTTCTGGCTCTAATAGTCCCATTTTGAGAAAGTTCCACTAAGTCTTTATATACAGCAAGTTGTAATGCTTTTAAACTCAATGCATTTTTGCACTTTTGACTTATGTGTCCATCTTCATATGCTGCCTCCATTATTGTAAATCTGATAGGTAACTTCTGCAAGTCAACCTCATGGATCACCTGATCATAAGCCCTTTGTAGGAATGAGGAGTCAATCACACAAAATGGTTTCAGGCCTTCATATGCTAAACCAACAACAAAAGTAACTGTATATTGTTCATTAGAAATATCTTTGCATAAGTACCTAGACCTATGTAATCTTCCATTGGTGCATGGAAAACAACATCCCATCATTAATTCATAAACTAAAAAGGATGCCTCTGAATGAACTAAAGAAATATGATGATAAAGAGCTAAAAGACCTAAAGAAGTACACTAATAGACTTGTAGTTTTCTATTTATTGCATGAAATTTTAAGATTTTTTTGTAGCAAATTTTTTTCTTATTAAATCCCAGAGATGTAAATAGTATGAAGAGAAACAATAATAAGACTTAAAATGTGTATACATTGAATTTTTATCAATTGATTGAAATATAGCTAGCTCCTTGTTTTTAAATTAACAGCATTCCCTCAATCTCTATCTGCAATCTCTAGATAATTATGGTTTATAAATTAAATGTTTATGTGACGATGATGTTTATTATATATCAATATAATTAATCTTTGTTTTTGTTGACATCTATTTCAATATTTTAAAATGTCGATTTTTAATTTTTAAGCATAATGGCAATTTACATTCTTTGAGGTTGCATATCCAGACTAATTATTTTTTCAAAATTTAAATTATTTATAAATATTTTTCTATTTTTGCCATCTCCAAGTACGATCTCCAAATTTTATTCAAATAAACACACAGGTACAAATCCCAGACTCCCATACCACTTCCCATCCCCTCATAACTATGATATTAAAATAAGAGGTTCACTATACTGATCATATTGACAAAAAAACATCACTAACCTCATCATTAGTCTTTTCATATTTGAGCCAATAGTATTTCTTTTTCTCCCAATGGTGTTTTCCTTTCTACCTTATGACCCAATCTCTTAACTTACACATTCAAGACTGAATTTGTTGTGCAAAATGCCAAAATACCTACTAATATGGCCAGCAGCAATAACACCATCATTTGAACCCATTTTGACCCAATGCAACTGAGATCTACTTTAGATTGGAAAGGTCAACCCCACACTTTGGAAATTGCCCTTTTAGATATTAGATATTAGAACACAATTGAGGCATACAACATTAAATTAGCCAGATTTTTAGAAATACCTTTTTCACATTTTGTATTGAGGTTAGTTAGTTCAACACTAAACTGAGATCTGGAAGAGAGTGATGATTTGACATATGTTGTTCACATTTCGTATTTGTTGTTAAAATATTTTCTAGTACATTGATTTGATGCTTTACACATAATGAGTGAAGTTGCAATTTCTCTTCCAAGGGATTTGATTCTCATGCCATTGATTTGCTTCTCTACAACCAGCATTACAGCCATATTTGGACAATAATAAAGTTGAGGTTCTTTCCATCATTGACTATAGTATAGTAATGGAAAATTGTACAAACTAAGATTTGAACAAAGACCTACAACAGGTTGATGGCCTGCTCTATACTGAGCTGCTATCCAATTTGTTAATGGACTTTCTGACATCTCCCAAAAAGCTCCTTACCAGTTCCAAGGCTGAAGCAGATTGACAAATCTGCAACACCTTTGCACTTGCAAGGTGAACAAAAAACAAAGAGGATACAAAGGACAACCCTTAATATTAATATTGTGACTTCGTAACATGTTTAGACTTTAGAGAGATACAGGATATTGTAATATTTTATTTTTCACTTTGTAACTGACGGTGGTTGATGATTAAAATTAATAATGTTCTTACCATGTATCGATAGTTAATAGTCAAATGAATTTTACACTAAATAGGGAGTTTTGAAAAGAAAAATGTAACAGCTTGCAATAGAGAGCATTGTAGATGTTGCACAAGAATAGTTGTAGTCAAAAAAGTGTGTTTGGCTACCCTTTAGCGATCCCATGAATGGTAGCTAGCCCTCTTTATATTTTATTTCTGAATAATTTACAAGGAGATCTCCTCTCTACTGCTGCAAATAATTGTATTCTTTGTATGTTAGTATAGCCAAGGCACTATCTTTGAATTCTACTTATCAGCTAACATCTCTGAATTCTTGTAGTTGTGGTTCCTTTTGAACATGATTTTCCAAATGAAATTTTTTCAATTTGTACTGACAAGAAAGCCTGATATGCACAACATTGGTCCCCTGAAAACATTTTGGTAGCAAAAATTCCTTGGTTGGATGTAATGTACAAGGCATTTGTTGCAGAAGTTGTATGGTTATTTTGTGAATAGCTTTATGATGATCAGGTTATGAGTAAATTTACCTGTTTGTTTTAGATAGGGATTTTTATTGAAATTCAAAATATTGTTTTCTACAGGAATTCGGTGAAATATATGAAGCTAAAGAAAATTTGGAAATGGCTTTGGAATAGTTTGAGTGAGTTGCAGAGCTCTGTCAAGGTGGAGAAGTTACTAGTACAACTAACCAGTGCTAACTTAAAGTTGCACAATTTGCAGCCCAGCTTGAGCAGTAAGTTAATATGAAAGAAAATATTTGTAAAAGTTTTTTGGGATCACATATTTTCACTTTTGGGCTATCAAATGACCACAGCGTAGTGGCTACATATAATTGGATATTTTTTTTGGGGTTTGATTTACAGATTTATTATTTTTAGTTCATGAGTAGAGACGTGGATTTGTGGTTCTTTAAATGAATAATGCAAATGGATTTACTTGTTAAATCTAATATTGTTTGACTGCAGGAAAAATTTGCTTTCACCCTATTGATTTTCTTAAAAGAAAAATTCAACTCTCTATAAAATTGTGTCAAAATATTGAAAGGATGTGCTATGCTCAAAGACGATTTGGAAATCCTATCATTCATCAATAACAAAGTACATGATTTAGTGGATTGTTACAATGAAAGGTTATCAGCCTTTGAGAGGACCAGACATAGGCATGCAAGAAGAAGAAAGTTCCCACTCTAAAGCAAAATTGTCTAGTCCAGACAATTGAGTCAACTCTTTGTCAAGCTACCTTGCCATGCTCGAAAGAGTTATGCCAGTAGTTGAGTACATTCCACTGGGTTTTAGGAAAATATTAACATTTTCTCTTTCCTATAAATGAATCATTTTCTCACGCCATGTTATGATGTACGTGTTGCTTATGATTGTATGAACAGTTTTGTAAACTATAAATAAAAAAATACTTATTGGCATTAACTTTATGAATTCGGATTATGATGCATTATTTTTTTATTTTTTTTATGCACATTATGCTTTGTGTATTCAACAATTGTACATTGCTCCCAGCTTCAAAATCATTGATAATTTCTGTCATATTTCCATCGCATTTGGAAAAATAAAAATAAAAACTCCAACCAATAGGAGAATGACGAGAATTTGAAAACATTGAATGTTGTAAACCACACTAAAAAAATATTTAAAATAAATAGTTTATTTTTTTAATACATTTTTACATATTGTCTCTATAGAGACAATGTCTTTAATCCCAACTATTGTCTCTAAAAAGACAAAAGTGAAATTGTCTCTAAAGAGACAAAAATATGTCTATTTCATATTGTCTTTATAAAGACAATTTTTAAGACAATACTTTAAGACACCCGCTTAAAGACAATATTTGAGACAATACACTATTTTTTTTTGTCTCAAGTTAAGACAATTTATTCAAAAAATGTCTTAAAAATTGTCTTAAACCACCCCTCTATGTAGTAGTGAGATTTTCATGAGTGGAAACCCTCATAGGGATGAAAACCACTCGTCAAAAGTGCCTTACTGGCTTAATGAAATGGCTCTCTGGCAGAGCCTTATTGGCTACAAAGTTCAATGGTTACAAGATGCCTCATGGGCATTGATCATATTATCTCATTGACATGACCATTCATTACATATCTCTATATCACAAGGAACATATTGAACTTCTTTTACAAGTCACATAAATCTACAAATAACATTTTCAAGTTTCACCTATTGTTCATCCTTGCATAGGAAATTAAGGTAGTGCCAACACTATTATGAATTACTCCCAAATACATACAAATAAGACAATTCTACTTCCAATAGCCTCTCACTAGTACACTAACAAACATAACCAATCACGTAAAGCTTCATGAAAGTAATCCTAGCCTTGCTAGAATGCATGCACATGCCTATGCAAATATAACCAGAATGTTTACTTCTAAACTCAATGATTCCTAGAGGTTTCAACAACTAGAGAAAGTTACTATAAAAGAGTTATGATAAGACATGGTGCATGAGAAATGTATCATTACTGAAACTAAACCCTCAGTAAAGTAAGGTAAGAGTCAACATTTATTTACCTTTTATTCATGATGCACCATTCGCAATGTCATTTAACTAAAATCTACTAAGTATACAAATTAATATCTAACTATTTCCACGACCTATTTTACCCACAGCTTTGAAAGGGATAACATTAATTTGCTTGTTATCATGAAAATCCCATAAAGTAAATAAATACAAGATTGAATTCCTTTCTAGAAGTGATTCTCTGCCCAAGTGTTATTATATTAAATAATCATTAATTGTAAGGAAAAAACTCACTCATTTCTTTTATTCATTATGTATACTTCTACCGTTATTAGTTTTCATAATAGAATCTTATAAACCAAGTCCCTATTTAAAGTACAATTTATTCTATTGAGTTTCTTTTATCAATTATGAAAGAAACACCATACAATTAGAAAATACTATTCCAATCATAAATTTTATAGAATTCCTTCTATTCCCATAATCATGAAAACCATAACTCATAAGAATAATGTGTAAAACTTGTGAAGAGGAAGATCCTATCCACATTCAATTAATCTAACTCTTTGCATAAGTCTATTAAATATACGATTTAATATGAACTTATAATAAAAGTTGCATCACTTATCTATTCTTTCAAAAGTACTCTTATGGTCAATATCACTGAAAGAATCTATCCCTCACATTTAGTTTACCCTATATATATATAGAGAGAGAGAGAGACAGAGAATGATATGCACAAAATAAGCCGGCCAAGGGGTTTTAGAGACCTTCAAGGCTGTAATAGCATGTAACGAAAAAACAGTGTATAGATGAAAACACCCTTTTTACCTAGAAATAGAAATATTCAAATAATAATAAAAAAATGACAGGAACTTTGTACATGGTAATAGAAATCACACCCTTAGCACAGTTCGCAAGAAGCAGGCTACAACTTTCTTTCGGCTTGATAGCACAATGATATACTTGAAAGCACTACACATGCAATGGAAAGACTTTCCCAAACTATTGCAGGATATGCACTTAAAGGATTTGTAGAAAAGACTTTATAAATCCTCACGCAAAACAATTGGCAGATGCAAAGTCAAAACTCCAAAACCTTTTCCAGTATTCTCGTTGCTTGTTTACAAAATAAGAACGCATAAAAAGGTATTTAAACTGTTTGACGGTAATCCTAACAGAGTTACACCCCCATTGCGCTGGATTGGGAGGCGCGGACAAGGTGTGGAAAAGCATGATGCGAATAAAACGAGGGCAAAGACAAGGCACGTAAAACGTTTGACACAGTGCCTTAAAAAAGATATCAACTCACTGAATGAAATGATGCCAATTTATGTGTGAGATGGATTTGGTAAAAAAGCTTGAGGAATTATCAAGAAAATGCAATTGTCTGGCATTAAGTCCGGTTCAACAACCGTTGCCAGCATCCTCCCTATCCATGCCCAAAATGGTGGCTATGATTTCAAAGCCAGTAATGAATCTTTTGCATATGAATTTAAGACCACCGGAATTGGGAATTTTCCTTGTCTATCAACATAGACTTCAATGCAAACACTTCGTGTTTCTTTCAGCTTATGTACAACTCCTGGCCCACTTAGCCACTTTTACAGTTGTATTAAAAGTTTAGTTACTAAATATCAATCTCAAGCTAGTCCAGAGCTGCCAGGCATTCCAATGCTGGGTTTTTACTCAATTTTTCCTAAAACCAAATTAAAATTCCTTTGCCACTGCTATTCATTTCTCACAATGGAAGATAAGTAAGAGATTAAATTGGCATTTACGCCTGTTTAAAATCTGTTTGTCTAGCTAGGGTTTAAACTGAAAGAGGCTACGCTAGTGTGTGCGCACTACGCTTCAAGTTTTTGGCCATAAGGGAGCTTGCAATAATATAAGGGGATCTATGATAAACTTGGCATACATCAACCGATAGCCATTAATAGAATCAAATCCAGAGTTATTCATTTATGTTTGGCCTGTCCGCGGTCATGCAGGGTTTCGAGGAAAAAGGCAAGAAACATTTGAATGCATGGATCTGGATTATTGTATCATACAAATGTCCACTTCACCATGTGTACATGGTAATGCGGATTGAAGATAAATCATGCACTATTACAGGCTAATGAACGATTTGCAAGAATAAAGAGATCGATATAAATAATACTTTATAAGCTAGCAAAACAACTACCATATCCAAATCAATTCCTTACCTTAGAGAATGATTTGATATTCCTCTAGAGCGTGACATGCTTGGTTCCAGCGTCTCAGATGTCCATTCGGTCCTAGAGATTTCCCCCTGCCTAGGCAAATATGGTCAGTAACTAATTCTTGCCAGATATCCCTCTGCCTTCCATCCCCCTTTTCCAACAAGGATGGATCCTCCCCCTCAAATAGAGCAGTTATGATCTTATTGTGTTATTGGACCGTTTTTCTTTCTTTGAGTTGACGAGGAGTTGGCCATCATGTGTCGCTTCTTGAATAATTATTTCAAGAAATCTCTTCTTCTCCCCAAAGAAACAAATTCTTGTAAATTCCTTGCCCAAGAGAAAATTCCAATGAAATGTTAATCTTAAATTATTTATCTTTAATTTTCAACTATATAAGTATGTTTAATTTTTATTATTTATCAAAATAATTAAATACTTATTTATGTCGGAAGAATTGTAACTTTTGTTTATCAAAATTGTATTAATAAGATTGAACAAATTTGAATTAATTATATCATCAGAGAGGGTTGTGACATATATATATATATATATATATATATATATATATATATATTTGTTTTCCTTCATGCTTAATATCTATTCCTGGTAAATAATAAAGAAATTTCCTCTTTAATTGCAAATTAAATATTCATTCCAAATAAATATTAAAGCATATCATTCAATTGCAAATAAAATAATTATTCTAAATAACGAATCATTATCATTTATTAAAATAAAATAAAATCTATAATTATAATAATTTTCCTTTCGTTTCATTGCACTTCTATTTCACCACCTATTAATTTAATCAAACATTGTAACATGAGAACCATAAAAATCGGGGTCGTGACACATATAAACTTTAGAAATTCCCCTCAATTGCTGCAATTTTTCACCAATTAATTATTCAATTGATGGCTACGAAGGTGGTGGAGCATTTGGTATTTGTCCATTTTCATTCTCAACTAGTGGATTGTTTGGAATTTGTGCATTTTCATTCTCAACTAGTAGATTGTTTGGAATTTGTGCATTTTCATTCTCACCAACCATAATTCTTGATTAAAGTTAAAAACTAATTAATCTAATTGAAATTAGACAACATAAATAAAAATATTTTTAAAATACCCTTATTTTAAAAAAAAATTTCAAAAAAAACCCTACTTTTAACAAAAATCTATAAAATTCTCTAATTTTTAATACAAATACATAAACAACACTATTTTTAAATCAAAATCCATAAAAAACATTCATTTTTAATCAAAATCCATTCTAAACTCAAATTTTTCATAAAAATTCAATCAAAAACCCTATTTTGAAAAAAAATCCATAAAAAACTAACTGAAATTATACAAATATAATTCAAAATTTGATCAAAGCAAAGAAAAATCTAAAATCTAACATTTTTAAAATGGATATCGGCTAAATCAGATATCTGTTATGCGAAGGACCTCCTCACTGTGCACCCGTGATTTGTGAATGTGTAAAATGATTTTAACAAGCCCAAAATATGTATATATGTATTTGCCTCAAATCAGATATCTGATTTATCCGATCCAAATTAGATATCCGATATGAAAATCTTGGTTTGGGCATGGCATTGGAGGTGTGTATTGACACCCAAGCCACAAAAAAGTCAACTCGACATTTTTGCCTTTTTGGGTTGATGAAAAACTTTTTTTTTCTCCATTCCCATTATTTGGCCCATCATGATCCTACACATACCCATCTTTCTATCTCATTATACTTCTACTCCACCTCTGACAATGTCACTTACTTCCTCATTAAATTATTCAATTTACAATAAGCATAAATCATAATAGCATATCACGATGGCATTCCCCATCTCGATTCCTACCCACCTACTAATTTACTTATAATGTCTATAAATAGCCATTTAAATTGAGATGATTATAACCAAACATTAACTATAGGAATCAATTCAAAGAACACCCAATTAACAAGTAAATAATGTTTGGAATCTACAAATGACCATTTTCAATGCAAAATAAATATCCAACC
Organism: Sequoia sempervirens; assembly: GCA_007258455.2. NCBI lineage: Eukaryota > Viridiplantae > Streptophyta > Pinopsida > Cupressales > Cupressaceae > Sequoia > Sequoia sempervirens. Next base: position 814,843,249 of record VDFB02270651.1, on the reverse strand, counting down.
TGTATTTGCATGTACAGGTAGGTGGGATTTTTTTCTCTATGGGTGATCCCACAATAGTGGTTTACAACTTTTGGCCAAACTGGACACTGGAATAATTTTTTCTAACTAAATTTTCACTTTTGGGCACCTATAGCAGCTAAACCGTGAAGAATTTGAAGATTATGCAAACTAGAGTTTTGTGAAATTTTGTCTGTAGATTCTAAATATTATTTTTTCAAAAATTTTGGAATCAAATTGCACCTCTTTTTGCATCTCCCTCAAAAACTAGTCTTTTTCAAAAAACAACATTTTTAAGGAGTGACACTCACTATATAATGCATAACATTTTTTCAATGAACAATAAAATTCTAATTCTTTCAAATTTAGATTTTGAACTCTAGAAAATATCTAGTTCGTCCATGTGGTTAGATAGTGTTTTATATAAAAAAATTTCCTTAATCAAGTTTCAAAGTCAAACCAATTACAATTCAGACATAGGTGGACTATATAATGCGTAACACTTTTTGTATGTATTGAAATTCCATTTTTTTTTTTTTGTTGGATCAAGGACTTCAACATCTCGAGCACTCATATTTTTTTTTTAAAAAATGATAATATTCTATTTTTCCACATGTGCAAAATAGAGAGCTTCATTTTTGATGAAAAACCTATGTTTAATAAAATTAAAAAAACAAATAGATAATAAAACCAAAACATATTAAAATTATAGTCATTAGATAGCTCGTTTTGAGGACTACCTGATTCTAGTTGGGTTCGTGAAGTATCCTCCATTTTCATCCTCAACTTGAGCTTCGAAGGGAAAAATTTCTAATTTTTTTGGTGGCAAACAACAAGGATCAGGGAAAAGGGGGGTTCGCTCAAACCAAGGGGGTTCAACCAAACCCCCAAGGGTTCGAGTGAACCAGGGTTCATTTGAACCCCCTTTCAAAAAGGGGTTTGCATGGGCTTTTTTGGTAGAGTGCATTTAATGGGTTCGCTCGAACCTAGGTTCGAGCGAACCCTCTTTTGGTTTGTTTGAACCAACGAGTTTGTTTGAACCCCAAGAATGTTTTTTTTTTGGCATTGAGTCATTTTTTGTTAGTTTTCCTTCCTTATTCAAATTGTAAACTTGTGTGGGTTTACACCTATACTATTTTCTCCTTTTCAATTGAAATGCAACTAAATAGTTGCAATATTTATTAGAGAATTTCAATTATACAAGTCAAAAAAATTCTTCCTTTTTTGTTCCATTTTTAAGTCTATTTCCATCATAGTGTCTTGACATTTATTTCCATAAAGTATTTTTTGTGTCTACTAAGGATGGTGATTTATTTGGTGTTTTTATATACTAGTGTTTGAGATTAGACATTTTTAAATTTTTGCATGCATCATCTAAGTGTTTAATTTATTTCACATGATTTATTTTAGTACTCTAGAAGAAATAGTATAATTTGTATATATTAATTAATTAAAATTTGTATTTTTATTTTTAATTAAATTAATAAATATTGTCAAAGATATAACTTGATGTCCGAGTAGAGTCATAATCAAGTGCCTTAGGGTTATTTTTTTAATTTAGTAATGTATATATTTTTTAAAGAGTTAAATATTCACATTTAGATAGGTTTAATTTATGGTTTCTTATTTTTAAAGAGTTTTCTTACTTTAGTTTAAAAAGATTTGATTTATAATTAGAAGTCTTAATTTTATAAACAAATCAAGAGTCAATCAAAATATTTATATTTTCAATTAATTTATATGATTAAATGATGAAAATAAGATAGTTTAAATTTGCTAAATAGTTTGATGTGTTCTCAATTTTATGTTTTAATTTTAAAACAAAAAATAATAATTTTAGGACATTAGAGGTTGAGCTTGGTTTAAAAAAAAGGTTATGTCAACATATATCTCTTTGGGATTTTCAATATAAAAAATGGAGTTCATTTGACTTCTTAGATAAAAATTAATGGTCTCTCAAAGTTGGGTCTACCACATCATAAAGCATGTTTGAGTGAAAATAATGAAGCTAAAATAGATTGACCCAAGACTTGGATGCCAAGTTTTGTTTGGTTTTAGCTCATGGTTTCATGATTATCATTTGATAATTTTATCTATATTATTCTTCATATTTATTTTGTGATTGATATGGAGGTTTCATAGTGAGTTTTGTAATATGTTAATTTTTTTTCTTTCTTTTTCCTTGTTGGTAATACTCTCAAGTAAACACTAAGTCTTTGAAAATGTATTGAAAAAAATTTATAGTGAGAATTTTAGCTTCAAAAGGTTTTCTCCACATAAACCACTAGGATGTGGAAAATTTCTTTTGTGCTTATTTCCTTGTAATTATAATTTTTGTACATATATTCTCTCATAAATTAGTGTAGGAGGTGCATTTCACACCTCTACTTCCTCTCATTTGGTACAAAGCTTGATGATCTCAACTCTTAGGTGTTAGGACCAAAGTTTTTTGTTTTAAATTTAATTTGAGTCATAACTTTTGTGAAAGGAGATTTTGTTGTAGAAAAAAGGAAAGCACGTCAAGAATATAGATAGAAAGGCTCATCAACATGAACTTCGAGTCGAGTGGAAGTTCAAAGTGGAGGATATACTTGTAGAAAAAGATCTATGGGTTGTCATAGTTGGTACCAAACCCATTGTAATGTTACAAGCTAACTAAATGATGGAAAATATTGTTGGTCTCTAAGGAGTCAATTCACACAAACAACACTTTCCAAAATCTAAAGGAAGGTAATCGGGAATGAAATCAGAAACATGGGCTAATACGTCGATCACACACAATCACTGATAGAAAGAACAAGATGGCCTTCATTGGGTGGCCAGTTTACATTCAAAATGGATTGACACTTCAGCCAAGTGATTGATGTTTGTGATTTTTTGAAAGACTCTTTCTTCCCACCATCGAGTGTCTTTCAATAGTTGACCCCCTATTCTACAATAACATTGAACTAACCCATGTTCAACATCCTCTTCCAAATACAGGTCGCCTTCAATTGTCAATCCAATCAACAGTTACAATAATAAAGGCTAACTATCAATTTGCTTACAATTTCCAACTATTGTAGTTTAGACAAATAGTGTTTAAAAAATATAAAGAAGCAAATACATTAACACAAAACATAATTTAGCAAAGAAAGAAAGAAATAGAACAAAAGGAAGACAAGATACACGATGCTCTGCATCAAACTCCCTAGGAAGGAAAAATTTCATGAGCTCCTACTCATGAGGTATGTAGCTGAATGACTCCTCTAATTGATCCCATCCTCTGTGAGCTAGGAAGCATCTTCAATAGGATGATTGCTTCACTTGATGAGATACTTAAAGTACTCATTCTTATGGGTCTTCTTCAATAACTACTTTTCCATAATGCATTTTATTTTTTGTGGAGCCGATACTGTTCTAGATTTCTCTTCAAGAGATGAAATTGTTTCTTCAGTGACATCCACTTCTATATTCCCCCTATATGGATACAAATCTACCATGTTGAAAATAGGAGATATATTCAAATCTGTAAGTAGGGAAATCTCATAAGCATTGGCAGATAACTTCCTAAGTATCTAGCAAGGGCCAATATTTTTCATCTTGAGTTTATAGTATTTTCCAGTAGGAAATCTCTCCTTCCAAAGGTGAGCCAATACAAGGTTTCCAATCTAAAACTACAATTGCCTCCTTTTTTTATCAACATACTTCTTGTATTGCAAATTGCTAGCTTTTATGCTTTGTTTCACCCTTTCTTGAATTTCATGAATGAATTGAGAAAAATCCTCTCCATCTACACTCCTCTTCTCCATTATAGCAAGATCTCTAAGTTCAAACACACCTCATGGGTGCATGCCATGCATCACATAGAAAGGGTTGAAACCTGTACTTTTATTTGGAGAATCATTATAGGAACATTCAGCCTATGCCAACATCAAATCCCAATTTTTGGGTGAACCACCAACAAGACACCTTAACATATTACCAAGGCTTCTATTCCCAACCTCAGTTTGGCCATCTATTTGTGGATGATAAGCAGAACTAAAGTTCATATTTGTACCCAATTTCTTCCATAGGCTCCTCCAAAAATGACCCACAAACTTAATATCCCTATCAAAAATTATGCTTCATGGAATACCATGCAACGTTACAACTTATTTAAAGAACAAATTAGCAATGTTAGTGGGATCACTAGTCTTCTTACAAGGTATGAAATGCACCATTTTCAAAAATATTACCACTACAAAGATTGAATCGTTGCTCCTTTGTGTATGAGGAAAACCCAAAACAAAATCCATACTCACAAAGTCCCAAGGCCTGGTTAGAACTAGTAATGCTTGATAAAGCCCAAAATTTTGACTTCTTCCTTTAGTGTGTTGACAAATTTTGCACTTTTCCACATACCTCTTCACATCTGCTCAACCAGTAATAATGTGTGCTCAATTGTAGATAAGTATTATCCTATCCAAAGTGACCAACAAGACTAACAAAATTCTTTTCCTATAACAAATTATCTCTCATGGAGGCTCTAGGGATACATAACTTGTTTCCCTTGAACAAAAAACCTTCTTGAATCATGTAATTCACCCATGGTTCTTTGTTCCTACAAATAGGATTGTTGCAAGCTGCAAATTCTTCCTTAAAATCTGCATCCTGTGCATACAACTCCTTCGAAAATTCAAAGCCCACACTATTAGTTTGTATTTAACATAACAAAAAATTATTTCTACTCAAAGCATCGGCAACCTTATTGATTTTCCTGCTTTTATGCTTTAAAATAAAATTAAAACCTTGGAGATACTCAACCCACTTGGCATGTCTTTGATTCAATTTGGGTTGGTTGTTGATAAACTGCAAAGCATGGTTATCCGTGTATATAATAAACTCTTTAGGAAGCAAATAATGTATCCATTTTTTTGAAGATTTAACAAAAGCATAGAATTTCAAATCATAAGAAGAATACTTCTTTTTTGCATAATTGAGTTTCTCACTAAAGAATGCTACTATTTTACCTTCCATACTTAGGACTACCCCAATAGCCAACCCACTAGCATCACATTCCACTTGAAACACCTCAAAATTAGGCAAAGCAAGAATTGGATCCTTGCTCACCTTTTGCTTGAAATTTTTTAAAACTATCTTTAGCCTGCCTAGTCCATACAAATAGCCTCTTATTCCCCTTTATAGTTTCAATAATAGGTGCTACCACATGACTGAAACCTGTAATAATTTTTTGATAAAAAATTGCAGGCCCATGAAATCTCCTTACCTCCATTACACCTTTAGGTGTTGGCCAATCAAGGATAGCTTGTACCTTTTATTTTTCCATCTTCAAACCCTCCTTTAACACCACAAATACCAAATAAACCAATTCATTATGCATAAACACACTTTTTCAGATTGATCAACAATTTATCTTCATGTATTAGTATTTATTTCTAGATTCGATTGTGTGTAAGCTTTTTGAATCAACGTTTCGGATCGCACTCCGTGATCCATCATCAAGATAGAGAGCTCAAAGATATCTTCATGTAGCCTCCTCAAAACCTACCTCAAATGTTCTATATGCTCCTTTTTGGACTTTCTAAACACCAAAATTCCATCCAAATATACAATCACAAATTTACTAAGGAATGGTTTCAAAACCTCATTCATTCATCTCATAAAAGTACTAGGGGCATTGGACAATCCAAAAGGCATAACTAGCCATTCATACAACCCATCACTAGTTTTAAAGGTTGTCTTCCATTCATCCCCCAATCTGATTATATTTGATGATAGCCACTTTTCAAAACTATTTTAGAAAAATACATGGAGCCACTTTAAAAATCCATTAGATCTTCAATTCTAAGAATGGGAAACATATATTTTATAGTAATTTTGTTAATAGCCCTTGAATTAGTACACATACACCATTCCCCTCCTTTCTTTGGCACTAGAACTGTGGGAACAACTCAAGGACTTAGGATTTCCCTTGTCAAACCCTTCTTCAAGAGGTCCTCCACTTGCTTCCTCATCTCCTCATTTTCCATGGGTGTTAACTTATAGGCAGCCTTATTTGGAAGGCTAGCTCCTGGAATCAAATCCATATGATGGCTAATACTTCTCATAGGAGGCAATTCATTAGGAAAATTAGATGCAACAATATCCATATTCTTATTCAAAATATCTTATACTTCAATAGGAAAATCATTAAGTCTTGTAGAAGTCATAACGCATCTAGGTTTAAGGACCAAAGCAAACCCTACTTCCTCTTCTTTCAAATTGTGAAGAAATTCTTTACCACTTACCACCATTACCAAAAAAGAAACACCACGATAATGTTAATCTTTCTCTTAGCTATCTACCTATGTACTTTTTTTCACGTTTTGAGTATGTTCAGTTTTTCTTCTTTAATTTTTTTGTTAGTGTATCCATTTTTTTGTCAAAAACCAACATGTATTTTTCACTGTATTTTTTAGTTGTTCATAAAAATTTCAAATAAATTACATGTTTTATAAACTAGACACCATTCTACACATTACAAAAAAATGATTTTTGATCAATTTTCAAAAAATTTAGGGGGAAGCATGCTCATTTTTTTGTTTTTTAGGATTTTTCCACTTTGAAAATTAGTAAAAAATCATATATTCATTAAAAAAATTAGCAAAAAAAATAGATAGAAACTACATGGTGTTAGTTAATTTCTCACCTAGTGATTTTTTAAATACTAAAAAAAGTTAAAATTTTAGGGGGGCCACATCATATGTTATGTTATATTTTTTTTAAAAAATGGGACCATTTTGTGTGGCCCCCCTTTTTGAACCCCTTAATCTCTACCATTTAAAAAAAAAATAGTTTAGAAAGCAGATTTAGAGCACTATGACTCTTTTTTTCATTGCATCTTCATATTTTGAGTGTAACTATCTTCAATTTCTCATCCAGGGTTGATCTTTCCCGATTTTAAAATAAAGTGGCCACTAAGGCCTCATTTTGGTCCTCCATCTTTGTGCGCTTTCCCAATAATAAATCATTAAAAACATATGTAGTCTCAACTAAAATGAGTGTGTTAGTTTCCTTCACATTGAGTGAGAATAGAATGAGTGTGTTATTTACATTTTTATAAAGGAAATGACCAACACTAATCTAACTATTTAACTTAAATCAATAGAAATTGATGTATATGTTTTAAATTTTAAAATGATGTAAATTAATGAAATATATATTTTTTAGTATATTTTATTTTTTATTTAAAAAAATTAAATTTATTTCAATGCATTTTTTTATAAATTAGCAACGGAATTTAGTTGCTAATAAAATGCTAAAAAACAATGTTAAGTAGGATGCTACTCGTTATATATTAAATTTATTTCTTTACCCTCACTTTTATTTTTGTATTTATAACTTAAAACTTTACTACATGGATTTTTTTTTTCTTATTTGATAAATAAATTAATTAAATTAATATTAAAATTAATGTGTATTGAAAAAACAACTATTTTGATAGGATGTCACCTTTTTTTCCCTAACTATTATAGAGATAAATTATATCTTGAGATGAAATTTCTTCTAGTGCATCATATTTTTTAATAAACATTAATATTCTTTCTTGAAAACACAATCAGCCTCATTTTTTGTGCTAATAAAATAATTTTAGTAAAAAATAAAATATAAATATAAACAACAATTAAACTATTAAAACTACTAGCAGTTGCACCAGAAGAGGTGCAATGGTTAGCCGATTATATTTTTTATAATTTATATTTGAGAGGATTTGAAATTTGGGTATTAAAATCCAAAAGACTTAAATTAGACTTCACTATTTATGTAACTTAGTTTTTGAAGAAGGGTTTGGAATATAATTTTCTCTTCAATGTGCATGTGAGTTGGTTGTATATGTTGGAACTTATGTGGAAGTGAAAAACATCATAATGCAGTATATGATCAGAGACTGAAATGAAAGATTGCTTGAAGGAATACAAAAGAAAGCAATTAGAAGACAAAAATGAAAGACTGCTTGACAAAATACAAAAGAAAGTAATCAAAAGACATAAATGAAGAATTACTTTAAGGAATACAAAAACAAAGGTGGGTGGTTATCATAAATCAAAAGCACAATTAGGAATAAATGAATGATTGCTTTAAGGAATACAAAAACAAAGATGGGTAGTTATCATAAATCAAAAGCACAATTAGGAGAGAGGAATTTTGAACATCATGAACATGAGTGACGAACCAAAAAAAAGGCATGTGAGAATCCATAATAGGATAATGAAAGACATGATGCCACCAATATGATAAATAGCTCTAATAATATAATCTTGAATCATGTAAGTGCAAAATGAACTGGGGGAGATATAATTCCCCAAAATTTAAACATAAGCAATGATATCATAATAGAGACTAAGGATAATAAGATACCCCCAATCTAAAAATATAGCACCAATAGAAGAATGCTAAGACAAGTAAGGACCATAAATAGAATAGGTAAGGCATGGTTCCCCCAATGTAATAGGATGATATGTCAATGAAAACACAATATGCAAATATTTAAGATGTAGGTAATGAACATTCCAGTATGTAGGAACAATATAAAAATTAGATAATTTAACATGATAAGGTGAATAAGTATTCAATCCAAGTATGGTAAATAACATAGACATGAAATGGTGGGGTTGACCCCACAATGCAATGATTTTTGCAACGCAGCACAATACCCTACATTACAAGTTTGAATCCCATAGTGGCATGGGTGGTTGATCGTTGGGTAGACGATGGAGGATAGAGGACATGACTACGGGGTTGAAGACTGCGGGTGGAGGTTGGTGGGAGGATACCAATGGAGGAGTGTGGGAGTGATGAATTCATGCAAGGAGGAGCTAGGCCTGTCATAGAGAGGAATCAGAGGTGGTGTGGCAATAGCTGCAGGAGGAAGTAGCAGGTAATGGCAGAAAAGGGGGTGATAGGTTGGATGTCGGTGGCAAGAGGATGGGAGGAGATGTGGGGGAGGAAGGTGGCAAGGAAAAAGGAGGGAGGAGAGGAGGATAAATGGAGATACCGGGATGAGGTCCCCCGTATGTGGCCTCACTCGTTCATAGCTCTAGTTAAAAGTGTTCAAGGTGCTGCCCCTTATCAGTGATTTACTGAACAAAAAAATACATATGCATGCAATGGTGGTAATAAGGTGACACATAAAAGAATAGGTAGGTGAACATGGGAATCATAAGTAAATAAATACCATGAAAAATAAGCTTACAAATGCATAAGAGGGTGATCCCACAATAGTGGTTTACAATTTTTGGCAAACTGGACATTGAAATAAAAAATTTTAACTAAATCTTCACTTTCGGGCACCTATAGTGGCTAAACCGTGAGGAATTTGAAGATGATGAAAACTAGAGTTTCATGAAATTTTGTTTATAGATTCTAAATATATTTTTCTCAAAATTTTTGGAATCAAATTGCACTTCTTTTTCCATCTCCCTTGAAAACTAGTTTTTTTCATAAAACAACATTTTTAAAAAGTGTTGCTCATCGTATAACGCATAAATTTCTTTCCATGAAGGATAAAATTATAATTCTTTTGAATTTAGATTTTTAAATTTGATATCTAGTGCTTCCACTTTGTTAGATAGTTTTTTATTAAATATTTTTCTTTAATCAAATTTTGAATTCAAACCAATTATAATTCAGACATAGCACGACCGTATAACACATAACTTTTTTTGTATGTATTAAAATTCAATTTTCTTTTCTTTGTTGGATCAAGGACTTTGATATCTAGTGCACTAATATTTTTAATCTTTTTTTTTTAATAATCTGCTATTTTTCCCCATGTGTAGAATAGAGAGCTTGACTCTCGATGAAAAACCTACATTCACGAGAAATAAAAAATAAATATAATAATAAAATTAAATTCATTTAAAATTATACTTTTTGGGAAGCTTATAATAAGGACTACATACTTACAAAAAATAAATTTTAAAATAATTCATTTGATCCCCAAAAGGTAAATCAAAAGTGGTTTTTTATCAGCATTTTGATAGGTGTAAAGGAGACTCTGTTATAGGTATGGTTTAAAACTAATGGGGTTCTATCCAAGGGGTTTTGATTTAAGGTAGTTTGATAAAAACCCTCTTCAATTGGAATTATTTAAATAGAACCTTTTAAGGCTTAAATCATTATATTTTCTAAAAAAATGTGATTTTAGCAAAAATCAGTTCCTCCCAGAAATTGTAAACAAGAGTAAGTATGCAAGGATATAGTGATATTCCATGAAGATGCAAACAAGAATAATTCAAAACATGTCAAGTGAAAATTAGGAAAATGCTCCCTCCCCCTTCCCCAAGAATAGAAAAATATGAAACAAGATATATAAGGTGATATTAGCATATAAAACACAATAAGAAAAGACATAATAAACAAATATATATATATATATATATATATATATACAATAAAAATTAAAATATAGGTATGGATGTACATATGTTGTAAGATGCACACAGATCATTGAATAAGCCTAAGTGGAGGATAATTGACATCATATTTATCTTTATTGATCAATGCCTTTGTTCTTGACTTTCCTTAAATTCTATTACATGTATTTCGTCTTGATAGTCCATTTCTCTTTGCACAAACACATTATCCATTGGTGGCACATTAATAATTTCTTTCTTGACCCAAACTTCTTACTTTTAAATTTTTATAGTTGTTGTCATGCCCACTTTTATACATGGAACATTGACACAAATACAACAATTTCATTTTTATGCAACTAATGAATCAACATCCTTGTACATAATGTAGTGTATTGTGTATATTCAATAACATCACACATGTAATGAGAGAGCACACCACATTTCAAGAATTAAATGAAGACAAGGGATGTAGAACTCATTTTTCACACCCTATGCTATTAAAATGACCTAGAAAGGGAATGAAATTGATTCTTATGATGCCTCAAGGGTTAATGTTTATAATATAGTTTTTCCTTTTAGGTTCCTATGTGAGGATGAATCAATCATGCCTCCAAGGCATGACCTAATTGACATATTAAATCAACATTCCTAACCAAGCATATAAATTTATATTAAAGCTAATGACTAAATTTAATAAATTATATACAAAAATCAATAAATTAATTACTTCTACTACCAAGAAGAATACCTTTCACATTCATATTATTTGAATTAGATTTAACTATTAATAAAATTAAATAATTGATAATAAGATAAATTTAAACTAATAAATAAGATGTAATTTAACGTTAATTACCTGACAAGAGAATCATTCAACATAGCTACTAAATTTCATGATTTAAAATTCTTAACTAAGTCTTTGACTTAGAGTAATATTCTACAAAATAAAATAAAATTATCACAAAAAGCATCCATTGTTAGACTCTACATATCATATTTTAATAAATTAAACAAATTTATTTTTCAATGACTAACATTTAATATATAGAGTCTATCAATTGATAATTGTTTTGATTATGTATGAGCTATATGCTCTTTGCTTAAAAAAAAAATGTTTTGATTATGTAATTTTTTTTAACAATCTTTAAAATAATGTCTCGAACTCAAAATTTAATATTTACAAAAATCTTTGGAGATACCATTGATACTAATTTATTTTGTTTTTCACTTCTAAGATTTTAAGTAAAGATGGAAGAAAATACATAATATTATAGCAAGTTCATGACCCTTTTATCCTATTGTTGATTTCTAAATCAAGTTTGAGAGAAAAATGTGTACAATGAGAATCTCATATAACAAACATCCAATTCATGTGATATAAAATCTCTAGAAGACTCCATTTAATTTTTAGTTTTACTCACCTTAATATGTTGGAGGAGTTTGGAGGAGTTTGTTAAACTCTATCACTTTTTCATTTATTACTTTTCCCTTTTATCAAGAAGATTCATGAGAAGCTATATTAGAGTTATGGTTTCTTTTTAAGACACAAGCTACTTAAAGTTGGATTAGAACATTGACCACTTCCAATACATTGCACTTAATTTTATTACAGAAAAGCTCAAAATAATTCTTAATGTCATATATGATTATTAATTTTATATCTTTTTACAATTTCTATATGACTAAAGTAGGAGTATTCTACTTAAAAGACTTATTGAGAAGGAATATGAAATAAAGAGATGTTTCAAATATTGGGCCAAGTCTAATTGAAACCATCAAACCAAAGTATTGGATGAAAACTCTTTTAATTGTAGAGGAGAAACTTTATTGTAAAAGGTGAGGAAAAGATAAGGGCTATCACTTTACTAAAAAGTTCATATATCATGTATGATTAAAAGATTCCCAATATTTCTTTTAATTTTTAAAATTTAAGTGATATTTTTCTATTAAAACACACTTCTAGATATTAATACTCACACTAGTATAATCTTTTAAATAAAAATATATCATTCAGTAAAAAAAAATAGTTTTATTAAAAAAAACAATTTTTTTTTTATGTCAAATATGGAACTTTCACATATCTATATAATAGTTAATACACAATTGAGTAGTTAAATATATTGATATTTACAACATTTAAATAAATATAAAAACCCAAGAAAGCAATCTTGAATAAACTATTTTTTGTTTCATTAACTTTAAATTAAATATTCATTAAATTACAAAAAATTACATCACTTCATGTTTGTTATTTACATTTTGTGTAATATTATAATTTGTAATTTTCATCATTAGTAACATAAAATATCCTTTCAAATTACATTACCCATACACTATATTTTATAATTAATCAAGCAATCTCTTGTTAATACTCAATATTCTACTTCAAAGCCTTTGTAGCATAAAATAACCATTGACTAAGGTTACCCCTGCATCTTTCCCAAATTAAGTAAAAATATATATTGAAAAATGAATTAGATGTTACATATCCACAATTTACTTCACAAAGATTTTTTATCTTCAGTTGGTGAAGTTCTAATTGAAAGGCTAATACACCTTAATTCAAAGTGTTGTTGTCGAGTAGTACATTAGCCTTGCTTGAACTAGGTCTATTTCCTCAATGATTTGTAGCAATTTCTCATATGTTGTTCTCAATAAGTTCCAAGAGATTTACATAACACTACATGCATGAGGATTTTCATCACTGAACAAGGTGGTTGCTTTTTCATCCATTATCAGTGTGGAGGAAGAAGGAGGTGCTCCTGATTCATAGCAATCTTGTACAGTCCCATTATTCTACCCATAATTATATGTGGAAGAACAAGTGTTGCTCTATTGAAAATAATGAGTAGCATAAGGATTGTATTCATTGCTAGATGGATATTCCCACAACTCTGCTCTCTTACTAGTGGAATTCCTCACTGCTTCCAAAATAGTAATTTCATCCACATACCCACTAACACTTACTTTTTGTTTCTCAATATCTATGCCCACTGAATGCACTCCTATAATTTAAATGTTTCAAAGCATATTTAGAAAGCCAAACTTCACTAAAACTCATAGGAAATGAAAAAATGTAGGCATGATATGGACCTTCAGTGTTTCACAAAGCCCTATATATCTTCCTTTTGCATTCAATGCAATCCATGTGCAATTCCATTTCAATGGTCTGATAAGAAGAAGAGGAAGAAAAAAGACATAAATGATATAATTTTAGATGAAATATTTTGCAACATCATTTGTTTCTTAGATATCATAATAGCTGCTAACCATATGTCATATGAAGAGATTTTATATTGCTAATAGAGATAGCAATATTTTGGGCAATGTGTTAAGTTATGATATTAATATCAATATTTAGTTGTATAGTTTTTTAGTCAAATGTATTGATTCTTATGAACATCATGTAGATGCAATGAGTGATAAGTGGATCATTCATTCTCATGAAAAATGAATTTATATAAATTACCATTCATGAAAAATGAGTCAATAAATTTGATTAAAATCTACATAATTGAACACTAATATTAATATCATAACTACTTAACAATTCCAATGTTTACATTCTCTCTACTCTTTGACCATATTTCCAATAATGTTAGTTTATTTCTCTATAGATTCTTTGCAATTGTAAGCATAAAGGATCCATCTTTCCTGACTTAGAATATCTTGATAATAAAAACTACCTATATGTATATGGAGAAGCCAATCAGGTTCTCCTACACCAGGTATATATCATTATTAATATACCCTCAAAAGCCTAATTTTATCAATATGCAATTGCTGAAAATTATGAGAAGGCTAGCAACAAGGCTGATAATGATATTTGGCGGGTAGAACCGAGCAGTTTCCAGGAGCACAGAAAGAACGCTAAAGTGTGGGAAAGAATTGAAAAGGGAGGTTTAATCCCGTATCTGGAAAAGCTCCATGGTACGGATGAGGGGATGCTGGACTATTTTGTTAAAAACTAGAAAAATGGTGAGATTGTGCTGTTTGGTAGGAATGTTAAGCTGAGTGAGGACTTAATTGGTGAGATAACAGGTCTTTCGACTGAGGGTGTTAAATTCTATTAGGATCGGCGATTCTCTGATGAAGCGGTCATTAAATTTCCCAAAAAAGATAAGGAGAAAGTGAAGATGGTTAAGGTTGCCAATAGCTACTTTGATGTTGAGTCCATCAAATCTATATGGAGGAAAGTTTTAAGAGTCATTATGGAATATATCATGGTTGACGGGCGCTTCACCAGAGTTTATGGTTACCACTTTGCCATACTGAACCATTTCCATCACAAGGTTCTTATATCTCTGCCTTTTTACTTATTTTCTTCTTTGAAGAATTTCCTTGATGATGTGGAAAGAAACCCCAGGAGGAATGCTATTATTCACCCTGGTCTTGTTAGGCTCATTTTTGAGCATTTTCAAAACTTACCTGCTTTGCCTAAAACTATTGAAATTGAAGATTTGGATGATGAGGAGACAAAAAGTAGTAGGGAGATCGAACCCCGGCCCCCCCTGCTTGTGTTATTGTTGGTCATGAAACCATTGCTCCCCAGTCCCTGTCTTGTCGGAAAACCCTTAAGGATTCTGCCCCATTGTCTTGTCCTAATTTGCAGCCTCTGCATGAGTGCCCTAGTTTGGGTTTTGCTTCACCACCCTGTCTTAATCCCCAGCCGTCTCTTGGATGCCCTACTCCAGGCTTGTCCCTTGGCTTTAAAGGTACCCCTGTTACGAAACTTGTTTCATAGTCTGAGAATTCAATGGAAATCCTCTCTGATAAACCCATGGTCAGTAAGGAATCGGCCCCTAGTGCCCCTGCATCTGGAAGATTGGGGAATGATCATTATGAGTCCCCTATTCAGGATGAAATTAATTCAGCCCTAAATAAGCTCAAGCCTGAGGACATGGTGAGTATAGCAGAAAAAAGTACGGATGGCCTTTTCACTGTTCTCAAGTGGACCCAGAAAGATGTCTGTGATTTGAAAGGTCATTTTACTGATCTTAGCAATAGGGTCACAGACTTGGAGTAGAAGATCAGTTGGAATCGTAGAGATAATGAAGGACATGAAACTCCCTTACCGAGGAAAAGATAGCAATCACAGGAGGATAGATTGACAAGTATCGAGTGCAGCATGTCCAAGATTGGCCAAAACATTAGGGCCACTGTTGCGAACAATCACAAAATCACTAGGCATAACACCATTATCATCAATGCGATGGTGGAAAAGCTTGAAAAAAACCAAAAGGGTTCGCTGGTCGTGGATTTGGATGTGAACAGGGGAGGCAGCAGATCGGTTGATGAAGGGATTTCGACTCGTCCCCGAGCTAACATTAAGAGAAAGACCCCGACTTCATCACATATAGCTCAAATTCTCAAGCAAGGGTTACAGGACATGCAGGATGTTGAAAATGAGGCTGAGGAGTTACTGAACACCTTGGAGTAGCGTGGTGGTGTTTGTTACTGGTTTTTTTGGGCGGTCCTTTTTTTGGGCCCTGTTGTCTCTTGGTGCTGTCGTTTCTTTTTTGGGACAGCCGTTTGGTTGTTTGAACTTTTTTTGTTATCTTTAGTTGTTTTAACTCTACGGTTTCAGGTCCCTGTAAAACCTATTTTTTCCTTTTCAAAAACAATAATTGATTATTATTAATTTTCCAAATGATGCAAGTCAGTGGCTGATATGACTATCACAAGGTTGAAAATGATGGATTTTGACCTCCAAAGATGGTGTAGGTTGTATGAATGAAAATTAGACTTATGATGTTGGTACAACAATAAATTTGTCATGGCTATAGTTGGAAACCTACAATTAATGTCAAATGATCCAAACCCTCCAAAGATTGGAGTAGTAGCTAGGGTTTGTCAAAATGTAAAATCTACTCATAAATTTTTTTGAAATTGTTGTGGAAACCTCCCAAAATGATGTGTCAAAAAAATAGGAAAATTTGTTTTCACATCAACTTGCCCTATCACTATAATCTTGTATGAAATCTCCAAAATCAGAAACAAACACCATAGTGCCACTATAGCAACTTGAAAATGTCTTCAAATCCTCCACAAATTAGCAGACTCAAAAACAAAAAATAGTATAAGGAGTTTTAAGACATAATGAACATAAATCTAGAAGGTCTACACAGATTATCTTGGGTTTACATTTTTTTTAAAAAGGTTCAATAGAGTGGTGAAGCTTACAAAGTGTCTTGTTGAATCATCCTTTGTTGATGACAGGTTTTTCTTTGCAAACTTTGGTACTGAAGCTAATAAGGAAACAATCAAATTTGAAAGGAAATACCAAAAGAGGTTATTGTATGGAGACTACCAGATGAAACACTTATTGTAGATGATCAAAGCCACAATGAAGAGGATCAAAGCTATGGAATTTAGTAATAAACATTTTTCAAGATCTTTTTTTATATTATTGGTGTTTTTATTGGTGTCTTTTTATATTGTTGGTGTTCTTCATTTCTATCACATAGAGGAATATTTTGTGCATAGAGGTAATCATTCAACATAGAGTTCATCATGTAAGATAAATGTAGGGGAGGAAAAAGCATTCACTAACCTCTCTCAAGAAGATAGCCCTAATGTGAGGTGGATAACAGAGTGCCCAACTATAATAGTTTTCCTGCAAGTAACGACAAAGAGAAATAATTCAATAAAAGTTAGAGGGAACACAAAGATCAAAAGAAAGAATAGTTTCCATTATATTGGATACAAACCTAAAATATTTACAAACAAAAGACTAGATGCATAAATTTCAACACAAGCACCTGATTAACGACCTCTCAACAAAAAAAGCACCTGTTGTATCTGAATACACATTAAATAAAGAAATGCTATGAAATCCCCAAAATTAGAAACAAACACCATAGTACCACTATAGCAACCTTAAAATATCTTCAAATCCTCCACAAATCAATAAACTCACAAAAACATAAAATAATATAAGGAGTTTGAAGACATAATGAACATAAATCTAGAAGGTCTACATAGATTATCTTGGGTTTCCAATTTTAAAAAAGGTTCAATACAATGGTGAAGCTTGTAGAGTGTCTTGTTGAATCATCATTTTTTGTTGATAGGGTTTTCTTTGCGAACTCTAGTACTAAAGCTAATAAGGAACCAATCAAATTTGAAAGGGAATACCAATAGGTTTCAAACAACTTCCAGTTTATTGGACTAGTTTAGGGAAAAGGAGCTTATACCCAAGAAACAATGAACATGTTCAGCCAAAAATGGTAGAGGTGGTCAAGCAGATGAAAGAGATCTTTAAGATCATGCAAATGCATTAGGAAATTTAAGGGGACACAAGGTGTCACGGTTGCAGATTTGGAAGGCCTTCATGTATGGGAGTTGAGACTATCCTTTCGAGCTCCACATTTGTCTCACCAGATGGAAGATGTGGAATTTTCTTTCAATCAAATTATCCAATGAATCTAGACTAAAACATTTCTTGCTTCTCCAAATGATAGAGAAAGTTTCAAGCATGCATACCTAGAGCCCATTTTAGATGATAGACTAAAAGAATTTAGGGTTAGATGATGAATCAAAGTCAAATGTTTGAAATCCCTTTCAAAAACTAAAAAACTAAAAGCATTTAGGCTTAGATGATGAATCAAAGTCAAATGTTTGAAATCCCTTTCAAAAACTAACTTGTAATTTAAACCCTAAAAAAATAAAATAGAAACTGTGGAAGTGACTTACCTCAAGATTCTTATAGGATATTGAAAGAGGAAGTGTTGTTAACATAAGGTAAGGCATGTGAAGTGTAGTCTTTGAGGCGTCAGGCAAGAATTCTCTAGCAAAATTTTTAGATGCCTGAGAGAATTCTTCCCTTGCCATGAGACAATTTCTATCAGGCGTGAGACAATTCTGATGGGCAAAGCCCACAATAAATAGCCTATCAGCTAATTATATGTGAGCTACTATGAATCACTAATTAATTTATTTTTGTATACATATTTTCTACAGAATGAGATCCAAAATTATACAAAATCATTTTCTCTTTCACATAATCAATAGAAACAAAAAATAGAAAATTGCAAAAAACTTCTGAAATCAAAAGGCCCTAATGTATTGATTTAGGAAACAAATTACAATATAAAACTGAATATGGGTTTTTAGCAAAGCCACAAAAAACTACAACTAGATACAAAAGGATATTGTCTACTCCAAAATAGGGCATTATTATAGGCAGTAAAAGGTTTGAATTCGTAGCCTCCTCGACTAGTCAATTGAGGGAAAATTTAGTCTGGATGTTTGATCTCTTCATAAAATAATGACTAGACAATTGCCTTTCCATCTAATCAATAGTAGTCTATCCATACAAAGGACAGCTACCTGAAATGAGAAAACATGTCAAAATTAGAGCAACCCTACATGTTTAGATATGTGAGAGACTTGAGCTGACCGAAATCATCAAAAACCATCTTCAGATTAGACCATCAATACATGTTTAGAAATGTGAGAGACTTGAGCTAACCGAATGCATCGGGAAGTCTTGATATTCTTGAGTAGAATGATGTATCCAACATCTTCAGATGACTCAACTAACTGATGACTGTGATAGGCTTTCTAAACATTTAGATATACTTATTTCTATCTCTTCTAAATGACTAAGCAAGTCGAAGCTATTTTCAATGCACAAAGATTGTTGAAGCTTTCTGGCAACAAAAAACCTGGAGATTGGCCAAAAACAATAGAAATTGAAGAATTTGTAATAGAAAAAGCTTGTTGTAGAGGAGGTTGCTTCAAATTTTCATCACCTACACTTGTTATATCATGAATGTTGGACCTTTTCTTCTCCTCGTTCCCTGATGTAAGCCTCAAAAAATACTTTTGGGCATGGATTGATACTTGAGTTGGTGGCCTTGAGATTACAAAGTATTTTGAAATACTTCTTCAATCACCTCTTCATACTTATCGAGACCCATCAAAAATAGCCTACATCACAGACACAAACAAACAAATTAAGAGTGATCTACTACCCCAACATACATCTATTTATCTAATGAAGTGTGCCTTAGTTTTGAGTAAATGTAGAACAGAAATGCCTTTATTTTTCAAACATAAATCGTTCATTTAACAGATAAAAACACTATTGTCTTAAAATGAAATAAAACACAACATATTTATTGGATTCTGAGCTCTCTACAATTTTGATGTACCTTGTTGCTCAAGAATGACATCACATCGGATCTCTAGTACAAAACTCAAGTAGATTGCAAATTAAGATGAATTTGTTGTATGACAAACCATTTTGTCTAGTAGTTCTATATAATATAGAAAAATCTTATCCTAGGGTTTGGTATTTGTTTATTCTTATCCAAATGTTCAGGGTCAATGCATTACTTTGTTCTTTCCATCAATTTGTGGGGAGAAAGTCATAAATCTCTTCAATTTGGCATCAATCCTTATCGACAAGGATTTCAACCATTTCCTCAAATTTGGGAATCCAAATTCAAATTTATAAATTTTGACAAACCAAAATGCTCCCACACATGGATGAAAAATTTCTCTGTAGTTTCCTACCCTGATATAGTCTTCCTATGGTACATTATTTCATTCAGCTTGCTAAAATAGTCTACCATGACAAAAAAAATCACTTCCTTAATATTAAATCACCCCCATCACATGGTGGATTGAAGAATTCTATTCTATATGCAATACTATCATTCATGAAGTCCATTTGCTTAGAATTGGAAGTGACCCAAGTTCGCCATCAACTTGTTGTTAAAAATTGGGATCAGATTCAATGACTAATCAAAGATCATTTTCCCTGAAGCAGATAAGTAATCATAATTCATGTTAAAATCCAAAGGTTCCTTTCCTTCTAATTTACCATGTCATGTCTTCAAAGATTTGGTTATCCTCAAAATAGTGGCTTGAAGATAATCTAGAAATAGAGCTTTTCTACTTCACTATATTTCTCCTCAATTTTACTGGTTGGATTGAATGACACCACCCTGTCTTTGGTGGCACCGGTAGGAGGGATATGCACAAAATGGATTTGTTTAACAAAAAAATTAGTAACACTCAAGCAAATGCAAATGGCAAGTGTAGAGAAAACTATTAGATTTTTGATACAATTATAGATCTACAAAATGACATTTTTAGATTTTTTAAATATTTATGAGTAGGAGTTGTGAGAAAATTAAGTGTTTTCAATAATTTTATATTTTTGATAAATTGGACCTAAAGTAAAGCTACATATTTATTTAGGAGACACTTTTGATTGGAAAAATTATGGTCTAGCTCTAATTTAGCTCTAAGTTGGCTTGAAGTATGAATATAGTTTTAAACTTTCATATAGTGAGAAGGAGAATTAATTGAAATGTGTGGGCTCTTTAGGCCAACAACACCTACCATACACCCATTTGCCTTTGCATTTAATGAGAATTGAGTCCTAATTAAAATGAGTGACTTTTTTTAGCTACTAATGCCTAACGATGTGTTTATTTCGCTTCTTATATTGAGCAAGAATGGAGCTTGACCACATATTTATTTATATTTACGTTCAACAAGAACATAGCCCCAATTGAAATGAGTTGGTTATTTGGGCCAATACAGCCTAGTTGCCTCAATGGATTGAGTTAAAATGTCACACATTAAAATGAGAAAACTCCTTAGGGCACTAAAACCTAATCATGTTTGTGTGCATTGGGCAAGAATGGAGCTTGATTGTGTGTTTATTTATCTTTACATTAAGAAAATGTGTAGCCCCAATTGAATGAGTGGGTTGTTTGGACCAATAAGGTCTAACCATGTGTTTATTTGCCTCCATGAATTGACAAAAATGTTATGCATTAAAATAAACAATCTTTTTAGTTCGCCGAAATCTAAATCTTTTTAGTGTTTACAGGAAGAAGATGAGAATGGGGAGAAGAAGAAAACGAAGGGTGGATTGAAAGACAAGATAAGATCAAAGAGAAGCTTCCTGGATACCCTTAAGAGGAAGAAAAAGGGCGTTGAACAGCAACTGGTTTTTTGGCTGGTTTTATTTTATGTTAAGTTGTCTGTAGCTACACATATTTACCTCCTTTTGGTTTGAAGCATACTATGGATTGTATGTGTGTTGTGTTTATCTTCTCTATTTAATAAGAATGCAAGGGTTGATGTGTGGAATACAAATCTCAGACATGCATGTGTGTGGAATACGGGACACCCTTTTTTTTTAATGCAAAATAAATATTATTAGGATTAGATCTAGAACTAGATGTAAGCTATAGTTTTTTTATGGCATTGTAGTGTTAATATTGTTATGCAAGTGGTACTCAATTTCTAATTTTCTATGAATTGAGTTATTACAAATTATTAATTCATATTTCACAACAAAGAATTACTAGTGTAAATCAAGATAAATAGCATAAATAAAATCATAAAGGAGTACCCAAGATGAAAGTAATTATAGTACAATAAATTTAAAATTTATTTGTTTACAACTACACAAAGTTGAAATTAACATCTTCATATTACTTCTTGCATGATTATGATTCTTAGATAGAGAACAATCAAATTCAAAACAAGTAATGCATGAGTAGTACACTAATTATGGTCAATATTAAAAACGAATTTTTTTTTTTACTAAGATGAACAATGAAATGAGTATCAACATTCCAATTGTCAATATCCAAAAAACCCCATTAACATCATCTCATCTAATCAGGGTCAATAATTGTATTTCTTGGCATGCATAATGGTCTAAAACATTGGCATGCCAACATAGCCATGATGCCTTTATAACTATGATTTCTCATTTGAGATTATTACTCAAATCAAATACATATTTTACATATATATTTAAGAGAAGATAAACTCGACAATGTTGAGAATAAATTTTCACATGTACAATTATTGGATTTTGTGTTGAGATTTTTTATATGATGAACTCATTTTGAGAGGTTTGACTTCTTTGATTCCGTGAATTTATCTTGAAAGGTGATTCAACTTAAAAGCCACAATCTATGCTCATCTTCATGTTTGACTCATTTGATTTGGTGAATTTACCTTGAAGAGTAATTTTTGGTTTTGATTTGATTGTCCACAACTATCTCACATTTGATTTCTTTTGAGGTTAATTTGTCTTCATGGATAAACTTTAGCTTGGTATTTAATTAAGAAAAATTAATTTCTTTTTGGTGAATTCATCTTATATATATACAATATATATACATATATATATGTATATATGTATATATATTTATATATGTAGATATATTTATAAATGTATATGTATATATATTTATATATGTATATGTATATATGTATATATGTGTGTGTGTATAAACTAGGCACAAGGGAGCCCAACCCTAAAGACAACAAAGAAACATGGCATAAAATGCAAGAAAAAAAGGAAAATTATAGTCGTGAGCTAAAACATAGACTCAATGTGTCATTAAACATCAACACCTACTTCCATCTCCCTGGCAACACCACCCAGCTCCTCACCCCCTTCTTCTCCACCCTAAGTGGCCAAGAGAACCAAGATCGCCACTCTGGCCACTAAGTTATAGACGCCTATTAATTCCTTGAGGATGGTGATGTTTATCACAACCTTTGTCATTCGTGCTTCTTGGTTTTCCCTAACACTACATAGCATAAATGGTATCCATGGGTTGTTGAAGTGGTGAGTTAGTAGCCCAACACCACCATTTCTAGGTAGAACTCCATTGCCTCCCATCACTTGTTGCTACCTACTGAGGGTGGTTTTGATCACTCGCAACGTGCTAGGAAATAAAGGTTTATTGCCTTTCTAGAAAAGTAGTGAGAACTACTCCAAGGTTCCTTTTCTATTAGGTCTTGACTATGTGGATAGCACAATTGTAAGATCAATGTAACTCCACAAGGAAATCTAGAATTTAGATAACTAGAAATTTATATGCAATTGCATAGGCAATTTCAATAACTCAAAATGATAGATTGCATTTCATAAAATAGCATATTGACAAACTTAGTTTATTGCTCTTTCATACAAAGTATGAATCATTTATAAAATAAAACAAAAAGAAAGGTAGGGTAACAAGGATTGTTAAAAATCTATTCTAAGCGAACAACAATATTCATCTTTGTAGCTTTAAACAAGATCTTTCAAACAACCAGTAACAGAAATAGCATTCACACATTCACTATTAATAGAAGGAAATCTTTTAAGGAAGCACAAATGCATAAGATTTTTGAATTTCATTCAACCAGAACATTGTCAATCACACGCAGATCTAGGATGAAACCCTACTTAATTCTACAAATGTAGACTAGATCTCATCAATTTAGAAATTGTAATTAAAACATAATACTCATTCCATCACCATAGCACTGGATCTAAATGTATGCAATATAGGCATAATCCTTAGATAAATAAATTAACTCCACCAAAGTCAGTAGAAAAATTCCACACCGAGATTGTATTTGTTTGTGATTGCAAAAAATTACATAAGAATTTGGGCCCTTTCAATGATTTAGAATTTAAAATTTATAGAAAAACTAAGTCCCATAATTGGATGTGATTTTGTGAAAGTGTAACATAATTTTAAACTTTTTTGGTTGTCTTAACCATCAGGCTTGCAGGTCTTTCAATGCAAGTTTATATAAAGATTGTCATGATGCTAGGCTCTATCTTCCCTATATAAATTCTCTTGTTAGTGCCTTCTTTTTTTTTTGTCAAAAACCAACATGTCCTAGTTTTGGTATACATTTTTACTTGTTCATCAAATTTTGAAAAAAATTACATTTTTTATAAACTAGACTTCATTCTACACTTGATAAAAAAATGATTTTTGATTATTTTTCAAAAAAAATAGTGGGGAGCACACTCAAATTTTAGCTTTTCAGGATGTGTCCACTTTGAAAAATTGTAAAATATTATATATTCAAATTTTTTTATTTTTTTAACAAGTTAACTTTTTAGGGAAGCCACAAAAGATGCTATGTTGTTTTTTCGATAGAAACATCACCATTGTTGGTGGCCTCCCTTCTTGAAACCCTTAATCTTCATTATTTGAAAAAAAAAACTTAGAAAGTAGATTCAGAGCACTTGTTGTTTACATCTTCAAATTTTGAGTGTAACTATCTTCATTTTCTATGAACATCAGACTTTGCTAATTTTAGAAAGAAAAAAATGGCATCTTAAAACCCATTCTTGTGTCACAACTTGGTGCACTTAGCCTATTCCTTCAATATTTAAAGTCTAAAACATTACAACAAATTACATTTAAAAACAAGAGTTAAAAATTATTATTATTTACATTATATACAAGTTGTAATGTAGATGTTTTGTATTATTTCTCTATAACCATAAAATTGTAACATTGAAAAATAAGAAAGTAGAATTATGAAACAATAATTACCTCTAAAAATTATGCACAAAGTAAATATATTAAATTCACTAGTACAATTAAAATCAAATTTGTAGATTGATATATTTAAAATTAAAATATGTTCAAAATAATTTTACATTGTAAAATTTAAAAACATTCTTTAAAAAAAAAATCACAATTAATAATATTTTTTTATTCCAATATATTTTTAAAATAATAATCTATTTCAATTATATTTTGCTTTTAAATAATATATTATAAATTAAAATATATTATAATTTGTTATAATATATTTATAATTTATTAATCATTTAATGTACTATATGATTATATAAAAATATAAATCAAATTATACAATCTAAACAAATTGTAATTGTAATTAAAATTTCAAATCTATCATCCTCTTATTGTAGTAATATTTGGAGGTCCTACTTTGTTGGGTGTCTCTTTTCTCATGTTTTCAATTTTCATTTTCTTCAATGTGTTAGAATCTTTTAGTACTATTCGGGTACACAATTAGAGTTGTTTAACAAAATGAAAAACAAGTATTTTCTTAATGATTCACAAGGATCTACTAAGACTATTTTTGTAAGTATATTAATTATTTTGCTCTTGTAGACTAGTCATTATAATAAAAGTTAAGATTCACTTTTCTCACAAACTATTAGAATA
This sequence comes from Sequoia sempervirens, assembly GCA_007258455.2. Lineage (NCBI taxonomy): Eukaryota > Viridiplantae > Streptophyta > Pinopsida > Cupressales > Cupressaceae > Sequoia > Sequoia sempervirens. The sequence continues at coordinate 814,817,898 of VDFB02270651.1, read as the reverse complement.
ATTAAACAATAAGTAATATTCATCAATTAATTAAATGTAGAAAAGAAAGCACTAAAATTTTATTAATCAATTAAAAAATTAACAAAATTTAAATTCACTTTTCTTATGAAAATTTTTAATATAAAGATGAATACTCAATTATTAAATTTAATATGTTAATTTAATTATATGTAATTTATTCATTAAGTAAATAGTATAATTTTATTTTAAAACTATTTTATTTATTATATACTTGGGGACATAAATTGTATGTGTTGTTTAATTTTAGAAATTTTAAAACTAATATACATATATAAATAAACTGAGAAATATCTTTGTGATCAAATCTCTTTGATTTATTTATTTGATCTTTTAAATTTCCTTATTTTTGATTTGTTTATTTGAATTTTTATTCAAATATTTGTGCTTTATCTTTGATTTCTCTTTCTAATAAAATCCCCTTCATTTTGATTTTTTCAAGGATACCTCTTTGATTTTTTTATTTTTTATTTATTTGAGATTTATCTTTGACTTTTCTTTTTCTTTTTCTTTGAGATTCATCTTTGATTTTTTTATCAAATATTTTTTCTTTTTTTATTAAATTTCTTTAATTTTGATTTTGATTTTTCTTTGTGATTTATCATTGATTTTTATTTGTGATTTATATTTGATTTTTTTTTGTGATGGAAAAAAGTTTCATTTGATCTTTTTCATTTATCTTTCATTTTTTATTTATTTATATTTGATATTTTAGTTGATCTATGGTAAATATTTTCAATTCTTTGTGATTTATATTTAAGTTTTCTTTAATGTATTTTTTTTACTATTAAATTGTCCTTTGAATTGTATCCTTGATGTAACAACCACATTACTTGGAACATAAAAATAATAAGGACTTCTCACTCAAGTAGATCATTTTTTTTTTTAAAACATCATTGAATAACATCATAGTAAATGCAACCATTGCTACCATAATAACAAGTAAGCTAGTATTCTACTTAAACAACACAAAACTTGAATTGAATTCATATATTCAAGTACTAGATAATCAAGAGTTACAAGGATAAGAGATTATAAGTCCTCATTTGGCCCTGTGTCTTCCAAGACTCGGCTCACCATTTGCATGTGAGGGAAAGCATCATCTAAGTGCTTTTCCACCAACCACAAACCCGTGTAGTCCTCCACACACCTTCCTAGCTGCAAGGGCCCTTCCCTTCTTACGAAAGGCAATGTTGGAAACCCTCAAGAAATGCCATCTAAGCTCTAGTGGTAAACCCTACCTATCTAACTCTGCCACTATACTAAAGATACCTTCCTACTAAGTTGGCAACTCTGGTTAGTTAGGTATCTAGGTTACTATGAGTACTAAAGTGCAAACAATGGCACCTGCACCTACTATGGCCATAATTTTGTACTACTGCAGAGACTCACCCACCCTACTCGACTTGGAAAACTCTTCTAATCTAGGGCTTTTGAGAGACTTTCTCTCTGCCCTTTACTCTTACCAAGGACACCTATCCTAGGGAAAACTCTCTTAACCTAGTTAAAGTTTTTCAAATAAGACACACTCCTCTTCGCTACCTGCCACATGTGATCACTATACTTTAAACTAGGGTTTTAAGAAATCCTTCAAACTTCCATGGCTAACAATTTCAACTTAGAACATACATCCCCAATAGAGCAAATAATAGGGTTTTTAAACCAAGAAGGAAAAACAAAAACCTTTCAACCCCTTCGATAATTTGGTGTTGACATTGCACCTAACGCATTCTGACCATCTAGATGGCATGCACAACAAGATACCTAGTAGTATGCAAAAATAACCAGGAATTTTATTTTGCATCAAGCAGTAAACAATTCTTTCTCTTTTTAATTGAAATCTCTTTCATTCATTATTAAACATTTGCATGCACATTACAATATTTGGACTCTTATCTTCTTTTATAATATCATTGTTAGATAAACTTCATGCTAACCTTCTTGATTTTCTTTTCATTTCAGGTTATAAAAGAACAAAAGAAAACTAAAGCATGCTACAAACTCATCCTAAAATCTCTTTCTAGAATAACCATTAAAGCACCAAGAATTGTAGCTAGAGATTTTTGTGAATAAAAACATAAACAATGAACTTTCTACTACAACTCACTCTAACCATGTTGTAGAGATCAAATTGTAAACAAGAAACAATGATATTGGTTTAAAAGAATGGCACACATGTTGCATTTTCTCATAGGATTATATTGTATCAAGAAAACACTAATAACTTACTCAAGAGCAATACGTGCCTGTATAAAATTTTTGAACTTGATAAGTTTGAAAATGAGCAACTGGAGACAAGAACTCCTAGTATTTCTTCAGCTCATCCTACCTCATATTGTACTCATCTCTATTCCTTTTCTTTTTAAAAGCAATTCGAGCTCCAAGTAGCTCTCCTAATTTCAGTATTGATAGCTTCCTCCTTACAATCCAAAACCATTGAATCCTCTCCTCCCTTCCTAGCCATAAATGTGTTTGTTGAAGGAGAATTTTTCTTCAACTAAAGGAGGTTGATTGGATATTAGGTGGTTAAGATAACCACCTCTTCAATTTTTTCTAACTCCCTCCTCAATAAAGTTGAGCATGATAAAGTATCAATGAAAAAAAAAAAAGTTTCAAGGTGGTGGATATAGCCAGCAAAATCTTCTTAGATGCTACACCACTTTTGTGGCTTAAAAAAGGAACCACTAAGCAAGATTTTAGCCTACGTCCAAAATTATAGCAATATGGTTTAATTTAAATTTTCATAAGGATGTAACTTATCCCTCCACCTCAAGATGGCCTTGCCTACTTTATTCAAATGAGAGCGTTAAAATTACATATTTAATATTTGAATCTTTACCTCAACAAAATTTGGTGGTAAAACATTATAACTTCGTCCTTTAAATTTAATAAAATATTCACTTTTGAAAAATATTATCAAATTAAATATTTATAAATTAAACATTGGTCTTCCAAACCTTAAGAGAGGTATAAAATTATTTAGTTAATACCTCAAGGCAATGTCATGCATCATGCTTAGACCTTGCCTGAAGAAGAGTAATAATGTTAATATATATATATAGGTCATTTGGCATAATTTCAAACTCAATAGGTGATAATACGATACCAACGAGTTCAGGTGCCAAAAATTAGGTTTCTTGTTAGGAAAGGGATAATTAAACTAAACAGTCATCGATGCACACGTTTAGGCCTATATGCATCTACGCGTATGTGCATATGCATGCATATGTACAATCGCAGGCTCGTAAATTCACCTACCATCATATGATTACGTCCATATGTGTACACCTGCAATGGTGTATGCAGGTTCGTCCTACATGTGCATATATTCTTGTTTGGTTTAATAATTTCATTCACAAAAATAAGGTAGGGAAATTGGTTTTCAAAACCATAAAACAATGTATGACACAACTGCATCCAAGAATCACATAAAAGACTTACCTCAAAACAGGACTCCTATTACACTATTCTAGGGTTCATATATCCTTTTGACCTAACACTAGCTTAGATGGAATTTTCCAAAGCATTCCAACACCACTTCTCTACTGAAATGATACTTTTCATCTCTGGAGATTGCGGTACGTGCTACCCTGCATCAAAATCCAAACAAACGAAAATTAGTCTGACATATAGAAATCATAAAATCCCCATTGTATATTATCTATCTATGCATTTACTGAAAAATACTTGAGCATAACTATCAAAGAAAATGATGTGAGCTTTTGAGAGAAAATACTTGAAAGGTTCATGTTTCTTATTTAGCCATGAGTGTGCACATAAATAATTTGAATGATTAATCTTCAAAGAACATAGATAACAAGAAGATTCACTGAATTAATTCATATTAATCGTTCACTATACAAAAAGTATTGATAAACAAAGTGTATTTTTTTCAGAAGCTAGCTACATAATGTGTGCATTAATTCTCCACTACAACAACTAGAAAAAGTTTATATCCAGCCCTACCCCTTTACAATATGAAATTCCTAATTTATAATATTGCAAGGAGCAGTTACAATTGTTGCAGAATGATCTTTGAATTCCCTGTGACTTTCGATAAAGAGACATTCAAAATTTGTTTAACAATCCATTGTAATTACATTTTTTATACTACCAATTTTGATAACAATTTATAAATAATCAGACTATATTTTAAAATAATGCATAATTCTACAGAAAAAATAATTTAAATAATTCTTCCTGGCCCTGATGTTTATGCCAATGCTCATCAGGTGTTAGAATCCTCCAATAGTCACTATATGATATTCCATTGCACCATTATGACCTTCATACACAGCCTTCTTGAGAGGTTGGAGATCCCTTCGAGATTTAACCATATTTAATAACTTAGCTAGGGCTAGAGTATCTGAAAGACAAAATGAATTTTTGCTACAATATAAAGAAGATATGAAATAAGGATTAGTTCTAGAGTTTCCTTGAATTCAAATCATCTAAATAAACAATATTTTGAAAATAAACTGATTGGGCTACAAAACTCTGATCGACCATGTGTGATATATTGAAAGAAAAGGAAATTCAACAATTAAAATAATATGATTATCTTAAATACTTAAAAATTTGACAAACAGAGTAAAGTAAACCAAATTTAATATGCTCAAAAACTTCCACAGATCCAAAGGAAAGAAAAGTTTCAGATGCGAAGTTTGTCCAAAGCTGTGTACAATTAAGTTTATGGTGATTTTGATGTTGCTTCGTTTGTACTAATGTCCATGCAACTTCCGGAGATGTCACTGGCCTTATAGTTTCTCCCATCGCATAGAGTGTGGCAGACACAGAGAATAGGAAGGTCTAAAGTTTGAATCACAAATCTACAGTGCACAATGAATATGGAATGTGATCTTCTTCCCTGGATACTCACATAATATCTTGAAATGAACCTAGCAAATATGCAAACAAACTAGCGTTTGAAATGGAAAGGTCGTGGCGCAGAATACAGAGATCGAATGAATGCAACAAGCAAATAAAACATGTGAAAGATATATACCTGATATGAACTTGAAACGGCTTCCTGCTAGCACCAATTCACATGCAAGGCAATGGAATGGTTTGTTGTCAAAAAATTTAGTTACTTTCGTGCCTCCTCCTCTTCCATTACTGCCAACTGCCCGTCACTTTGAACCTACTTCATTTTTGTTTACACAGATCATTGGCTGTCACTGTCGAAGCCTCTCAGCTTAATAAAAAGTGAGTTTTTTAGCACATTCATATCAGTCAACGTAGTTAAGAGTTTTGTCATTTCTAGTGAAAGGAAAGTTCATTGCACAAAAGATTGACGCCTTCAATGTGGTTTGAGTAATTTATTCACCTTTTAGTGTGCTTCGAATTTGGTTTACTTGGAAAGTTGTTTCTCACGAAATAATGGAGGTACTTCTACTTCCATGTTTAGTCTCCTTATTCTAGAAAGATAATTAAAATAATGCACATGTTATAATCATTAGAAGACACGATAGCTCTTACTCCCATCCAATATGTTGCAATACCTTATCGAGTCATTATATATTTATCAAGTTTTCCATTATTTTCTTAGATGTCGTAGAACTTCTTCACTCACGTTCACACAAAAAATTAGAGATGGATTCAAGGTATTCTTTATATATTCAATTAGAGGGCAACAAATGGTGCATGTGGCATATAATCAAAATGTTTTGGGCAGGTGTAGCCTTTGTTCTGCTCTTCCACGTTAATGGCAGTTAGTATTGTCCAGGCCATGAAAGAGATTCACTTTTGCTTTTCAAGGAATCTGTTGTTGATCCCTCCCAAATACTAAACTCATGGCATGGTTTCAACTCTTGTGAGTGGAAAGGAACCCAATTCCATCCTCACACTGCTCATGGCATGTTGAAAATAGTAGCTCGAAAACTTTTCCAGCCTGGAACTGTGTCACCCAGGCTGGAGCATTGGTGGAGAAGTTTATCTCTTAATTTCTGATTTTTCCTTCTTTTCTACAACGTACTTGCCAATTTGGAGATATTCCTTTTAGCAACAACTCTGTTTTGTTTCTAAGATAATCTCTGCTTTATTTCACCATTGGTGAATAAGAAATTATAAAAAGGAATTGATGTGTGCATTGTAAACATATACAAGTTGAAGGTTTTTGCAGGAAATGACACAAGATCAAAGAGAGGTTGCAGTAAACAGAAGAAGGAGTTGAATATTATCCAAGTTTGCAGTATTGCTATGAACTTCTTTCCTTTCTGTAGTAATAAAATCTCTCTCTTTGAATGTTGGTTTTTCCCCAGAGTTGGGGGTTTTCCATGGTAAATCATTGTGTCAAAGTGTGATTGGTTTTCTCTGCATTCAGTATTTCAGTGAATGGTGTTGTGCATCCTTTAGTTCATTGTTTCAGTTATTTGATTTTTGTTATTCGAATTTCTGAGAATAAACAATAGTGAATTTATTGTTGAGTTTCACAACGCCAATAAGAGACATGTATTTTTGACATGGTATCAGAGCAAATACTCTGAAAGAGAAAACTAGGATTTAATCACACAACTGCAAGTTTCGATTTTCTTTTTGTGTTCAGGGGTTTCAACAATGGTAGTAGCTGGATTAAGAGATTCAGACAGACTTGAGGGGGCTTCAAACTTTGGTGTGTGGAAAGCAAGAATTGTTCTGTTACTGGAGGAGAATGGTCTGAAGGAATACGCAACCAGTATCGTTTATGTTCCAACAGATGCTATGCTACTGGCGACCTACCAGAAATAAGATGCCAAAGCTAGACACATTGTTATGGATGGGGTCAAGGATCACCTTGTTCCTCATATTGTAGATTTAGACACCTGCAAAAAGATGTATGATACCATACTCAACCTATACCAGAGTTCAAATTTGAACAGGCAACTGATTCTCAGGGATAAGCTGAGAAACACCATAATGAAGAAAGGGGAGAGCGTTGTGGACTACCTTACCAGGATCAGAATAGTAAAAGATGAGATGGTAACTGCCGAGGTAGCAATACTAGATCATGAGGTTGTCAGTATTGCATTGGCAGGATTCACAAAAGATTGGGACATCTTTGTCAAAGTTGTATCTGAATGGCAAGATATTCCTGATTGGGATCATTTTTGGACTGATTTCACTCAGGAAGAATTGCGAATAAGTTATGTTAATGGAGGCAGCAACAGTGGTCGTAAGGGTGAGGTGGAAGAGAATGTTGCTCTTGCCAACAAAGGCAAAGCTAAGAAAGGCTCAAGTTGTGAGTCTACCTCAAAAGGAGACAAGAAGAAAAAGAAAGACCTAAGTAAAATTAAATGTTATGGTTGTGATCAGCTAGAACATTATGTCAGTCAATGTCCAAATCGGAAGAAAGGAGACAAGAAGAAGAAGCAGACAGTAGCTTCAGCGGATGTTGATGAGCTATCCTCTAGACTAGAATATGAGTTCGCTCTTCTAAACTGCTTATCTAGCTCCAACACTACAGGGGTCTGGTACATTGACAGTGGTGCATCATGCCATATGATAGGAGTTAGAGAAAACTTCTCCAACTACAAAGCAAAAGAAATAGGCTTCCAGATAAAAATGGGAAACAAGTCCACATGCACTCCAGTTGGGAGAGGGACTGTTTCATTTCAGAGGGAGTCAAGCAGTGATATTAAGATCACAGATGTATTACATGTGCCAGGGATGTACATGAATCTTATTTTAGTATCTGCCCTTGAAGATAAAGGGTACAACATACTCTTTCAAGGACAAAAGGTGTATTTAAAACACAAGGACTAGAAGAAGGTAAAGTAGATTGGAGTTAGAAATGGCAATTTATACATATTACAGTTTGAAACTCCAAAGGAACTAGTGAGCAGTAATAGCAGTAGGGAAATAGGAGAGCTATGGCATAGATGGATGGGACATATACACCATGGGGTGTTGAAATTTCTTAGAGAAAACGTGATAGGAATTCCAGAGTTGAGTGCAGAGCACAGTGACGCATGTAAAGGGTGTGCACTCAGGAAATTTTCAAAGGCAACCTTCCCTAGAAGTGATAGTAGAAGTATAAGTGTTCTTGACTTGATACATTCTGATATTTGTGGTCCCATGTCTACTCAGTCTTTAAGAGGTTATGAGTATTATGGAACCTTCATTGATGATTTCTCTAGGAAGACCTGGATATATTTCTTGAAGGCCAAAGATGAGGTCTTCAGTCACTTCCAAGAATTCAAAGCTCTTGTGGAGAATATGGCAGGCAGGAAGATCAAGGTTCTTCAGATAGACAACAGGGGTGAGTATAAAAGCAAAGTCTTCCAGGAGTTTTGTACCAAAGAAGGAATCAAGAGAGAGTGGAATGTTCCCTACAACCCACAACAAAACAGGGTTGCTGAGCGTAAGAATAGGGCAATTGTTGAAGCAGTCAGGGCCATGTTGTTTGATCAGGATCTGCCTAAGTATCTTTGGGCAGAGGCTTGCAGCACAACAATCTATATTCAGAATAGAGTACCTCATAAGATTTTGGGAAAAATGACACCAAAAGAAGGCTTTACAGGGAAGAAGCTTGAGGTTGGGCATTTTAGGATCTTTGGCAATATAACATACTGTCAAGTACCATCAGAAAAAAGAACCAAGTTAGATTCGACTGCAGAAAAGGTTTCTTTGCTGGATACAGCGAATCCTCCAAGGCATACAGGATCTTTATTCCAAGGACGAGGAGGATCATAGTGAGACGTCATGTGAAGTTTCTAGAGGAGAAAGCCTTCAGAAAATCTCAGGATTTTCCAACAGTTGAATAGAGTCAGCAGATTGAAGCTCCAAAAGCGGATCAAGAGTCTTAGGTACATGGCACTATGATAGGAACAAATATAGATATAGGTACCTTGGGTGAGTTGAGTCCACAAGATCAGGAGCAGTAGAATAAGGAACAACAAGCTCCATCTATTGCTGTATCTCCTACTAGCGGGAGAAGGATTAGTCGAGTGGAAACTCAAATTTGTGCAAGATGCTCAGGAGTTTATGGGAGTTCCTAGAATGAGTGGCAGGGAGAGGAGACCACTAGCTAAATATTCAGATTATGTGGCATTAATAAGCGAGCTCATTGACAGTGAGCCTTCTAGTTATCAGGATGTTACATAGCAGCAAGTTTGGCAGGATGCTATGGTGGAGGAATACAACTCCATCATGAAGAACAATGTCTGGGAGGTAGTGCCAAGTCCTATAGATAAGGCAGTGGTTGGTTCTCGCTAGATCTATAAGATCAAGCATGCTGTAGATGGTAGCATAGAGAAATACAAAGCCAAGTTCGTGGCCAAGGGGTTCTCTCAGAAGGAGGGAATTGACTATGACGAGACATTTGCTCCAGTGGCCAAATATACCTCCATACAAGCTGTGATCTCATTAGCAGCACAAATTGGATGGCAGATCCATCAGATGGATGTCAAGACAGTTTTCCTAAATGGAATCATAGAGGAAGAGGTGTACATCGAACAACTAGAAAGTTTTGTGGCACATGGGAGTGACTCTCATGTTTTTAGGTTAAAGAAAGCACTATATGGACTTAAGCAGGCACCCAGAGCGTGGTATGAGCACATAGATAGCTACTTCCAGAGCATGGGATTCATGAAGAGTGAGGCAGACTCCAACCTTTACTATCTCATGATGGGGGGTGAACCACTCATCCTAGTTTTGTATGTGGATGATTTATTTATGACTGGTTCACGGAGGCTCATAGAGGATTGCAAGAGGGACCTAGCAGCAGAGTTCGAGATGAAGGATTTGGGGTTGATGCACTATTTTCTGGGACTAGAGGTGTGGCAAACAGAGGGAGAGATTTTTCTTGGTCAAGGGAAATATGCTATGGAAATCTTGAAGCGATTCAGAATGTTGGACTGTAGACCCATGTCTACACCAATGGTTACAGATTGGCAGAAGATCAATGCATCAAAGCAAGAGGCAGTAGACCCCACCTTGTATAGACAACTTATTGGGTCATTGATGTATCTCGTCAATACAAGACTAGACATTTGCTATGCAGACAACTCTCTTAGTCAGTTCATGGTAGAACCAAAGAGAGTAGATTGGACAATAGCAAAGCATGTGCTGAGGTATCTACGTGGTACAGTTGAGTATGGGTTGAGATATACTCGGGGTGATGGTGTCAAGTTGATTGGCTACACTAATGTAGACTGGGCTAGTAATGCAGTAGACAGGAAAAGCACTTTGGGGTGTTGTTTCAGCATGGGATCAGGGGTTGTTTCTTGGTACAGTAGGAAACATAAGTCTGTTGCATTAAGCTCTATGGAATTAGAGTACATGACAGCAAGCATGGCAACATGTGAGGCCATATGGCTTTGGAAGCTATTAGTAGCATTGTTTGGTCAGGAGCTAGAATCGACCATCATTCACTGTGATAATCAAAGTTGCATAAAACTCTCTAAAAATCCTGTGTTTCATGATAGGTCAAAGCATATTGACATCAGATATCACTTTATCAGGGATTGTGTATAGTGTGGATTAGTTCGACTACAGTATATATCTACAGATGAGCAGGTTGCAGACATTTTAACAAAGGCCTTGATGAAAAGAAATTTTTTCTTCTTCAAGGACAAGTTAGGTGTAGTAGAGAACACCTTCCTCGGTAAGAGGGAGTGTTGAAAATAGTAACTCGAAAGCTTTTTCAGCCTAGAACTGTGTCACCAAGGTTGGAGCATTGGTGGAGAAGTTTATCTCTTAATTTCTGATTTTTCCTTCTTTTCTACAATGCACTTGCCAATTTCGAGATATTCCTTTTAGCAACAGCTCTGTTTTGTTTCTAAGATAATCTCTGCTTTATTTCACCATTGGTGAATAAGAGATTATAAAAAGGAATTGATGTGTGCATTGTAAACATATACAGGTTTAAGGTTTTTGCAGGAAATGACACAGGATCAAAGAGGTTGCAGTGAATAGAAGGACTTGAATATTATCCAAGTTTGCAGTATTGCTGTGGATGCCAAGTTCTCGCAGTTGTTGTAAATTCTTTCCTTTCTGTAGTAATAAAATATCTCTCTTTGAATGTTGGTTTTTCCCCAGAGTTAGGGGTTTTCCATGGTAAATCATTGTGTCAAAGTGTGATTGGTTTTCTCTGCATTCAATATTTTAGTGAATGGTGTTTTGCATGCATTAGTTCATTGTTTTAGTCATTTGATTTATGTTATTCAAATTTCTGAGAATAAACAATAGTGAATTTATTGCTGAGTTTCACAACGCCAATAAGGGAGATGTATTTTTCACATTGCATTCATCTGGATCTGCACAGTTCTGAGGATGCTCGTTATGATTATGGTGATCTCCCTAATCTCAAAAGGCTTCTTAGTAATTTAGATTGGGATTTTATTTCCTCGTTGTTCAATCTGGAATAGTTAGAGCACTTGGATCTCAACTTCAATAACTTCTCCCAAGTTCCCATCCATCCTAGATTGGGAAAACTCAAGATTTTGTGCTACTTGAATTTATCACGGGTTAGGTTTAGTTGAGATATTCCTACAGAGCTAGGGAACATGTCTTCTTTGCACTACTCGGATCTCTCCATCTACCATTGGATTTGGTTGAGAATGGTGGACATGTGGAAGTGGAAGAGAAACAATGAGTTGGACAACACTCTCTCCACCATGTACACTCTAATGTGTCTTCAAATTTCCTCTTGTTCACTCTAGAGAGATTCCCCCTTCCCTTCCCAACCTCACCAATCTGACCCACCTCCAACTTGCTTATAACAAATTCAATGGTAGCATCCCTTCTGCCCTGCTGAGCCTTCCAAGACTGCAACTAGTGGACTTGTCTGGTAACTTGGATCTAGAAGGGAAGTTGTCAAGCATTCTACCCCAACACTATGCTTCACTTCACACCCTTCTTCTTTGGTACGTAATAGTGGGAGGAAGTATTCCAGATTATATTGCCAACATTTCCTCATTAACTCTCTTCGATCTCTCATATTGTTATGTCAGAAGTATTCCAATTACAATGGAAAATCTAGAGCTCTTAAAGAATTTTATCTCTCTAATAATATGTTAAGAGGGCACATCCCACCATTTGGGGATAGACCTCCCTTGAGAAGACCTCCTTTGGCCTATATTGATCTTTCTCATAACCAGTTGGATGGTCGCATTTCCCCAATGTTGTTGAAAACATTTTTGAACCTTCGACATGTTGTTTTGAGTAACAATCAATTGAAGGGAAGCATTCCATCCCTTGACACTAAGCTTCACTACCTTACAAACCTCAATCTGAGCCACAATGTATTGACAATTAAAACCCTCCCTTCCATTGGTCGACTATCATCTCTGGAATTGCTTGATCTAAGCAACAACAAAATTAGAAGGTGCCATCTCTCTCAGCATTTCAAATCTTTCTAAACTGTGGAGGATTTTCTTATACTCCAACATGTTAAGTGGGGTTTTTCAGAGTCCCACCTTGATAATCTTAGACAACTTTCCCAATTAGATATTTCTAATAATCTTTTAACTATAAAGATTAGGCTGACATGGATTCCTAAATTGTCTTTGGTAACACTGGATTTAGGGTCATGCAATAGGGACATCAGGTTTCCAACATTCCTAATAACTCAATATGACCTTGTCAATGCGGATTTTTCCAACTACATTCTTGCAAGAAATATTCCCAAGTGGATATGGGGTTTCAATTCTCTTTTGTATCTCAATCTTTCTCATAATCACTTTGTAGGAGTTCTACCTCATTCATTGATGGGAAGTTAATTACAAACTCTAGATTTGCATAGCAATAATTTACAAGGTCAACTTCCACTTCATTTTGATCGCCTATTGGTGTTGGGTGTGTCAGAGTTCATCAACTCAGTGGATTCATTCCAGAAGAAATTGATGAACATCATCTTGAATATATCTCTCTCTGGAAATTATCTCAATGGTAGCATTCCACCTTCTATATGCCAAATATAGATTGTGGATCTCTCAAATAACAAGCTTACAGATAACATTCCTGCCAATTTCAAAAATTGCTCTTCTACTGAGATATTGAACTTAGAGGACAATTCTTTGGAGGGAAAGTTTCCATGGCTATTTGGAGACATGATTTCTCTTTAGACTTTAAAATTTGGTAGAAATGAACTAAATTCTTACATCCCATTCTCTCTTGCAAACTGTAAGCAATTGGAGATACTAGATTTGAGCAACAACGACATGAGAGGGGTCATTTCAAATTGGATAGGGAAACTTCAAAATCTTAATATTTTGATCTTGAGGTCAAATAGATTCATGGCATAATACCCTCAGAAGTTACAACATTGCCACTTCTACAAATCTTAGATATTTCATCCAACATAATTTTAGGAATTATTCCAACTAACATCTCATCCTTGTAGGCTATGAGAAATCAAACACTCAACATTGAAATGTTTCTTGTTGGAAGTGATAATTGAATCTATTTAGATCGAGCAATAATCATTAACAAAGGAAAGGACATGAAATTTGTAAGATCATTGGCATTCGTAAAACATATTGATTTATCAAATAAAAATTTAATAGGTGGAATTCCTCCAAATATGAGTTTGCTTGAGGGTTTAGTAATTCTTAACATTTCAAGAAACCATATTAGGGGTGAAATCTTGAAGAGTTTGGGAAAATTCTATAGCTGGAGTCTCTTGATCTCTAACACAACCAACTGTCTAGAATTATCCCTCTCGATCTGCAGTCGCTCACATTCTTAGGTTACCTGGACATGTCCTACAATAATCTTTCAGGAAATATACCAAAAGGGGGACAAGTTTACACATTTGGTGCATTGTCTTTTTCATACAATTCCTACCTATGTGGCCTCCAACTCAATACAACTTGTTGCAGCCTTCAGCAAGTTAAACCTTGTCTTGCAAGCATTCTGTCAAACATAAATGTTGATGAAGAAGAAGAGGAGGATATATGGTGAGTAGTTGGCCTGGGAATGAGCTATGCAGTTGGGTTTTCTATTGTAATTGGAGTGTTGTGTTTTACCACAACTTGGAGTAGAAAATGCTTTCAAGTGATGGATAACATTATCATTTATCTTTTTGAAAGGATTCAGAAAATAACTGTCTTTTGTGGCCATGGTAGAATTTTGTAAGATAATTTATAAGCTCTCCCCTCCATTAGATTTTAATAGAGGAATTATTTTTTTATAATATTAATGTTGACCTACCTACTAATATTGAGGTCAAACTATTTATAATTTTGTAAGTATATGGTTTATGTAACTTTTATTATATAAAATTTAAGTTTTAATTATGTATCATCATGTATGCATTATAAATTGTGGGGCATTCATTTTGATTCTTAATGTGATCCATCAATTAAATCTCTATTTCTTCATGTTTAAAGAATATGTCTACATTTTGTTTTGGTATATTTGTGTTACTGCTTTGCTTTTATTGGGTGGCATGAAAGGTGGATGCCATGGTTCTCATTAAAACTTTGACCAACAATGAAATTACCTCTCAAATCATGAAGCATTTTCAATACTAAAAAATGAAGATTTTTACTAGGCTTTTTTCAAACATTTAATCGAGATGGGGAATTATATTTCTCCTATAATCATGTAATTTTATTTTTTATAGATATTAATTTAGTTTTAAAGAATATTTAGATTCAATATAAATATTATGAAGTATAGTTTGATAAGCTTAATTAAAAGGTAACATATAGTTAAATTTGATATTTATATTATTATTATTAGTTCCTGCGGGAACTATAGCGGACCCTTCAATCACTAAACAAATGATTAAAGCAATGTTGTTTTGGCCAATCAGTATGCAGATATTTCCAAGTTTTGAGCGGCGATAGGGGGGCAAACATGCACATTTTTATTTCAAAATATTTATTCAATATTTTTGTCTGCCTATGGTTGGTGTTGCAAAGGTTGTCAAGGGGCTATTATAGCATTTCAAGGAAGAGACCACAATCCAGGCCTGGAATTTGATAGCCACCCTACCTATCATATGAAAATTTTGTGACGATTTGTTCATTTAAATTCCTCACTTTACGTTTTATAAAAAAAATTAACTGTCAAAAAATATTTAATTTATATTAAAATATTATTGATTTTATTAATCATACATATTAAATATGATTTTTTTTTATAAATTTCTATTTTTAATAACACAAGTAATTTGTTTTTTTTAAATATTATGTATCATATAAATTAATTAAGTATTTTTTATAGGAATCATACTTCTTAAAAATACCAAATAAATAATAAAAAATATAATAATTTCATACAAACCTTCATTATATGATTTGCATATATTTAAACACAAAAAACAACTTTTGGAAAGAAAAGAACTATTTTCTTTTATTATTTTTAAATTGAGATGCAAAAATTAATGATGCATTACATAGAAAATAAACAAAAATAAATGTTATCAAAGGTCAAAAACTCTTCTTGACTTTGTATTCTTCCATATTTGATATACTTTATTCCAATTTACATCATTTTCTTGAGGTCCATTTAAAGACACTCTTATTAATGCATCCAATATATCCAAACCCAACTTTGACTTTCTAACATTTTTGATGATGTTTTGTTTTGAAAATCCTCTACTTGTAGGAATAGTAAGCACAACTTGCCATAACTTCATCATATGAGGATAGCTTCTATGCCAATATTTTATGTTACAAAGACTTTCCATGCATCTTTCATCTTAAAACCCTCAAAACTCAAATGCAATGAATCAACAAAAGAGTTTAACTCCCTTTTACAACCGGTAACATTAAATATGGATACAAATTCATTTACATTATTTGAAGTAGTATGTTGCAAATGTTGGAGAAGCTTATCAAGCCAACGCTCTGAGATATTGCAATCTAAGGATAATAAGAAGGACTGAATAGTTTTGCAGCCAATCCTTATTCAACTCATTATCTAAAATTTCAACATGCTCACCAATAAAACACAACTATTGTATTATCTTGAAAAAAATCAAAGCCGGTGAATCACCTGTAAAAAAAAATGTTGTAAGGAATCAAAGCCGGTGAATTGCCTATAAAAAAAAAATGCTTAATCCTTAAATGTTGTATTATGTTGAAAAAAATCAAAGCTAAGAACAATTATTTGTAAAAGGAAAATAAAATTTTAACATTCTCATTGCTCACCAATAATCACTGCAAACAAAATGTTGTTGAAAAAACAAATTACAATGCTATAAAATAAATTTGTGTTATTGATTATTCATAAGGATATCCTATATATATTAAAAAAATGTAAAATTAGAAAATATTGATAATTAGAAATAAATCTAAAAATCTTAAATTTAATGTTAAAGTTTCTAAATTATGTAGAAAATAAATCTTGTTAAAATATTCAAAAAATTAAAAATCAATTATATTCTATTTTGAAAAGATTTTGAATTAATATAATTTTTATAATAAATATTATAAATCATATATATTAATAAAAAGCAATGATAACTATTAGTAAAAATGTCAAAATCTTTAAAAAATTAGAAAAAACTATATTTAATTTTGAAAATACTCTATTTTCAACAAATTTTGAATTAATAAATATATTTATAATAAATTATATATATTAATATAAAGTGAAATTAGAAAAAAATATTCCAAATCTAAACTAATTTATATTTTTATCATAAAAATTATTTTAATATATATATATATGTATATATATACAATAATTTTTTACAGTTTAATAATAATTTTAAGTGTCAATCTTACAGTTATATAAAAATATAGCAAGTCAAATGATATGGTCTAATAAATTTATAGGTTGTAATATACGGTCCAAAATGCAAAAAACGGTCAAATAGACCATCAAATTCTAGGCTTGGACCGCATGATAAACGATTTGCATCTGACAGACTGTGACACTTGGTGATTAACATGGTGTCAATGTTTGCATGTAGAGGAGACGTGGCTGGTCTGCAGGATGAAGGCGGTCACCATCGGTTGTTATTCACAGGCAGAGCAACTCTTGGATACAATAATGAAAGCTTTAAAGTCTTAAGGGATTTTTTATGGTATCAAGGTGAAGGTGATGCCAACTCTGAGGAAACTGTTGACAATTACCAAAAAAATCTCGAGAGACTTATATATGATAGTCGTGTTGATCTACAACAGTCTAATTTACTTATCATTCGGGTAAACTAAAATTATTGATGGTTGGATTAATTAATGCACAATCTTCTTGGTGATCTCCTAATTCTCATTTTTGTTTCTCACAGCTTGCAAGAATCCTAGATTCAGTTGCACATTAATCTACGCATTCTCTTCATTGTGCTTAATTTGTTTAGCAATTTTGTTTCTGATTTGTTAAGGTTACATTATATCCTTCCTGGTAGTAGTGATATTGGGTGTTTGTTGTTAAAGTACAAGGAATAAGGGTGCCTAGATCAGTTTCAATTACAGGTTCATAGTCTGGAGACACCACACTTACCAAAGTTTTTGTTGGACGTTTGGCATGGGAGACTCAAAGTGATACCATGTGCAGGTACTTTGAGCAGTTTGGAGAGATTTTAGAGGCTATGGTTATAACTAATAAGAACACGGGCAACTGCTCATAACTGTTCATTTACCATGCTTACAGGACATGTGTTGATGATTTGACAAGGTCAACAATCCCTTGGAGGCATAGGAGAACTTCCATGTTTGAATTTGAGACATGCTTTATTTCTTCAAGGTTCTTTTGTCATGCTACTTTTGTTATTCGACTACAGTCCTCTTCTCATTGAAATGCCACACATTATGAAATTTCTCCTTTCGTCTTTCACTTTATTTTTCAGTTTAGATAGATCTTTATCTATTCACTATTGTGACTGTCCCTTTTAGACTGTAGTGGATTCTCTTTGACTCCTCTCAACACTGTCCTTCATTCACCTCTTATGGTTGTCCTGTGATAGTCTTTATAAATATCCCATGGTTGTAGAGGTGACTATATTCTTCAACTAACTGTTTCTTTTTCACTATTTATGCACTGTAGATTCACTATGCTTCTTGAGTCTTCATGACTGTCCTTATATTATCTTCATGATTGGACTGTGCATTCATGACTCTTCGTGACTGTCCTCATATAGCCACTATGTCATCTCTGTCAACACTCTCGTAGCCTCTTTTCTCAACTTGATCATTTGAAACACAACCTTCAGGTGACAGCACTAATGCATTACCTTTAGATAATCATATCTTTGTGATGGCAGTCATTTTTAGACTTTTATCTACTGTCATGAATCTCTTCCAGACCTTATGCCATTCATGGATTGCCATTTGTGATTTGGAATTTGACTCATTGTCATGACTGCCATTGATTGATCATTTGTGTTTGTCTCTAAGTGTATCCTCCCTTTTGGGCTGCCACAGTAAGTAACAGTCTTTTAGACTCCTTTTGACTGTGCACTTCTACTGCCCTCCATAGACTGTCGTATACTTGTCATGAATATACTTCCATTTGAAATACTGTCATATTTCTTTTATCTACCCTAGGATGGCCATTTCCCATTATAGACTGTCATTCATCTCTTCAATATGACTGTTCTATCACTATACTTCATGATGACTACTCTGTGAAGGACTACCACTGTTTTGACTATAACTATATAAGTTTATTATGCTAACTTTGGTATTGTCCACCTATCATCTAAGATATACATGCAAAATTTCATACAACTCAGTCCTCCATGGCTTGCTCACTGTGGATTGGAAGGAAAACAAGGCATAAAATATTGACATCAATTTTAGTCAAACTGACAACTAAAACTATCCTCAAACTCTTCACCTGCTAGGTTCATTTCATCGGACTGTCATATTTTTTTTGTGTATATTCTACCATATCAAACCTGTCTATGTGTCTTTTCTTGAATGCCTTGAAGACTGAACTCCTTCCATGTGCCATATCCATGCTTTTGGGTCTTGCAGCATTTACTCAACATCGGAATGGTCCCCTCATCATAAATTTTACTGTCATGTGATCCCTATCTTGTTGACTTGTGAAACCCCCAAATCATAATGGACTGTCTCTTATTCATTCTTCAACATCATCACAAGTCCTTCCAACCCTCTCAAAGCTGATGATGTTTAAAACAACATTGTCCTTCTATTTAACCTATCACTCATTGGACTGTTATCTAGAACTGGTAGAATGCACAGGGTTAGGGAAGGCTTTAACAATGAACAAAGGTTTTAGCAAGGGTATGTAACATGTCTTCAACATAGCCTTCTATGACTGTCTTGACTCCCCTCTGTTATTGTTATGCTTACTGTCCCTGGAACTGTCATTACTCTGTCCTCTTGATAACTAAACTGCCCTATTACATTCTTCATAACTGGACACTCTACACCTTTGCTACTTGTCATTGCTCACAATTTTTTTATTCGAATCTCCATATAAGACTATCATGAATGATAACTTTTATACATTGTGAGACTATCCTTATGGATCCTAACACTGTCATTAGGTCATTGGATGTGCATGTTAGGGCTGCTCTTACTCATCATTTTTTGGTTTTGATAGCTATCACTTGTAGGTTTGTGCTCTATTCATTCATCACTCTTCATCTCAACACCATTCTTTTGTTAGAATGGAAAGATATATACGTGAATGGTGTTAATGAGGGGTAATAATATCAATTAGCCTCAAATAGAAACAAAGAGATCCCTCTATCTCATTTGATTCCAAACTCAAGTTTACGACAGACAATTACTAAAATTAGTCCCTTCAAGTATGAGTTGAAGAAGCCATCTCATGATGTTTCAAGACTGATATGACACCAAAATTATTTGAAAAAAAATTACTAATTGTGAAGGCACTTGGCATGCATACATTCCAGAGCAAAATTATGAGAGCTACCTATCAATACTTCAGAACTACCTTCATCAATTATCCTAGATCAAGGAAGCCCTTATTCTTTCTTTTATGTGACAAATTTAAGTTCCTTTACATGTTATACAATTCTCCTTTTTTAATTGCAAGCTTGAAATATAAGATTCTGCAATTTATTCCAAGAATTCCTAATGAGTTGTACATGAATATAGCTTTTCTTCTAGATTAGTGTATGTCTAATAGTCTCACAGGTGGTCATGAACACTTTATCTACAACAACACATACTACTTTTACTACGTGTTTTGCAAAAAGGGCAGTAATTCCAAACAGTTACTGAAAACTTAACATTAAGTCAAAGAAGTGCCAATTTTTAGAATGTAGACCCATAAGTGTGATGAGGCAATATTATGGCTCAAGAGATCCCCAAGTGTAATTCCAAATAGTTACTAAAAACTTAACATTAAGTCAAAGAAGTGCCAATTTTTAGAATGTAGACCCATAAGTGTGATGAGGCAATATTATGGCTCAAGAGATCCCCAAGTGTCTGCAGTTAAACTTTCTCAGTCCTATGGTCGGGATAATGGTCAGAACTTTAGATGCACTTTAAAATCAAGTTGTGTGAATATGCTTCTTATTAGAAAGTTATCTGAATTAGATTTGCAATGCATCTGGTAACACTGAAAATTGTTAGAGTACGATGTAGTTATGACAAACAATGTGATTAAAACCTTGATAAATCATCAACTTCTTATAATATGTCCATCCCCTGACTATTTGTCTCCAATGAATGGCGTTGGATGAGGTGGACAGTTTTGGATATACCTACTACTGATTTGTTAGCATGTTGGTGAAATTTGCAATCTCTTTGATCCTTGGACTTCAACTTTTTGACAATTTGAATAGATTTTTTTTTGTATGAAAGTTGTACTAGTGTTTAGTTGACTTAACTATAAGACTGTGACCCACTCACCAATGCAATGCCAAAACATTGATGGATTTCCCAGACTCATGAACCTCCTTATGGACTTAAATAGTTTTCATTACCAGAGGTCTGGGGTTATCTTATAATTTTAGATTCAACATTGTGCTTCTACATTTTTTACAAAATTTTCTTGGACTTCCATATCAATGCAACTTACAAGCACTTAGAAATTTGACAAAAAGTCTCTCAAATTTCCACTTTGACTAATTTGACTTAACTTTACACTTTATTAAGAAATTAGGACGAACCTTTTCATATACCAGGAGAATTGAGCTTTATTGCAATTTGGCATGATGGCGACCCAAATATAGGCACTCGACTTAAATATGGATAGGCCTTCATCATAATTGGCACTTTTATACGTAGATATAAAACATGGCTCATAAGCACAGGAATGTACAAGTACATATTAGGAGAATATATATTGACATCCAATGGCTTCATTGTGATCTATAGAGCATGGTCTAATTGGTTTTAAACTCAAGCCATAATCATGAATATTGTTACCGTGCCACTAGACTTTTTGTTGAACATCTGATTTTGTATGTTTAATGGCTTCAGCTCTAACTTTTGTTTTTTTGGTGTTGCAGTGCACATTGATACCAACCTGGTGAGAATGCTTGTGGGAAACAAATGTGATTTGGAGCATATCAAAGAAGTTTCAGTGGAAGATGGCAAGAGCCTTGCCGAAGCAGAGGGGCTTTTTTCAATAGAGACCTCTGCCTTGGATAACACAAAAGTCATGTCCGCCTTCTAGATTGTGGTTAGAGAGGTTTACAATAGTGTGAGTAGGAAAGTGTTGAACTCTGACTCCTATACATCTGAATTGTCCTTAGACAGGGTTAAAATTATTGATGGAGATGATGCTTCCAAGTCAAAGTATTCATGTTGCTGAAGATTTTTCTTTTCTTTTTCTGTTCCATTTTTGTTGTTAGGTTTCACTTGTTATACTTAAGAATCTTGGATTATAAAAATATCTTTGGTTCTTACACCTCGTTTGTTGATGGGGGTTCTGAAGTAGATATATTATTTATTTAGGCAGTCAATTGTATAAGAGTTTTTTTGAGTTTATGAGCAGCCAAAGAAGACTTGGTGGAAGTCTATAACTGGGCTTCTTATGATAGTGAGTTGTAGTTGCTATAAGTAGAAAACAGAATAATCCTGAATTAATTCAAAGCATTGTATTGTAGTCTTTTTTTTTTTGATAATTTGATTTC
>VDFB02270651.1:814511648-814795825 GCA_007258455.2 Sequoia sempervirens | reverse complement strand
CTTTTGTATGGTGCAATGCTTGCAATCTGATTTCATCTAGGGAATTTAAATGTTGCAATCTTTCCATTTGAGATTATGTTAAGTCTAGCCCTAGATCAACCATTGTACGTAGGGTTTTGTATCCAAACTCGATGGGTAACATAGCTATTTTTCCATAAACCAACTCATTAGGGGTCAACCCTGTAGTTATTTTCCAAGTAGTTCTATATGCCCAAAAAACTTTTGGTAATCTAGATACCCAATCTCTCCTATGAAGTTGTATTGTTTTTGTTATTATGTTCTCAATCTCCCTGTTGGTGACCTCAACTTGTCTGTTTTCCTGAGGATGATAGGGGGTAGATTTCTTATGCCTTATCTGATATTCCTTAACCAGCTGAGCTATGAGGTCTGATGTGAATTGGGGCCCTTGATCTATCACTACCTCTTTAGGAACACCATACCTAGTGAAGATTTTCTCATATATAAATTTGGCAACATTTCCATCTATGGCAAACTGCAATGCCTTTACTTCAACCCATTTGGTCAAGTAATCAGTACATACTAGTATATATTCCTTGTTATTTGAAGTGGGGGATATAGGCCCAATAAAATCTAACCCCCATTTTTCAAAAGGAGCTAGGGCTAGTTGAGGTTGCGATGGCATCTCATCACTTCTTGTAGGTCTCCCCATTTGTTGACATCTGTCACAACTCCTAGTATATTTACCTAAATCTTTGTGAAGAGTTGGCCAATAATACCCTGTTGTCAAGATTTTAAAAGTTGTTCTCTTGGCTACAAAATTTCCACAACAGGGTTCATCATGTCAAGCTTTTAATATGTCAAACACTTCATCGTCCTAGATACATCTCATCATAATGTTGTCAGGACTAGTGTAGAATAAGAATCCAAAAATCCAAGAATAGGGAAAACATTTATGAACTAGCTGTCTTTTCTCTCTTAGAGAGAAGTAAGTTGGAACTTTTCCTGTTACCAAGTAATTAGCTATATCAACATACCATGGATTATGTATATTCAAACCAAATAAGTGTTCATTAGGGAAAGAATCATCAACTATCCCTTCATCAAATAGTGTGGGCAATTTGGACAGAAAATCAGCAACCACATTAGCTTTTCCTAGTTTATCAACAATAATTATATCAAATTCCTACAGCAACAACAACCACCTTACAAGTCGTCCACCTACTACTGGCTTGTTCATCATGTATCTAATTTTTGTGTGATTTGTGTGTATGAATACTTGATAACCAGTAATATAGTGTTCAAACTTGCTAATGACATAAACAATTGCAAATATTTCTTTCTCTGTCATAGTATAGTTTAATTCGGCTCCTTGTAGGTTTTTGATGATATAATAGATAGCATATTCCTAATTTCCCTCTTTTTGTCCTAGGACAACTCCAATTGCAAAGTTTGATGCATCAGTGTGAATGTGAAATGGTAATATCCAATTTGGACCTCTTAAAATTGATGCATTAGTCAATACTGTCTTTAACTTATCAAAGGACTGCTGGCAATCAAGAGTCCATTGGAATTCAATAACTTTTGTCGACAAAGTAAATAAGGGTGCAACCAATTTACTATAATCTTGGATGAATCTTTTGGAATAACCTGCATGTCCCATAAAGCTTCTCACATCTTTTTGTTTCAAAGGAATAGGAAGTGTAGTTATGATCTCAATCTTCTTGGGGTCAACTTGTATTCCTGCACTAGAAATGAAATGTCCCAAGACAATGCCTTTTGTCATCATCATAAAACATTTCTCATTGCTTAATGATAAATTAGTTTCAGTGTATCTTTTTAAAACTGTTTCCATATTTTGTAAAGCCTGATCAAATGTTTTACCATATGTAGTGAAATCATCCATATAAATCTCCATCTTATAGGGTGCAATTTTTAGAGATAACAATTTTGGCACGCCCGGTGGGACATGGTTAGTTTTAAATTCTTTAAGTCTTGTTGTTTTGATGTGCCGACAATGAGCTAATAGCCTTTTAGAGGTCATTTTTAAGCATATCTGGCGGCTCTGCGTGGAGGAAAGGATCAATGTGTTTATTTATATGAAAAAAATAGAAACTAGAAGTTCAAAAGTTGTAGAGTTTCTACATTTATCTCCTCCAAGAATAAGAGGGAGAACTCTCAGAAGGACTGTCCCTTCTCTTAGAGTTCAGTCAACACCACCTGGTGTTAGTGACAAGACACTATTTTCATACGAAAGGAGAAGAAGAAGAGAACCCTCTAGCTAGGAATTCAGCATCTCCTACCCTTAGAACAAAACCTTCTGCCTCCTCATTCAGGGTTTTCAATTGTGCAAAAAATAGTATTTATGTTACAGCAATTACTTCTCAGCCAAGTTCAAGTTCTGCTTCAGCAAGCATACCAACGCATTCCAGCTCAATGGTATCACCAAGGGCCTTTACTTTCGTACCGTTCAACCAGGGTAGTCACCTTAATCTAGCGCAACATGATGACATTCCATTGGCAGCGTTAAAAGGGTTACCAGAGTTTACTGGAGAAGGACAAGTAACACCTTTTGAGCATATTAGGGATGTGGTAGCATTGTGCAATGTGCACCATGTGACAAAAGAAAATGTAGCTGTGAGATTGTTGGCTGCATCTTTCAAGAAGATGGCCTTGGAATGGTTTAGAAGCTTTCCAGTGGGTTCTATAAGAACATGGGATGAGCTTGGTGATGAATTTACCAGATTTTTTGAGGAAAAATCTGATCACCTATCTTTGGTAGAGTAGTTAATAACCATCAAAAGAGCCCCACAAGAACAAATGGCGGACTTCAATATCCGATTTCAAAAGACTTGGAATAGAATACCTGCTACGATAAGGCCTTCTGCTAATTATGCATTCTTATATTATTTGAAAAGTTTAAATAGTGATATCTCAGTCATGATATAGTCCATGGGGGGTATTTCTTTACCTTAGGCTTATAGCATAGCTATTAAGGTAGAAAATAACCTCATTCAAGTGGGCAAGTTAGCACCCAAGCCACCTATGCCCTATTTCCCTTAAATTCAATCAAATATGCCATTGCAGATGCCCTCTTTAGCCCCTTTACCCACTTTTACAGCATTACCCATTGTTGTGAGCCAAGGAGTGTCAGCTGCAGGACCATCAAGTGAATTGCAAGAGATCAAGTCTAGTCAGCATAATATAGAAAGCATTTTACAAACTATGGGAAATGAGTTGATCAGCATAAAGAAACAGTATCAAGGGGCAAGGCCGAATTTCCAACAGCAAAACCAACAGCAAGGTCAGAATGTAAATTAGTCTCATCAAAACCAGGGATATCAGTATCAGCAAAATAGGCAATCCTATCAAGGTGCTTATCAGAGGCAAAATGTTAATCAGAGACCCTTCCAATCTTATAACCCAGCTCCTCTTAACGCTGCAAATCTAGTGAAGGATATAGTTCCAGCCCAGAATAACTTTGTGATAGAAAATGAATGGTGTCATTCGTGTAATCAAGCACATAACCCAACCTCATGCTCAAATGGGGTAGTTAATCAGGCATTTATGGTCCAAAACGCTATCAGTCCATAGCCAAATACACCTACTAATATACCTAAACAACAACCGGATATACATTTTAATGAGACTGCATTTTTAAATTGGCAAAGTGAAGAGTTATGTGGTGTGAATGTTGATTCAGCAATTGCAGCCAATACACGAGCTAAGAAAAGAGCTCTAGAGGTGGAGCAATTAGCTGATAAAAACAAGGGGCCAGCAACTGTAGAAGCATCATCCACACCTATTCTAAATATACCAAAAGGGACTACTGTCTCACTAATCAATGAGCAGCCTCACAAGAATAAAGAACGGGTTGCTGCTAAAGCATATCAGAAGGTACCATTAACTATACCTTATAATATTGTGGACAACATGAAGAAGATGAATGTGAATATGACCATGCGGGACTCCTTAAGCATTCTAGGACAGGCTGATCTACTTAAAAAGGCATTATTTGAAGATATAAATCCTGAACAAGTTGCTATTGATTCCCAAAGAGTCATGATAGCTAATGATGATCAAGATAAAGTTGCTAATCCCAGTAGCAAAAGGGAATCTGTGATTCAAGGTAAGAACGTGAGACCTCCTCCATTCTATGTTTCATTGATTATTGAAAAAAATTTAGTGCACAATTGTATGGTAGATAGTGGTGCTACCTGTTCTGTGATGCCTAAGCAAGTAGTTGATCAGTTAGGTTTAAAGTATGAACCTTTAGAAAAGGGAGTAGTCTAGTCGAATGGCTCATCTATTAATATAGTGGGGCTCATCAAAGATGTTAGCTTAATTCTGCATGCTTGCCCTAATTTTTCAATTTTCCTAGACATTTATGTGGCAGATGTGCCTCCATATTATGGGTTATGTTTGTCAAGGGATTTTATGGCTAAAATAGGGGGATACCTTTCGTCTGACTGGTCTCACATGTTATTTTGTATTAGATATGGAACTAGAGTAACCATTAAGTCTGAGCTACTTGCAAAAGACAATATAGAACCTTATGTACATAGTGCAATAAATGCCAATTGCATAATTTTTGAACAAGATGAGCATGCTACTGTCTTTGATCCTTGCATTTTTGTCGATGATATTCCTGATATACTTCTAGATGAGTGGGAAATAGGCCAAACTTCTAGCGCTAAGAGTGACTTGGTGTTAGATGCTAGTATGGGTAACTACATGTTTCAAGAAGCTAATATAGTGATGCCTAACTTGGTTAAGAGGCCAATGAATGATTGTGATCAGCAAGATGAATTTTGGGAAATGTTTTTTGATGGCTCAAGGAGTAGACATGGCACTGGTGGGGGTGTATTATTGGTTTCCCCAAGAGCTAAAAGATATTATGCAGCCTTTAGGTTTGCGTTTTCATGCACCAATAACACAGCAGAATATGAAGGTCTCATTCAAGGGCTGGAATGGGCAAGGAAACGTGGAATTAAGTGTTTGAAGGTGCATGGAGACAGTGAATTGATAGTAAATCAGGTTAGAGGCCTGAATGTCGTTAAAAATGTTCTTAAATTGTATAAGCATAGGGTTTGGGACCTCATTGAGGATTTTCAAGCTTTCAATATCATTTCAATTCCAAGGAGACAGAATCAGCATGCCGACAAATTAGCAGCTATGGGAGCCCAGTTTGACATTCCAAATAGTGCAAGAAAGGAATGTAATCAACAGCACATCAAGGTTATTATTAGGCCTTCAGTGCCTAATAACAATGTTAACTGGCAGGTCTTTGAGAGTGATGAGCAAATTCTGCAATTTCTACTTGAAGAGGATCTATTTGCAGCATCAAATCAGGGTAAAATCAAAAAGCAGTATGGGGACCAGGTACTACAATTAAAGAACAACAAGTTGCCTAAGGGTTTGGTTACCTTAGAAAGTATTTTTAACTCTGATGATCAGGCTAAAAGTAACAAAGCCAATTTACTGGTTCAGCAAGATCATTATGAGGACTTAGAAATTACACCCAAGAGAAGCCTCAAGATAAGGAAAATAAACACTGTTGTTGA
This sequence comes from Sequoia sempervirens, assembly GCA_007258455.2. Lineage (NCBI taxonomy): Eukaryota > Viridiplantae > Streptophyta > Pinopsida > Cupressales > Cupressaceae > Sequoia > Sequoia sempervirens. The sequence goes on along the minus strand of VDFB02270651.1, from coordinate 814,790,303 downwards.
AAAGCAGTCTTTTCTGCAATTATTCCAAGAATTCATTGGCATATTCACCTAGGAATATGGAGATTTGAAGGGATTTGATCCACGTCTTGCACGGCATACAATAGAATTAGAGTCAACAGCCAAACCCATAAGGCAGAAATAGAGGCCAATTAATCCCAAACTGGAGCCATTAATGCAGAAGGAAGTCTTTAGACTCATAGAAAGTGGGATTATCTTTCCCATCAAGCATACTAGCTGGGTTGCAAATCTAGTTCCCATTAGGAAGAAAGACAGAGAGCTTAGATTATGTGTAGACTTCAAAGATTTGAACAAAGCTTCATTGAAGGACAGGCACCCTCTTCCGTCTATGGAGCAAATTCTTCAATGTGTGTCAGGTTCTGAACGTTTTTCTTTACTGGATGGGTATTCTGGTTATAACCAGATTTTGGTAAGGGAAGAAGATCAATTTAAAACTGCCTTCACTACAAAGTGGGGCACAATGGCATATAGGAAAATGCCATTTGGTTTGTCTAATGTTGGAGCAACCTTCCAAAAGGCTATGGACATGGCCTTCAGCAATTTAATGTATAAGTTTGTCTTAGTATATCTTGATGACATCACTGTCTATTCCAAGAAGACAGCAGATCACATTGACCATTTGAGGCAGGTTTTTGAACATTGCCGGGAGTTTGGTATATCATTGAACCCCAAGAAATATGTTTTCTCTGTTCATGAAGGAAAGCTTCTTGGGTATGTTTTATCTAGGGAAGGAATTAATGTGGATCCTAAAAGAGTTGCAGCAATCCTAGAGCTACCTTTACCTCCGCATAAGAAAGGACTTCAAAGTTTCATTGGTCGTATTAATTTTGTCAGAAGATTTCTTCCTAATATAGCAGCCTTACTAAAACCCCTCATAGCTATGTTAAAAAAGACTGCAGAGTTTAGATGGACCCAAGAAGCAAGGGACAGTTTTCAACTAATCAAGGAGGCGTTAGCTTCAGCCCCAACACTAGTTAACCCAAATTTCAGCAAGGATTTTACCTTGTATGCTTTTGGTAGTTTTGATGTAATTTATGCAATCTTGGTACAGAAAAGTGTAGAAGGGTTGGAGCAGCCCATTGCTTTTTTCAGTAAAGGTCTGAAAGACTATGAGCAAAAGTATACCTTCGTAGAAAAACATGTGCTGGCTGTTGTGAAAAGTTTGAAGAAATTTAGACATCTATTGTCTCATAACAAAATTCATCTTCTAGTGGCACATTCCAGTGTGAAAGAATTTTTGCTTAGCAAAGATCTAAATGAAAAACAGGTTGGATGGATCACAAGAGTTATGGAGTACGATGTGGATATTCAGGTCACCAAATTGGTGAGGGGAAAAGGTTTATGCCAGTAGCTGGCTAACGAAGATACTTCAGCAGTAGAGAATGAACAAGACCCAATTTTGGTCAATGTTGGGACAGCAGATAATGAAGCTACCAGCTAGTTGTAGGAAATGTCATTTTTCTTGAGAACCGGGGCATGTCCACCTAATATGAACAAAGCAAAGAGGAGGTACTACCAACTTAAGTCTATTCCTTTCATCTTGATTGATGATGTGTTGTATAGGAAAGATCACAGTGGAGTACTGCTCAGGTGTGTTGATAATGATCGAGTGGATCAGATATTACATGAGTTCCATGACGGACCTTCTGGAGGTCACTATGCTGCAAGGACAACAACCTATAAGATTTTAAGAGTAGGCTATTATTGGCCTAACTTGTTCAAAGATGTGCATACATATGTCAGGATATGTTCCAAATGTGCCTTGTTTTCAAGCAAAGAAAAGCTTGTTGCTTTGTCGTTGCAACCAATTCAGATAGAGCAGTCATTTATGAAGTGGGGAATTTACTTCATAGGGGCAATTAACCCACCTTCGAGTGCAGGCCATCAGTGGATTATCACAGCAATGAACTACTTTACACGATGGACAGAAGCTTTGCCTCTGAAGGAAGCTAATGAAACAACAATGTTGATTTTTTATGAAGACATAGTTTGCAGATTTGGAGTCCCAGATTCTATAATTTTTGATAATGCCTTGGCATTTGTTGGTTTGAAGGTTGTTGATTGGGCATTGAAGAATGGCATCTACTTGAACACAAGCTCCAACTATTATCCTCAGGGAAACGGACTTGTGGAGTCCACTAATAAAAATCTGATTAAAATTATCAAAAGGATGCTTCAAAGCAATCAGAGGGATTGGCATGCTAGGCCAAAGACTACCCTTTGGGCAAACAGAATTACCCCTAAGAAGGTGATTGGGAACTCGCCTTGCATGTTGGTGTATGGTAAAGAAGCAAAATTACTTGTCTCTACTGAGTTGTCCGCCTTGGACATTGCCAGTCAGTTGGTCCTATTTGAACAGACTGACCCACTTGCCTTAAGATATACTCAGCTGATGGAGTTGGAAGAAGCTAGAAACAAGGCTATGAAGAACATGGAACGCCAGCAAATCTTGACTAAGATAACATTTGATAAGAAAACTAGATCAAAAGATTTCATGCTGGGAGATCATGTGATGAAATGGGATGTTCTAAAAAGCAGGCCAGGCCATCACACCAAGTTTGACAACATGTGGACAGGTCTATTTATTATCAAAGACTACAAAGAACACAATGCTTACCAACTGGCCACAACTGAGGGTGAAGTGCTTCCTATCCCAGTCAATGGGATACACCTCAAGCCTTGTTTTGAGGTTTGATAAGTTCCTCCTTTGTATATATTAGGTTAGGTTTTATGTTTTCAATAAGTGTTTCTGCACTTTAGTTTGATTGTTGTTTCTTTCCCTAAGTGTTGTTCCAGCACGATTAATAGTTTCTTTTCAGTTTCTTCATTTTCATAAGTCTCCACTATTACGATCTGTTCTACGAGTCTTCAGTGAGTTCTAGGAGATGCAAGCTGCTTTTGAATGTTTTTGAGTTTTCCTAATGACTCCATGCCCAATGGATAGGCCTAGGCTACTAGTTTTCATGTTTAGCAGGCAAAAATCTAGCAAAGGTCGCCAGAAATGTTACCCTTTTTCACCTACGGGCTCAGGCAGGGCAATCTATGTTTCAGGTGTTCATGAAGGCCAAATGGGGACATTGTTGTGAAGGATTAAGTCATACAACTGATCTATTTCACAAAGGAGCTCAATTGAAAAGCATGCCTCAATCAGTTTTGGCACAAAACTTATTAGAGAAGAGAGTCGACAAGACCCTCTTGTTGTCTTGCCGACTAGCAGTGCATCCTATTTGGTTGACTAAAAACCAGTCTCCAAGACTTTCAGGTCACCATGAGTTTTCATGTATCTCTCTACTTGGAAAGATGTCACGTCGAAGGTTGTTTGCAGGGCCGGCATCGGGGAGAAGATTTCACATTCGTTGAAAGGTCTCAGCGAAAGGGAAGGTCTCCCCAATATGAAAAAGGTCGCCCAAGGACAGGATGGTCTCGGGGAGATGTCTTCCCGAAAGGATGAGGTCTTGCTGACAGAAATGAAGCGAGCTCGTCGAAGGATTTTTCCTTCCGCATAGGGTCCTGTCGATCAAGCGAAGTCTCCCCGAAAGAGGGTCTGTGCTCGCCAGGAGATGGAGGCTTCGGTATAAAGTATGGCCGAAGGATGAAAGTCTCATCGATAGAGTGGTGCGTCCAATATGAGGTCATAGTTTCAGGGAGATGTCTCGGCAACTAACGAAGGTCTTGGCGAAAGAAGATGTCATCGGGGAGAACAGGTGGAGCTCGCTGAGATGTCTCAGTGACCGCAGTAATGTCTCTACCGAGACTGGATGCCTTCGACGTAAGATGGTGGTCTCGGGGAGATGTCCTACTGTCAGGTGGAGGTCGCAGCGAAAGTTGTGAGCTCGGCGAGAGGTCTCACCGACCAAGCAATGTCTCCCCAACTGAAAAGAATGTAAACTCATCACCGAGAGGAGCAGTTCGATAAGAGGTCTCGCCGACAAGCGGATGTCTCAGTGAAGGGAGGCGTCATCAATGGAAGGTCACACCGACAAGGAAAGGTCTCGCCGAAATGAAATGCACTCGGTGTGATGTCTCGGCGAACAAAGGAAGTCTCCCTGAAATGTTTTGAGCTCACCAGATGATAAAGTGAGCTCGGGGAGAGATAGGGAGCTCACTATGAGGTCCTGTCGAGAGAGTAGTATCTCACCGATAGGGAGCTGGTTGTGGTGTGACTCATCGCCGACAAGAGGAGTTCGATAAGATGTCTCACCAACCCGACAGGGTCTTGCCAAGATGAAATGGGCTCGCCGAGAGAGTTGCCTTCGACAGGATGTCTTGCCGATGGTTGTTAGTCGCGCTGACATGTTTGGTGCCTTCGGTAACGTAATGAGATGGCCATGATGTCTCTGCGAATGGGGGTAGTCTCACCGATAGATTTTGTCCGCAATGTGATATTTTGAGATCGAGAGGAAGTCTCCCCGATTCGATATGTCTCGCCAACCATTGTGAATAAGAGGGAAGGCTCCCGCTGAAACAAGATGAATTCTACATGAGGTCTTCCCGACTGAAGGTAGTCTTGTTGAAACCGAAGAGAGATGTCATCGGGTGAGGTTTTGCTAAAGCTAGGTGGCTTCGGAGTGACGTCCTGCCGACCAAGTGGAGTCTCACTAAAGCAAATGGAGGTCTAGCCAAAGGGTGGTATTTGACATGATGTCCTGCTGAAAGAATTTTTTCTTTCCAATAAGCAATCAACTTGCCCACGGAAAAGGGGATATCGGTATGACTAATGGAGCCCGTTGTGACCTCTTGTCGACAAGTGATTGTCTTGCCGATGAGTATGTATGTTTCGGTAGGACTCTTGGCGACAACCGGCATCGAGGAAGGTGGTTTGTGTTCGCTATGTTGTCTTGCCGATAGCGATGGTCTCGGTGACATCTGGTGCAGTGGTAACTCATGAAGATTGGTATGATTCCTGAGGGCTCGCAATGAGGTCTTCCCAAAGGCGATATGTCTTGCCGATGTTCTGGGCGATGACAAAGGCGATTGTTGATATAACTTTTGTGGCTCGATGAGAGCTCTCAGCGACGATTGTATTCTATGTCGATGCTATATTGTAAGGGCATAATCGCATTAGGGAGACACGTCTAGTGTCTCACCGACATGTGATTTAGTTTGATGACCCTTGACCGTCTGGAATCTATATGGCATGAATGCATCCAATCAGAGGAAGCTACAGGCGATCCGTGGCAGTTTCACCAGTTAGAGGAAGATCAACAGAATGTAAACCGACATGGATCTGCTCTGAAGTCAGAAGCATTCAAGGCAGCTCAGCCGAGGAGGTTCGAGAGGGACACGAGGACCAGAAGTTAATGCTGTAAAAGATCTGAAGGCTTCCCCCGAGGGCGATCTGTCACCAAGATGGATGCAGGGACACACTTAAATGTAGCATTAACTTCATTTTAAAAGATCTAGGGGTAGATCTTTTCTAAAGACTGATATTTTTGTAAGCCCTAAGGGCAGGGGCCGACACCCTTTGTATATATGGCATTTTTGTTTTTTTTAGTAGTTAGTTCTTACTTGCATATTTTCTGCTTTGTGACTTTTGATAGTCCTTAGAGGAGAATACTGAGTTTTGTAACTCATTTATAGACAATTGTATGTACAATTTCACCTTTGGAGATCAATAAAGAAAGCAACTTCTACCTTCTCAATTATCTTTTTCATTGAGTGTGTTGAATGATTGATAAATTTACATGTGAGTTTCACTTATTCCTTATTAATTGTCTCATTAATAGCACTTTTAAGCAGAGGATATGTGTATATTGCAAGTTATAGGTTATGTTAGTGACACAAACAGATTTAGTTGTGAGAATTTGTCATCCTTCTAGGACTGTATGTGTCGTAGCTTTCTTATAAAAAATTTATGCAATATCATATGAGTATTGAGTTGTGCATATCAACATTTACTAGTTGATTGAAAATTGTGTGTTAAACAGTTGTTCATGATTGAACAAATTTGGTGTATCGCCATAGGAAAAAAAAATCAATTTTTATGTTCCTTCTCCCTTTACCTCACAAAGATTAGTAATTAAGTAATATTACTAGTTAGGATCCGGCCTAATCCGGAGGTTCATTTCAACTTTAGGTGACCCACAGCCTTGAAATGATCCCATGTTTCTCTAGAAAGCTCAGTTTTTGTAACTTTGCATAGGGTGCAATTTTTAGAGATAACAGGTCTATTCAAGGTCTTAATGTGGTTGTGTTGGTGGATAAAGTACTAGATTCTTGGTTATAGCTCTGTTGGATATGATCATTTTTCCTGATCTACAGCCTATGAAGGCATCGATTATGGCTAACCAAGGTCTTCCTAAGATCAATGGATAACTAGCAAGATTAACTTTTGGTTGAAGAACTATAAATTCAGCAGGGTAATCCCAAGAATCTAATGCAATGACTAGGTCTTCAATGACTCCTTCAGGCTTAACTGTAGACCTATCAACTAATTTCAAAACTATCTGAGTAGGCCTAAAATTAGCTAACTGTAGTAGTTGCATTTTATCTTTGGTCATCACATTAATTGCAGCACCCAAGTCTATCAAAGTATTCTTAATAAGATTCCCATTGATCTTAACTTCCAATATTGGACTACCAGGGTCAATATACTTAGGGATAATAATATTCCCCAACATGATGTCTGCAAGATTATCTAGAACATGTACTTTTTGTGGGTCCTTTCTCTTCCTTCTTGGTTTCTTTAAACAAAGATCCTTAATAGTTTTAGTATAGATGGGAATATCTTTGATAGCTTGGGTTAAAGGGATTTTAATGTTGACATCCTTCAACTGGCCTAAAAGGTCTATTTTAGCCTGTATATGTTGTTGCTAGATAGCCAATCATTTAGGGAATGGAGGCTTCAAATGTGATGTGGGTTGGAGCCCTAGATTAGAATGGGATTCCAAAGGTGGGTTATCTGAGGCTTCCTTCATAGGTTCTTCATCTTCTACTTTAGTAATTTTAGGAGATGAAGGTCCTGCAAGCTTCTTCCCTGATCTAAGAGGAAGGTCACTCACCTCTACCCCATATGTGGGATATTGGGCGGCTTTGTTAGTATAAGCCTATTGAACAAGCTTACTATTAGGGTTAGGTGCAAGTTGGGTAGGTATTTGAGATGGTTTAGGTGGCTAAGACTGAGGATTTGATGGAGGCATTAGAGTTTTCTACTGAGGTGAAGGAGGAGGTAGCATAGGTTGTTGGCCTTTCTGCCACTAAGGCTACCATTGAGTCTATTGGATTTGCCATTGTGGATTGTAGTTGGAACCCTGAAAGTTTTGTTGCGGCCATGGATTTAGTTGTTGGTTCCAATTTGATTGTGTTGGTGGCCATGGTTGAAAATTTTGCCACTGGTTTTGATTTGCTTTCTAGGGCTAGGTATTCCAAGTAGGAAAGTTTTGATTGCCATAAGGGAAATATGGATTAAAAGAAAGGGGGTTTGGTGGCATACCTTGTCTCTGCTACCACGGCCTCCATTGTGCTATGTAAAAAATTTGTCCACCATCTCCTTCTATTGGCTGGAAGTTTGGATTTTTAACCTTTTCTTATTGGATACTGGCCACTCTTTTGCACTTACAACTAGCCTTCTTTTGCCTGAAGTTAGGACAATACTCAGTGAGCATGGATTTTGCTTCCTTCTACTTCTTCTTGATATGGAGTGTGTCTGACTGTGTTGCTAGATGACTAATTATATCTTGATTCATATTAGACAATAAATTATTGATTTCAACCTTAGAAACCCCATTAAAGGACTTATTTGTGATGGATGACCTTTCTCCTCTTGGCTTCCTAGAAAGAGTCCTGGAATAATTCCTACAGATTTTCAAAATTTCTTCAAATGGTTCTTTGGAAATATCCCCTCCTCCAATAAGGTTGAGGGCATCCAAACTATCTTCATTAATTCCCCTTAGAAATACCAACTTAAGGGATTCCTCTGATGGGGGTTCTTTTTCAAGGAAAATTGAAACCTTTCAATATAATCCTCAAGTGTCTTATCCTCCTTTTGAGTCATTGAGAAAATATCATCTCTTCTTCGATCTAATCCTTTGCAATAGTTCTTGTACTTCTCCAAGAACTTTGCCTTCATTGTTTCCCAGTCAGGGACAACATCTCTACCAAGCCCCATAAACCATCTGAGGGCAGTATCCTTCAGAGTAGCTAGAAAAAGCTTGAGTCTGTGTGCATTAGTAGTGTAATCATAGCTTTTACACAGAACATCAAACTCAACAAGTAAAGTATCTAGGTCCTCTATTACCAAGCCATAAAATACCGATAATGCTGATGGTGGTATATTCTTCAACAAAGTGGCTCTTTCTTGATCAGTAATAGGGAACTCAAATGTTCCATGGTCTGGTTCATCTAGTGGTGCATCTGCCATTGTTTGGAAGATCCCTTATGTAGTTGTGGAAGATGATGGTGAAGATAGAAGAGTAGTGTTTACTCTTTCAATAGTCTCCTCAGTAATTTCAAAAAAATTACTAGTATCTTCTCTATCTTGAACATTTGAAGGGATGAATCTTCCTTGGTTATCTCTCCACCTCTGCATACATTAAATTTAACTTTGTATGGCCATGACCCTGCACACTGTTAGTATCTTGATTTTGAAAAAGGTGGTCTCTAATTGTCCTAATGCTTAAAAAGGAAACTTTAACTTATGAACGTTTAACTATGAAAGCTTGTAAATAACAGGTCCATGAGAATAACACCATCCCCAACAACTGCACCAAAAATGTAGAGGCAAACTAATGTGTTATAGACTTGGTAAATTTTACACAATTCAGGGATGTACCAAACTGAACAGTCCTCTTGACATTGCAAACCTACATTAAATTATCGACCACAGTTCGTAAACTTGTGATGGCACTCCACTATATGTGTCCTCATAGGCTTGTACTAACCTAGATTACCTTGCTTTAACTTATTCAAACTATTCTACTTGTTGGAATTAGCATAATTGTAAGAATAGTAAAAACAGTTACAGAACCTAGTGGCTACGGGTACCTGCAGCATAAGTTGTAGGTGTCTGCTAACAATATGTGAATGCATAATCAATCTGAAACTATTTAAAGTTAATCCTAATCTTCGGAGAACTATTTCCTATCTTTGTTCATGAACAAACACAACTTCTAACTTATTCATAAATCATTTACTTGTAATGAATATATAAGATAAAGAAAATGGAATTAATGAAAGCATATAAATAACTGAAATGTAAATGAAGTGATGAATAGTACCTGAGTGGCTAGCTCAGAAGACTGCTTCACTTAACTAAAAACTAGATCTAATTTAGACTCTCATACATCCATAAGTCATACTTCATTATACAACACCATATATTAGATAGAATCCTTCTTCTTATTCCATAACTTCATTGTAACAACATATCCTTGATTAATTGAAAACTACTAACTGCTGAAAGTTTGTAACAAAATCAACTAACTAATCTATGAGCTCATCACCCAACTTTATACAAAATGGGGAGAGTCTTATTCAAACTGCTAACTCACAAACTAACAACGATCATAAATCTCACTCCTAGATACAAGGAGGTGAAATAATGATTTGACTTATTCTTCTAACTAATTGGAAAAAGAGACCTATTCAAATAAAGACAACTTGCATGTCAAACACATGGATAGCTGCCCAATATTTAAGAACAAACATCTTCCATCATTTATTCTTCTATAATGACCACATCCAACTCCATAGTTCCTTTCACTTGATTAGCTCAAACTCATTAATCCCCTGCTCTGCAACTTGGTACTTGCTATAAATACTCCTTCCTTGCCACCATGTGTTAAGTTTCAAAAGAGTTTAGCCCATCCAACACATATATAGCTAACTACCATAGTCAAATCACAACATCCATTCACATACATATATATTCATATTTAATCCATGCAATTATAGGAATAATTCACCATATTTCATTTTCACAAAATGGGTTCAAGGTGGCAAGGTATGCATAATAGGATAACATACTATGGAGATATTGTCTAAGAGATACTTCAAAAACATAAGTAGAGTGTCTTAAAAGTATATAAAAAAGCTATAAAAAGATTTTAATAACCAGACTCATCACATTGTGCCTCAAAGTATATGTTAATAAACACAAAATCAAATGATTTCTGATAGATGGTGGATCTAGGTTGAATATATGCATGTCAAAACTAGTGACTACCATGGGATTCTCAAAGGCTTGTATAGACAATTCAAAGAGGATCATGATATGTAGGTATGATGATATGGAATGCTCCTCTAAGGGAATCATTGTGTTACCAATCAAAGTGGGTCCTACTATACAGGACACGGTGTATCAGGTTTTGGATCTGTACCTTCCCTATAACCTTTTGAATGGACACCCATGGATTCACTCCATGAAGGTTGTCCCCACATACCATAAATGTCTGAAGTTTCCCTACAATGGTGTAGAGATCACAATTTCTAGTGATCCTAACCCCTTTCAATATTGCAATAACCTACGAGCAATGCCTAAGAACTAGGTACATAGCCATAGGTAAAGCACATCTACCCCTTCCTCATCATAGTACATTGACCTAAATTCTCTATCAAAATTTGCATCAAAGAGTATCGTGATACGTAGGTATGATGATATGGAATGCTCCTCCAAGGGCATCATAGTGTTACCAATTAGAGTGGGTCATACTATACAAGACCTGATGTGTCAAGTTTTGGATTTGGACCTTCCCTATAACCTTTTGCTTGGATGCCCATGGATTCACTCCATGAAGGTTATCCCTTCCACATACCATCGATGTCTAAAGTTTCCCTACAACTATGCAGACAATTTCTAGTGATCACGAACCCTTTCAATATTGCAATAACCTGAGAGGAATGCCTAAGAATTAGGTACCTAGCCTTAGGAAAATCACATCTACCCCTTCCTCATCATAGTACATTGACCCAAATTCTCTATCCAAAGTTGCACCATTACAAAAAAAAATTCCTAACACCAAGGTCTAGGTCTAGGATGATGGAGTTGGAGAATACAATATTGAAAGTTTGTTGTGTGGGGAAACTACCATTTGCACCAAAACATTGTGGAAAATCCCATCACATAAAGAAATATCCCAAGCTGACGATTTAGTATCACCGACCCATGACCTTCACCAAGTGGGTAAAATTGGGAAAGGAATGTATCAAGAAAGACCTCTCTAGATGGATATATAGAGATGAAGAGGACATGATACAAGCAAACCTACCTGTGGATAAATATGGCAAGGGTTTCAACATAATGAAATAGAAAGGCTATGATGGTCGCAGTGTCCTTGGACTGCAAAAAAAAGGTATGATCATACCTATCTTAGCAAGAAAAAAATCGCACAACTAAGGGTTGGGGTATCAACCACTAAAATTGAAAGCTCCTAGTATTACGGTATTTCGGAAGAAAGTTGCCAACATTTTGAAGTTGCTGAAATATCTAAGGATTACCATATGAAACTATTGCAAATAAATGTATCTCTTGCTTGATATGGGAATAATTAATGAAAAATTGGACTTAATGAGGCCTTGATTTAGTGTTGTGAGGTATTTTATACATCTACACTAGGTCTTGGGCCCTTGCAAACTAAATAAAATACATGTCTTGTGAAGGTGTTGTAAAGTGTTGTAAATGACTTTCACACTTTTCTAGACTTTTATTAAGCATCTAAGTCTAATGGACCTATCTCCCCCTTAATTCAATATTGTAAAATGTATTTAATTGCATTATCACATTAATCTAGAAGGCTTGTAAATTAAACCTAATTCTAATCTAGTGTTGTAATGTGTTTTACACATTCACATTGGATGTTGTGCCTTTCTAAGCTATGTGGACCTCATTTTAATGTTGTAAAGTGTATTTAATCACACTTTCACATTGAACTTTGTGTCCCTATCCCTAATTACCTTTACATCATCATTAATAGGCCCCTATGGCCCCATATTGTGCATCCTGAAGCTTATTTTGATCAAAAACCCGACTATATCATCATATAAACCTAATTTCTTCACTCCCCGACAATCCAACTGGCAAAAGAGCCCCTATAGGACCAAGTCGCCCATCTAAGCGAATTAGTCCCATCTAGGTGGGACTAAGTCACCCAGCTTGGCGACTTAGTCCCATTTGGGCTATTTTTGAGGTTCAAGCGGGAAAAAATAGATTTTAAGTTTATTTTTTCCTTCATGTTGAAGTACCTATAAAATATGCACATGAACCATCTCAAACACTCATTAAGAAGGTTAGTTTAAACATGCAAATCTACAAATACCTCTATGAAATAACATGTCTATGCTCAAAAAATGCCACAAATAACAAAAAGAGATCAAGAAGACATTACAAAAGCAAGACAATCACCTATTCCATATTGGATTGGTGTCAAATGTGCAAATGACCCTTTCCCAATCCTTGCTCAAAAGCTAAATGATGAGATGCAATGGAGATGAAGAGAAAAATTAGTTCTCAAACCAAGAGAGTAACTTTGCATAAAAGTTGTAGATGATTTGATGAAGATTAAGGCCTTTATTTATAGATTTTCTTGATGAGAGATTGGCCAAATGGATGAATGTGGGACTAAATGTAAGCCAATGAAAAGAGGCCACTTGTCAAGTTGCCATAGGTTGAGGGATGTGCAAGATTTGGGAAATGTGCCCAAGAGAGGGAGTTTCAAATTCAAATTTGTGCAATAAATTTTGAGAGGGGGACATGAAAATGGGAAATTAATACAATGTTGGAGAGGACAAGTCAACTTGTCCTCATTTTCAAACTTGAGGGAATATTCCCCATAAATGTCATGTTGAAAGAAAATAAGGAATTTAATAAATCAATAAATTGATTTATTTGTGCAAGTGGCATTATCTAGAGGATGTGATGGGTGATTAGGTTAGGCTAATTAGGATTAGATTATCTTAATGATGATTGGGATGATTTTGACTTTTATGACTTAAATATTTGATTTATTTAATTTAGAAAATGATGGAATATGCATTTGGATTTAATTAAATGAATGTTTGATTTATTTGATTAAAAGGAACAACCTTAGGAATGAACTTAATGAGTTTAATTTATCTGATGAATGGATAAAGGTGAACTTGATTAATTAAATGAGCGGATGCATGTGAAGCCCAGTTTACTTGATGAATGCATAATGCTAATTTTGCATGTCTACACATGTCAACCTTGGGGATCAAATTAACAGAAAAATTAGGTGGATTTCCTATAAATACAAGCTTCTAAAACCTAATTTATAACTCAATTCATTAATCATTCATCATTCATCATGCATTCAAGTCAAGCAAGCTAGGGTTTTAACATTTCAAGTCATCAAGATAGCTTTTTCAAACATTCAAGGGCAGATTCTTCATCTATTCCTGCAAAAATTCAAGATCTATCATCATGGAAAGTTTCTAATTCTATTATTTCATGTTTCATTACATTATTTCTTCATTTTGGTTTAATTACCTAGAAGGGGGTTTGACCAAGGCAAACCCCTATTCCCTAGCATTCAACATTTCTCTTTCTTTCTTTGGGTGTTTGTAGATTTAGGCACTTTGAAGGTTTGGAAATCATTGAAGGATAAGTTGCAAACTTGTTGAAGACATCTCCTTGTTGGCTAGGTCAATATATCCACAAAAAGTCACTTTCAGGCTCGAATTTGACAATTTCAGAATCGGTCACCTGGAGAAACGGAAAGTGCAGACCGAGGGCTTTTGTTTCGACTTTTGGATTTTCAAAAAATCCAAAGTGGATTAAGTCACCATAAATAGCGACTTAGTCCCACTATACCTATTTTTTAGAGGTTTCTATAGATTTGGATACCCATTTGGCTAAAACGGGCTCTAGTGCAATTTTCTAAATTTGGGACTAGGTCGCCTTGAATGGCGTAAGTGTCCAATAGACCAAAATTTTAGAATCACCAGCATTCCCAATCTCCATTCCAGTTTTCAACACATTTCCAAGTGCATGCTTTATGTTTTACTTTCCTATTTTGTTTCATTTGCATTTCTATTCATCTTTCTAGGTGTTTTTGCATACAACACTATGTTTTCTTGAACAAAGTGTATTTCATTAGTTTTGCATTAGTATTCAATCTCTTTTATCAATTATTTTCATTTAGGATAGTACATTTAGGCATATTTCATCCATATTTCATTAGTCTTGAGTGGGGACATTGCACATTTTGGCCTACCTCTTTCCTTTTAGGTGAAAAACCTTAGAAATGTTAGAGAGTCTTGTGGTGCCAAAATTGGTGTCCATAGAAACAAACTCTAATGAATAGGAATGCGGTTCTGAAAAATCCTCTAGTGACTATGACCTAGTTGAAACCTTTCGGGAGCCTAACCAATCCTCTCCTCAAACCAAATATATGAATGGCCATGCCTAGATCGATACCTTTTGGGATTCTAAAAATTCCTCTATATTTACCCTATCTATGTTATCCTTAAGCTTCACTGATACTGATGATAACATGTCATTACTTCACCCCCAACTAATTGATTGGGACCAACAAGGTCCATCGAACTTAGACCTCTTTGAAAATGATGAAGCTATTATCGAGTTTATGGGACTTAGAGACAATATACCAAGTGAGGATCACAAGGTTGGATTCACCATTGATCTTGAAAGAGTTGCATACTATGGGGAGTTGGCCCAACCTTCTAGTCGCAAAACAAAAGAAATAAAGAAAAACAATTTTGTGGGTGAAAACCAAAAGGTTCCTACAAACATAACAAAAAATAAGATAAAGTACGTATCAGAAGGTGAAAACCTCTTTGAGGCACCTAAGGATGGAAGGTTGGACCCACTCCCTAAAATCAAGAAAAATTCCCAATATTGGTCGAGAAGTCACGAGAGGTCAACATTAGCACATTAGAAGATCCAAAAATCAAACTTTGCAACATCCCTGATAGACACTGAGAAGCCAAAGTTTATAGAGTTTTTCACAAAACAAAAAATCAACTTCACATGGTCCTATGTAGATATGCCTAGACTAGACCCTGAACTAATCCTTCATCACTTACCTCTTCTTCCTGATGCTAAACCTTTCAAACAGAAGTTGTGGAAGATGCATCCATAAATTTCTTTACTTGTCAAGGCTAAACTAAAGAAATTGCTGGACATTGGCTTCATAAGGCTAGTAGACTATGCAAACTGGATTTCAAATCTAGTACCAGTCATCATGTCGACTGGGGGCATTTGTATTTGCACCAAATTTAGAGATCTGAACAAGGCTTGTCCAAAGGATGATTCCTATTACCCAATATAGACATGATCATGGATCTTACAGCGAGATACAAGATGCTATCACTGATGGATGGTTTCTCTAGATATAATCAAATCAAGATTGTAGCAAAAGATCAACACAAGATAGCCTTCACCTATGTTAGGGGAACATACTATTGAACGCCATGCCCTTCAAACTAAAAAATTTTGGAGCTACCTATTAGAGGGAAATGACTATAATCTTCAATGATATAATGCATAAAAATAATGGAGGACTATGTGGATGACCTCCTAGAAAAATCACGCATAAGGGATGATCACTTAGCAATACTGGACAAAAATTTTACAAGGTTGGAAGAATAAAAGGTTCGTTTCAACCCGAAGAAATGTGCCTTCAGAGTTACCTCAGGGAATCTCCTTACATACATGTTTCACATAAAGGCATAAAGGTTGATCCTACAAAGGTGAAATCCATCATGGAAATGTCACTACCTTCTACTCTAACATAGTTAAAAAGACTATAGGACAAACTGTATTCTATCGGCAGGTTTATAGCACAATTGGAAAACAAGTGCCACCCTTTTCAGTATCTCCTATGTAAGGATGTCCTATTCAAATGGACTAGTTCTTGTCAATGGTATTTTCATTAGATTAAGGACTATCTACTGTCACCACTAGTACTGAGGTCACCTATCAATGGGAAACCACTCATCCTATATGTATCAGTAACATCATCTGCACTGGGATATCTCCTAGCACAAAATGATGATGGGAAGGAACTCACAATATATTACACCAGGCGTACTCTTGTAGGGTATGAACTCAATTATACTCCCATAGAGTAGGCATGTCTTGTTTTAGTCTTTTCTACATAGAAACTAAGACACTGCATGTTAAATCTATAGACAAAGTTGATAGTGAAAATTGATCCACTAAAGCATTTACACAACAAGGCCATGTTAACAAGCAGACTGGCGAAATGGGTAATGCTTCTCAGTGAGTTCAACATTGAATATGTGGAAAAGAAATTGATTAAAGGGAAAATCATTGCTAATCAGCTAGCAGATTCCCCTACACAGGCATTCACGCCTCTTGTATTTGAATTCCTGAACAAGGAAATATTCAAGCTAGATACATATACAAAATGGAAAATATACTTTAGTGGATCTTACACAGATCATAGTTTAGGTGTTGGTATCCTATTCATCATACCATAAGGGGACACCATCCCTAAATCATATAGGGTCACATTCACGTGCATGAACAACATAGCAAAATATGAAGCCTTACTCACGGGTCTGAGAGAAGCAATCATATGGAAAATCAAAGACCTACAAGTATATGGTGACTCACTATTAGTGGTCTAACAAGTCAACGATGAATATGAGACTATGTATGACAAACTAGTACCATATAAGAAAATGGTGGATAGCCTCAAAGAATACTTTGACACCATTCTATTTACATAGATCTCGAGAGTGCAAAATAAGGTAGTAGATGTAATGGACAGCATTGGTTCTCTCTTGGGCATTCCTAATAATGTACATTAGTGTGAGTTCTTGGTGGAACACTTGTTGATCCTTGCATTTGTTATCCTTGAATCTGAGCTCGTCTACGAAATTGTTGGTCCCAATTCACCCTTGTATAAGGATATATATGACTACCTTCACACCCAAATCCTACCTCTTGACATGTCCAACAACTAATGAAAAACCTTTATCCGACGAGCGGCTAAGTATGTTATCATCATAAATACCCTTTACTGTTGTATCCTAGATACCACCCTTCTTAGATGTCTCGACATAGAGGAATTGAAGATGGATTTATAAGAAATAAATGAGGGTATATGTGGGGTTCACTCTAGTGGTCCTACCCTAGCCAAGAAGCTTCTGAGAATAGGGTACTACTAGCCTATAATGGAATGTGATTCCTAATTCATGAATAAATATCGACAATGTCAAATCCACAGCGACCTAGTACATGCATCAACATAAGGACTTCATCCAGTTACCTCACCTTAGCCTTTTTCTCAATGGGGATTCGACCTTATTGGAAAGATACATCCCACATTTGCTAATGTACACAAGTTCATTATCACTGCAACAAAATATTTCATTAAATGGATTAAAGCCATACCAATGACGTACATCACTAGTAAACAAATCTCAAAGTTGATATTGAACTATATCATATAGTGGTATGGTGTTCCTTTATCCATAGTAACAGATAATGAGCATCCCTTCAAAAACTAAGACATCGAGGAATTATGTGAAATATACCACATCCAACACAACTTTGCCACTCCATATTATCCCCAGGGTAATGGCCAAGTGGAGACATCTAATAAAACCATTATAAAAGTCCTAAAAAATATTGTCAATGATGTTGGCCAAGACTAGCACATATAGCTAAATCCAGCCTTAGGGCTTATCATGCGAGCATTTGTAACCCCACTGGTGCCACATATTTTTCCCTTGTCTTTAGTTCCAAAGCCATCCTATCAATTGAGGTCGTGATCCTATCCTTGAGAGTTTCCATATAGAATGTCATTAATGATGAAGACTACAAAATATACAAATTGCATGAGCTAGAGTTACTAGATGAAAGAAGACAGACCATGTTGGTCCACTTACAGGCCTATTAGAATCACCTTAGAAACAGTTACAATAAGAGATTCAAGGTCAAAAAATTTGACATTGGTGATCTATTCTTGAAGGAAACTCCTAGAAATCAGCAAGAACGTGAAAAACTAGGAAATTTTGAACCTAACTAGTTTGGTCCTTACATCATCACTGCAGTATACAGATTTGGTGCCTATCAACTGGCTACTCTGAAGGGCGAACCACTATCTAATCCTACTAATAACATGCACCTTCATATGTACTATACATAACCTCTAGAGATCCCATTATATCAAAAAAATCATAAAAATAGAAAAAGACAAAAAAAAAAGAGAAGAAAAGAGAAAGAAAAATAATTCATCCTATAGTGAAAACCATTTTTTGTCGTGCTTTGGATAAGTACCATGGTGAAATCCTACTAAATTGGCTCCATGTGCAGTCAGCTTCCACTCTACTATCTATGATTACCCTATCTGATTTTGTCCATAATAACCCAAGCACATGATCCTTCATAATAAAAAACTTTCTCACCCCTTCTCATGGCCTGAGATTGATTAATAGTTAGTATCAACCACTTATCACATTCACCCTTTCATAAAAACTGATCTTGTTTCAAACTAGGGGCAGTCCTCGACCTAAGGTTTCATAAGTATCTTACACATGGTATCTGAGGATGTTATCACAAAAATCCAAAAACATCAAAAAATAAAATAAAAATCCAAAACATTCAAATAACTTTGGAAAAATCCAAAAAACAGTCATAAAATGTCAAAAAAATCAAAAAATAGTGTCAATCCAAACAATCAAACTACATTGTCTTTGTGTGGTCATGCAGGAAAGGCCATCAGTGATGAGCTCTCAAGGCATTATGTCTATCCTTTAGGGTTTGTCATAGTCAAATCTTCATCTACGTTCATATCTCATAATAAAATGTCACTCGTCATGGTTAGTTGAACAACATTGTCTTCATGTTTGTCATGTAGGCAAGGCCATCATCGATGAGCTCTCGAGGCATTAGGTCAGTCCCCTTAGGGTCCATTATAACAAATATTTCATCACAATCCAAATTGCATAATAAAACTATTCCTTTGTAGAGAACTGACATGTTGGACACAAATAGGATACCTTACACAAAATCGAGCTTAACAAATCATGGAACAACAAACAACACTACCCAAACTAGTCTTCAACTAAGAGGATCAAAGTATCTACAAATGTTACCTATCCTATCAAAAACCATTTTTCTTCTAGGATGTTGCATTATCAAAAATAGACCAGGCATCTTACATGAAATGTTTCATTCTTTCAAATAGGCATAATCTTTTGAAAATATATCAAACACTTACCTACGGATTAAAAGGGTCTAAATAGTTTTTTACTTGTTTGGGTTTGTCTAGTCTTATCTTTTTTATCTAATGTATCTTATTTCATACTCCTAAGCTGATTAGTGAAATCCATAATTGATTAGAACGACAATGATGGATTATGACATTTCTTTTTGTTGATTTATGTTTGTGGTTTGTCTTGGTAACATGACTAGGGAAACTAAGGTCCTTATATGTGATTGAGATTCTATTTAACATAATCTAAACATCCTATACAAGTCAAAATCCAATCTAACACTTTCTTGTATTTGGATAAACATGCTCTATGGTAATTTCCTCACATGTTCCTATAAGGGTATATTGTCACTAATCTAAATCAAGATGCTCCTTTTCTAACGTGTCTTAAATCTTTGACAAATGAATACTAAATATCACCATGGTTTGTATCAACTTGGTGTAAACTATCCACATGACCATATATCACATCTTTAAGTAAATAGAAACAAAATCTACCTTCATAATTCATGCTTAGGTATGCATACATCCACTTGTTCCATAAACACAAGAAATTATCTATGATGATAAAACATGCACTACTAAAATCTCAAGTAATATCAATCATTACATCAATCTTAATTTGGATGAATTATTTATCTAAAAAGGTTCTTCACTTCTTACTATGTGCTTTCCTTCACACTAACAGTTCTTCTAACAATCTTGTATTCATCTCGGTGGCATGATGTGACACACAAAAACAAATATATGAGCTACATCATCCTGCATCTATAATCATGTTAGAATATCATAATAGTCATATGTATATAGGTCATACATATTGCATAAGAAAAAAACAAAAATATAGATAATATTACATCATATTTTAAATCATCATCATCCATATAGCATCATATCAAAAATGGCATAAACATGTTTTAAAACATATATTGTCATCATCATATACATCATATAAACATGAATAATGTCATCATCATATAGATCATAAAGCATTAAATATCCATGCATCATGTCATACAAGGAAGCATAAATTATATATCATGTGCATTCATCCATAAATAAAGTCATACATAGCATCATATGCATCCATACAAATCCATCATATAGAAACATGCATAGCAATAACACATCATATAATCACCTCAAAAATAATGTATCTCGTATATATAATCCCAAAAAAAAAGTGTCACAGTGCATTATTGAATGGCTATAAAAAATGTAAAGCTCGCAGGCTCAATCCAAAATATACATGTCTACATAAAAACAAGCCTAGCTTATGTTGCCTCTATCACCGAATGGAGGCCTATCCTCTCTATGGCCTGATCCTAATGCCCATGAAAAATCCTTGTGTGCATGTTGAACTGAATGATATGGAGATAGCCTAGGTTAGGACACCTCAAAACTGCTCTGCAAGCTCTCAAGTGAGACCTACTCTGACTCTGTGTGAAACTAGGGGCTCTCTTTGTGGTAGGTACTGCACTCTCATACAAATCTCTATAGTATTGCTCGGCTCGGTTGGACCAATGAAGCTCTCAATCCAAATATATTGTACCATTGTTGACCGTATCAATAAACCCTATGGCTCGATGCTTAGCCCATTACACCCTAATCATTGTCATGTCCTACTTGGAAATCAACTATGAAACTTGGCCCTGCAATCCCTGAATTTGTGCCAAAGCAGCCTAGAGTTGTTCTTGTAATGTTGTAACCTACAAATCCAATCCTCTCTCCTCCACATCCTCCTCTATAGCATCAAGGATGGGCACATCCTCCAAGGCTACCTAAAACTTTATCTATCATAATTAAAAATAACTACTATGAGCCGATCATATTTGTCAACAAGTGTGTCCCATCGGATCTCATAATCCTCTACATTGAGAGCAATGTTGTCAGCATTGAAAACTCTGCATAGGGTAGCCAATCCATGATCTAGATCATAAAAAATGTGCTCAACATGAATGGGAAGCCGAAGTATACGCCAAACATCCTCGAGTATGACAGTGGCCTCACCATTGGTAAGTGGAATGAACTAGTCTCAGAGTGCCATCACTCCGCCAAAGTTGTCAGTAGACCCCAATTAGCCTGAATGATGGGTATGAACATAACATGGTATAATCCAAGGGTATGAAGTGTATCCCTCTCCTCATCTCCTAGATAATCTCACAATCAGAAGGAGGCAGGACGACTCTCTCAAGTACAGATCGGTGATAATCACACCTGCACTCACAAATATCAAATTGACGTGTTTGAATTTTTTTTCAAAATTTAATTTTTTTCCAAGGGGGAAATCATCCTATCCTGCCATCACCTGGGCATACCGAGGCAACTCCTAAGCACAAATTTTTAAATTTTCTTTGACACAACGCTATAAAAGTGCATTGTACCAAAGAGGGGCAAAATGTAGATACCCTAAATTGTCCTCACCTGTGAGCAATACCTTTTTACTAATTTTCACTCTTCTTCCCAAAAATGATTAAATAACACCTTATTATTTAATTATTATCAATTTTCATATTCTACTATTAATTAACTAATTTTATATTATTTAATTAATTCATTCTAATTCATCATTTTTGACTAATTAAATAAATCTAATCTAGTTAATAATATCTTGATTATCCTTATTCTCCCTAACTAATTAAATAAATCTTATTTATTTAATTATGTCCTAATTAAACATTATTCTTCTTGATTAATTAAATAAACCTTATTTATTTAATTATGTCACTAACTTGGTGCTCAGATGAATTGATGGCTTTTGCGTGGGAGAGTTAGGTGTTGGTGTGAAGGCCCATGACTTCATAGGTGCGAACTGCATGATGTGTCCAATGTGTGCTTGCCTAAGGGGAATCCGTGGGTGGTGTGAGCTATTGGTGGAGCATTGTGGGTGGGGTTTTTTGCTTTCGAGGGAAGGTTAGTCTAATTTGTGTCTATTGTTGGTTTGGATGGGTGTTGGGTGTTATCTTTTTACTGTGTTTGGGAGGTTGTTGGTGCCTCGTTTTCTTTGTGTCTGTGTTGATGGCTTCAGGATAGGCTTCTGGCTTCAAGCAAAGTATGGATTATCATGCCTCTTTGCACAATCATTCTCCATCTTCGTTCAAGCAACGTGTTGATTTCAAATCACCTTTTAATGATGTGGGGTTTGATGGGTTGGCTTTGTTTGGGGGGGCCTGCATTCAAAAGATTAATGAGTGTTTGGAGTGGTACCCAAATAGGCCGATATTGGTGCTTCAACCAGAATCTATTGCTGACGAGGTTGAATAATTCACAAACCATGCTTTGATTTGTAAATTCATGGGGATGTGGGTCTTGCTCCCATTCTTAGACTTGAGGATTAGAAGAACTTGTAACCCCAAAGGGTAATTTGAGGTGATGTTGTTGGCTAATAGTTTCTTTATGGTTGTTTTCAATTACATGGCAGATTGTCATAGGGTCTTTGAAGGAGGGCCTTATTTTCATAATCAAATTGGGTTGTTCTTGAAGTCGTGGCACTCTAGATTCAATCCATCAGAGGAGCTCCCAAGCTAGGTCCCGATTTGGGTTTGCCTTCCTTGGTTTCCGGTTGAATATTGGAAAAATGATATTTTTCACATGGTTTCTATTCTGTTGGGAAAACCAATAGGACCCTCACAGTAGATGCAAGAGCGATGAGTCATGACATATGCTCGTATTTGTGTGGAAATAGATTTGAGTAAACCCCTTCTAGATTCTATGGAGATTCGTGTTAGTTCGAGCTCTTGGGTGCAATAACTTGACTATGAGACTCTTCCCTTTCGCTACCGGCTATGTCATGAGTATGGTCATTTGTAGCAAAGATGTCTGAAGTTTCATTCTTTTGAGCTTCACCTTCCTCCTCCTCCTCGCAAGCCTGGTAAGGAGGACAAGGGGAAGGCTCCTATTTTGGATGCAAGGACAAATGATGAGGGCTTTATTCCTGCTAAGACTCATAGCAGGAACCGTGGTATGAAAATATCCTTCAAGGAGAGACAAGAAGAAGAAACTTTCAATTGCTTTTAGGTGTTAGATGACCTTAGCTAACAAGAGGTGAATTTGGGTATTTTGGTCTTTGATTCAGGTGGTTTGAGGGTGGTTAAAGAGTTCCCTTCTTTAGATGTTTTGTAGATCATTCCTGATGAGGGGTTATCTCTTGCTCGAATGTATACAGATCTCAATATGGTGGTGGCAGGGATCCCTATGGCTTTAGGTGCCCCGGATAAGGATGAGGTTGAGCTCTCTCCTCTTGTGGAATAGGTGATGATAGGTGTTGTTAAAGGAAATAAGGTTTCCCCTCCCTTAGGGCTTCAACAAAATAATCCCAAGAAGGGGGTTATGGAGAAATATTCCAAAGCAGGAAGGAATAAAGATTTGGAGAAAATCAAGATGATGGTGGAAACTTTGGTGGAGTTTGATTCTGTTAAAACTCTAGACACCCACTTTTCTAGTTCCCAAAAATGATCATTCTCTCATGGAATGTGAGGGGCTTGAGCAGTGGCCCCCAACAAAATTTTTTTCAAGATTTGGTTCGTAAGCATTCTCCTGATGTGCTCTTCATTCAAGAAACTAAGCCTTCGGTTGAGAATATATGTGGAGTTGTGTCCAAAATTTGGGGGCGTGGTCAATGTTAGTGCATTGGAGCCTAAGGTAATGTTGGTATCCTGGATTGTTGTTGGGATCCTCTAAAGTTATGCCCTCTTTGGTGGATGTCTAGTAAGTTCTCTCTTTCGGTTGTTACCTCGAGTTTGGAAACTGGAGAAACTGTCCTTTTGTCCAATATTTATGCCCCTGCTAATCTTTCTGGTAACCAATCTCTTTGGTCCCACCTTCAATTCATTCACAACTCTGCTCTGCTTTTTCCTTGGATTTTAGCTGGAGATTTTAATGCTATTACTAACCTAGCTAAAAAGAGGGGAGGTGTTCTGAGGTTGGAGCCTTTCTCTTTCTAGATAATATATCTACTAGAATCTAGTGTATATCAAGCCAAATAATGGTCAATTTACTTGGAATAATAGATGATTAGGGGAGGATTGTATTACAGTGAGGCTTGACAAGTTCCTGGTCTCTTGCTACTGGATTGGTGGGTCATGGTCTACTTGCTCTAAGATTCTGGATTGGAGGGGGTCTAATCATTAGCCTATCAAGTTTTTTGCTTCTATGGCTAGAGTGGCTCATTCCCCCTCCTTCAAGTTCTAGCTTATGTGGCTTCAAGATCCTTCTTTGCAGGGTCTTATGACTAAGTGGTGGTACTGTGTTAGACCTCCCTTTGGTACAACAATGTATTCTTTTGTCAAGCAACTGTAGTATGTGAAATACCAACTCAAGAAGTGGAACATGCAATGTTTTTGCAACATCTTCCAAGCTAAGGGTGTTGTGCAGGCTCATTTGGATGCTATTACTCGAGAGATTAGATAATTTTTCCTTTCTAAGGAGTCCCTTGTAGAGGAAGGAAGGGCTTTAAAGGATCTCGAGGAATGTGAGTTGTGGGAGGAGATCTATTGGAAGTAGAAGGCATGGGGGATTGGTTATAGGAAGGGGATAGGAACACGACTTTCTTCTTCAACTATATGAAATCCAGGAGATTCAAGAACTTTATTCCTCATCTTGTGAATGACAGGGGTGAGCAGGTGGCTTCTTTAGAAGGTATTTCCAGAGAGGCTTCTCTTTTCTTTTCCTCTTTGTTTAGAGAGGATTCTTTGGATATGCAGGTGGAGGAAGCCCAAATTTTGTCTTGTATCCCTTCTTTAGTGTCAATGGAAATGAATGAGAAATTACCTTGTGGTATCCCCCTGGAGGAGCTAGAGGTTATTTTTTTTCAGATGAAGAAAGGGAAGGCCCCTGGTCCATAGGCTTTCCTATTGAATTTTTTCAAAAATTATAGGACATTATTAAGTTGGATTTGTTAGAAGTGGTGCATGAATCTCAGAGGAATAAGTAGATGCTGAGGGAAATGAACTCCACTTTCTTGGTGCTTATCCCTAAGTGTGAAGGTGCAGATAGGTTGAGTAGGTTTTGACCCATTACTCTTTGTAATGTGATCTATAAGATTTTGTCTAAATTGATTGCAGAGAAACTGAAGAAGTGTTTAAACAAGTTAATTTCAGAGGAACAGGGGGGCTTTGTGGTAGATAGTAAAATTATTGATAGTGTTGCTATTGCTACTGAAACAATTCATTCTATGGCGGCTTCAAAAGAAAAGGCTATGTTCATTAAGCTGGATATGGCAAAGGCATATGATAGGGTTAAATGGTCCTTCTTGCAGAAAATGCTCATTGCTTTTAGTTTTACTGATGATTGGGTTGAGTGGATTATGAGTTGTGTTTCGACCTCTTCCTTCTCGGTGTTGGTTAATGGAGAACCGTCTTCTTTATTTGGCACTTCTAGAGGGTTTCATTAGGGGGGTCATCTCTCTCCTTATCTTTTTATTCTTCTAGCTGAAGATCTTGGCAGGCTCATTAAGAGCCATGTGGATCAAGGTCTAATCCAGGGTTGGGCTTGGGGTAATGGCTTGGTTCCTCAAACTCACCTACAATTTTTTGATGACACTATGCTGATGGGAATGACCAAGGTTCATGAGGCTATTACTCTTCGCAAGGCTTTGGACATCAATCTTGCCACTTTGGGTCAATTTATTAATGAGGATAAATTGTCCGTTTTTTTCTTTATTACTCTTGTGCTTATTTAACAACAGATTGCTTGTATTATGAAATTTTAGATTGGTCATTTTCCTTTGACCTATCTTGGTATTCCTATCTCCACTGGTACTCTACCTAGGGGTTCATGGAAAAACATTTTGGATAAGTTTTGAGTGAGACTGAACCTGGACACATAGGTGGTTTTCCTTCATTGGTCGGGTTCAACTTCTTAAGTCGATGGTGTAGGCTCTTCCCAACTATAGGTGTATGCTTCAGGTGGCTCCTATTGTTTTTATTAAGGATCTGGATTCTCTAGCTAGGAAATTTTTATGGGTTGGTTGTTTGTCTTCTTCGAAGTGGAGTCTAGTGAAATGGGATATTATTTGCAAGCCTAAGCATCTTGGTGGTCTTGGGCTTTGACAGTCCACTTTGGCTTGTTTATCCTTGTTTGCTAAATTGTACTAGATATGGTGTACTGAACAAGATCATGTTTGGGCCAAGATTATAACCCATAAGTATCTAGGTGGTGTTCCTAAGGCTGAGATTCCTCGATATTCGATGGAGGGGAAAGGCTCGGTGGTTTGGAGCACGCTTAAAGGAGCTAAGTTGATCCAAGGAAGTCTTGTTCTAGGTTGTACTAAAGGGTTGATGCTCTCTTCTAGTTTGATTCATGGGATGGGTTCCCTTCAATCATGTGAAGTACCCCCATTTGCAAGACCTATGTCAACACTTTTTAGAGGTTGGTTGGTCTCAAGTGGTGGATTTCAAAACCTCATCTTTGTGGGCATGTGTAAATGTTTAGATGGATACTTTTTGTTTAAAGAGCTACATATAGATCTACAAAGGTACTTTTTTTATAGTTTTAAAAAATGTTATTTACATTATTGGGAATTTGGGCAGAGGTCAATAGAAAATTTTACACACTATAATATATTCTTTATTATATTCGTTATATTCAATCATAGATTACATATGCTAATATATATGAATTGGATCTCCTATATTATAGGATAACTCCCGTAACAAATCCCTTACATCAAGGGATAAAAGATAACCAAACTATAAAAAACTCACGTAAATATACAAGCTCCTAACAAATACTTTTTGTATGTATCCTATAATTCTAACAAACATGTGAACACTAACAATAGTTTTCCCAACATTCCCCCCTTAGTGTGAACATGGTAAGAACTCACACCCTACATCTGCAGTAGGCTCAACTCTCTTCAAGCTCATGATCTCGATTCAAAACGAAAGGAACCTCCCATCAACCTTTCATGGTTTTCACACAGGCTTACCACAAACTTGGACATGAATAGGAACCCACCAACTGTCCACCTCGTGTGGTTTTCTGGATCCTCCCACAAACCCTTTCAAGATCCATGAACTGCATTACATTAGTGCTTTTGTTCATTACACTATTTTACACTAGGGGATTACATAAGAAAATAACACAGAAAATGAAATGCCACCAGAGTTGATAAGCGTCCCCATCATTGGTGACTGACGAGAGGACACTGATTATCATCCAACCTCTTGTGCCTCCATCCTCTAGTCTTGAATTTATCTAAAACACATATTATTCATCACTAGGACATGCAATCTCTTCATCATTTGCATTGTTTTCCCAATCGGTTTCCTCAACCAAGGAAACTTGTTGATCCAATTTGTCATCCAATAGATCCTGTGCCATCTTCTTACAATTCAAAATTACATGTCCTATTTCATTACAATAGAAGCATTTGATTTTTCCTTTTGAAGGAATATACTTGGATTTGTACTTACCTTTTCTTGCTTTGTTTTGTACATATAAAACTTCTTCAGATTTTGAGTCTTCATTATTGTCAAGTAGAGTAGAGATTACTACTTCAAGGCTAATGTTTACCTTGCTTAATGTGAACACCATACCAGACATATGCTTAGGAAAACTATTCAAAAGTATTGCTTTGGCATCATCATCTTTTACTTTTTCATTAATGTTAGCTAGTTGATTTAGGAGAGAGTGAAACTTACTGATATGATCTGCCATTTTTGTACCTTTTCCATCTTCAATCCATACAATCTCTGCTTCAATCTTGTCTTGGCACTTTCTACTTCGGATTCAAAGAGCTTGTTTAGTGACTCCCAAATCTTTTTTGCCGACTTCGCAAAATCCACATGGTGTAAATATGCTTTTGATAAGCCGAGACCAATAGTTCCCAAAGCTTTCTGATTTTTGATATTCCGCTTAGCAAGTTCATCTGCATCAGTTGGTGTCACTGAGCTCAGTTTGAAAACATCCCAAAGATCTGTTTCTATCAAATGTAGTTGCATCTATATCTGCCATGTATGAAAGTCTCTACCATCGAATTTCTCAATGAAACTTAATTTATCCATGATAATTCTCAAAAATTTATTTGAAAGCAAATCACTACCTCCCGTAATAATCTTTCAAATACTAAACCCCCAAATTAAATCTTTCACCACAAAAGATAAGAAGAATCTCAATAATATAATTTTTTAGACTGGAAAGAATTAAATGCATATTGGCTAAAGATGTTGGCTATAGTAACAAAGAACTGCAATCAGCAATAAAATTCACCAACTACAAACTGATCCATAGCAAAAGAACTGTGATTACAATGAGAGAAGGCTCTGATCGGGGAACTCCAAGTATAAGCCTGATCTATGAGCAATCCTCAATTGGGTTGTGCATATGCTTATTTGAAGCCAATAGCTTTTGGCAGGATTGGAATGTCAAGCGATCTAGCAAATTGTGTTTTGATGGAGTAATTGAGCAATTACGAGCCTTCACTACGAATGAATAGAGCCAACAAAGCACCAAAGGCTACCAAATCTAACGCCAATACATTCCACAAGATACTAGGAATACACTCACCCAATCAAAAAAATAGAAACCTAACAAACTTGATGTGGTTGATTTTGATCTCAAAATGCCTTCTAAAAGTGATAAAGGAAGCCCCTCATCTCCAATCCTTCATGCTACAATGGAGCACGCCAGTAAGTCAGGAATGCACGAACTGCCAGAAACAACAAATCTCAGCAAATGCTGATGAGTGGGAAAAGAACCAAATGAACTAACTGTGTAATAACCATGCCATGCCAACAATGAACTCAATCTGCCTCTACAAACATAAAACAATCTACAACTGCCACCCTTTAAATCGGCTTAATCTAGGCTATACGCCACTCAAGGATAATATGTACACGAGCTTTCTCAAATGTCAAAATATGAATTTCTTTGCCATTATCCAATGAATCGAAAGCTTGAAAATTAGAGCAACCTTTGCATAGCTCTAAGACTTTTGAATTTGCTTCAAATCACCTTAATGGTCACGAGATCACTGGGATCACTCAAAGTTTTCAGAGCAACATATCTTCATGTCCCTATCAAAAATAACATTACTCCCATGATCTCCTATGCTCTGATACCATATTGGGAATTTGGGCAGAGGTCAATAGAAAATTTTACACACTATAATATATTATTTATTACACTCATTATATATAATCATAGATTACATATGCCAATATATAGGAATTGGATCTCCTATATTATAGGAGAACTCCATAACAAATCCCTTACATCAAGGGATAAAAGATAACCAAACTATAACAAACTCACGTAAATATACAAGCTCCTAACAAATATTTTTTGTATGTATCCTATAATTCTAACAAACATGTGAACACTAACAATAGTTTTCCCAACATTAATATTTTTTGTATGTATTCTATAATTCTAAAAAACATGTGAACACTAACAATAGTTTTCCCTTATATTTTGATGTTGATAACCTAATTTTAGTAAATATAAAAAATAAAATATGAACAATAGTTAAACTATTAAAAAGATCATATTTTTAAAACTACACTTATAGATCTACAAAAGGGTACTTTTTATAGTTTTAAAATGTTATTTACATGAGTAGGACTTGTTGAAACATCAAGTTTTTCAATTTTATGTTTTTTTGTAAATTGGCCTAAAAGTGATGCTACATATGTATCTAGTGAACTCTTTTAGTTGGAAAATTTGTGGCCATATCTAACTTATCTAGAATGAATTTAGATAGATCATATGTTTGACCAAAATTAATTTTTAGTTGGAAATGCTTAAATTCACTTGTGATGATAAGTTGGTCAAAAGTGTGACATAGATTTGTACTTTTATCCAAATTACATCATAAATCAAACTCATATTCATAAGAAGATAAACATGTCAAACACTCCTTAAATGAAACCTCTAGAACTAACATGTTGGAAGATTAAGGAGTTGTTCATTGACTTGTTTGTTGGCAACATGAGCATGGAGTATGAGTATAAGTTGTGTAGTATGCAATTTAGTGTTGTCATTGATGTCAACATTGTATTCTTGTATGAAGATCATCATGTAGATTAGTTTGTAGACTAGTTTGTATAGCTTGAGCATGGGTGATCCCACAAAACTAGTTTACAATTTCGTTGAGGAAGCAAAATTATAAAAAACACGACCCCCATGAAAAAAAATTGGGTTTTGGGGAGTTTGAATGAACTTAAGGTCCAAACGAACCCCCCTTCGAGCAAACCCTATTAAATGTTGGGTCCCACATGTTTCTCATTTCCCAGAATAAAAAAACAAAGAGAAACTTTGTAGAAAGGGTGGTTTACTTGAACCTAGGTTCATTTGAACCCCCCTTTTCCCCCCTTCTCCCCCTCTGGCACCAAAAATCTCCAGAATTTTTCCCTTCAAAGCTTGAGTTGAGGATGAAAATGGGGTAGACTTCACAGACCCAACTGGATGATGATAGTCCTCGGAACAAGCTATCTTTAACGAATATAATTTTAATATGTTTTGGTTTTATTATGTATTTGTTTTCTAGTTTGATTAAACATAGGTTTTTCACTAAAAATCAAGCTCTTTGTTCTACACATGTGGAAAATAGTAGATTATCAAAATAAAATTCTAAAAAATATGTGCAAGCCAGGTATTGATGTCCTTGATCCAGTAAAAAAATTTTGAATTTTGATACATTCAAAAAAAGTTATGTTGTATACGGTCCACTTATGTCTGAATTGTAATTTGTTTGACTTTGAAACTTGATTAAGGAAAAATATTCAATAAAACATTATGAAACAAATGAAAGGGTTAGATATCATAGTTATAAATCTAAATTCAAAAAATTAGAATTTTATCCTTCATAGAAAAAAAGTTTTGTATACGGTGAGCATCACTCCTTAAAAATGGTGTTTACTGATAAAAACTAGTTTTCGAAGGAGATGGAAAAAGAAGTGCAATCTGATTCCAAAAATTTTGAAAAAAATATATTTAGAATCTGTAGACAAAATGTCACAAATTACTAGTTTGCATCATCTTCAAATTCCTCACGGTTTAGCCACTATAGGTGCCCGAAAGTGAAGATTTAGTTAGAAAAAATTAGTTCAGTGTCCAGTTTGGCCAGAAATTATAAACTAGTATTGTGGGATCACCCGCATGTTCGAAGATGATTATCAAGTGGAATTTTGCAAGAAGGCTTGATCTGGTGAAGACAATTGAAGTGAGAAATTGACTATGCCAAAATAGGTAATGTAGTGTACAAGACATCTGGTATTTTTTTTTTGCAATGGTCCATTGTATAGAATCTTGCTCTGTGGTTTTGGGGTAATTTTGTTGGATGTTAGAAGAGTCTAAATCCAAAATTTCATAGTATTTTGGCTTTTGGTGGGTGTTGAAGTTATGAATGACAAAAGTTTTGGTTTGGCAATTACAGTGTTACCAGTACAGTATGCATGTTTTAATGAATCTGCACTTCTCCGTAGAGTGGTATCTATCTTTGTTGATTTATAGAGAGGTTGGCAGGTGTCAGTAGAGTGTGAATTCCAAGTGGCATGAATTTTGGAGGTCCGCGTGTCAATTTTTGGATGTACAGTTGGCGAATTTCTATGTTAGGTCACTACTGGTGCCGACCTAACGTGATGTAAGTAATGCGAAGGTTGTGTAAGAACTAATCTGTTATGTGGGAGCTATTTTGGGTCCATGCTGGCCTATTTTGATTGGTTATAAGTTTTGAATCTTGGTGTGAAGCATGTATTTGTGTATGTTAAGTTGAAAATTTATATTTTGTATAATACATCTAATTAGGCTGACCTAGTTGATGTTGTAAGTATTTGTGGATGAAGTGGGTATATATATGTAAGATCTTTTTCGATGTTATGATGATAGTGATACATGTATTATGTAATTTTTGATGTGAATTATGCAAGTATAAGTTGAATGCAAAGCAAAGCAAAGTGTTAGTGTAGATCGGTATGAAGTGTGCAAAGTTAGTATGTTGAGCTTCAATAGAATTATATCCCAGCATGTTATAGATACATTTGTAACAGTTCAAATCTTGGTTGTGAGCCACCACTCTCTTCTATCTTTCCTTCTTTCAGTGGGCAGTGAGTCCACTTATAGTGAGCACTTTTGTAATATAATATAACCAATTATAATATATTGTGAGCTAATCCTCACTGTGGTTTTTCCCATTTTGGGTTTTCCACTTAAAAATATGGTGTTCATGTGTTATGTGATGTTGATAGTTGTTTCCATGCTTTCCTTTCCTTCTACAGATTAAATATGTTATGTGGAATGAATGTTTAAATGTTTAAGTGGTTTCAAAGAATACTGATTCACCCCCCTCTCAGTATTTTGGGTGTACAACACAACATGCATAGCTCAAGATCCATATCCATGAGAATAAAAATCATTAAACATAATGCATATGAAAATAAAATGGGCAATACCTCTCAAATGATTATCTACCAAGTAGACCAAGAATGGAGAATGATATTGCTCCTCTAGGACACACCAAGCCACCATAACTCTCTCCAAGAATAATCTCCTCTAAGGCCCATCATGAGCTCACATCCATATCCAAGTGAAGGCTCATTGGACTTCTTACTAAAACCTCCAAAGAGAAACTATATCAACAAATATCTTTAAAGATGATAACTCTAGCCTCGCCCAAGTCTCCAAGTATCCATGAGCACCTACAATTGATCAATCCAAGCTAAGCTCCAAATACAAAATTATACTCTTGTGAAGATTCCAAGTACATGACCAATGTACTCAATACTTGAAGAGAACAATCTAAATTACTATCAAAGATCCAACTATAGAATTAGGAACATATCATGACATCATAATATACTAGTATCATTCCAATACTCTAATGTGTAAACAAGATTCCACCATGGCACAACATCAAACCTTCCTCTCAACCAAGGATCGCCTATCAAAACCAACACATCATAAAACTAACACCTTAACAAAAGGTTCAAGACTACTCCATGGCTAACCAAGATGCTAACATCCCAAAACACATGAAGATAATCATCTTATATCAATGAAACAAAATATCAAAGAACTCTCACTGTAGAAAACAAGATCTGAGACCTTTTCCATGACAACAACAACCACTATAGAATATCATCATCACCAAGTGATAAATCCACATCATTGCAAAATCTTCCACTAAACTGTGGTAGTAGGCTATCCATGGCATTGTGATAACCATCTCCTAAATGGAGATCACCCATGGTCCACATACACTCAACTATAACAACAACAACTCTACAAAACAAAGTAGAACAAAGATCTCAAATATAATAAGATAAAACACCACCAAATAATCACTGCCAAAAGCTCTCAACATCTGATTATCTAGGTACTCCAATCATCCATCCTCTCTTTTCAATGGAACATATTAATGAAATATGACCATAGAAAATGTCAACTAACTTGTATCAACAATGAAAATAATTGTGGATATATAGTCCACATCTTATTCATCCCACTACAAATAATAGGTCACCAACCTATACATTTCATAACTCATAGATCCTAAAACAATATATGCAAACTCACCATCACATTAGTAACTTTCAAACCAAGATAACCTATAGATCTCAAGACTCAAACACTATATCACCTAAAATTCCAATTTACCAAATAAATCTACAACTAAGTAACCATGGTTGAGGAACCAAATAAGCATCTATGAGATAAGAATAATATCCTAATAGTGAACCACACCACCACTCATAATCATGAATCAATCAATATCACAACTTGTCAATCACATATATGATTATGTCATGTTAGTACTTAAATATATGTATTAAAATCCATGACACTATAATCATGACTATCACTATACAAGTGTACTCAACTCTCACTAAACTAAGACTCCAAATCTCACATGTGTATCAACCATATCCTCAAACAAACCTATCTCCATCAAAGTTCATACTCTAAAGGGAGAACAAAATTTGATAATCTATTGTACTATCATATTTTTCTGCTTAAATTATGCACTCCACATTTTTTTTCCTTCAAACTTGTCTAGATTCTCTCACAATTACACCAGAAATCTTAAGTTCCTACAAGTGCTCAAACAAGTAAAAATAACTTAGTCCACTATGTAGTATGTTTCAAATTATCTTCATTGTCTATTCAAAATCAAAAATTAGATTCAGTATGTAGAAGTGATGGCCTATTATTCTTTTTGCAGCAATGTCAAGTTCATGACACCAAATTATGATAAAAATAGAAAAAAATTGAAAACCAAACCTATACCACTACATAGTGATTAGAGAGAGATATTTGAGGACTATAAGAAGGAAAAAATATAATACTAGATATGCGAAGGTTATGTCCCTTAGAATAAAATTACTTCATTAGACTTAGAAGAGGATCCCAAAAGGTTTTTGTCTAGATGACATCAAGCTGACACCATCTAGGATCAATCGTAGCACTTGGGTGGTGTAATGGTTGTGTATGGGCACACATTTAGTGGTGGAACCAAAACTAGTGGTAAATGAGTGTAAATTATTTTATTTTTATAATTTTTAAATGCCTACATGGTATGTTAGGCATAGGCCTCACCTAACCAAGGGTTGGGACCAACAACCAAAGACCTATTGGTAATAGACTATCAATTGAGGGTTGATAAGGCCTAATGGGGGTTGATATCCCTATACCAACCCTGTAAGTACAAATTGGATGTGCTATCAGTGTACTAGGATTAAAAGGGTCTATGAACCCCCACCCCTTTTCCAATATTAAAAAATTATCACAAGAAGTTTTCAAATGATTATTTTAATCTACAAATGATTGCAACCATACGGTAATACAATCAAACAAGGGGCTAAAAAAAAATCACCTTGAGGTCCTATTGTCCAAAATAGATCAATTTTTATATCAATTATCATCTATTAGGCCTTCTAGATCCAATATTGAGGTTTTTTTTGTCCCAAGGAATCATTTGTGAAAATTTCCCATAAAACCTTCATGGTCAACACCAAAAAAAAACCTTTTTAACTCCTTTTTCAACCCTCAAATCTAAAAAATTAACCACAAATCTACAAACCCCAAATCTACAAATATCAACCTAAACAATAAATCCCATACCTTGAGATATTTAAAATCTCTCTAAAATTATCATGGGTTTAACTTTGCATCACATCTACTCAAACAAGGGTCAAATAAGAACATGGATCTCTCACCTCCCTCAACCAAAATCATGGCTCAGATACCACATTAAAAGAATACTAGTTTGATCAAACTATTTCCTACATTCATGAGAGAAAAGCATACATAGAAGCTTTTAGATTAACCATAATGAAAAGATCAAAGATAAACCACAATATTACACAAGATATACCTTAATAAAACCCTCAATAGGAAAAACCTCATTCTCCAAAAGCATCCACACTCAATGTATTATTCAACAATGAAAATATTACAATAGGCTTACGTATTCTTCATGAATACTTCTAAAAAATCAATATTTTTTAATGCATACTCCATGTTTCCAAATATGTAACCATACATCTCATTTAATGTTTCACATATTCACTCAATAAGAGAGCTTGATATAATAATATCTAGGCCAAACAACCAACTAACCAATCCCAACCACTAAACATGTGTTTGATTTTATAGAATCAAGCTCACACTAAATAACTAGGTGGTAATTTAATACCATGAGTGCACAAAACCATTGACCCCACCATTTACTTTTTGGTTCTAATTTCTTCTAATATTAAATATTTTTCCCATGTGCAACCCACACATAATTTTTATGACCAATGTAATATATGCATATTTATAAGTGAACCCAAATAAATATTTAATATGGCTAAACACATCACCAAAGATGCACTAAAAATAAATAAATATATTTTACATAATTAAAATAATTATTTTGTGTGCAAGGTGTACAACACCCTTTTCATAACACCAAGTTTTGATATAGATTAAGATGCAATCAAAAAATAACAAAATGTTTTTTTGTGAAAATGGTCTAATGATATATTTCATTAAACTTTGAAATGTAGATGATGCATTTGTGAGGCCAAAATACATCCCTAAAAATTCATAAT
Organism: Sequoia sempervirens; assembly: GCA_007258455.2. Taxonomy (NCBI): domain Eukaryota; kingdom Viridiplantae; phylum Streptophyta; class Pinopsida; order Cupressales; family Cupressaceae; genus Sequoia; species Sequoia sempervirens. The sequence goes on along the minus strand of VDFB02270651.1, from coordinate 814,754,089 downwards.
GGTCTTCATAGGTTCAAAATTGTGTCTTACGTACATTCTTATACCTAATTTTGATTTCATGATAACTAGAATGAAGATCAAGTTTGATAAAATAAATAACACCATTAAGATCATTTGATTAATCATCAATTTTTGGAATGATAAACTTAAATTTTATGGGGTACCTTTTTATCTATCTATAATTGGGACACATCTAGAAAGATTCATCTTTCTTATGAATCATTAATATTAGAGAGGAGTAAGCACTCTAACTATGACTATGCATGATAATACTAATTGGATCCTTGGTACTAATTGAATGACATGATCATGATCTATTTTAGAAGGTAGTTCTTTTGACATATCTCCAAAATCTATTGGATGAATATGTATAATTCTTTGTAGATCTAGTTATGTATGAACCATTGATTAATAGGCTTCTAATGAAAATAATTGGTCCAAAACCTCATCAAATACAATGGTATTAAGGAGTTTCATTTCAAGACCATGTACATAAAAACAAAAACATAATGGCATTTATTTAAAAATTCAAAGATATAAAATTTAAAATATAGTTGACATAATTAAACATAGAAATAAAACATGTAAATATAAAATAGCAATATAGTCAAATTGACTCAAATGTTGAAAGTGTTCCTCCCAAATTTTAATGTATATTAATATCTCATAAAAATATCAAAATAAATTTCTTAAAAAGTTCCTTGAAGATAGATTTCATCAAACTTTAAAAACTAGATGATGCATTTGTGAGGATAAAATGCATCACCAAAAAATTATAGTGTCTCTTATTGGTTTTAAGAAATTTCTTATCAACATCCTCATCTCTAATCCTAATTTTATGATAACCCAAATGAATATCAAGTTTTACAAAATAAATAGAAACATTAAGCTCATCTAAAAAATCACCAATTATCATAATTATAAACTTATATTTTATAGTGTAGTTGTTGAGTTCTCTATAATAAAGACACATCTACCAAGTGTCTATCTTTTGTGTACACCATTTCCATTAAAAATGAATAGGATATTTTACTATTCCTAATAGCACCTACCTCTAACATCCCTTGTACCATCTTCTCAATCTCATTTGTTTATTCATATGGATACCTATAATACTTAATTTTGGGTGGTTAGATCCATGTGCTAGTTGAATAGCATGATCATTATCTCTTTTAGTAGGCAAACATATTTTCATCTCTAAAAACCATTGAGTGGCTATCTACTAGCAGTTGCACCAAAAGAGGTGTAATGGTTAGCCGATTATATTTTTAATAATTTATATTTGAGAGGATTTGAAATTTGGGTATTAAAATCCAAAAGACTTAAATTAGACTTCACTATTTATGTAAATTAATTTTTGTAGAAGGGTTTGAAATATGATTTTCTCTCTTAAATGTGCATGTGAGTTGGTTGTATATGTTGGAACTTATGTGGAAGTGAAAAACATCATAATGCAATATATGATCATAAGACTAAAATGAAAGATTTCTTGAAGGAATACAAAAGAAAGCAATCAAAAGACAAAATTGAAAGACTGCTTGACGAAATACAAAAGAAAGTAATCAGAAGACATAAATGAAGAATTGCTTTAAGGAATACAAAAACAAAGGTGGGTGGTTATCATAAATCAAAAGCACAATTAGGAATAAATGAATGATTTCTTTAAGGAATACAAAAACAAAGATGGGTGGTTATCATAAATCAAAAGCACAATTAGGAGAGAGGAATTTTGAACATCATGAACATGAGTGACGAAACAAAAAAAAAGGCATGTGAGAATCCATAATAGGATAATGAAAGACATGATGCTGCCAATATGATAGATAGCTCTAATAATATAATCTTGAATCATGTAAGTGCAAAATGAATTGGGGGAGATATAATGCCCCAAAATTTAAACATCAACAATGATATCATAATAAAGACTAAGGATGATAAGATACCGCCAATCTAAAAAGATAGCACCAATAGAAGAATGATAGGACAATGAAGGTCCATAAATGGCATAGGTAAGGTATGGTGCCCCCAATGTAATAGGATGATATGTCAATGAAAACACAATATGCAAATATTTAAGATGTAGGTAATGAACATTGGTATGTAGGAACAATATAAAAATTAGATAATGACATGATAAGGTGAATAAGTATTCAATCCAAGTATGGTAAATAACATAGTCATGTAATGGTGGGGTTGACCCCATAGTGCAATGATTGTTGCAAGGCAGCACAATACCCTACATCAGGAGTTTGAATCCCATAGTGGTATGGGTGGTTGATCGTTGGGTAGACGACGGAGGACAAAGGACATGACTGCGGGGTTGAAGACTGCAGGTGGAGGTTGGTGGGAGGATACCAATGGAGGAGTGGAGGAGTGACAAATTCATGCAAGGAGGAGCTAGGTCCATCATAGAGGGGAATTAGAGGTGGTGTGGAAATAGCTGCAAGAGGAAGCAACAGGTAACGGTGGCAAAGGGGGTCGACAGGTTGGATGTCGGTGGCAGGAGGATGGGAGGAGATGTGGGGACGGAAGGTGGAAAGGAGAAAGGAGGGAGGAGAGGAGGAGAAATGGAGATATTGGGATGAGGTCCCCCCACTGATTCATAGCTCTAGTCAAAAGTGTTCAGGGTGCTTCCCCTTAGCAATGATTTACTGAACAAAAAAATACATATGCAGGCAATGGTGGTAATAAGGTATGACACATAAAAGAATAGGTAGGTGAACATGGGAATCATAAGTAAATAAATACCATGATAAATAAGCTTACAAATATAAAAGTAGGAAAGGAATAAAAGAATCATCAATGAAAGTGGTAAACAAGAGTAAGTATGCAAGGATATAGTGATATTCCATGAAGATGCAAACAAGAATAATTCAAAACATGTCAAGTGAAAAGTAGGAAAATGCTCCCTCCCCCTTCCTCAAGAATGGAAAACTATGAAACAAGATATATAAGGTGATATTAGCATATAAAACACAATAATAAAAGACATAATAAACAAAATATATATATATATACAATAAAAACTAAAAATATAGGTATGGATGTACGTATGTTGTAAGATGCACACAAATCATTGAATAAGCCTAAGTGGAGGATAATTGACATCATATTTATCTTTATTGATCAATGCCTTTTGTTCTTGACTTTCCTTAAATTCTATTACATGTATTTCGTCTTGATAGTCCATTTCTCTTTGCACAAACACATTATCCATTGGTGGCACATTAATAATTTATTTCTTGACCCAAACTTCTTACTTTTTAATTTTGTAGTTGTTGTCATGTCCACTTTTATACATGGAACATTGACACAAATACAACAATTTCTTTTTTATGCAACTAATGCCTCAACATCCTTGTACATAATGTAGTGTATTGTTTATAGTCAATAACATCACACATGTAATGAGAGAGCACACCACATTTCAAGAATTAAATGAAGACAGGGGATGTAGAACTCATTTTGCACACCCTATGCTATTAAAATGACTTAGAAAGGGAATGGAATTGATTCTTATGATGCCTCAAGGGTTAACCCTTATAATATATTTTCTCCTTTTAGGTTCGTATATGAGGATGAATCAATCATGCCTCCAAGGCATGACCTAATTGACATATTAAATCAGCATTCCTAACCAAGCATATAAAGTTATATTAACCTAGCTAATGACTAACTTTAATAAATTATACAAAAATCAATAAATTAATTACTTCTACTACCAAGAAGAATACCTTTCACATTCGTATTAGTTGAATTAGATTTAACTATTACTAAAATTAAATAATTGATAATAAGATAAATTTAAACTAATAAATAAGATGTAATTTAACGTTAATTACCTGACAAGAGAATCATTCAACATAGCTACTAAATTTCATGATTTAATTCTTAACTAAGTCTTTGACTTAGAGTAATATATTCTACAAAATAAAATTACATTATCACAAAAAGCATCCATTGTTAGACTCTACATATCATATTTTAATAAATTAAACAAATTTATTTTTCAATGACTAACATTTAATAGATAGAATCTATCAATTGATAATTGTTTTGATTATGTATGAGCTATATACTCTTTGCTTAAAAAAAAATGTTTTGATTATGTAAATTTGTCTAACAATCTTAAAAATAATGTCTTGAATTCAAATTTTAATATTTACAAAAATCTTTGGAGATACCATTGATACTAATTTATTTTGTTTTTCACTTCTAAGATTTTTAATAAAGATGAAAGAAAATACATAATATTATAGCAAGTTCATGACCCTTTTATCCTATTGTTGATTTCTAAATCAAATTTAAGAGAAAAATGCATGTACAATGAGAATCTCATATAAAAAAACATCCAATTCATGTGATATACAATCTCTAAAAGACTCCATTTAAATTTTAGTTTTACTCACCTTAATATGTTGGAGGAGTTTGGAGGAGTTTGTTAAACTCTATCACTTTTTCATTTATTACTTTTCCCTTTTATCAAGAAGATTCATGAGAAGCTATATTAGAGTTATGGTATCTTTTTAAGACACAAGCTACTTAAAGTTGGATTAGAACATTGACCACTTCCAAGACATTGCACTTAATTTTATTATAGAAAAGCTCAAAATAATTCTTAATGTCATATATGATTATAAATTTTATATCTTTTTACAATTTCTATATGATTAAAGTAGGAGTATTCTACTTAAAAGACTTATTGAGAAGGAATATGAAATAAAGAGATGTTTCAAATATTGGGCCAAGTCTAATTGAAACCATCAAACCAAAGTATTGGATGAAAACTCTTTTAATTATAGAGGAGAAACTTTAGTGTAAAAGGTGAGGAAAAGATGAGGGGTATCACTTTACTAAAAGGTTCATATATCATGTATGATTAAAATATTCCCAATATTTCTTTTAATTTTTTAAATTTAAGTCATATATATATATATAAATTTTTTTATTTTTTTATTTTTAAATCAATTCAATTAACTATTGCATCACACTCTAAAAGGAAGTTCAACCAAACTACTAACTCTTTGACAATAATGTATGTTATTGAGCATCATCTTTATATTAGAGCTAAAACAAGTGATACACACAATTAATGATGGGAAATTAAATCAGCTAGAGTTCCTACTCATATAAGATAGTTACTTATTTGAAAATTAAACCTCCACTCTAATAATAATGTTGTATTTTTTAAATATTCTCCATCCACATTGGACTATCATTTAGATGTTCCTATATTTTTCTATTTTTGCTAGTATATATCCCTTCCTTGTCTACTCAATGGTGGTTGCATCAATGTCATCTTGCTACTCCCCTCACAATCAAAATCTTGATTGCATGTGGTGTGCTTGCAATATTGCACATTATTTGGCAAAGCCTATGCATTTATCACCAAATACACTTATGCTTTAAACTAGCCCCACCTTTTTTTATTTAAGTCATATATTTTTGTATTAAAACACACTTCTATATTAATACTCAGACTAATATAATCTTATAAATAAAAATATATCATTCAGTAAAAAAATAAATTTTATTAAAAATAACAAAAAAAAAAATTTATGTCAAATATGGAACTTTCACATATCTATACAATAGTTAATACACAACTGAATAGTTAAATCTATTGATATTTACATCATTTAAATAAATATAAAAACCAAAGAAAGCCATCTTGAATAAAGTATTTTCTGTTTCATTAACTTTAAATTAAATATATTCATTAAATTACAAAAATTTACATATCACTTCATGTTTGTTATTTACATTTTGTGTAATATTACAATTTGCAATTTTCATCATTAGTAAAATAAAATTTCCTTTCAAATTACATTACCCCTTATACTGTCTTTTATAATTAATGAAACAATCTCTTGTTAATACTCAATATTCTACTTCAAAGCCTTTGTAGCATAAAATAACCATTGACTAAGGTTGCCCCTGCATCTTTCCCAAATTAAGTCAATGCAGGCTTTACAACAGCAGACAATCTTAAAGCTAAAGTTGTACGAATTTAAAAGAGAAAAGGAAGAAACTTTGACTCAAAATATCTATTGAAAAATGAAATAGATGTTACATATCCACAATTTACTTCACAAAGATTTTTCATCTTCAATTGGTGAAGTTCTAATTGAAAGGCTAATACGCCTTGATTCAAAGTGTTGTTGTTGAGTAGTACATTAGCCTTGCTTGAACCAGGTTTATTTCCTCAATGATTTGTAGCAATGTCTCATATGTTGTTCTCAATAAGTTCCAAGAGATTTACATAACACTACATGCATGAGGATTTTCATCACTGAACAAGGTGGTTGCTTTTTCATCCATTATCAGTGTGGAGGAAGAAGGAGGTGCTCCTGATTCATAGCAGTCTTGTATAGTCCCATTATTCTACCCATAATTATATGTGGAAGAACAAGTGCTGCTCTATTGAAAATAATGAGTAGCATAAGGATTGTATTCACTGCTAGATGGATGTTCCCACAACTCTGCTCTATTACTAGTGGAATTCCTCACTGCTTCCAAAACAGTCATTTCATCCACATACCCACTAACACTTACTTTGTGTTTCTCAATATCTATTCCCACTGAATGCACTCTTGTAATTGAAATGTTTCAAAGCATATTTAGACAGCCAAACTTCACTAAAACTCATAGGAAATGAAAAAAATGTAGGCATGATATGCACCTTTAGTGTTTGAAAAAGCCCTATATATCTTCCTTTTGCATTCAGCGCAGTCCATGTGCACTTCCATTTCAATGGTCTGATAAGAAGAAGAGGAAGAAAAAAGACATAAATGATATAATTTCAAATGAAATATTTTGCAACATCATTTGTTTCTTAGATATCATAATGGTTGCTAACCATATATCATCTAAAGAGCTTTTATATTGCTAATAGAGATAGGAATTTTTTGGGCAATGTGTTAAGTTATGATATTAATATCAATATTTAGTTGTATAGTTTTTTAGTCAGATTTATTGATTCTTATGAACATCATGTAGATGCAATGAGTGATAAGTGGATCATTCATTCTCGTGAAAAATAAATTTATATAAATTACCATTCATGAAAATGAGTCAATAAATTTGATTAAAATCTACAGAATTGAATACTACTATTAATATCATAACTACTTAATAATTTCAATGTTTACATTTCTCTACTCTTTGACCATATTTCCAATAATTTTAGTTTATTTCTCTATAGATTCTCTGCAATTGTAAGCATAAAGGATCCCTCTTTCCCGACTTAGAATATATTGATAATAAAAACTACCTATATCTATAAGGAGAAGCCAATCAGGTTCTCCTACGCTAGGTATATATCATTATTGATATACCCTCAAAAGCATGATTTTATTAATATGCAATTGCTGAAAATTGTGAGAAGGCTGGCGACAAGGCTGATAATGATATTTGGTAGGTAGAACAACAATATTTGATCATTATTAATTTTCCAAATTATGCAAGTTAGTGGCTGATATGACTATCACAAGGTTGAAAATGATGGATTTTGACCTCCAAAGATGGTGCAGGTTGTATGAATGAAAATTAGACTTATGATGTTGGTACAACAATAAATTTGTCATGGCTATGGTTAGAAACCTACAATTAATGTCAAATCTGATCCAAACCCTCCAAAGATTGGAGTAGTAGCTAGGGTTTGCCAAAATGTAAAATCTGCTCATAAAAAATTCTAAAATTGTTGTAGAAACCTCCCAAAATGATGTGTCAACAAAATAGGAACATTTGTTTGCACATCAACTCGCCCTATCACTATAATCTTGTATGAAATATCCAAAATCAGAAACAAACACCATAATGCCACTATAGCAACCTAAAAATGTCTTCAAATCCTCCACAAATCAGCAGACTCACAAAAACAGAAAATGGTATAAGAAGTTTTAAGACATAATGAACAGAAATCTAGAAGGTCTACATAGACTCATAAAAATGTCTTCAAATCCTCCACAAATCAGCAGACTCACAAAAACAGAAAATGGTATAAGAAGTTTTAAGACATAATGAACAGAAATCTAGAAGGTCTACATAGACTCATAAAAATGTCTTCAAATCCTCCACAAATCAGCAGACTCACAAAAACAGAAAATGGTATAAGAAGTTTTAAGACATAATGAACAGAAATCTAGAAGGTCTACAGATTATCTTGGGTTTCCAATTTTTTTTTTAAAAAGGTTCAATACAATTGGTGAAGCTTGCAGAGTGTCTTGTTGAATCATCATTTGTTGATGGGTTTTTTCTTTGCAAACGTTGGTACTAAAGCTAATAAGGCAACAATCAAATTTGAAAGGAAATACCAAAAAGGTGATTGTATGGAGACTACCAGATGAAACACTTATTGTAGATGATCAAAGCCACAATGAAGAGGATCAAAGCTATGATGGAATTTAGTAATAAACATTTTTTAAGATCTTTTTTTATATTATTGGTGTCTTTTTATATTGTTGGTGTTCTTCATTTCTGTCACATAGAGGAATATTTTGTGCATAGAGGTAATCATTCAACATAGAGTTCATCATGTAAGATAAATGTAGGGGAGGAAAAAGCATTCACTAACTCTCTCAAGAAGATAGCCCTAATGTGAGGTGGATAACAGAGTGCCCAACTACAATAGTTTTCCTGCAAGTAACGACAAAGGGAAATAATTCAATAAAAGTTAGTGGGCACGTGAAGATCAAAAGAAAGAATAGTTTCCATTATATTGGATACAAACCTCAAATATCTACAAACAAAAGACCAAATGCATAAATTTCAACACAAGCACCTGATTCACGACCTCCCAACAACAAAAGCACCTGTTGTATCTGAATACACATAAAATAAAGAAATGCTATGAAATCTCCAAAATTAGAAACAAACACCATAGTACCACTATAGCAACCTAAAAATATCTTCAAATCCTCCACAAATCAGTAGACTCACAAAAACAAAAATAATATAAGGAGTTTGAAGACATAATGAACAAAAATCTAGAAGGTCTACATAGATTATCTTGGGTTTCCAATTTTAAAAAAAGGTTCAATACAATGGTGAAGCTTGCAGAGTGTCTTGTTGAATCATCATTTGTTGTTGATAGGGTTTTCTTTGCGAACTCTGGTACTAAAGCTAATAAGGAACCAATCAAATTTGAAAGGAAATACCAATAGGTTTCAAGCAACTTCCATTTTATTGGACCTGTTCAGGGAAAAGGAGCTTATACCCAAGAAACAATGAACATGTTCAGCCACAAATGGTAGATGTGGTCAAGCAGATGAAAGAGATCTTTAAGATCATGCAAATGCATCAGGAAATTTAAGGGGACACAAGGTGTCACGGTTGCAGATTTGGAAGGCCTTCATGTATGGGAGTTGAGACTATCCTTTCGAGCTCCACATTTGTCTCACCAGATGGAAGATGTGGAATTTTCTTTCAATCAAATTATCCATAAAAATTCTTTGGGCTTTGAATTTTGAAACCAAATCAGCATATGAATCTGGACTAAAACATTTCTTGCTTCTCCAAATGATAGAGAAAGTTTCAAGCATGCATACCTAGGAGCCCATTTTAGACGATAGACTAAAAGCATTTAGGCTTAGATGATGAATCAAAGTCAAATGTTTGAAATCCCTTTCAGAAACTAACTTGTAATTTAAACCCTAAAAAAATAAAATAGAAATTGTGGAAGTGATTTACCTCAAGATTCTTGCAGGATATTGAAAGAGGAAGTGTTGTTAACATAAGGTAAGGCATGTGAAGTGTAGTCTTGGAGGCGTCGGGTGGGAATTCTCTAGCAAACTTTTTAGATGCCTAGAGAATTCTTCTCGTGCCATGAGACAATTTCTATCAGGCGTGAGACAATTCTGATGGGAAAGCCCACAATAAATAGCCTATCGGCTAATTATATGTGAGTTACTATGAATCACTAATTAATTTATTTTTGCATGCATATTTTCTACAAAATGAGATCCAAAATTATACAGAATCATTTTCTCTTTCACACATCAATAGAAACAAAAAATAGAAAATTGCAAAAAACTTCTGAAGTCAAAAGGCCCTAATGTATTGATTTAGGAAACAAATTACAAATATAAAACTGAATATGGGTTTCTAGCAAGGCCACAAAAAACTACAACTATACAAAAGGATATTGTCTACTCTGAAGTAGGGCATTATTATAGGCAACAAAAGGTTTGAATTCGTAGCCTCCTCGGCTAGTCAATTGAGGGAAAATTCAGTCTAGATGTTTGATCTCTTCATAAAATAATGACTGGACAATTGCCTTTCCATCTAATTGATAGTAGTCTGATGCATTCACTATGCATACAAAGGAAAGCTACCTGAAATCAAAACCATGTCCAGATTAGAGCAACCCAACATGTTCAGATATGTGAGAGACTTGAGCTGACCGAAATCATCAGAAACCATCTTCAGATTAGAGCATCAATACATGTTAAAAATGTGAGAGACTTGAGCTAACCGAATGCATCAGGAAGTCTTGAGATTCTTGAGTAGAATGATATATCCAACATCTTCAGATGACTCAACTAACTGATGACTGTGCAGGCTTTCTAAACATTTAGATCTACTTATATCTAGCTCTTCCAAATGACTAAGCAAGCCGAAGCTATTTTCAATGCACAAAGATTGTCGAAGCTTTCTGGCAACACAAAACCTGGAGATTGGCTAACAACAATCAGAAATTGAAGAATTTGTAATAGCAAAAGCTTGTTGTAGAGGAGGTTGCTTCAAATTTCATCACCTACACTTGTTATATCATGAATGTTGGACCTTTTCTTCTCCTTGTTCCCTGATGTAAGGCTCAAAAAATACTTTTGGGCATGGCTTGATACTTGAGTTGGTGGCCTTGAGATTACAAAGTATTTTGAAATACTTCTTCAATCACCTCTTCATACTTATCGAGACCCATCAAAAATAGCCTACATCATAGACATAAACAAACAAATTAAGTGTGATTTGCTACCCCAACATACATCTATTTATCTAATGAAGTGTGCCTCAGTTTTGAGTAAATGTAGATCAGAAATGCCTTTACTTTTCAAACATAAATCGTTCATTTAACAGATAAAAACACTATTGTCTTAAAATGAAATAAAACACAACATATTTATTGGATTCTGAGCTCTCTACAATTTTGATGTACCTTGTTGCTCAAGAATGACATCACATCGGATCTCTAGTACAAAACTCAAGTAGATTGCAAATTAAGATGAATTTGTTGTATGACAAACCATTTTTTCTAGTAGTTCTATATAATATAGAAAAATCTTATCCTAGGGTTTGGTATTTGTTTATTCTTATCCAAATGTTCAGGGTCAATTCATTACTTTGTTCTTTCCATCAATTTGTGGGGAGAAAGTCATAAATCTCTTCAATTTGGCATCCATCCTTATCGACAAGGATTTCAACCATTTCCTCAAATTTGGGAATCCAAATTCAAATTTATAAATTTTGACAAACCAAAATGCTCCCACACATGGATGAAAAATTTCTCTATAGTTTCCTACCCTGATATAGTCTTCCTATGGTACATTATTTCATTCAGCTTGCTAAAATAGTCTACCATGACAAAAAAAATCACTTTCTTAATATTAAATCACCCCCATCACATGGTGGATTGAAGAATTCTATTCTATATGCAATACTATCATTCATGAAGTCCATTTTCTTAGAATCGGAAGTGACCCAAGTTCGCCATCAACTTGTTGTGAAAAATTGGGATCAGATTCAATGACTAATCAAAGATCATTTTCCCTGAAGCAGATAAGTAATCATAATTCATGTTAAAATCCAAAGGTTCCTTTCTTTCTAACTTACCATGTCATGTCTTCAAAGATTTGGTTATCCTCAAAATAGTGGCTTGAAGATAATCTAGAAATAGAGCTTTTCTACTTCACTATATTTCTGCTCAATTTTACTGGTTGGATTCAATGACACCACCCTGTCTTTGGTGGCACCGGTAGGAGGGATATGCACAAAATGGATTTGTTTAAAAAAAAAAAATAGTAACACTCAAGCAAATGCAAATGGCAAGTGTAGAGAAAACTATTAGATTTTTGATACACTTAGATATCTACAAAATGACTTTTTTAGATTTTTTAAATATTTATATGAGTAGGAGTTGTGAGAAAATTAAGTGTTTTCAATAATTTTATATTTTTGATAAATTGGACCTAAAGTAATGCTACATATTTATTTAGTAGACACTTTCGATTGGAAAAATTATGGTCTAGCTCTAATTTAGCTCTAAGTTGGCTTGAAGTATGAATATAGTTTTGAACTTTCATATAGTGAGAAGGAGAATTAATTGAAATGTGTGGGCTCTTTAGGCCAGCAACACCTACCATACACCCATTTGCCTTTGCATTTAATGAGAATTGAGTCCTAATTAAAATGAGTGACATTTTTTAGCTACTAATGCCTAACGATGTGTTTTTTTCGCTTCTTATATTGAGCAAGAATGGAGCTTGACCACATATTTATTTATATTTACGTTCAACAAGAACATAGCCCCAATTGAAATGAGTTGGTTATTTGGGCCAATACAGCCTAGTTGCCTCAATGGATTGAGTTAAAATGTCACACATTAAAATGAGAAAACTCCTTAGGGCACTAAAACCTAATCATGTTTGTGTGCATTGGGCAAGAATGGAGCTTGATTGTGTGTTTATTTATCTTTACATTAAGCAAATGTGTAGCCTCAATTGAATGAGTGGGTTGTTTGGACCAATAAGGTCTAACCATGTGTTTATTTGCCTCCATGAATTGACAAAAATGTTATGCATTAAAATAAACAATCTTTTTAGTTCGCCGAAATCTAAACATGTTCGTTTGTAATTTATTCTTACATTTATCAAGAATAGAGCTTTGATTGCATTATCTATGTTAAAAACGCTAACCATGTGTCTATTTTTCCTTCACATTTTTCAAGTAAGTCTATACAAAATCTAAGCCCTTTCAAGTAAAGTTGATTGCCTTTGGAAAAGACCTCGCCTTATTTTAAGGACAGGTAGCAAGTATTTTTTAATTGTTAAAGGCATCAAAGTGGGGTTATGTGTAGTCGAACATTTCCTTATCCATTTGCCAAACTTGGTATAGTTTCAAAATTCCAAAACATATATGTGAAACAGATTCTACTTCTTGTCGTTTTCAATTTTGAAACGTGTATGTTTCAAGATTCCACCCGGAGTGCTCGGAGATTTGCGCAATTAAAGCAGTCTATTTTCGTTGGGATTCATTACACCAGACTTATGAACGCCACGCGTCAGTAAAAAATGGATCCGCCGGCACCACTAAGCCGCGTCGTTGGCTAAATCCTATAAATTCGCATTCGCTCCCGACAACTTCCTCAGCTACTCAAAACTATTTCTCTCTTTCCTGTCAAGTCTTGTTTCCTTTGCTGGTTTTCTATTTACTGTCAACTCCTTTCTCTTGCAATGGCGGAGGAAAATGCAGTACAGCGTCAAGATCGTGGGCTGTTTGGGAAGAAGAAAGAAGAGGAGACATATCAGCAGCATGAGCACGGACACGTAGGCGAGGCTCACCCTACGCCTCTGTCTCATTGCCACGTGGAGGAGGGCAAGTTCCATGGCGAAACTGAGAAGAAGACACACAACATGGTTAAGCTGCATTGCACCGACACCTCTGTAAGTTTTTGTTCTTCATAAAAAGATCATGCATTCCACTTTCTGTAATGTCAGTAGTTTGTTCATTTGGATCTGATGAAATGAATGTGTTTACAGGAAGAAGATGAGAATGGGGAGAAGAAGAAGAAAACGAAGGGTGGATTGAAAGACAAGATAAAGCTTCCCGGACACCACAAAGAGGGTTTGATGGATAAAATCAAAGAGAAGCTTCCTGGACACCACAAAGAGGGTTTGATGGATAAGATCAAAGAGAAGCTTCCTGGATACCCTTAAGAGGAAGAAAAAGGGCGTTGAACAGCAACTGGTTTTTTGGCTGGTTTTATTATATGTTAAGTTGTGTGTAGCTACGCGTATTTACCACCTTTTGGTTTGAAGCATACTGTGGATTGTATGTGTGTTGTGTTTATCTTCTCTATTTAATAAGAATGCAAGGGTTGATGTGTGGAATACAAATCTCAGACATGCATGTGTGTGGAATACGGGACACCCATTTTTTTTTAATGTAAAATAAATATTATTAGGATTAGATCTAGAACTAGATGTAAGCTATAGTTTTTTAATGGCATTGTAGTGTTAATATTGTTATGCAAGTGGTACTAAATTTCTAATTTTCTATGAATTGAGCTATTACAAACTATTAATTCATATTTCACAACAAAGAATTATTAGTGTAAATCAAGATAAATAGCATAAATAAAATCATATTGGAGTACCCAAGATAAAAGTAATTGTAGTACAATAAATTCGCAATTTATTTGTTTACAACTACACAAAGTTGAAATTGGCATCTTCATATTACTTCTTGCATGATTATGATTCTTAGATAGAGAACAATCAAATTCAAAACAAGTAATGCATGAGTAATACACTAATTATGGTCAATATTAAAAAGGAAAATCTTTTTTTACTAAGATGAACAATGAAATGAGTATCAACATTCCAATTGTCAATATCCAGAAAACCCCATTAACATCATCTCATCTAATCAGGGTCAATAATTGTATTTCTTAACATGCATAATGGAGGTCCTAAAACATTGGCATGCCAACATATCATGATACCTTTATAACTATGATTTCTCATTTGGATTAATACCAAATCAAATACATATTTTACATTTAAGAGAAGATAAACTTCGACAATGTTGAGAATAAATTTTCACATGTACAATTATTGGATTTGTGTTGAGATTTTTATATGATGAACTCATTTTGAGAGGTTTGACTTCTTTGATTCCATGAATTTATCTTGAAAGGTGATTCAACTTAAAAATACAATCTATGCTCATCTTCATGTTTAGACTCATTTGATTTGGTGAATTTACCTTGAAGAGTAATTTTTGGTTTGATTTCATTGTCCACAACTATCTCACATTTGATTTCTTTGAGGTTAATTTGTCTTCATGGATAAACTTTAGCTTGGTATTTAATTAAGAAAAAATTAATTTCTTTTTTGGTGAATTCATCTTATATATATACAATATATATACATATATATATGTATATATGTATATATATATTATATATATGCATATATGTATATATATATATGTGTGTGTATAAAATAGGCACAGAGAGCCCAACCTAAAGACAACAAAGAAACATGGCATAAAATGCAAGAAAAAAGGAAAATTATAGTAAGTGAGCTAAAACATAGACTCAATGTGTCATTAAACATCAACACCTACTTCCATCTCCTGCAGCACCACCCCTGACTCCTCACCCCTTCTTCTCCCACCCTAAGCGAGAGAACCAAGATCACCACTCTGGCAGCTAAGGTATAGACATATTAATTCCTTGAGGATGGTGATGTTTATCACAACCCCTCATCATTAGATGCTTCTTGGTTTCCCTAACACTACATATAGCATAAATGGTATCCATGGGTTGTTGAAGTGGTGAGTTAGTAGCCCAACACCACCATTTCTAGGTGGAACTCCATTGCCTCCCATCACATTGTTGCTACCTACTAAGGGTGGTTTTTGGTCACTCATAGCGTGCTGAAAACAAAGGTTTATTGCCTTTCTAGAAAGTAGTGAGAACTACTCAAGGTTCCTTTTCTATTAGGTCTTGACTATGTGGATAGCACAATTGTAAGATCAATGTAACTCCACAAAATCTCTAGAATTTAGATAACTAGAAATTTATATGCACAATTGCATAGGCAATTTTCAATAACTCAAAATGATAGATTGCATTTCATAAAATATATGATATTGACAAACTTAGTTTATTGCTCTTTCATTACAAAGTATGAATCATTTATAAAATAAAACAAAAAAAGGTAGGGTAACAAGGATTTGTTGGGTAAATCTATTCTAGCTTAACAACAATATTCATCTTTGTAGCTTTAAACAAGATCTTTCAAACAACTAGTATAACAGAAATATCATTCACACATTCACACGCACTATTAATAGAAAAATCTTTGAAGGAAACCTGAATGCATAAGATTTTTTGAATTTCGTTCAACGAACATTATCAATCATCTGCTGCATCTCGGATGAAACCCTACTTAATTCTACAAATGTAGACTAGATCTCATCAATTTAGAAAATGTAATTAAAACATAATACTCATTCCATCACCATAGCTGGATCTAAATGCATGCAATATAGGCATAATCCTTAGATAAATAAATTAACTCCACAAAGTCGATTAGAAAAAATTCCACACGAGATTGTATTTGTTTGTGATTGCAAAAATACATAAATTTGGGCCCTTTCAATGATTTAGAATTTAAAATTTATAGAAAAATAAGTCCCATAATTGGATGTGATTTTGTAGAAGTGTAACATAATTTTAAACTTTTTGGTTGTCTTAACATCAAGCTTGCAGTCTTTCAATGCAAGTTTATATAAAGATTGTCATGATGCTAGGCTCTATCTTCCCTGTATAAATTCTCTTGTTAATGCCTTCTTTTTTTTGTCAAAACCAACATGTCTAGTTTTGGTATACATTTTTACTTGTTCATCAAATTTTGAAAAAAATTACATTTTTATAAACTAGAGTAGATTCAGAGCACTTGTTGTTTACATCTTCAAATTTTGAGTGTAACTATCTTCATTTTCTATGAACATCAGACTTTGCTAATTTTAGAAAGAAAAAAATGGCATCTTAAAACCCATTCTTGTGTCACAACTTGGTGCACTTAGCCTATTCCTTCAATATTTAAAGTCTAAAACATTACAACAAATTACATTTAAAAACAAGAGTTAAAAATTATTATTATTTACATTATATACAAGTTGTAATGTAGATGTTTTGTATTATTTCTCTATAACCATAAAATTGTAACATTGAAAAATAAGAAAGTAGAATTATGAAACAATAATTACCTCTAAAAATTATGCACAAAGTAAATATATTAAATTCACTAGTACAATTAAAATCAAATTTGTAGATTGATATATTTAAAATTAAAATATGTTCAAAATAATTTTACATTGTAAAATTTAAAAACATTCTTTAAAAAAAAAATCACAATTAATAATATTTTTTTATTCCAATATATTTTTAAAATAATAATCTATTTCAATTATATTTTGCTTTTAAATAATATATTATAAATTAAAATATATTATAATTTGTTATAATATATTTATAATTTATTAATCATTTAATGTACTATATGATTATATAAAAATATAAATCAAATTATACAATCTAAACAAATTGTAATTGTAATTAAAATTTCAAATCTATCATCCTCTTATTGTAGTAATATTTGGAGGTCCTACTTTGTTGGGTGTCTCTTTTCTCATGTTTTCAATTTTCATTTTCTTCAATGTGTTAGAATCTTTTAGTACTATTCGGGTACACAATTAGAGTTGTTTAACAAAATGAAAAACAAGTATTTTCTTAATGATTCACAAGGATCTACTAAGACTATTTTTGTAAGTATATTAATTATTTTGCTCTTGTAGACTAGTCATTATAATAAAAGTTAAGATTCACTTTTCTCACAAACTATTAGAATAATTAAACAATAAGTAATATTCATCAATTAATTAAATGTAGAAAAGAAAGCACTAAAATTTTATTAATCAATTAAAAAATTAACAAAATTTAAATTCACTTTTCTTATGAAAATTTTTAATATAAAGATGAATACTCAATTATTAAATTTAATATGTTAATTTAATTATATGTAATTTATTCATTAAGTAAATAGTATAATTTTATTTTAAAACTATTTTATTTATTATATACTTGGGGACATAAATTGTATGTGTTGTTTAATTTTAGAAATTTTAAAACTAATATACATATATAAATAAACTGAGAAATATCTTTGTGATCAAATCTCTTTGATTTATTTATTTGATCTTTTAAATTTCCTTATTTTTGATTTGTTTATTTGAATTTTTATTCAAATATTTGTGCTTTATCTTTGATTTCTCTTTCTAATAAAATCCCCTTCATTTTGATTTTTTCAAGGATACCTCTTTGATTTTTTTATTTTTTATTTATTTGAGATTTATCTTTGACTTTTCTTTTTCTTTTTCTTTGAGATTCATCTTTGATTTTTTTATCAAATATTTTTTCTTTTTTTATTAAATTTCTTTAATTTTGATTTTGATTTTTCTTTGTGATTTATCATTGATTTTTATTTGTGATTTATATTTGATTTTTTTTTGTGATGGAAAAAAGTTTCATTTGATCTTTTTCATTTATCTTTCATTTTTTATTTATTTATATTTGATATTTTAGTTGATCTATGGTAAATATTTTCAATTCTTTGTGATTTATATTTAAGTTTTCTTTAATGTATTTTTTTTACTATTAAATTGTCCTTTGAATTGTATCCTTGATGTAACAACCACATTACTTGGAACATAAAAATAATAAGGACTTCTCACTCAAGTAGATCATTTTTTTTTTTAAAACATCATTGAATAACATCATAGTAAATGCAACCATTGCTACCATAATAACAAGTAAGCTAGTATTCTACTTAAACAACACAAAACTTGAATTGAATTCATATATTCAAGTACTAGATAATCAAGAGTTACAAGGATAAGAGATTATAAGTCCTCATTTGGCCCTGTGTCTTCCAAGACTCGGCTCACCATTTGCATGTGAGGGAAAGCATCATCTAAGTGCTTTTCCACCAACCACAAACCCGTGTAGTCCTCCACACACCTTCCTAGCTGCAAGGGCCCTTCCCTTCTTACGAAAGGCAATGTTGGAAACCCTCAAGAAATGCCATCTAAGCTCTAGTGGTAAACCCTACCTATCTAACTCTGCCACTATACTAAAGATACCTTCCTACTAAGTTGGCAACTCTGGTTAGTTAGGTATCTAGGTTACTATGAGTACTAAAGTGCAAACAATGGCACCTGCACCTACTATGGCCATAATTTTGTACTACTGCAGAGACTCACCCACCCTACTCGACTTGGAAAACTCTTCTAATCTAGGGCTTTTGAGAGACTTTCTCTCTGCCCTTTACTCTTACCAAGGACACCTATCCTAGGGAAAACTCTCTTAACCTAGTTAAAGTTTTTCAAATAAGACACACTCCTCTTCGCTACCTGCCACATGTGATCACTATACTTTAAACTAGGGTTTTAAGAAATCCTTCAAACTTCCATGGCTAACAATTTCAACTTAGAACATACATCCCCAATAGAGCAAATAATAGGGTTTTTAAACCAAGAAGGAAAAACAAAAACCTTTCAACCCCTTCGATAATTTGGTGTTGACATTGCACCTAACGCATTCTGACCATCTAGATGGCATGCACAACAAGATACCTAGTAGTATGCAAAAATAACCAGGAATTTTATTTTGCATCAAGCAGTAAACAATTCTTTCTCTTTTTAATTGAAATCTCTTTCATTCATTATTAAACATTTGCATGCACATTACAATATTTGGACTCTTATCTTCTTTTATAATATCATTGTTAGATAAACTTCATGCTAACCTTCTTGATTTTCTTTTCATTTCAGGTTATAAAAGAACAAAAGAAAACTAAAGCATGCTACAAACTCATCCTAAAATCTCTTTCTAGAATAACCATTAAAGCACCAAGAATTGTAGCTAGAGATTTTTGTGAATAAAAACATAAACAATGAACTTTCTACTACAACTCACTCTAACCATGTTGTAGAGATCAAATTGTAAACAAGAAACAATGATATTGGTTTAAAAGAATGGCACACATGTTGCATTTTCTCATAGGATTATATTGTATCAAGAAAACACTAATAACTTACTCAAGAGCAATACGTGCCTGTATAAAATTTTTGAACTTGATAAGTTTGAAAATGAGCAACTGGAGACAAGAACTCCTAGTATTTCTTCAGCTCATCCTACCTCATATTGTACTCATCTCTATTCCTTTTCTTTTTAAAAGCAATTCGAGCTCCAAGTAGCTCTCCTAATTTCAGTATTGATAGCTTCCTCCTTACAATCCAAAACCATTGAATCCTCTCCTCCCTTCCTAGCCATAAATGTGTTTGTTGAAGGAGAATTTTTCTTCAACTAAAGGAGGTTGATTGGATATTAGGTGGTTAAGATAACCACCTCTTCAATTTTTTCTAACTCCCTCCTCAATAAAGTTGAGCATGATAAAGTATCAATGAAAAAAAAAAAAGTTTCAAGGTGGTGGATATAGCCAGCAAAATCTTCTTAGATGCTACACCACTTTTGTGGCTTAAAAAAGGAACCACTAAGCAAGATTTTAGCCTACGTCCAAAATTATAGCAATATGGTTTAATTTAAATTTTCATAAGGATGTAACTTATCCCTCCACCTCAAGATGGCCTTGCCTACTTTATTCAAATGAGAGCGTTAAAATTACATATTTAATATTTGAATCTTTACCTCAACAAAATTTGGTGGTAAAACATTATAACTTCGTCCTTTAAATTTAATAAAATATTCACTTTTGAAAAATATTATCAAATTAAATATTTATAAATTAAACATTGGTCTTCCAAACCTTAAGAGAGGTATAAAATTATTTAGTTAATACCTCAAGGCAATGTCATGCATCATGCTTAGACCTTGCCTGAAGAAGAGTAATAATGTTAATATATATATATAGGTCATTTGGCATAATTTCAAACTCAATAGGTGATAATACGATACCAACGAGTTCAGGTGCCAAAAATTAGGTTTCTTGTTAGGAAAGGGATAATTAAACTAAACAGTCATCGATGCACACGTTTAGGCCTATATGCATCTACGCGTATGTGCATATGCATGCATATGTACAATCGCAGGCTCGTAAATTCACCTACCATCATATGATTACGTCCATATGTGTACACCTGCAATGGTGTATGCAGGTTCGTCCTACATGTGCATATATTCTTGTTTGGTTTAATAATTTCATTCACAAAAATAAGGTAGGGAAATTGGTTTTCAAAACCATAAAACAATGTATGACACAACTGCATCCAAGAATCACATAAAAGACTTACCTCAAAACAGGACTCCTATTACACTATTCTAGGGTTCATATATCCTTTTGACCTAACACTAGCTTAGATGGAATTTTCCAAAGCATTCCAACACCACTTCTCTACTGAAATGATACTTTTCATCTCTGGAGATTGCGGTACGTGCTACCCTGCATCAAAATCCAAACAAACGAAAATTAGTCTGACATATAGAAATCATAAAATCCCCATTGTATATTATCTATCTATGCATTTACTGAAAAATACTTGAGCATAACTATCAAAGAAAATGATGTGAGCTTTTGAGAGAAAATACTTGAAAGGTTCATGTTTCTTATTTAGCCATGAGTGTGCACATAAATAATTTGAATGATTAATCTTCAAAGAACATAGATAACAAGAAGATTCACTGAATTAATTCATATTAATCGTTCACTATACAAAAAGTATTGATAAACAAAGTGTATTTTTTTCAGAAGCTAGCTACATAATGTGTGCATTAATTCTCCACTACAACAACTAGAAAAAGTTTATATCCAGCCCTACCCCTTTACAATATGAAATTCCTAATTTATAATATTGCAAGGAGCAGTTACAATTGTTGCAGAATGATCTTTGAATTCCCTGTGACTTTCGATAAAGAGACATTCAAAATTTGTTTAACAATCCATTGTAATTACATTTTTTATACTACCAATTTTGATAACAATTTATAAATAATCAGACTATATTTTAAAATAATGCATAATTCTACAGAAAAAATAATTTAAATAATTCTTCCTGGCCCTGATGTTTATGCCAATGCTCATCAGGTGTTAGAATCCTCCAATAGTCACTATATGATATTCCATTGCACCATTATGACCTTCATACACAGCCTTCTTGAGAGGTTGGAGATCCCTTCGAGATTTAACCATATTTAATAACTTAGCTAGGGCTAGAGTATCTGAAAGACAAAATGAATTTTTGCTACAATATAAAGAAGATATGAAATAAGGATTAGTTCTAGAGTTTCCTTGAATTCAAATCATCTAAATAAACAATATTTTGAAAATAAACTGATTGGGCTACAAAACTCTGATCGACCATGTGTGATATATTGAAAGAAAAGGAAATTCAACAATTAAAATAATATGATTATCTTAAATACTTAAAAATTTGACAAACAGAGTAAAGTAAACCAAATTTAATATGCTCAAAAACTTCCACAGATCCAAAGGAAAGAAAAGTTTCAGATGCGAAGTTTGTCCAAAGCTGTGTACAATTAAGTTTATGGTGATTTTGATGTTGCTTCGTTTTATCTTGTTAAAACAATATAGCAACAAATAAATAAAAACAGGGCAAAACAGGGCATAAAAATAATAAGCAACAGCTGCAATATAACAGTCTAACTTGTATTCCAAACAATCCAACAATTTACAACTGCAGTGCTGTTTGCAATGAACAGCTTCATATTTATAGTGGAGCTTGGAAACTTCTAGTAATCTAGAGAATTCTAAAATCTGGATTGTTCTTTTTTACAACAGTTCTTAGAATGTTCTTTTCTAGAACAGCTCCAGGAATGTTCTAGCATATGGAAGTTTCTAGAAACATTCTACTATTTTCTAGACAATCTTAATCCCTAACATGTACTAATGTCCATGCAACTTCCGGAGATGTCACTGGCCTTATAGTTTCTCCCATCGCATAGAGTGTGGCAGACACAGAGAATAGGAAGGTCTAAAGTTTGAATCACAAATCTACAGTGCACAATGAATATGGAATGTGATCTTCTTCCCTGGATACTCACATAATATCTTGAAATGAACCTAGCAAATATGCAAACAAACTAGCGTTTGAAATGGAAAGGTCGTGGCGCAGAATACAGAGATCGAATGAATGCAACAAGCAAATAAAACATGTGAAAGATATATACCTGATATGAACTTGAAACGGCTTCCTGCTAGCACCAATTCACATGCAAGGCAATGGAATGGTTTGTTGTCAAAAAATTTAGTTACTTTCGTGCCTCCTCCTCTTCCATTACTGCCAACTGCCCGTCACTTTGAACCTACTTCATTTTTGTTTACACAGATCATTGGCTGTCACTGTCGAAGCCTCTCAGCTTAATAAAAAGTGAGTTTTTTAGCACATTCATATCAGTCAACGTAGTTAAGAGTTTTGTCATTTCTAGTGAAAGGAAAGTTCATTGCACAAAAGATTGACGCCTTCAATGTGGTTTGAGTAATTTATTCACCTTTTAGTGTGCTTCGAATTTGGTTTACTTGGAAAGTTGTTTCTCACGAAATAATGGAGGTACTTCTACTTCCATGTTTAGTCTCCTTATTCTAGAAAGATAATTAAAATAATGCACATGTTATAATCATTAGAAGACACGATAGCTCTTACTCCCATCCAATATGTTGCAATACCTTATCGAGTCATTATATATTTATCAAGTTTTCCATTATTTTCTTAGATGTCGTAGAACTTCTTCACTCACGTTCACACAAAAAATTAGAGATGGATTCAAGGTATTCTTTATATATTCAATTAGAGGGCAACAAATGGTGCATGTGGCATATAATCAAAATGTTTTGGGCAGGTGTAGCCTTTGTTCTGCTCTTCCACGTTAATGGCAGTTAGTATTGTCCAGGCCATGAAAGAGATTCACTTTTGCTTTTCAAGGAATCTGTTGTTGATCCCTCCCAAATACTAAACTCATGGCATGGTTTCAACTCTTGTGAGTGGAAAGGAACCCAATTCCATCCTCACACTGCTCATGGCATGTTGAAAATAGTAGCTCGAAAACTTTTCCAGCCTGGAACTGTGTCACCCAGGCTGGAGCATTGGTGGAGAAGTTTATCTCTTAATTTCTGATTTTTCCTTCTTTTCTACAACGTACTTGCCAATTTGGAGATATTCCTTTTAGCAACAACTCTGTTTTGTTTCTAAGATAATCTCTGCTTTATTTCACCATTGGTGAATAAGAAATTATAAAAAGGAATTGATGTGTGCATTGTAAACATATACAAGTTGAAGGTTTTTGCAGGAAATGACACAAGATCAAAGAGAGGTTGCAGTAAACAGAAGAAGGAGTTGAATATTATCCAAGTTTGCAGTATTGCTATGAACTTCTTTCCTTTCTGTAGTAATAAAATCTCTCTCTTTGAATGTTGGTTTTTCCCCAGAGTTGGGGGTTTTCCATGGTAAATCATTGTGTCAAAGTGTGATTGGTTTTCTCTGCATTCAGTATTTCAGTGAATGGTGTTGTGCATCCTTTAGTTCATTGTTTCAGTTATTTGATTTTTGTTATTCGAATTTCTGAGAATAAACAATAGTGAATTTATTGTTGAGTTTCACAACGCCAATAAGAGACATGTATTTTTGACATGGTATCAGAGCAAATACTCTGAAAGAGAAAACTAGGATTTAATCACACAACTGCAAGTTTCGATTTTCTTTTTGTGTTCAGGGGTTTCAACAATGGTAGTAGCTGGATTAAGAGATTCAGACAGACTTGAGGGGGCTTCAAACTTTGGTGTGTGGAAAGCAAGAATTGTTCTGTTACTGGAGGAGAATGGTCTGAAGGAATACGCAACCAGTATCGTTTATGTTCCAA
The DNA here is from genome assembly GCA_007258455.2 of Sequoia sempervirens. NCBI lineage: Eukaryota > Viridiplantae > Streptophyta > Pinopsida > Cupressales > Cupressaceae > Sequoia > Sequoia sempervirens. The sequence goes on along the minus strand of VDFB02270651.1, from coordinate 814,729,410 downwards.
CAGATGCTATGCTACTGGCGACCTACCAGAAATAAGATGCCAAAGCTAGACACATTGTTATGGATGGGGTCAAGGATCACCTTGTTCCTCATATTGTAGATTTAGACACCTGCAAAAAGATGTATGATACCATACTCAACCTATACCAGAGTTCAAATTTGAACAGGCAACTGATTCTCAGGGATAAGCTGAGAAACACCATAATGAAGAAAGGGGAGAGCGTTGTGGACTACCTTACCAGGATCAGAATAGTAAAAGATGAGATGGTAACTGCCGAGGTAGCAATACTAGATCATGAGGTTGTCAGTATTGCATTGGCAGGATTCACAAAAGATTGGGACATCTTTGTCAAAGTTGTATCTGAATGGCAAGATATTCCTGATTGGGATCATTTTTGGACTGATTTCACTCAGGAAGAATTGCGAATAAGTTATGTTAATGGAGGCAGCAACAGTGGTCGTAAGGGTGAGGTGGAAGAGAATGTTGCTCTTGCCAACAAAGGCAAAGCTAAGAAAGGCTCAAGTTGTGAGTCTACCTCAAAAGGAGACAAGAAGAAAAAGAAAGACCTAAGTAAAATTAAATGTTATGGTTGTGATCAGCTAGAACATTATGTCAGTCAATGTCCAAATCGGAAGAAAGGAGACAAGAAGAAGAAGCAGACAGTAGCTTCAGCGGATGTTGATGAGCTATCCTCTAGACTAGAATATGAGTTCGCTCTTCTAAACTGCTTATCTAGCTCCAACACTACAGGGGTCTGGTACATTGACAGTGGTGCATCATGCCATATGATAGGAGTTAGAGAAAACTTCTCCAACTACAAAGCAAAAGAAATAGGCTTCCAGATAAAAATGGGAAACAAGTCCACATGCACTCCAGTTGGGAGAGGGACTGTTTCATTTCAGAGGGAGTCAAGCAGTGATATTAAGATCACAGATGTATTACATGTGCCAGGGATGTACATGAATCTTATTTTAGTATCTGCCCTTGAAGATAAAGGGTACAACATACTCTTTCAAGGACAAAAGGTGTATTTAAAACACAAGGACTAGAAGAAGGTAAAGTAGATTGGAGTTAGAAATGGCAATTTATACATATTACAGTTTGAAACTCCAAAGGAACTAGTGAGCAGTAATAGCAGTAGGGAAATAGGAGAGCTATGGCATAGATGGATGGGACATATACACCATGGGGTGTTGAAATTTCTTAGAGAAAACGTGATAGGAATTCCAGAGTTGAGTGCAGAGCACAGTGACGCATGTAAAGGGTGTGCACTCAGGAAATTTTCAAAGGCAACCTTCCCTAGAAGTGATAGTAGAAGTATAAGTGTTCTTGACTTGATACATTCTGATATTTGTGGTCCCATGTCTACTCAGTCTTTAAGAGGTTATGAGTATTATGGAACCTTCATTGATGATTTCTCTAGGAAGACCTGGATATATTTCTTGAAGGCCAAAGATGAGGTCTTCAGTCACTTCCAAGAATTCAAAGCTCTTGTGGAGAATATGGCAGGCAGGAAGATCAAGGTTCTTCAGATAGACAACAGGGGTGAGTATAAAAGCAAAGTCTTCCAGGAGTTTTGTACCAAAGAAGGAATCAAGAGAGAGTGGAATGTTCCCTACAACCCACAACAAAACAGGGTTGCTGAGCGTAAGAATAGGGCAATTGTTGAAGCAGTCAGGGCCATGTTGTTTGATCAGGATCTGCCTAAGTATCTTTGGGCAGAGGCTTGCAGCACAACAATCTATATTCAGAATAGAGTACCTCATAAGATTTTGGGAAAAATGACACCAAAAGAAGGCTTTACAGGGAAGAAGCTTGAGGTTGGGCATTTTAGGATCTTTGGCAATATAACATACTGTCAAGTACCATCAGAAAAAAGAACCAAGTTAGATTCGACTGCAGAAAAGGTTTCTTTGCTGGATACAGCGAATCCTCCAAGGCATACAGGATCTTTATTCCAAGGACGAGGAGGATCATAGTGAGACGTCATGTGAAGTTTCTAGAGGAGAAAGCCTTCAGAAAATCTCAGGATTTTCCAACAGTTGAATAGAGTCAGCAGATTGAAGCTCCAAAAGCGGATCAAGAGTCTTAGGTACATGGCACTATGATAGGAACAAATATAGATATAGGTACCTTGGGTGAGTTGAGTCCACAAGATCAGGAGCAGTAGAATAAGGAACAACAAGCTCCATCTATTGCTGTATCTCCTACTAGCGGGAGAAGGATTAGTCGAGTGGAAACTCAAATTTGTGCAAGATGCTCAGGAGTTTATGGGAGTTCCTAGAATGAGTGGCAGGGAGAGGAGACCACTAGCTAAATATTCAGATTATGTGGCATTAATAAGCGAGCTCATTGACAGTGAGCCTTCTAGTTATCAGGATGTTACATAGCAGCAAGTTTGGCAGGATGCTATGGTGGAGGAATACAACTCCATCATGAAGAACAATGTCTGGGAGGTAGTGCCAAGTCCTATAGATAAGGCAGTGGTTGGTTCTCGCTAGATCTATAAGATCAAGCATGCTGTAGATGGTAGCATAGAGAAATACAAAGCCAAGTTCGTGGCCAAGGGGTTCTCTCAGAAGGAGGGAATTGACTATGACGAGACATTTGCTCCAGTGGCCAAATATACCTCCATACAAGCTGTGATCTCATTAGCAGCACAAATTGGATGGCAGATCCATCAGATGGATGTCAAGACAGTTTTCCTAAATGGAATCATAGAGGAAGAGGTGTACATCGAACAACTAGAAAGTTTTGTGGCACATGGGAGTGACTCTCATGTTTTTAGGTTAAAGAAAGCACTATATGGACTTAAGCAGGCACCCAGAGCGTGGTATGAGCACATAGATAGCTACTTCCAGAGCATGGGATTCATGAAGAGTGAGGCAGACTCCAACCTTTACTATCTCATGATGGGGGGTGAACCACTCATCCTAGTTTTGTATGTGGATGATTTATTTATGACTGGTTCACGGAGGCTCATAGAGGATTGCAAGAGGGACCTAGCAGCAGAGTTCGAGATGAAGGATTTGGGGTTGATGCACTATTTTCTGGGACTAGAGGTGTGGCAAACAGAGGGAGAGATTTTTCTTGGTCAAGGGAAATATGCTATGGAAATCTTGAAGCGATTCAGAATGTTGGACTGTAGACCCATGTCTACACCAATGGTTACAGATTGGCAGAAGATCAATGCATCAAAGCAAGAGGCAGTAGACCCCACCTTGTATAGACAACTTATTGGGTCATTGATGTATCTCGTCAATACAAGACTAGACATTTGCTATGCAGACAACTCTCTTAGTCAGTTCATGGTAGAACCAAAGAGAGTAGATTGGACAATAGCAAAGCATGTGCTGAGGTATCTACGTGGTACAGTTGAGTATGGGTTGAGATATACTCGGGGTGATGGTGTCAAGTTGATTGGCTACACTAATGTAGACTGGGCTAGTAATGCAGTAGACAGGAAAAGCACTTTGGGGTGTTGTTTCAGCATGGGATCAGGGGTTGTTTCTTGGTACAGTAGGAAACATAAGTCTGTTGCATTAAGCTCTATGGAATTAGAGTACATGACAGCAAGCATGGCAACATGTGAGGCCATATGGCTTTGGAAGCTATTAGTAGCATTGTTTGGTCAGGAGCTAGAATCGACCATCATTCACTGTGATAATCAAAGTTGCATAAAACTCTCTAAAAATCCTGTGTTTCATGATAGGTCAAAGCATATTGACATCAGATATCACTTTATCAGGGATTGTGTATAGTGTGGATTAGTTCGACTACAGTATATATCTACAGATGAGCAGGTTGCAGACATTTTAACAAAGGCCTTGATGAAAAGAAATTTTTTCTTCTTCAAGGACAAGTTAGGTGTAGTAGAGAACACCTTCCTCGGTAAGAGGGAGTGTTGAAAATAGTAACTCGAAAGCTTTTTCAGCCTAGAACTGTGTCACCAAGGTTGGAGCATTGGTGGAGAAGTTTATCTCTTAATTTCTGATTTTTCCTTCTTTTCTACAATGCACTTGCCAATTTCGAGATATTCCTTTTAGCAACAGCTCTGTTTTGTTTCTAAGATAATCTCTGCTTTATTTCACCATTGGTGAATAAGAGATTATAAAAAGGAATTGATGTGTGCATTGTAAACATATACAGGTTTAAGGTTTTTGCAGGAAATGACACAGGATCAAAGAGGTTGCAGTGAATAGAAGGACTTGAATATTATCCAAGTTTGCAGTATTGCTGTGGATGCCAAGTTCTCGCAGTTGTTGTAAATTCTTTCCTTTCTGTAGTAATAAAATATCTCTCTTTGAATGTTGGTTTTTCCCCAGAGTTAGGGGTTTTCCATGGTAAATCATTGTGTCAAAGTGTGATTGGTTTTCTCTGCATTCAATATTTTAGTGAATGGTGTTTTGCATGCATTAGTTCATTGTTTTAGTCATTTGATTTATGTTATTCAAATTTCTGAGAATAAACAATAGTGAATTTATTGCTGAGTTTCACAACGCCAATAAGGGAGATGTATTTTTCACATTGCATTCATCTGGATCTGCACAGTTCTGAGGATGCTCGTTATGATTATGGTGATCTCCCTAATCTCAAAAGGCTTCTTAGTAATTTAGATTGGGATTTTATTTCCTCGTTGTTCAATCTGGAATAGTTAGAGCACTTGGATCTCAACTTCAATAACTTCTCCCAAGTTCCCATCCATCCTAGATTGGGAAAACTCAAGATTTTGTGCTACTTGAATTTATCACGGGTTAGGTTTAGTTGAGATATTCCTACAGAGCTAGGGAACATGTCTTCTTTGCACTACTCGGATCTCTCCATCTACCATTGGATTTGGTTGAGAATGGTGGACATGTGGAAGTGGAAGAGAAACAATGAGTTGGACAACACTCTCTCCACCATGTACACTCTAATGTGTCTTCAAATTTCCTCTTGTTCACTCTAGAGAGATTCCCCCTTCCCTTCCCAACCTCACCAATCTGACCCACCTCCAACTTGCTTATAACAAATTCAATGGTAGCATCCCTTCTGCCCTGCTGAGCCTTCCAAGACTGCAACTAGTGGACTTGTCTGGTAACTTGGATCTAGAAGGGAAGTTGTCAAGCATTCTACCCCAACACTATGCTTCACTTCACACCCTTCTTCTTTGGTACGTAATAGTGGGAGGAAGTATTCCAGATTATATTGCCAACATTTCCTCATTAACTCTCTTCGATCTCTCATATTGTTATGTCAGAAGTATTCCAATTACAATGGAAAATCTAGAGCTCTTAAAGAATTTTATCTCTCTAATAATATGTTAAGAGGGCACATCCCACCATTTGGGGATAGACCTCCCTTGAGAAGACCTCCTTTGGCCTATATTGATCTTTCTCATAACCAGTTGGATGGTCGCATTTCCCCAATGTTGTTGAAAACATTTTTGAACCTTCGACATGTTGTTTTGAGTAACAATCAATTGAAGGGAAGCATTCCATCCCTTGACACTAAGCTTCACTACCTTACAAACCTCAATCTGAGCCACAATGTATTGACAATTAAAACCCTCCCTTCCATTGGTCGACTATCATCTCTGGAATTGCTTGATCTAAGCAACAACAAAATTAGAAGGTGCCATCTCTCTCAGCATTTCAAATCTTTCTAAACTGTGGAGGATTTTCTTATACTCCAACATGTTAAGTGGGGTTTTTCAGAGTCCCACCTTGATAATCTTAGACAACTTTCCCAATTAGATATTTCTAATAATCTTTTAACTATAAAGATTAGGCTGACATGGATTCCTAAATTGTCTTTGGTAACACTGGATTTAGGGTCATGCAATAGGGACATCAGGTTTCCAACATTCCTAATAACTCAATATGACCTTGTCAATGCGGATTTTTCCAACTACATTCTTGCAAGAAATATTCCCAAGTGGATATGGGGTTTCAATTCTCTTTTGTATCTCAATCTTTCTCATAATCACTTTGTAGGAGTTCTACCTCATTCATTGATGGGAAGTTAATTACAAACTCTAGATTTGCATAGCAATAATTTACAAGGTCAACTTCCACTTCATTTTGATCGCCTATTGGTGTTGGGTGTGTCAGAGTTCATCAACTCAGTGGATTCATTCCAGAAGAAATTGATGAACATCATCTTGAATATATCTCTCTCTGGAAATTATCTCAATGGTAGCATTCCACCTTCTATATGCCAAATATAGATTGTGGATCTCTCAAATAACAAGCTTACAGATAACATTCCTGCCAATTTCAAAAATTGCTCTTCTACTGAGATATTGAACTTAGAGGACAATTCTTTGGAGGGAAAGTTTCCATGGCTATTTGGAGACATGATTTCTCTTTAGACTTTAAAATTTGGTAGAAATGAACTAAATTCTTACATCCCATTCTCTCTTGCAAACTGTAAGCAATTGGAGATACTAGATTTGAGCAACAACGACATGAGAGGGGTCATTTCAAATTGGATAGGGAAACTTCAAAATCTTAATATTTTGATCTTGAGGTCAAATAGATTCATGGCATAATACCCTCAGAAGTTACAACATTGCCACTTCTACAAATCTTAGATATTTCATCCAACATAATTTTAGGAATTATTCCAACTAACATCTCATCCTTGTAGGCTATGAGAAATCAAACACTCAACATTGAAATGTTTCTTGTTGGAAGTGATAATTGAATCTATTTAGATCGAGCAATAATCATTAACAAAGGAAAGGACATGAAATTTGTAAGATCATTGGCATTCGTAAAACATATTGATTTATCAAATAAAAATTTAATAGGTGGAATTCCTCCAAATATGAGTTTGCTTGAGGGTTTAGTAATTCTTAACATTTCAAGAAACCATATTAGGGGTGAAATCTTGAAGAGTTTGGGAAAATTCTATAGCTGGAGTCTCTTGATCTCTAACACAACCAACTGTCTAGAATTATCCCTCTCGATCTGCAGTCGCTCACATTCTTAGGTTACCTGGACATGTCCTACAATAATCTTTCAGGAAATATACCAAAAGGGGGACAAGTTTACACATTTGGTGCATTGTCTTTTTCATACAATTCCTACCTATGTGGCCTCCAACTCAATACAACTTGTTGCAGCCTTCAGCAAGTTAAACCTTGTCTTGCAAGCATTCTGTCAAACATAAATGTTGATGAAGAAGAAGAGGAGGATATATGGTGAGTAGTTGGCCTGGGAATGAGCTATGCAGTTGGGTTTTCTATTGTAATTGGAGTGTTGTGTTTTACCACAACTTGGAGTAGAAAATGCTTTCAAGTGATGGATAACATTATCATTTATCTTTTTGAAAGGATTCAGAAAATAACTGTCTTTTGTGGCCATGGTAGAATTTTGTAAGATAATTTATAAGCTCTCCCCTCCATTAGATTTTAATAGAGGAATTATTTTTTTATAATATTAATGTTGACCTACCTACTAATATTGAGGTCAAACTATTTATAATTTTGTAAGTATATGGTTTATGTAACTTTTATTATATAAAATTTAAGTTTTAATTATGTATCATCATGTATGCATTATAAATTGTGGGGCATTCATTTTGATTCTTAATGTGATCCATCAATTAAATCTCTATTTCTTCATGTTTAAAGAATATGTCTACATTTTGTTTTGGTATATTTGTGTTACTGCTTTGCTTTTATTGGGTGGCATGAAAGGTGGATGCCATGGTTCTCATTAAAACTTTGACCAACAATGAAATTACCTCTCAAATCATGAAGCATTTTCAATACTAAAAAATGAAGATTTTTACTAGGCTTTTTTCAAACATTTAATCGAGATGGGGAATTATATTTCTCCTATAATCATGTAATTTTATTTTTTATAGATATTAATTTAGTTTTAAAGAATATTTAGATTCAATATAAATATTATGAAGTATAGTTTGATAAGCTTAATTAAAAGGTAACATATAGTTAAATTTGATATTTATATTATTATTATTAGTTCCTGCGGGAACTATAGCGGACCCTTCAATCACTAAACAAATGATTAAAGCAATGTTGTTTTGGCCAATCAGTATGCAGATATTTCCAAGTTTCTGAGCAACGATATTTGGAGGCAAACATGCACAATTTTATTTCAAAATATTTATTCAATATTTTTGTCTACCTATGGTTGGTGTTGCAAGGTTGTCAAGGGGCTATTGTAGCGTTTCAAGGGCAAGAGACCACAATCCAGGCCTGGAATTTGATAGCCACCTACCTATCATATGAAAATTTTGTGACGATTTGTTCATTTAAATTCCTCACTTTACGTTTTATAAAAAAAATTAACTGTCAAAAAATATTTAATTTATATTAAAATATTATTGATTTTATTAATCATACATATTAAATATGATTTTTTTTTATAAATTTCTATTTTTAATAACACAAGTAATTTGTTTTTTTTAAATATTATGTATCATATAAATTAATTAAGTATTTTTTATAGGAATCATACTTCTTAAAAATACCAAATAAATAATAAAAAATATAATAATTTCATACAAACCTTCATTATATGATTTGCATATATTTAAACACAAAAAACAACTTTTGGAAAGAAAAGAACTATTTTCTTTTATTATTTTTAAATTGAGATGCAAAAATTAATGATGCATTACATAGAAAATAAACAAAAATAAATGTTATCAAAGGTCAAAAACTCTTCTTGACTTTGTATTCTTCCATATTTGATATACTTTATTCCAATTTACATCATTTTCTTGAGGTCCATTTAAAGACACTCTTATTAATGCATCCAATATATCCAAACCCAACTTTGACTTTCTAACATTTTTGATGATGTTTTGTTTTGAAAATCCTCTACTTGTAGGAATAGTAAGCACAACTTGCCATAACTTCATCATATGAGGATAGCTTCTATGCCAATATTTTATGTTACAAAGACTTTCCATGCATCTTTCATCTTAAAACCCTCACAACTCAAATGCAATGAATCAACAAAAGAGTTTAACTCCCTTTTACAACCGGTAACATTAAATATGGATACAAATTCATTTACATTATTTGAAGTAGTATGTTGCAAATGTTGGAGAAGCTTATCAAGCCAACGCTCCGAGATATTGCAATCTAATGAAGGACTAAATAGTTTTGCAGCCAATCCTTATTCAACTCATTATCTAAAATTTCAACATGCTCACCAATAAAACACAACTACTGTATTATCTTGAAAAAAATCAAATCCGGTGAATCACCTGTAAAAAAATGCTTTAAGGAATCAAAGCCGGTAAATCGCCTGTAAAAAAAAATGCTTAATCCTTAAATGTTGTATTATGTTGAAAAAAATCAAAGATGAGAATAATTATTTGTAAAAGGAAAATAAAATTTCAACATGCTCATTGCTCACCAATAATCACTACAAACAAAATGTTGTTGAAAAAACAAATTACAATGCTATAAAATAAATTTGTGTTATTGATTATTCATAAGGATATCCTATATATATTAAAAAAATGTAAAATTAGAAAATATTGATAATTAGAAATAAATCTAAAAATCTTAAATTTAATGTTAAAGTTTCTAAATTATGTAGAAAATAAATCTTGTTAAAATATTCAAAAAATTAAAAATCAATTATATTCTATTTTGAAAAGATTTTGAATTAATATAATTTTTATAATAAATATTATAAATCATATATATTAATAAAAAGCAATGATAACTATTAGTAAAAATGTCAAAATCTTTAAAAAATTAGAAAAAACTATATTTAATTTTGAAAATACTCTATTTTCAACAAATTTTGAATTAATAAATATATTTATAATAAATTATATATATTAATATAAAGTGAAATTAGAAAAAAATATTCCAAATCTAAACTAATTTATATTTTTATCATAAAAATTATTTTAATATATATATATATGTATATATATACAATAATTTTTTACAGTTTAATAATAATTTTAAGTGTCAATCTTACAGTTATATAAAAATATAGCAAGTCAAATGATATGGTCTAATAAATTTATAGGTTGTAATATACGGTCCAAAATGCAAAAAACGGTCAAATAGACCATCAAATTCTAGGCTTGGACCGCATGATAAACGATTTGCATCTGACAGACTGTGACACTTGGTGATTAACATGGTGTCAATGTTTGCATGTAGAGGAGACGTGGCTGGTCTGCAGGATGAAGGCGGTCACCATCGGTTGTTATTCACAGGCAGAGCAACTCTTGGATACAATAATGAAAGCTTTAAAGTCTTAAGGGATTTTTTATGGTATCAAGGTGAAGGTGATGCCAACTCTGAGGAAACTGTTGACAATTACCAAAAAAATCTCGAGAGACTTATATATGATAGTCGTGTTGATCTACAACAGTCTAATTTACTTATCATTCGGGTAAACTAAAATTATTGATGGTTGGATTAATTAATGCACAATCTTCTTGGTGATCTCCTAATTCTCATTTTTGTTTCTCACAGCTTGCAAGAATCCTAGATTCAGTTGCACATTAATCTACGCATTCTCTTCATTGTGCTTAATTTGTTTAGCAATTTTGTTTCTGATTTGTTAAGGTTACATTATATCCTTCCTGGTAGTAGTGATATTGGGTGTTTGTTGTTAAAGTACAAGGAATAAGGGTGCCTAGATCAGTTTCAATTACAGGTTCATAGTCTGGAGACACCACACTTACCAAAGTTTTTGTTGGACGTTTGGCATGGGAGACTCAAAGTGATACCATGTGCAGGTACTTTGAGCAGTTTGGAGAGATTTTAGAGGCTATGGTTATAACTAATAAGAACACGGGCAACTGCTCATAACTGTTCATTTACCATGCTTACAGGACATGTGTTGATGATTTGACAAGGTCAACAATCCCTTGGAGGCATAGGAGAACTTCCATGTTTGAATTTGAGACATGCTTTATTTCTTCAAGGTTCTTTTGTCATGCTACTTTTGTTATTCGACTACAGTCCTCTTCTCATTGAAATGCCACACATTATGAAATTTCTCCTTTCGTCTTTCACTTTATTTTTCAGTTTAGATAGATCTTTATCTATTCACTATTGTGACTGTCCCTTTTAGACTGTAGTGGATTCTCTTTGACTCCTCTCAACACTGTCCTTCATTCACCTCTTATGGTTGTCCTGTGATAGTCTTTATAAATATCCCATGGTTGTAGAGGTGACTATATTCTTCAACTAACTGTTTCTTTTTCACTATTTATGCACTGTAGATTCACTATGCTTCTTGAGTCTTCATGACTGTCCTTATATTATCTTCATGATTGGACTGTGCATTCATGACTCTTCGTGACTGTCCTCATATAGCCACTATGTCATCTCTGTCAACACTCTCGTAGCCTCTTTTCTCAACTTGATCATTTGAAACACAACCTTCAGGTGACAGCACTAATGCATTACCTTTAGATAATCATATCTTTGTGATGGCAGTCATTTTTAGACTTTTATCTACTGTCATGAATCTCTTCCAGACCTTATGCCATTCATGGATTGCCATTTGTGATTTGGAATTTGACTCATTGTCATGACTGCCATTGATTGATCATTTGTGTTTGTCTCTAAGTGTATCCTCCCTTTTGGGCTGCCACAGTAAGTAACAGTCTTTTAGACTCCTTTTGACTGTGCACTTCTACTGCCCTCCATAGACTGTCGTATACTTGTCATGAATATACTTCCATTTGAAATACTGTCATATTTCTTTTATCTACCCTAGGATGGCCATTTCCCATTATAGACTGTCATTCATCTCTTCAATATGACTGTTCTATCACTATACTTCATGATGACTACTCTGTGAAGGACTACCACTGTTTTGACTATAACTATATAAGTTTATTATGCTAACTTTGGTATTGTCCACCTATCATCTAAGATATACATGCAAAATTTCATACAACTCAGTCCTCCATGGCTTGCTCACTGTGGATTGGAAGGAAAACAAGGCATAAAATATTGACATCAATTTTAGTCAAACTGACAACTAAAACTATCCTCAAACTCTTCACCTGCTAGGTTCATTTCATCGGACTGTCATATTTTTTTTGTGTATATTCTACCATATCAAACCTGTCTATGTGTCTTTTCTTGAATGCCTTGAAGACTGAACTCCTTCCATGTGCCATATCCATGCTTTTGGGTCTTGCAGCATTTACTCAACATCGGAATGGTCCCCTCATCATAAATTTTACTGTCATGTGATCCCTATCTTGTTGACTTGTGAAACCCCCAAATCATAATGGACTGTCTCTTATTCATTCTTCAACATCATCACAAGTCCTTCCAACCCTCTCAAAGCTGATGATGTTTAAAACAACATTGTCCTTCTATTTAACCTATCACTCATTGGACTGTTATCTAGAACTGGTAGAATGCACAGGGTTAGGGAAGGCTTTAACAATGAACAAAGGTTTTAGCAAGGGTATGTAACATGTCTTCAACATAGCCTTCTATGACTGTCTTGACTCCCCTCTGTTATTGTTATGCTTACTGTCCCTGGAACTGTCATTACTCTGTCCTCTTGATAACTAAACTGCCCTATTACATTCTTCATAACTGGACACTCTACACCTTTGCTACTTGTCATTGCTCACAATTTTTTTATTCGAATCTCCATATAAGACTATCATGAATGATAACTTTTATACATTGTGAGACTATCCTTATGGATCCTAACACTGTCATTAGGTCATTGGATGTGCATGTTAGGGCTGCTCTTACTCATCATTTTTTGGTTTTGATAGCTATCACTTGTAGGTTTGTGCTCTATTCATTCATCACTCTTCATCTCAACACCATTCTTTTGTTAGAATGGAAAGATATATACGTGAATGGTGTTAATGAGGGGTAATAATATCAATTAGCCTCAAATAGAAACAAAGAGATCCCTCTATCTCATTTGATTCCAAACTCAAGTTTACGACAGACAATTACTAAAATTAGTCCCTTCAAGTATGAGTTGAAGAAGCCATCTCATGATGTTTCAAGACTGATATGACACCAAAATTATTTGAAAAAAAATTACTAATTGTGAAGGCACTTGGCATGCATACATTCCAGAGCAAAATTATGAGAGCTACCTATCAATACTTCAGAACTACCTTCATCAATTATCCTAGATCAAAGAAGCCCTTATTCTTTCTTTTATGTGACAAATTTAAGTTACTTTACATGTCATACAATTCTCCTTTTTTAATTGCAAGCTTGAAATATAAGATTCTACAATTTATTCCAAGAATTCCTAATGAGTTGTACATGAATATAGCTTTTCTTCTAGATTAACGTATGTCTAATAGTCTCACAGGTGGTCATGAACATTTTATCTACAACAACACATACTACTTTTACTATGCATTTTGCAAAAAGGGCAGTAATTCCAAACAGTTACTGAAAACCTAACATTAAGTCAAAGAAGTGCCAATTTTTAGAATGTAGACCCATAAGTGTGATGAGGCAATATTATGGCTCAAGAGATCCCCAAGTGTAATTCCAAATAGTTACTGAAAACTTAACATTAAGTCAAAGAAGTGCCAATTTTTAGAATGTAGACCCATAAGTGTGATGAGGCAATATTATGGCTCAAGAGATCCCCATGTCTGCAGTTAAAACTTTCTCAGTCTTATGGCTGGGATAATTATCAAAACTTTAGATGCACTTTAAAATCAAGTTGTGTGAATATGCTTCTTATTAGAAAGTTATCTGAATTATATTCGCAATGCATGATCTGGTAACACTGAAAATTGTTAGCGTACGATGTAGTTACATGACACACAATGTGATTAAAACCTTGATAAATCATCAACTTCTTATAATCTGTCCATCCCCTGACTATTTGTCTCCAATGAGTGGCATTGGATGAGGTGGAAAGTTTTGGATGTACCTACTACTGATTTGTTAGCATGTTGGTGAAATTTGCAATCTCCTTGATCCTTGGACTTCAATCATTTGGCAATTTGAATAGATTTTTTTTGTATGAAAGTTGTACTAGTGTTCAGTTGACTTAACTATAAGACTATGACCCACTCACCAATGCAATGCCAAAACATTGATGGATTTCCTAGACTCATGAACCTCCTTATGGACTTAAACATTTTTCATTACCAGAGGTCTGGGGTTATCTTCTAATTTTAGATTCAACATTGTGCTTCTACATTTTTTACAACATTTTCCTAGACTTCCATATCAATGCAACTTACAACCACTTAGAAATTTGACAAATGCCTCTAAAATTTCCACTTTGACTAATTTGACTTGATCATAATTGGCACTTTTATATGTAGATATAAAACATGGCTCATAAGCATAGGAATGTATAGGTGCATATTAGGAGAATATATATTGACATCCAATGGCTTCATTGTGATCTATAGAGCATGGTCTAATTGGTTTTAAACTCAAGCCATAATCATGAATATTGTTACCATACCACTAGAATTTTTGTTGAACATCTAATTTTGTATGTTTAATGGCTTCAACTCTAACTTTTGTTTTTTTGGTGTTGTAGTGCACATTGATACCAACTTGGTGAGAATGCTTGTGGGAAACAAATGTGATTTGGACCATATCAAAGAAGTTTCAGTGGAAGATGCCAAGAGCCTTGCCGAAGCAGAGGGGATTTTTTCAATAGAGACCTCTGCCTTGGATAACACAAAAGTCATGTCCTCCTTCAAGATTGTGGTTAGAGAGGTTTACAATAGTGTGAGTAGGAAAGCGTTGAACTCTGACTCCTATACATTTGAATTGTCCTTAGACAGGGTTAAAATTATTAATGGAGATGATGCTTCCATGTCAGAGTATTCATGTTGCTGAAGATTTTTCTTTTCTTTTTTTTGTTCCATTTTTGTTGTTAGGTTTCACTTGTTGTACTTAAGAATCTTGGATTATAAAAATATCTTTGGTTCTTACACCTCATTTGTTGATGGGGGTTCTGAAGTAGATATATTATTTATTTAGGCAATCAATTGTATAAGATTTTTTTTGAGTTTATGAGTAGCCAAAGAAGACTTGGTGGAAGTCTATAACTGGGCTTCTTATGATAGTGAGTCATAGTTGCTATAAGCAGAAAATAGAATAATCCTGAATTAATTCAAAGCATTGTATTGTAGTCTTTTTTTTTGATAATTTGATTTCATGGTATTATAAAACAATGAGGTCATGTGGATGGAACATTGAAGATTTATGTTTTCTCAGTTTGCAAATCCCCTGCTTCTGCATCAATTATCAGTTTAGTAGATGAAGTACTAATAGAAATATGGATATCTAAAGGTTGTGGATTTTGGCTTTACACCCATCAATTGCATTTGCTCGGATGTTTCTAAAGCGTTTTCAACAAATCATTTTTTTTTTCATATCCTACAATTATTGTAATCCAAGAGAACACATCTCTTTGAGGCATTATGTTAAAGAGTTCAGGTGTCTTGTTTATGCTTTCACATTTTGCATAAATATGTTTTTCTTTCATATCCTACAATTATTGTAGTCCAAGAGGACACATCTCTTTGAGACATTCTATCAAAGACTTCAAGTGCCTTGTCTATGCTCTCTCATTTTACATAAATATTTACCAGGGCAGTTGCAACTATAACATCTGACAAAAATACCCCTTCTGTAATCCTTGATGAATTTCCATACCCTATTCCAAAGCTCCCATCCTACCACAAGCAGGCAAGATGCTGGGAAAAGTTGTGGAATTTTGAATTTGGCATTAAATCCACCAATTGAATTTGCTTGAATGTTTGTAAAGCTTGTTTTGGTAGATTGTTTTAATTTTGTAGTTCATTTTCTTAAACCACACTGTCTTGTCTTCTTGCATTATCTTTTGAACAATATCTTTAATGAATTCATTTTTTTGTTTCAATGCATCCATCTATTCATAATTCTTATATAAATGGGTGGCATGACTAAAGCTTCAAACCTAAGAATGTCTCCTTCATGGACTGCCCAGTTCAAAGCTTCAAACCTAAGAATATCTCCTTCATGGACTGCCCAGTTCAAAGTTTCAGTGCTTTATTTTACTTTTACAAATTGCACAATCCTTACATACTACAAAACTAATCAAACAACCTGCAAACAAAAATAAAACCGTTCTTGCACTTTGGAAGGAACTTCGCTACTCTGCAGCTCTTGTTTTATACAATAATAATTATGATTATTTTGAATAATTTGATATAAAATTTATTACCTACAAAATCTATATATATATATATATATAATGTAATTTTTGAGGTGTATGTTTAAAAATATTTATAATTTCATTAAATGAATAAAAAATTAATATAAAAAAAATCAATTAAAAGAAATATTTGAAGTAAAAATATCAACTAAAATGGTTTTGTGTTCTTAAAGTAGATAAACATTTTTAAAAATATATCAATTAAATTTGTTTTTTTCATTTATTTAATTAATTTTTAATGGTTACTTATATTCTTTTATAATGCTTAGCATTTTAATTTACTTTTGTTCTTAAATCATTTAAATTATTAAAAATTTAGTTTTCTTTAAATATTTCTTAAAAATATAGATATTTGCATTAGATTGTGGATCACATTTAAGAAAGATTTTTTTTTTGGATGAATAAATCTATTACATTTAGTTCTTTTTTATGAGGGTGAATTATAATTGTTAGTATAATTTTTTTATGGAAGAATACAATATTAATAATGATTTCAATTGTTACGAAGGTTGTGTGATTGTAGGAATGAAATCCCAACTAGCTTAAACATTGGTTGAGATAACAAAGAATGTTAGATGAACAAAATTATTGTCATCTATTATTATTCATGATGGATGTAATAATGAGGGAAAATTATGGAAATACCATCCACTAGTGAGGCAAGACTTTGTTTCTTTCCATTCTAGATCTATTAAATAACAATATCCTTATCATTCTATCATTTATTTTTTCACTTAAGTTTAGATAAGGGAGAGGCGTCGATCATGGGCATGGGACCAATCGTGGGTATAGTATGTGATATCCTGGGCCCACTTTAGGGTAATAAAAGAGACAACAAAAAATTCAAATATTTTTGTCAATATGATAAGACAAGTTCATGTCAAATTCACATTATGTCCTATCATAGGTAGACTATTTATTAGCCACTTTCCCAATATTAGGTGAATGCAAGTTGATATATTTATTTACATAATATAAATATTGTTTGTGTAGACATCTAAATTTGACCACTCCCATATGGTCATATCCATTTTTGTTACTCGTTTATTCCATCGACACACATTTCTGGCACACTTGGTGGGACCCACAAACGAGTCTACTCTTTTATTGTGCTTTGTTGTATGAATTTTTGCAAGTTTAGGTTACACAAAGGCGACCTTGCTACTAACAGGGGCAACCTTGCCCTCAATAGGGGTGACCCTTCCCTAGGACAAGCGACTGTGCCCTAAACAGAGGTGATTTTACCCTTGTAGAATCACCCATCTATGAAATAGGAGAAAATTTTCTCCTTGTTTCCTAAACAGGGGCAACCTTGCTACTAACAGGGGCGACCTTGCCCTCAACAGGGGTGACTCTGACCTCAAGACAAGAAACCTTTCCCTCAACAAGGGTGATTTTTCCCTAGACAAAGGCGACTTTGAGGTAAAAACAATTACTTGAAGTTCATTTCCAGAGTTTGTTTCTTGTTGTTTTTCTTAGTACTGACCCCCTAGCCTATTTTGTTGGTGAATGTGCTTGTTTCAACTAATGTTTGTGTAGTTGTTTAATGTTTGTCTAAGGCCAAAGGTGTAGATTTCTAACACATTTGTTGCAAGATGAATGGACCAAGAACATTATTTATATTATTTTTTTGTCATTTTCATACTCTGATCATGAAAGGAGTCAAACCACCACCCGATTTTGATATGTCACAATATACTGGCACCCAGTCTCTCCCTGCATCTCAAGACCCACAAAATTCACAAAATGTTCTAGGAAATCCATAATTCCCCAAAGGTGCACCTATAGACAATTGGTATCACCTTGAGTTTGGAAATGTTATGATACATCATGTCATAAGTTATCCTTGCCTCCCAACCACAGCCTCTACGGTACCACCTGATCCTAATGATCCTTAAGCCTATGGCATTCCACAAAATATCCCATCTGCTCCACCACAACATCCTATTCAACCACCCGTCGACACTAGGGGCACTCCTGTCCTTGCATTGATGCCACCACCAGGGCCTACACCCGCTAGAAATCTACCACCACCACCTCAAGGTAACGTCCCTACATTCCAATGGCCTTTCGTGTATCCTCAACATTGCACTGCATTGCAAGCACTGCCACAACATACTACTATTCCCTCACAAGCACTACCACAACATACTGCTACCGTTGTTGTCTCATCTCAACCACCCCATTAGCAACCTTCATAGAAAAATGTCACAATCTCCTAGCAGAGCATTACAATTTTGCAACAAAATGTTCTAATTCCTCAACAACACACTACAATTCCTACACAACATTCGCATCAAGTGACACAAACTACATCGTAGCCTCTGCAACCACCCCACGACGCTTCTATAGCAATCCCACAATAGCATCACATCCCATCTCGCCCATCTTATCAATAGCCACCACAACAGCAATAGCCACCCCAACATACGCATATTCCTATGCAAACACAATGTAATCATCTCACACAATATCTCTACCATCTGTCCAACGCGTACACCGCTTATGCTACTACATCCAGTCCTAATCCAAATATCCATGTGGCCTCTTAGAATCCACCACGGACAAAACCGCCACTTTACACTAATCCTCTACAATCACACAAAAATCCATACCAAGAACTGTCTAACCTACAACCACCTCTGTATACCACACAAGATCCCAATGTTGTGTACAATTACCAATCCAATCCATACTACACTCAACAATAGCCACCTTATTAGCAAGGTGTTCCATCCACGTCCTACACACAACAACAACCACCTTATTAGCAGGGTGCTTCATCCACTTCCTACTATTACCAAGATCCTACACAGTATCAACAGGGTGCTCCATTCACTTCATATTATCAACAACAACCATCCCATCAACAAGCAGCTTCCACCTCTTACTATCAAAATCCATCATCCTCCTATCCACCTTACGCCAATCTGCAATCCACATATGTAATCAATACCATCAAACACCTCCATATACGCCCTAGCCTGCTTATGATCCAACTGCTTCGACACCATCCTCATCATATCAGCAATAGCCTGCATACAATCAACCTAGTTGATCCAATTTGACTCCCACAATGCCCATCAATAAAGATCTAGAGGAAGTCAAAGCTACGTTAAAGGATTTGCAAGCAAGGACCGACAAACAATCATTAAAGTTTGAAGATATTTGTCCCTACCCGTTCGATCCTTCAATTTTATTTGTTCCTTTCCCAAAGAATTTCAAAATGCCAAAATTCGATAAGTATAAAGTAACAAAAGACCCCAAGGCTCACCTTCAAGAGTTATATGCCCACTATCAAGAAGTCATGCATAATAAAAATTACCTCATGAGATTATTTCCTAGGAGTTTATAGGGAATAGCTCTTGACTAGTTTATGGGTCTCGAGAAGGGATCTATCAAGTCCTTTGCACAACTTTCACAATATTTTGTCTCCTACTTCTCCTTTAATTTGGAGAAGGATACCGACACATTAGATCTCCTAAAGGAAAAGTAGTGTGAGGGAGACAAATTTGTGAGCTATCTTTAATGATGGTGAGCTCTAGCCAGTTGAATGAAATCCCCATTAAGGGAAAAGGACATGGTCACCCTATTCATCGAAAACTCTCATTTGGATATGGCCCACAACTTTAGACTTGATTGTGTCACAACCTTTGCATAAATAGTGGAGAAAGGTCCTATTCTTGAAAGAGCCCTCATTGCTAAAGGGTTAGTCAAAATCTTTAAATCTAATAAGGAAAAATTGTCTGGAGATAAACCTCGTTATTGGAAAAAGAATAAAAATGTTGTCAATGATGGTGTCACTAACACCAAACAAATCCAATTAGCCAATGCTTCTTAGAAGCCACAATATCCCCCTCCTCAGCAATCAATGCTCAACGCTATATCAGTGCCTCAAGGGGAACCTCGTCCACCCCAACAGTCTAATCAGAAAAATCAAGGGGGTAAAAAATGCCAGTTTACTCTACTAGGAAAGCCCCTAAATGTAGTGTTTAATAGGCTCTTGCAAGCTAATTACCTGATTACATATCCTATAACCAAGCCCCTTGATGAATCCAAGCCCAAACCATCCTGGTTTAAAGAAAATGAGTATTTTGAGTCCCATAAGATTAAAGGACATACATTGAATAAGTGTCAAGGTTTTAAAACATACATCCAGAATCTCATCGATCGGGGTGACATACGTGTGGATGCCAACAACACCCTCGTCCAATGCTTAATTGGAGATATATCAGAATGCTTTCCCAAAGCATAACCAAGGTCCTAGCACATCAAACTCAAACCTAGGGCCTAGCAATAATAATGATCAGAATAACAACACCAATAACATCAGTTACAAAAATGTGCCATTTGATTATCAAGGCATTGTCATGCACATCGAACAAGTAGAACCACGCGTATATATGATACACATAAAAGTTAAAGACCCACAATGTGTTGTTACCACCTGCAAAACTCACATCTCAGTCCCTGGAGCCTCCACATCCACCCAACCACCACTTATGAGTTCTTAGGACAACATTCTTGATCATCTAGGAAAGACTTCGGTGTAGATATCCATTCTGGATTTTATCAAGTCTTCTCCCGTACATGAAGAAATCTTAAATAAGGCCTTACAGGACACTCAAGTTCCCAATGACATAGACCCTAAGAAATTTCAAGCATTGGTAGGACACCTCTTAGCAACCTATCAACTAGGTTTTAGCCAAAATGATATGCCCTGCATTGACTCCAACCATAATCGTCCCCTCCATCTAGAAGTCCTTGTAAGTCATCACAAAGTAAAGAGGGTCTTGGTAGATAATGGTTCTTCCCTGAACCTTTGTACATTGAAATTCATAAAACAAGTGGGATACACCCATGTTGATTTAAATAATCATGTCATCACAATCAAGGCATATGATAATGTAGAGCGTGATTCTGAAGGAACAATATGTCTTCCAATCCAGGTCGGGCTAGCTGTACAATATACTACATGTCATGTCCTTGATCTAGAATTACCCTATAACCTCCTCCTCAACCATCCATGGATCCACGCCATCCAATTCATTCCATCCACATAACACCTATGTCTAAAATTCCCATTCAATGGGGTAGAAGTTACCATACACATGGATCCCCAACCATTTGAATATTTTTGTGCATTAGAAGCTTCTTTTCCTCATTCCCACTATTGTCCTAGAGTGGAAATGGGACCACCATAGACATCATCCTCCCATTCATCTACCAATGCATCAGCCACCATCTCACCCACTCCATCATCCACATATGATTCCACTTTTACCAAATTCCAGATCATCGACAAGGGATGTGGTGAATATGAAATGCACATAGCCTTGAATGTGGCAACAATGCCACCATCACCACACACATATGACCAACCCTCTCAGTCAGCACCAAAGTAAGAAGAGAAGATCACCTTGAGCTGTAAAAATGTGGGACCTACCACCTTTTGCTCTCCTAGTTTAAGGCAAGACACACTAGAAGATGACATCAACCAGTGGGTATATCGAGAGGAACCTAAACCCTCTACGCCCTTGAAAGAATACTTCCAAGAGGTCTATCCTTAGCCTTCTAATTTTGTAGAGAAACACAATTATTGGGGGGGATGCCTTGGTATAGAAGAACAAATATGACAACAACTGATAGATACCTCTGTCCGACCAAGAAACTTGGGGTTGGGCTATGACACCAAGCAAAAGGGTCCCATGACATCATCTAGTGCCTCTAATAACGTTAGTGAGAGAAATGGTCTCCTCAAAGACATACTAGAGGAACAACCCATCATACACATGTACAACAATGTGGATCACACTGATCTTTCCTCCATGTTCAAATTCTTATCCATTTTCACCATTAGCCTATCCCTTCAACATCTTGAACTCATAGACTAGGGCCTACATGGTAGCACACCTATTGATACCTTGCCTTCGATGGATATGTACGTATATCTCGTCTGATTGGGGGAAGATGAACACCCTAACCACAAAAGTAAAAAGAAGCAAAATCAAAAGGGGTCACCTAGAAAAAACCTCCTTGAGGTGCTTCTTGACCTAGAAAAAGTAAAAATAAAGGGTGTATCTGATAGCGAAAACCTCAATGAGGCACTAGAAGATGGGGAAATTCATCTTCCCCTTGTAGGAACTCAATTCTCTAAGCAATCATCCATCTTAATTGAAGAAACACAAGAAATACATTTGGGAACTAAGGAGGATCCCAAAATCACATATGTAGCCAAAGCATTATCAGAGGAAGAATACTCTACCATCACCAATCTTCTCAAAGAAGGAATCATCAATTTTGCATGGACATATTCAAACATGCCAGGCCTTGATCCTGCTTTAGTAGTACATCATATAGACGTATATCTTGATGCCAAACTTGTGAAGCAAAAGCTCCAAAAAATGCACCCCCAAGTAGCTCTACTAGTTAAGAAAGAGTTGGAGAATCTATTAGAAGCGGGATTCATAAGGCCCATTGACTATTCTGACTAGATCTCCAACATAGTGCCAGTCGCCAAACCAAACAATAATATCAGGATTTGTATAGACTTACGTGACCTCAACAAGGCTTGTCCCAAAGATGATTTTCCTTTGTCAAACATTGACATGTTGGTCGACTTAACTAAAAGGCATGAAATGCTTTCCCTCATGGATGGCTTCTCCGAGTATAATCAGATCAAAATTGCACTTGAAGATTAAAATAAAACCACCTTCACTACACCATGGGGCACATTCTACTATGATGTTATGTCCTTTGTTCTCAAGAATGCGGGGGAAACCTATTAGCGAGCCATGACCATTATCTTTTAGGATCTCATTCACATAATAATAGAAGATTATGTTGATGATTTTTTAGGGAAATTAAGAACAAGGGAAGAACATCCTGTGGTCCTCAAAAATATCTTTGAGCATCTAGACCAGTATAAGCTAAGACTAAATCTGAAGAAATGTGTTTTTGGGGTCACATTAGGTAAACTACTAGGTTTCATTGTCTCCCAAAGAGGTATAGAAGTCGATCCAATGGAAGTCAAGGAAATCATGGATATCCCTCCGCCATACAATCTCAAATAGAAAAGAATCCTTCAGGGAAAGCTGCAATCCATCTAGTGGTTCATCACTTAATTAGCTGACAAGTGTTAGTCATTCACTCATCTCCTGAAGAAGGATACTACCTTTAAGTGAATCAACAGTGTCAACTCTGCTTCGACAAGATCAAAGAGTACTTGGCTCACTCATCAATCCTTATGCCACCAATTCCTAGTAAGTCGCTCCTGTTGCATATTTCTACTACTTCAGTGGCACTGGGGGAATTGTTGGCACAACACGATGATTTTTCAAAGGAAAGAGAAATCTATTACATCAGTCGAACCCTAGTTGGCTATGAACTAAATTATTCCCCAATGGAAAAATATTGCCTAGCCTTGGTTTCCAGTTCACAAAAACTCTAAAATCTCCAAGGTCAATCCACTCAAATACCTGTTATCTAGAACCACTCTAATTGGTCACATGGCTAAATGGGTCATGTTGTTAAGTGAATTTGATATAAGATATGTGGATTGGAAAACTATTAAAGGACAAGTGATAGTTGATTAGTTGGTAGATGCTCCCCTAGTAGATGACTATCCTCTAAAAACAAAGTTTCCTGATGAAGGGGTCTTTATAGTAACATAAACGGCCACATGGACACTATACTTTGATGGGTTGTACAAACACAATGGATCAGGAGTAGGAATTTTGCTCGTAACCCCCCAGGATTATTATATACCAAAGTCATTCAGGTTGGATTTTTCATGCAAAAACAACATAGTTGAATATGAAGCTCTTCTTACTAGCCTCAAAATTGTAATCCAATGGCATATTACTCACCTAAGAGTCTTTGGTGATTCTCAATAAATCATCAAACAGGTCAACGAAAAGTTTCTCACAAAAGATGATAAGTTATTGCCTTATAAACACATGGTAGACAACTTCAAAAAGTATTTCACTTCCATCCAGTTTGATCAGATTCTAAGAGTACAAAAAAAAGTAGTGGATGCTATGGCTACCATTGGCTCTCTAATCGACATTCCTAAGGATCGAACAGAGTGTGATTTCCTCATTGAACAACTTTTAATACCCGCTTATGATATCCCAAAAAGTGAGATGGTGTGCAACATTGTAGGTCCTACGTCACCATGGTACCATGATATCTACACCTATCTTCACAATAATATCCTACCTCCCAATCTGACATGAAACCAATGCAAATGTTTCATCCAATGTACATCCCATTATACCATCATAGGTGATACACTTTATCATCATGGGTATGATGAAACCCTCCTTTGGTGTCTTAGCAAGACTGAATCCCACACTGTGTTTATGAAAGTACATAGTGTTGTCTGTGGAGCTCATTCAAGTGGCATGGCCCTGGCTAAGAAAATTCTTAGAGCGGGATACTATTGGCCTACATTAGAACATGATTCTTTTGAGTTTGTCAAGAAGTGCCTACCTTGTCAACAACATGTTGATTTAATACATGCTCCTGCATAGGATTTGCAACCTCTTATAGCACCATGGCCATTTTCTAAGTGGGGTTTTGACCTAATTGGAAAGATATATCCCCCATCTTCTAATGGCCATACCTTTATCATCACTACAACTAAGTACTTCACCAAGTGGGTGGAAGCAATGTCACTCTCACAAATCACAGGTACTCAAATTTCCAAATTTATCCTTTTCCATATTCTCTATAGATATGGAATACCATCCACCATAATTTCTGATAATGGAAATCCATTCAAGAACCAAGCCATGAAACACCTCTGTGACATCAAGTCAATATCCAACACTGTTGGTTTGTGCCTTATTACCCCCAGGGTAATGGTCAAGCAGAAGCCACCAACAAAACCTTGATCAAGATCCTTCAGAAGGTAGTCAATAATACTAGTCGAGATTGGCACCTTCACATCCATCCTACCTTTTGGGCATACCATACCTCCATTTGCACTCCTACCGACACCACTTTGTATTCCCTTGTTTATGGTGTCAAGCCTATCTTTCTGATTGAGGTAGAAATCCTATCACTAAGGATATTCCTAAATAATCTTATCAGTGATGAAGATGCTTAGGTCACAAGACTCAACTAGCTAGAACTCCTTGATGAAAGACAGATCAAAGTGTATGACAATCTTCAAGCCTATCAGAATCATCTAAAAAGAAGCTACAATAAGAAGGTTTTTCCTCTCCGGTTCAACATTGGTGATCTAGTCCTTAAGGAGAATCAATGCACTCAACAGGGCCAAGATAAAAAAGGAAAATTTGAAGCATATTGGCTTGGTTGTTATGTCATCACAGCAAAGTATGGATCAGGAGCATACAAACTTGCTACACCTAAAGGAGAGCCCCTAGAGGAGCCTATTAATATAATGCGCCTGAAAATGGTTTACAGCTAAGTCAATTTGGGTATCCCATCCTGCGAAAATCCAAAAAAATAAAATAAAAAGTAAAAAATTATCCAAAATACAAAAAATAAAAAAATAAAAAAAATCCAAGAATAGTAAAGAGAAATAATTCATCCTATGGTGAAAACCATCCTTAGTGGGGTCGGGGACATGTACGTTTGGTAAAAACCTAGTCATAGGCACCATTCGTACAAGGCTTAATCATTATCTACCTTGTGTCCTAGTTACTTTATGTTCTCACCTATCTTGATCTCATCTCCCCATCATCCTATCGATCCTATCCTTCCATCAACATCCATCATCTAGTCGCTTGGTATATTTTGGTTGAGCATTGGATGAACTTCATCCAATATCTATTATCTTGAGCTTTTATCAGAATCTGAGCTTGCATCGTCAAGCTTGTCATTTTTTCAGTCCTTCGCTCCCATATAGGTTCCTTCATCGTGATGGTCTTCATTTAGATCAAATCCTATTGTGTCGGTCCTTTTAGTCCTTTTCGAACTATGTTTCCCCTCCATTTTCATGTAGGCAAGGCCAATCATTAGATCCACCCCCGGGGAATTTTTTCCATCCACTTTCGGTCATCCATCATGTTCTCCATTATCCCCTTTTTGCTCTTATCCCTGGTCATTTGTTAGTCCTTTTCAAACTATATTGCCCCTGTGCTTTCATGTAGGCAAGGTCGATCATTTGATCCACCCTTGGGGATTTTCTTTTCTTTTATTTGCTTTTTCGTCATCTTCCCTCACTTGTCTCCATTGTCCTCTTTCTTCTTTTTTCCATGGTCTTTTCTTGAACTACAAGTGCTTTTCATTTTCACATAGGCAAGGCTAATCTTTGATCAGCCCTTGAGCACCTAGGTCGTTAGGGTGTGTCTTCCTTGTGTCTTGTGTCTTGAATGTCTCATGTCATGTTTTCAAGCATGTCCTTATCTAGCTGGTTCTTTATAAATGAGATCCACTTGTATCATGAGATTCAATCGGTTTTGGAGTCTCCTATGTCATAATTGATCTTTTAGTTTAGAATCCATCTTTGGTCTCAACAGGATGCATCCTTCCTAACAGAACTTATCAACTCCATCCATCCTCTCGATCCTATGGAAAAGGACATTTGAAATTGATTGTGATCTTTTGATACTTTTAGCTTTTGTTTATCATTTGAGCTCCCTATCACAACCTATCAAGGCCACCATGATCTATAATATGGGTGATCCCACAATAGTGGTTTACAATTTTTGGCCAAACTAGACACTGAAATAAATTTTTTTAACTAAATCTTCACTTTCGGGCACCTATAGTGACTAAACCGTGAGGAATTTGAAGATGATGCAAACTAGAGTTTCATGAAATTTTTTCTATAGATTCTAAATATTATTTTTTCAAAAATTTTGGAATCAGATTGCACTTCTTTTTCCATCTCCCTCGAAAACTAGTTTATTTCAGAAAACAACATTTTTAAAAAGTGACGCTCACCGTATAATGCATAACTTTTTTTCCATGAAGGATAAAATTATAATTCTTTAATTTAGATTCGTAACTCTGATATCTAGTGTTTTATTGAATATTTTTTCTCTGATCAAGTTTCAAATTCAAACCAATTATAATTCAAACATAGCGCGACTATATAACGCGTAACTTTTTTCACATGTATCAAATTTTTTTTTCTTTTCTTTGTTGGATCAACGACTTCAATATATAGTGCACTAATTTTTTTTATTTTTTTTTTCAATAGTCTGCTATTTTTCCACGTGTAGAACAAAGAGCTTGATTTTCGGTGAAAACTCTACATTCGCGAGAAATAAAAAATAAATATAATAATTAAATTAAATTTATTTAAAATTATACTTTTTGGGAAGCTTATAATAATGAATAAATACTTTGAAAAAATAAATTTTAAATGAATTCATTTGATCCCCCAAAATCTAAATCAAAAGTGGTTTTTTATCAGCATTTTGATAGGTGTAAAGGAGACTTCGTTATAGGTATGGTTTAAAACTAGCGGGGTTCTATCCAAAGGGGTTTGATTTAAGGTAGTTTGATCAAACCCTCTTCAATTGGAATTATTTAAATGGAGAATTTTAAGGCTTAAATCATTATATTTTCTAAAAATATGTGATTTCAACAAAAATCAGTTCCTCCCAGAAATTGTAAACCAACTTTGTGGGATCACCCATATTATAGTGTGTTTTGATCGGTTAGCATAGGGGCATATCTTGATCTTTTTTCTTTATTTTTGTCTTCTTGGTTGTCCCATGTAGTACCCGCCAAGATCCCTAAGGTCTTGTGTTACGTTGGGGCATCCTTTTGTGCTTGTGGTTATCCCAATGCCTAGCCTAACCAAGGTCTTCGTGACATTCGGGTGTTGGGATAGCCTTCTTGTTTGTTGTGCTTTTTTTACGCATTAGATGCTAATTCTCCTTGGTTTACATACCCTGGCACCTAGTGTCTTATGCTATAGCAAAAACCAGTGCTCTGAAAATGGAAAATTGCATTAGAATTGCATTTCATATTCAATATTCATTGCATTGCATCCATACTTGACCTATGACCTATGATTTTGGTTGTGCAAACATTCACATTCCATTTCCCATTCTTCTCAAGATACCTATGGTTCTTGACAGGTGCAATTTCACACCCATCTTCCCTGAATTTTATAATGATTACAAGGAAAGTACTTTCCATTAAACCAACAATACACCTGCCATCTACCCTCATTAATATGCAAGTCCTTATTTACACTTGTGTTCATGTTTCATTTTGTTTCACATTAGGCCATCTCACTCACATATCACACACCTTTATTTTGTATAAGCTAAAGTAAGCATGACCACAAACAAATTCCATCCATCATTCACGTTGCATTTCATTTATCTATTAGTATTTGTAAGGAATTTAATTGCATCTTATGTCACATTATAGGTTCACTATATTTCATCTCATGTGCATTATCATTTCATAATTACTTTTTAAAGTTGTTTAGAGTAATTATATTTGGTTATTCTAAGAATCTTAGATTTATTCCATTATCCATTCATTTCCATATTAATCGATATCATTAACACATCACATATATCACCACCTGCATCACAAATTGTTAGATCCATATTCATAGCATATAAGGTCATAAATCATCCATCGCATCCTACATCATAAAAATTAGCCATCATACATATCATCCATATAAGCATCAACATACATCATCATAAGCATATACATACATAACATTATAATGATCATCTATAATAAAATCATAAACGGGTATGTGCAAGATCATCATGGAAAAAATAGACCCTTAAGTGGCAAAAAAATTCAGAAAAATCAGAGTTAAGAAACTTGACATAAAAATTTGAATAAGTTACCTATATTATTTAAAAATTATGTAAGAATAGAATTTGTAGCAAATTAAATGTAGTTTCTAAACTACTAGGTTTGTTTAAATATATATATATATATATATAGTGAAAATTTGAAATTTTAATGCAGTAGCACTTAAATTTCAGGGAAACAATAAGAAGTAGGTGTCTGTTTGACCACCCTAGCCACAAAAAAATTATAATATTTTTTTTATAATATTTTAGATATAAGTAGAGGACTCATGTCCCGATGTGATGCATATTTTTTTGTAATTTTTTTCCATGTAAATAATTAATTATGAATTTTTTATTACAAATTTTCAAAAATATAAAAAACTCGTATGTTTGACCACCTTAACTTTGTCAAATCTTCATGAAATTCATTTTTTTATTTTTTTTAATCCTATAGTATGTGAAGCATAGAATGTGACGCATGTTTTGAATTCAAAAAATGTGATACTATTTGAAAGCTATACATGTTTTTCAATCAGTCTATCAATCAGGACTTTAGTCGTAATTTCAATAGAAAATGAATAATAATTACTTATTAAATTCAAAGTAAAACATAATTTATATTGGTGGAAAGTTGAGAATCTCCTTTAAAAACCATTTTTTTTAATCAATTTTGGGTAAAAAAAATTCGTCAACCACATACCCATCATATTGCCATTTTTTGGCCCATCATGATCCTGCACATACCCAAACAGCTAGATATGCATAAATAAAATCATCCATCACATAAAAATCATAGTGTCAATAAGGGTTGTCGCATATCATATAAAAATAAAAATACAATGTCTATCACATCATCCATAATAATGTCCATCATATAATCAAAATACATATCCATCACATATATCATCAAATAAAGTACAAATACAAGGCTCTGGATCAACTTTGATCTCTACTACTCTGTACTATATACATACCTATCCTAAACCTGTCAAAAACTAGTATCCTATCACCTATCCTTTGTCCTCTCTACTATAAAATTCCCACATATGACCTCTATTGTGAGTCTGGAACTCTCCCTCTTAGTGGAGGAGTCTCTCTCTAGCTATTGTATCTAAGAGTATGTGTCCCTACTAACTAGGATGGGGCTAGAATTTGTTGCCTCGCTTGGATGTAGGTAGGTACCCGCTGCCCTTGATCTGGCACTACCATGAAGTAGGCCGCCATATAGTAGCTAGCCTCCCGCATGTACTCATCCTACTCTGTAGCCTAATATCTCACCGAGTCTCACTCCACTTTGTACCTGTCCTAGAATCCACATATGGATCTCCTCTCCTAGGCCCATGCATCATGTGCCAACCTCAGCTAAACAATCTCTTCTCCCATCCGTTACACCTGCTCTACAGCCCTGTCCCTCTCATCTCACTTTACCTATACCTATGCCTACAATATTTGTACCTCTACCCCCATCTCGCCACCCTCGCCTTGTAGTGCTTGTGCTTGAGCCTATATTGCATCTCTCTCTCTACAACCTATACTCATGCCACTGTCGCATCCCTCTCACCCTATAAGGTCTGCACCTGTGTCTGTGCTACACACCTCTCTATCTACAAGGTTTGTACCTTGGCTCTCATAGCCTCCTCCCTCTCCTACATCAACACCATGTCTCCCACTATATGATTTTCTACCTCGACTCTATTGTGGAGCTCATCTTGCTCTCACCTTAGCTCAATCCTCTCTCTTAGTAGTCCCTCCACCTATCTCCTTAAATCATCCAGGTCCTTCTCTACCTCCACCAAGGTCCCTATCGATACCTATTTTGTCACTCCTCTAGGCTCTCACTATCCCCTCACCTATAGTATAGTCACCATTGCCTCTAACCTATCTTGCTCCCATCTTGACACCACCCCCTCCTCATGCTTTCTGGACACCTCTCCCTCAAGTTGAGTCGCCTCTACTCGTAGCTAGCTAACCTCATCTTGCAAACCATCCCTCTCTACCCATACTTCCTCCTCATTCTGCAACACCACATCAGCTAGAGCCCTAAAATGCCTCTCGCCCTTTGCTTGCACTCTAGCTACCTCTACCTGCAGCATGCTCACCTCGGCCTCTAGTTTTCACTATGCAGCCTTTGCATCCCTCAGTCTTTGCTCGGTAATCTATAGTCTCGCCACTACGCCTCTCAATAGTATAGTCGGATCCTCTGCTATGGGTGGTACCATGGCCAATGGGGGAATATAATGAACATCCACATCCATCACCTCTACCTCTGCCTCATCTCTCATCCATCCCCTCCACCCCTATCTCATCTCTCTCCTTTACCTTGACCTCCTCCCAGGGTCTCCTTCATTGTCTCACCCTCCTCCTCACCCTCCTCTGTTGACCTCCTACCTTAGCCTCCCCCTATCCTCTATCCTGCTGACCTCCTGCCCTCTCATCTATTATCCCCTCCTCCTCCCTCTCCTCTACCTTCCCAGTTTAAGCTCATCCTTTGGCCCAAAAACCAATGCCTCTATAATTAGCTCCACTAGAGTAACTCGTATGAGTCGGTGACGAGCATACCATGTTGATAATCTAACTATCACACCCACATCTATTCAAATGAAAAGTTTCTAAGCGTCATAGTGTTCGAGTAACGCGATGTTGAAGTTTTCAACTATTTTGCACTTCAAACTCTTAAGGGATTCAGCTGGTTGAATGTAGCTCAGAGTGATTCAACGTGTTTGGGTGTGAAGGAGGACCATGCCTAGCATAAATGTACCCACTTGGATGTGTTGGAATAGTTAGTTTGGTCGGACGAGTTGCAGAACGAAAGTTGTACCACTTTGCAATTTTGCACTACTTCAATTTGAAAACTTTTTTTCCAAGAGAAATCTCACCACCACAAGAAAACACCTCCAAAATAGTGAAAACTGAGACAGCTTATTGTATAGGGGAACAACATGATCCCATAGGCTGGGACAAGAAGTTTCTAAGCGTCATAGTGTCTAAATAACGTCATACTGAAATTTGCATTCATTTTGCACTTCAAACTCTTAAGGGATTCAGTCGGTTGAACATAGCTCGAAGTGATTTAGTGTGTTTGGGTGTGAAATAGAACCATGCCTAGCATAAACGTACCCACCCAGATGCATTGAAACAATTATTTTGGTCATATGATGAGTTGTAGAACAAAAGTTGCACTACTTGCATTTGACAACTTTTTCCCCAAGAGAAATCTCGCCACCATAAGAAAACACCTCCGAGATAGTGAAAATTGAGAGAGATTATTGTAGAGGGGCTCAATACAACCCCATAGGCTTAGAAAAAAAATTCTATGCATCACGATGTTTGAGTAACTTCATGCTGAAGTTTGTAGTCATTTTGCATTTTAGACTCTCAAGGGATTTAACTAGTTAAACGTAGCTTGAAGCAATTCAGCCTGTTTGGGTGAGAAAGAGGACCATTTCTAGTGTAAAAATACCCACTAAGATGCATTTGAATAGTTAGTTTGGTCATACGAGTTACAAAATGAAAGTTGCACCACTTTGCAACTTTTCACGACTTGCATTTGACAACTTTTTTCCCAAGCGAAATCTCACCACCATAGGAAAATGCCTTTGACATAGTGAAAACCGAGAGAGATTATTGTAAAGAGGAACAACCTGATCCCATAAGCTTAGCTAAGAATTTTCTAAGCATCACGGTGTCCGATTAATGCCATGCTGAAGTTTGTAGCCATTTTTCACTTTAGACTCTTAAGGGATTCAATAGATTGAATGTAGCTCATAGTGATTCGGTGCATTTGGGTGCGAAAGAGGACCACTCCTAACATAAAAATACCCACTTGAATGCGTTGGAATATTTATTTTGGTCACACGAGCTGCAAAATGAAAGTTGTACCACTTTGCAACTTTGCACTACTTGCATTTGACAACTTTTTCCCCAAGCGAAATATCACCACCACAAGAAAACGCCTCCGAGATAGAAAAAAACAAGATAGGTTATTGTAGAGGGGCACAACATGATCCCATAGGCTTAGACAATAATTTTATAAGTATCACGGTGTTCAAGTAACTTCATGCTGAAGTTTGCAGCCATTTTTCACTTCAAACTCTTAAGGGATTCAACTAGTTGAATGTAGCTCAGAGTGATTCAATGTGTTTGGGTATGAAAGAGGACCATGCCTAGTGTAGACGTACCCACTCGGATGGGTTGGAATAGTTATTTTTTTCACACAAGTTGTAGAATGAAGTTGCACCACTTTATAACTTTGCACTACTTGCATTTGACAACTTTTTCCCCAAGCAAAATCTCGCCACCATAGGAAAATGCCTCCGAAATAGCAAAAACCAAGAGAGGTTATTATAGAGGGGTACAAAAAAATCCCATATAATTAGATGAGAAGTTTCTAAGTGTCACAATGTCCAAGTAACATCATGCTAAAGTTTGCAGCCATTTTTCACTTTGGACTCTCAAGGGATTCAATTGGTAGTAAAAAAAGATTTCAACTAATGAATTGTAAGAAAATAAATTTGTAGTTTATATTCATATCATTGATTACATTTTATTGCAAATCTTTCAAATTCAAAGCATTACTTCACACTGCATAACTAATAATTAAATGTTGATAGATGAAAAAATTTCAATTACAATAATATAGTTTTTACAAAGTCAACCTAAGTAGTTATGCAATGAATTCACATTGCATAATGAATAAGTAGGAGTAGCTTCCAATTGCATTTTCTTATCATGGCATTCTATGAGGCCAAATTTCTTTAACTTATTTTATCAAATAGTTCACTGCTTTGTCTATGTTACCACATTTTTCATACATGTCTACCAAAGTATTTTGTAAAACAATTCACTTGTTGCTATGGCTAAAATCATAAAAAAAGTACTTTCAAACAAGCTATGGATGCTTGGAAAAACTCTATCAAAAGCATAATAACAAGCAATACTATAGACAAGGAAATGAAATGCTTGAAAAAAATGCCTAAAATAAATGTGGTCTCATGGTGATGGAATGCCATGACAGGAAAATTGCTATGGATTTTCATGTCACTCCATCACCATGAGACCATGTTTCTTTGAGGCATTTTTTCAAAAAATTAATTTCCTCCTTTATGCTACCACATTTTTCGTATATGTTTACCAAAGAATTTTATCAAATAGTTCACTGCCTTGCTGCTATGGCTAAAAGCCTAAAATAGGTGCTTCCAAAAAAGCTATGGATGCTTGGAAAAAATATATCAAAGCATAATAAGAAGCAAAATCATAGACAAGGTAGTGAACTATTCAAAAAAATTCCTCAAAGAAATGTGGTCTCAATGTGCTTGTCATGGCATTCCATCACCAAGAGAACACATTTCTTTGATGATTTTTTTCAAACAATTCACAACCTTGTCTATACTACCACATTTTTCATACATGTCTACTAAAGCATTTTATCAATCAATTCACTACTTTGCTAATATGGCTAAAAGTCTAAAATAGGTGCTTTCAAACAAGCTATATGGATGCTTCGAAAAAATCCATCAAAGTGTAATACAAAGCAATAGCATAGAAAAGGTAGCGAACTATTTGAAAAAATGCCTCAAAGAAATGTGGTCTCATGGTGATGGAATGCCATGACAACAAAATTCCTTGGATTTTCATGCCATTCCATCACCATGAGACCACATTTCTTTGAGGAATTTTTTCAAATAGTTTACGACCTTGTCTATGCTACCACATTTTTCATACATGTCTACCAAATTTTTTTATCAAACAGTTCATTATCTTGCTACTATGGCTAAGAGCCTACAACAAGCACTTTTGTACAAGTGATGGATGCTTTGAAAAAATATATCAAAGAATAATAGTAAGTGAAAGCATAGACAAGGCAGTGAACTGGTAGTATGCGATGGATGCTCCCATGTTTTACAAATGAGGGGTGAGCTTAATTTATAGGAGCTCCTCGAATACAATTCAATGGCCAAGATTGATTTTCAATAAATGACCAAGATTACAAAATAAAACCCTAATCAGGGTTTGTCACAACTAACTACCTCTCAAACAATGAGAAAATTACATTTGGGGACACTTACAGTCCTTCTGCTAAATATAAACCAACAATAAAAAGTTGTTGCATTATGGAGTGTCAAGTTCATTGAACCTAGACATGTTGGCTTGGAACAATTTGATTGGTTGGAAGATGACGAGCCACCATCTTAGCGTGTTGGATGTCCCCCTTGATCACTTTGTTCCTTTCCATGTTCTTTCCTTAGAATATCTTTCTTTGCCAATGACTGTGTCCTTTGTGCTTGCATTTGAGGTTTCGAAGTCTCCCATTGGAGCAGATGTCTAGACTTAAAGTTATTAAACTTTTCTTTCCTAATTGCTTTGAAATTCCTTCAAGTGCCTTGAATTTGGAGAACTCCCTTGTGCTTTTTCCACAATGGAGGAAATTAGAACTTTCTTTTTTAAGTATTTCCCATACTTAGCCAAAATTTGGCTATTCAATTTCATTTTGTAACACCTTCATGTGGACCATTCAACACTTAGCCAAGGTTTTGGCCATCTCTATGCTCGAATGAACTTTACCCGTGGATTTTCCTTCAATTTTTATTTTGGCTTGTGCTAAGTAGGGCAGACTCCATCTTTGGACACAGATTTTTTTCATTTAGTTTTTACTTTTCCTCTTTATTCTGCTTCATTGTTCCTATTTTCTTTCCAACACCTAGTCAAATTTGGATTCTTTTGTTGTAGGAAAATTCCACACTTAGCCATTTTTTTGTTTCCTCTTGGAAAATTTTACCATGTTTGTTTCTAACCTTGGCAGAATTTGGAACATGTCATGCCATTTTTCTATTATTCTTGAGTGGACATCCTCATTGGCAAGCCCCTTTCCTTGCTAACTGGGTAGACTTCATGATCAACAAGCCATTCTTGGGCAGACTTTGGACTTGGCAAGACATCTTCATTTTAACCTTGGAAAACTTCATGATTGGTTGGTCATGTTGGGAAAAGTTGCTCATCGCTTAGGGAATTTACTTGACACTTAACCAAATTTTGAAATTTTATTCTCCAAGGTATCAACACTTAGCCAATTTTCTGAGTTTTTCTCCCAAAGGTATCGACACTTAGGCAATTTTTGAGTTTTCTTTCCTCGTCTTGGCTAGGCAGACTCTACTTGTTCTTTGCCAAGGTTGGGAGGACTTTACTTCTTTCTTTCCACTTCTTGGTGGACATGGATTCATTCACGAGTTGTAGAATGAAACTTCCACCACTTTATAAATTTGCACTACTTGCATTTGACAACTTTTTCCCCATTGAAAATCTCGCCACCATAGGAAAATGCCTCCGAAATAGAAAAAACCAAGAGAGGTTATTATAGAGGGGCACAAAAAAATCCCATACGATTAGATGAGAATTTTCTAAGTGTCACAATGTCCGAGTAACGTCATGCTAAAGTTTGCAGCCATTTTGCACTTTGGACTCTTAAGCGATTCAATCAGTTGAACGTAGCTTGGAGCAATTCAGAGCATTTGGGTGTGAAAGAGGACCATTCCTAGTGTAAACATACCCATTCAGAAACATTGGAGCAGTTATTTTAGTCACACGGGTTGCAGAACGAAAGTTGCACCACTTTCCAAGTTTGCACTACTTGCATTTGACAACTTTTTCTCCAAGCGAAATCTCGCCACCATAGGAAAACAACTTTGAGATAGCAAAAAGTGAGAGAGGTTATTGTAGAGGGGCACAACATGATCCCATAGGCTTAGATGAGAAGTTTCTAAGCATCATGGTGTCCGAGTCACGTCATGCTGAAGTTTGCAGCCATTTTGTACTTCGACCTCTGAAGGGATTCAACTGGTTGAACGTAGCTCATAGTGCTTCAAAGAGTTTGGGTGTGAAAGAGGACCATTCCTAGCATAAACATACCCACTCAGATGCATTGGAACAATTATTTTGGTCACACAAGTTACAGAATGAAAGTTGCACTGCTTGCATTTGACAACTTTTTCCCCAAACGAAATATCGCCACCACAAGAAAATGCCTTCAAAATAGAAAAAATAAAGAGAGGTTATTGTACAAGGGCTCAACATGATCCCATAGGCTCAGATGAGAAGTTTCTAAGCATCATGGTGTCTGAGTAACATCATACTAAAATTTGCAGCCATTTTGCACTGTAGACTCTTAAGGGATTCAGCCGGTTAAACGTAGCTCAGAGTGATTCAGCGCATTTGGGTGAAAAAGAGGACCATTCCTAAAGATGAATAGACAAATTCCAACTACTTTCGCCACAAACTACAACATGTCGACTCTTGAACTTCCACCATTTGACAATAAGTTGCAATTTTGACAACTTTTACACAATTTTGCAATTTTTGCAATATTTTGCAACTTAGACCTTCCAACCACATAAAGACATATAAAAGGACTCCTTACATCATAAAATGGTCTAAATGACCTTATTTTTTGAACAAAAAGACTCAAATACCCCTAAACAGTTAAAAGACCTCAACTGTCAACATTTGCATAAAATGCTCTTGGTGCCCCTGCATCAAATAGTGCTTAGGGTGTCTTAATGTTTTGGTCATGAAAAAGGTCCTTTATGATGAAATGAAAGGGAGGTCCACAACTATCCAAACTAAAATTCACTTGAAGAAATCAAACTACCAACCTTCAAACCCTAACAAGGGTGAGTCTTCTCAACTTCACTGTTCATTCTTGTAGGTGTGCAACCTAGGTTTTCCTCTCACAACTTTGAAGAGACCACTCAAAGCCACAAAAAAAATACCATTTTAGGAACCCATTAGGGAACTTTTAAATATATCACAAAATCACATGTACTTACTTTGGATCCTGTTGGTTGTCTTGTTGGAACAACATGTAAACAAAATATTGCTATTATGTTTCTCCTAAAAGAGAAAGACAACACATGGATATCTTAGCTCCCAAGGTCTTTGTTGTTAGTTCTCAACTGTGCTAAGGTTGCTCAGTCGTCAATGTAATAGTAATGTTCAAGGGGCCTACTGGTGTTGAGCTTCTGGATTGTTCTAAAATCAAGCATAAATACAAACCTATTTTAACTGGGGTTTTAAAAGAAACAAAAAAAAGATAGATCAGAGAATTGGAACATAAAAGAATGATACTTCATCTAAATTAACCAGACCTGTCACCTTGGACAAGGAATTCATAACTAAAATTGCAGAACAAAATTAAGTTGAGATTGACACACAGTTTCATTCTAACTTCTAACTCTTTACAAAGAGCAAGAATGCCAAGAATACAGAGTGTACCAAAAAGAATGTGATGTCCCCTATCTTAGGGTTTACAAAATATCTACTAATTGCAGGAGGTTCGGCCCTCAAATATTTTGAATAGAGTTAATGCTACGTTGAATGGAATCCCCGCTGGTGAAAGATTGTTTTGGGGATGATCTCAGATCTTTTGCGGCTACAGCATTAACTTCATGCCTCTGTGTCCATCTTCGAATTCCCTTGCATAACTACTTTGAATACTCTAAAGCATATTCCCATTAATACCGATCTACCTCTCTCCAACAAACCTCATAGCTGTCCCCCTATGACTTGTGGTTGTTCCTTCCTCTTTTGGCCCCCTTCCTATTCTAGACCTTTCTGCACATTGACCATCCCTGGAAGCAGCATCAAGCCTCTCTTTAGATTTGAACATTATCACCCAAGCCGATCCATCGCCTTTCGATCTCAGAATGAGTCCATGTCATTTCCATTCTATTAATCTTCCTCATAGGGGTAGTCAGTCAATCAAAGGGCCAATAGGTCATTCCTTTAGCTTCTTCTGATTGGTGGAAGATAGGACACACAAGATTCCCAAGTGGTCAAAGGTTATTCGAATGGCATCGCATGTTGGTGAGACACTAATCGTGTCTCACCGATGCAATTATGTCTCCTCTAGCAGCTATCGGCGTGACATGTGGCAGTCGGTGAGACCTTTAAGTGAGCTACATAAGTCAAATCGATACCACAAAGACTATCGGCAATACAATTTTTATTGGCCAGAAGTCACGTCGAAACCTTAGAAGATACACTGCAGTGCCTCCTTCCATCGGCGAGACTTCTTCAAGTCGGTGGGACATTTTTTTGAGTTCAAGATCTTTCAGTGAGCTCATCTTATACCGGGGAGGTCTCCATTTGTCGGCAAGACCTTTTTCTGGATTCATTCATTCTCCCTGCGCTCATTCTGTATCGACAAGACCCCACCTTGTCGGCAAGACCTCACGAAGAACTCCAAACATTACACCGAAGGGAGAATCCCCTTTCGGTGAGACTTTTCCCTTTTGGCCAGACCTGATGGCGACGATAAATCCTCCACCCGATGCCGCTTCACTTCGACAAGAGTTCACCATGTCGGTGAGACTTCTTGGCAATCCTAACCATTGTTGCCAAGACCTCCTTCGATCGGTGAGAGATTACACTGACCGATCCTTCCTTTTTCCAAATCGAGAGCACCTCAGGGAGACCCTAACATGTCGGCCAGACCTCATGCCGACACTAAAATCATTCGTCGAGCTCAAACTTTCGGTGGGACTTCCTTCTGTCAGGCAGACTTCTCAGCGAAGCAAACCCCCTTTGGATTTCAAATGGACAGAGCCAAGCCACCAGTCGGAAAGACAACAGGAGGGTCCCAGCAACTTTTCCCTTGAGGATTTTTATGCAACATGGGACTGAGGCATGCTTTATAGCCAACTTTCTTGAGAGATATCATCAGGTGCAGGATTTAATCCTGCATTTAACAAAGAAAACCACATTAAAGATCACATAAACAGAGGTTAGTTAATCAAAATAATTATTAAAATGAATCTTGGGTAAGCAAGGTTCCCTTAAATCTTCAAACAAAATGATCATATAAGAGTTCGGCTTTCACGTCCACCCGCGGAATCCAAACCAGGGAGGAATTTTGGAGAATTTTGAGCCAGGCAGATTCCAGCGGAATAAACATGAAAACACCTGTTAGAAACTTAACCCGATCATTATCAATCAAGGAACAACATGGGAGATCTCAAAATAACATGAATTACAGATAAAATGCGCCATCACTTGTTAAAAGGTCCTACTACTCCATATTTCTTCACATTCCATCAGATTCTAGAGAAATCTACACGGGACAGATTTCCGCGAAGGAGGAGACATTCACACAAGTCCGAAAAAAAAGGGAACAATGGATTTTGGGAAAATCTGGAGTAGAAATAAATCTGTGAAGAAGGTGCATATCCAGACGCCTTGAGAATTTTGGGAAAATCCAAACAGGAGGGAAAAATCGGCAAAATTTGGTCCACGCAGAATTTCGCGAAGACCAAAAATCCCCAAACCCAGCGCTTACCCGGAGTTTGAGTGAGATCCGGGAAAATCTGTAGGAGGAGAAAAATCCTGAACTCGGGAGAAAACTCGAATTCCAACTGAGGCAGAACCAAATTCAGATAAAACAAAGTATAGACCGAGGAGGAAAACGAAAGGAAACTTTCCAAGACCAAAGCCAAAAAACCAAGGCAAAAAAAGCACAAAAATAAAGGGGGGACCCATTTTGTTCCAGAATAAAATGGGGTGGTTATGCAAGGAATAAAAAATGGCGACTGGGCTGGGAAATGGTTTAACCATTTTCAAGAAACTAAAGGATTCAGCTACCCAGAACTCCGGTTTATGAACATCACAACTCCAGTTGGGTCAGTTTTAACAACCAAGGATGAGCTAGAATCTCAAATGTAAATCAACAATGGCTACCCCTAAATCTATGTGTGTGCTTGATTGTGCATCACTCTTTTATAAAGTTTTCTTCACCTTTCGAACAACAATGTGCAAGATTTGGGCTACATGAGTTGATTCCTTTTAACTGTTGTGCAATGACATCCTAGGCATTGCTCCGCTACCAATTAGGTGTCCATAGCCCCGACGAAGATACCTCTAGTTTTCTCACAGCATTGCTCTACTACTAGCCAGGTGTCCATAGCCCCTATAGAGATACTGGAATCACCCATTCATATTGAGTCTTTTTTCCTCTTTAAATAGTTCTCTTTCTTTTTGCTTTCTCATAAAGTTTCAGATATCTCATTTAAATTTTTTTTTTCAATATGTTAGATGTTTAACATCTATTATGGGTTGAAGACTACCATGGACCTCATAACAACACTGGAAAAATTGGGTTTTTCACCCAAATCTTATAACACTATCATCCTAGGACAAATATACCATTACAACAGGAGATGATCTTTGACAATTTGTGATAGATTCAGAGGAGCTAATGAAGGTTACTTACTTTGCACCTTGTTTTCAAAACTTTCCACAACTTTCATTGATAATGGTCATAAAGCAAAATTTTAGGACAAAATCACCCAATCAGAAAACCTGAAAACACCTAAACCACTTCCATCCTAATAACCAAAATATGCTTCAGTTAACAACCCACTATTTAAAGATGGAAAGAATAGATAAATCTTAGAGAACAAAACAAGACAGCAACCAAATAGCCAAGGGAATGAAAATACAGAAAGAAAGAACCAACAAACAATAGCAGAACTTATTTACAAGCAAAAAAGAAAATTATTTACAAACAAGAAACAAACAAAATATTTAAATAAAGAACAGCAATCTATTTACATGCAGAACAGAGTTAGCAAGCTTTATGACTCAAAATAATGCTTAAGAAACTGCCCATTGACAGGAAATGGAATAGTTTATCTGGTTAAACTACTCAATCAAAAATCATTTTCTCCTAGGATCTTAGCAATCTGATAGGGATCCAACTAGAGCTTATTGAATTTATGGTGACTACCCTTCTTTTCACTAGCTTTATCCCACAACAACACAAGGTCTGATATCCTGAAAGCCTTGACTTTGGCTCTTTTTTCAAACCAACATTTGACAACAGCCTGGTGTCTAAAGAATTGTTGCAAGGTGGTGTCTAAAGAATTGTTGCAAGGCGGCATCTCTTTGCTCTTCTAATTTCAATAAGGCAGCTAATCTTACTTCTATCCTATTGTCACTAGAGTAGAACTTCTGCATGAACTCAAGGAATTTGCAAGTGAATAGGGAACACGAGCTCTTCTCCATACACTAGCTTGAATGGTGAGGTCTTTAAAGCAGCCTTGATCCTAGTTCTATCTACCCATAATGTGAATCTCAGCTAGGTATGCTAGTCCCTAGGGTTGTTTTCTAACAATTTTTCAATTAACCCTAAGAGATTCTTATTGGTTGATTCTGCAACCCCATTTCCTTCTGGGTAATAGTTTGAAGAATACTTTAAAACAATTTTGTGATCGTAAGCCCATGAAATGAATTCAGCAAAAGAAAAGGAAAAGCCATTGTCACACACCAATGTGAAGGGTACCCCAAACCTAGTGGTGATGCACTCGGTGAGGAACTTGATCACTACCTCTATTGTGCTATTCTTGTAGGGTATAGCCTCTGTCCATCTTGTGCAGTAATCAATGGCAGTCAAAATGAATTTGTGTCCTATAGAAGAGTTTGGGTTAATTACCCCAATAAAGTCCAGTTCCCATTGGGAAAATGGCCTTACCTCGTAAACAGGCTGTAATGGCATGGTTGGATGGCGTTCCTTTGATGTAGAAATCTGACATATGTGACATGTTCTCACATGCTGATGGGCATCTTTGAACACACACGACCAGTAATAACCAGATATGAGGATCTGATGTGCTAATGAATCTACAGAGCCATGACCTATGCCATGTTTCCCATAAAATTTGGCAATTACATGCTTAGCCCCTTGCTGGTCAAGGCATCGTAGGTATACTCCCTCAAAATTCTTTCTGTATAGCTACCCTCCTTTGAACATATAATGGGAACTCTTCATTCTTAGTGCTCTCCTTTGAGTTGCATTCATTCCCTCTAGACATCGATTGCTAAGATTGAAACTGATGATATGAGCATACCAAGGGTCATTAGAGAAGGACTGAGTTGTGTACTGCTGATAAATGATGTTGTCACCAGCACTCACCATGGACTTGGATAGGCATGTGCCTCTGACAAGTTTCATATGGCGTATCTCCATATCAAACTCTTGCAAGATGGCCATCCATTTCCCTCCTTTCTCCTAGCTTGCTCTGCATGAGTAGGGACTTTACAACTGCATCAGGGACTACAACAATAATTTGACTTTAGAGAATTTAGTGTTTGAACTTCTTGACAGCTCTAACTAGTGCAAAAGCTTGCTTCTCAAGAGGTGGGTATTTTATTTTAGCATTCTTAAATGGAGAGCTCATGAAGGTGATTGGCCTCTCTTTTGCCTCATCTTTGTTGAGTTAGTATAGTTGCACAGGAATGTTCAGAAGCGACAGAATAAATATAGAACGACTTCAAGTAGTCAGGGCTAGTGAGGACTGGCGCTTCTGAAATTGAT
Source organism: Sequoia sempervirens (assembly GCA_007258455.2). Lineage (NCBI taxonomy): Eukaryota > Viridiplantae > Streptophyta > Pinopsida > Cupressales > Cupressaceae > Sequoia > Sequoia sempervirens. The sequence goes on along the minus strand of VDFB02270651.1, from coordinate 814,686,124 downwards.
CGCTTGACCTATGTAAACGCAACCTTCACCTCATCACTCCATTCTATGTAATCTTTGCAAAGCCCATGATAAATTTTCTCACAAAGTTGATCTTTCCGAAGAAAGATCTCAACTCTTTCTTGCTTCCTGGTCTGGTTATCTTGAGGATGGACTCAACTCAATCTAGGTCAATTGATATTCCTCTTTTTGAGATTATGTATCCCAAAAGCTTCCCTTCAGAAACTTTGAACACACACTTTTTAGGATTCAAGGAGACTCCATACTAGATACATCATTCAAGAACTTTGGCTAAGTCTGCAGCGTGGTTCAATCTATCTTTAGAGAATACTGTCAGGTTGAATCCATGTAAACAATAATGCATTTACCAATTAGATCCTTGAATGCTATTTCCATGGTGTGCTGAAAAGTTGCTCCAGCATTTATCAGACCGAATGGCATCCTTCTGTATGCAAATGTTCTCCATTTTGTAGTGAAGGTTGTCTTCATTCTGTCTTCAGAGTTAACCATTACCTTATTATATCCAGAATAACCATCCAAGAATGATATCATCTGAGACCCATTAACAGTCTGCAAGACTTCATCCAGAGAAGGGAATGGATAGTTATCTTTTTTTGAAGCTCTATTTAGATTTCTAAAGTCCACACATAGCCTGATCTCTCTGTTTTTCTTACAGACTGGAACTAGATTAACTACCCATATTGAATGGCGTATAGGGAAAATTATCCTTGCAGAAAGCAATTTCTGAACTTCTTTAAGGATCAGTGGTTCAATCAGGGCGTTGACAGGGCACTGCTTCTATCAGAAGGGTTTAGCTTCGGGTTTCAGAGGGATAGTATGAGTCATTACAAAAGCATCCAATGTCTTTAGATCTTCATATCCCCAAGCTATCGCAGCAATATCCTTCTTCAGTTCCCTCGGTATGTCATTTCTAATTGCTTCAGGGCAAGCTTTTCCTATGTAAACACTTCTTTCAAGGCTAGAATTAGCTAGGTTAACTGTTTCATATTCGCCTCCTTTATCTTCAATTGATATCTTCTCTCGAGCCCTTGGGTTCGAATCAAAAATTCTTTCTAGGGCCACCATTCCCTTGGGGATGTTGTTACTTCTTAAATTGAGGACCCCTTCTGTATCACAATCTTCAGTGTTCCAATCTCCTTGATCCCTGTTGGACTCATCAATGATCTGTCCTTTGAAAACATCTGAGCTTGCTTGAAAAGAAAGAATATGTCGATCATCATCAAAGACTTGAAAGTTCTTGATATTATCAGGAACAACTGGAGTGGACATCAATTCTACTAAGAATCTTCTAAGTTTGGAGCCTTGCATGAGTTCTAGGGTACTTGCAGCAACAACTAATGAATCATTTATCTGATTCTCCTCTCTAGGGATTAAACTAATCCTGAAAGCATCAAAAAATTCAATCAGGTCTCATACCCGATTTCAATAGGCTGGCAACCTTCTATTGTGACATGTGTACTAGCTACATACTTGCTTGACAACTATTTTTGAATCTCCTTTGACCACCAAGACAGTGACATTCTTCTTATGCGTAAACATCAGCCCCTGAGCTAGAGCTTCGTATTCTGCTATGTTGTTAATGCACCCAAATTGCAACCTGTAAGAAGCAAAGAAGGTTTTCCCTTTCGGGCTGGTTAATTCAATCCCAACACCACAACCTATCCTGGATTTGGATCCATCAAAGGTGAGGGTCCACAGTTGATCAGGAAGTAGGGTCGATCCTTTGGGAGTTATGGTGGGCATTTGGGTAGGATGGGCCAGGGGTGGGACTACTTGATCTTTTGCATCAGATATAAGGAATGGATGCTCAACCGGTCCCTCAGGTGTAATTTCTAATTCCTGCACAAATATATCGTATAGTCTATGGCTATCCTTCTGACAGTCAGTTGGGCCTTCGATTAATCCCCCAGGTCTTCGGATACTTGTCAGTGTAGGGATATCAAATAAACCTTGGGGTTGTTCCTTACAAATATGTTGATTTGGAGATGTGACCGAGGCAAGTTCAATTTGAGGAGGAGCTTCCTTTGAAGGTATCTTATCCCTGGTTAACATTATTGCTTCCTTAGCTTCAAATGAGAAGCGATCTGCAATGGTCTTAGGGCAACTTGGGTTAGTTTTCTTAGATTGGGAAACATAATTTAAAATGCTGATGCAGGGTTGGCAGGTTAATTCAGAATGACTTTGGTAATGTACCCTACAACAATTAGGGAGTAAAAGACTCTGTAGATCGATGTCTTCCCCCAAGACTAGTTGATCTTATTGCAACTTTCTAATCAAGGCCTATTGATTTTCATTAATCATGGGGTCAGGGGACTTTTTCATTGACAAACCTTTGGTGTCAAGAACCAAAAAGGTTAAAATTTCTTTTCTTTTATAAACCCCTATCTCAATTTCAAAGTAAGCTACCTCATTGGGGAAATCATATTCAGTGATGACATGCTTGAGGCAGGGAAAACTTTCAATCTCAATCTACGTAGGCACTCCCCTCCATGGTAGCCACATGTGTGAAAAGTCAAGGGAGACATATCCCCCTATACTTTTCATCAGATCTCCGCTAAGTAGCATACCATAGGTCTCGAAAATGTCTACTACTTGAATATATATGTTGGTTAGGATCCTAGGGTCAGATCCTACTTGCACATGTATGTTTCTCAATTCCCCCACTACATTAACCTCTGTTCTGTCAAGTTGGATGACCTTCTAGTTTTTCTGAATAAGGTTTAATCCCAATTTCTTGCATACAGAAAATGGAATAACATTGCCAGAAGCCCCTAAATGTAACAAACAATTATTTAGATTCTTTCCACAGATTCTTAAACTCAAAATAAATGGTGGGGGTACCTACCTTGCTTTTGTACAACACATCATTCATATCTGCAGTAGGGGCAACCTTGTTTTTCCCTTTTGATCCATCAGTTTGTTCCAAAGCTTTTAGCACTATCTCTCATTGAGCAGGGCACCACTTGAGGATGTCAAAATATGATAAAGAGGTTTTATGCCTCTGCATCTCAGAAACAATATTGAATTATGTATTATAACTTGCATTATTTTTACAACACCAAGTGACTTACCTTTGTTATGGAAGTCAGGCGGACTTTTTGGTGGAGGAGGATTGTTGTCAGCACTTTGGTTTGGAGGCACCATGTGATTAGGCAGTGCTGATGTAGTGAATGTACCCTTATTCTGATTTCTCAGGAAGTGTCCTCCCTTTGTCTGAAAGGCTTGGGCATCATACGAATCTTCCTCTGGCTCATTCTCCTCTTGCCTTGGGAGTGAAGGTTCCTCTTCAAAGAGGTCATAAGTCATTGTTATATCTACTAAGCCACCTTCTTTGTGAGGATTCCCTTGGAATGTTTGGGCATCTCCCTGTGCCATCTTGACAACTTTCTCCACTTCAGGGCAATTCACCTCAGAATGGGTTGCAGTATCATGTAGCCTACACTAGTTAGTCACAAAAGTAAGGTTGGCCACATTTGCAGTATGTGACCTTTCCTCATTAGCTTGATAATTATGAGAGACTCCACCATTTTTTGGCCCTGTATTCCATTGTCGATTGTCATTTGGCCTCTGGTTATATCCCCTATTTTGATTTTGATATCCTTGGTTAAGGGATTTTTTGCCTTGATAACCCTTCTGGCTATAATTGTTGTTATTCTGATAAGTACCCTAATTGTTGCTGCTTTGATTAGGGTAGTTACCTTGGTTTTGGGAGGGGTTCAATCAAAGTTGAGCCATGTCATTTGTGACTTGGGACAACATTTTCTTTAAGGTCTCTACCTCATTTGTGAGTTGAACTATCTTTTCACTTTCAACAGCCTTAGCAACAAGTGGCTGTCCACCAAGATTTGGTGTTCCAGTTTGGTTATGATGACTATAAACATCAAAAATATACAGATTGATATTGCACACTCGATCCTCATCTACTAACATCGTTTCATCCTGAATCATCCCTCTATCTAACCATTTAATTGAATAGCCTTATTTGATTAAATTAGTCATAATTCCCCTTTTAATTAAATAAATCCCTCGATTTAATTAAATCATTATCTTTGTGTAATTAGCTAGGTCATTTCATCTTCCTATCTTTGATTTAATTAAATAATTCATATTATTTTATTAAATCTCTAAATTTCGTCTAATTAAATTAAATAAATCAAGCATTTATCTAATTTAATCTAACATCACCCCTTTTGGTTAAATAAATCAAAATATTTATTTAACTAAGTCCTAATCATTTTCATCTCTTTTTGATTTATTTCAATCCTCAAAATCTAAATCAAATAGTCAAATCAGCTAAATCTCCCCTTAAATTAATCAAATCCTGATTAATTTAATCCTAATCCATCAAATCCTCTAGATTTGCAACTTTCACATGAAAATCAATTTAATTATTTTATAAATCACCTATTTTCATTCAAAAAAGGCATCCAAGTGGGAATATTCCTTAAATTTGAAATCTCCCCCCAAAAAGGACTTGTCCCTTCCAACATGGCATTTAACATCTCTTACAAGTCCTTTTCTTGAGCCATGTGACATTAACCTCACCTTTCACCTCATCCTTCAAGACATATTTTGAATTTGAATCTCCCCCCTCTTTTCACATTCTTCAAAACTTGCACATCCTCCATCCATTCACAAGTTGACAAGTGGAATTTTGTCATTGACTCATTCTTAGTCCCACATTGCTCAATTTTGGACATTCATCCTTCAATCTCATCTATAAGTAAAGAGCTCATATCTTCATCTCATCATCCACAATTTGAGTAAAGTTACTATACTAAAATCCATAGCAACTTATCATTAATATTCATCCAAGCATAGTTAGGTTTTATGCAGATTTTCATCTTGGAGCATACATCAAGCATCAACAAAGTGGATCACTCTTCATCACATATCAATCTTGCATCATTGGAGTTGGGAAAGGGTCAATTTTCACATCAAATGGGTACCAATTCCCCCATGGGATCAAGGGTTTGCATTACTTTCAATAGGATTTGATCTACTTTCTTGTTCATTCATTATTTTCTTCTTTTCATTCCTATTTTGAGTTTTGTTAATGGATTCTATGGGGAACCTCTATTGTAACTTGCATTTGATCTTATAAATGTGTTTATTCATTGTGTTTTGTAGGTATTAGGATCTAGGTTCACATTTTGGTGCTAGAAGGAGGGAAAACCAAAGTTTAAATCACATTTTTTCATCAAAACTTCGTGCTTTTTTGGTTTTTCACACGTTTACAGCAAACAGAGCCACTGACATCCCAACGGTGCTATATAGCCTCGCTTAAAACTCTAAACAGCATCACTTTTGGCTCCAGCGTCATTGTTGGAGCTCTAGCGTCACTGTTTGAACCTAAACAGCCCCGCTTTTGTCTCCAGCATCATTGTTTGAGCTCTAGCGTCGCTGTTTGAACCTAAACAGTGTCACTTCTGACTCCAGCATCATTGTTTGAACCTTAACAGGGCCGCTTTTGACTCCAACATTGATGTTTGAGCTCTAGTGTCACTTTTTAAACTCTAAACAGCACCTCTTTTGGCTCTAGCGTCATTGTTTGAACCCAAATAGCACCGCCATCACAAACTGCACCGCTTGGATTTCTTACTTTTCCATGCAAATTTAAAATGGCCATATCTTGGTCATTTATTGGTCTTTTTCAAAGCTTTTTTTTTTGAAATGGGGCATAATTTCATAAGCTATCAAATAGTGTATGTTATTATTAATTTTGGTAGAGTTTAAAATTTAAAATTTTCACTTAATGTCAAATCACAATGAAACATGATCTAAATTTTAGGGTTTTTATGCTTAATCATTTATCTAACCTTCATATATTTTTGTTCCTTTATTTAATCTAACATTTTGATCTTGTATTGTAGGTTTTAAAGGATCATGGAGCATGGAAGTCAAAGAAAAATCATTATCACATAATTGTAACAAGTGTTTTTAAACACTATAGTGTTTGTTTAACACTTTTTGAGGATTCATTATTCTTCTTAAGGAAAAGTTGTCATCCTTTTCATGCTTAGGATATAATAAATTCATTTGGGCTTTAAAAAGAACTTTTGAATTCTTGTTGCAAAGGGTTTAAAATGAACATTAGGACTACAACTTACTAGAATTTGTTTTTTTTTTTGGTTAACAATTGAACAAGACAACTCTCATTTGTCCTTTGGTGCTTTAAAATGAATTCATTATTGCTTTGTGGGATCTAAAATGAACATGTGCTACATTGTTTTGTGAGAGCTTACTTCAACTAACTTCATTGAAAAAGGACGTATGCGCTTCTCTCACGCTTTATATCGATCTTGAGAATTAAAAGGCCTTTTTCATGACCTTGGGATGAGATAAAGCAATCACCTCCACACTTCAATTTGGGCTTAAAATTGAAAAAAATATTGTGGGAGTGTGAGTGGGGGAATTTTTGCGTATATTCTCTCTCTTTGTTGCCACCAAAGATTGATCGAGTTATGGTTTTTTCTCTTCATTCTCTTTTGTTTATCCTAGAGGGCCTGCCTTGTGGGAAAAATTAATCACCCAATGGAACGACTCAACCGGTAACACTCTAAAGCCAAGAGTATTTCCAGCTGGGATATAAATGTGGATATTGGACGAAACGCCAATATCACATGGTTGACTCTGACAAGATGGATTTGAAAGGGAACTCTTGCCACGTTGGGTCAACTCCTACGAATGGAAAGTCTGAAATAGAACCCTTTTTTTATAGTGATCAATTGATCCCTTGAGCGAGTTTATCAAAGTGGTGCATTGGAACTTAGATTCCAAGAAGTTACTTACCATGTCCGATCTTGGTTGAAATATAGAGGTTAAGACTTCATTCTTAACATACCTTTATATTTTTTCCTTAGTTGCATGTAAAATCATCTCTTCTACGAAGGGCATGAGGCAAGCCCACCAAGAAAAATGTACCAATTGAGCTAGGATGTCATATTGCTTGTGGTTTGAAAACACAGTGCTTTTATTGAAAACAATTGAAAACCAACATTCAACGAATCATCAAAATTGCAAACCCTTTAGGAGAGGAAAATATCTTTGAACAAATTCACATTTTATTGCTTTCCCTTGCGATTCATATCCTTAGAGGCATCTAAACATTTGGATTTCATCTCAATTTGCTTCTACTAAAGTCAACTTTAGGTAACTCTTGCCTCAAATTTCCTTGGTTTCCGCATAATACACTTTGTGGGATAAGGGGAAAGTTGAGACATTAGATATCTAGATTCAAAATCTAATCAAGAGTGTGTTTGTGGTAAAAATAATCCATTAAGCAAAGATTAAATCAATTGGACCCCACACATGTGCTTGGCATCATTTTGGTCATATGTTTTTCATGCAAACATTGATCTTTTGATTTTTGAATTACTCTTAGAGAAAAGCATGTTCTTCACTATCTTGGTCTAGTAAACAAGTCCTTCCTAGGTTCATTTAGGATCACATAAAACACTTCATCCATCCAAACATTTATCAAAATCCATCCCACCAAACAACTTTAGAGCTTTTGGAAACATCATTCTAGACTTAGGTGAGTCATCAAAATCAAAATCACCTTGTTTAGTTAGGAGTATGGGAATTCATCCTTTCTCATACCTCTAATTAAATCAGAAATCCTTTGAACAAGTACATCCTAAAATCACATCCAACATCTTAGGGTTTACAAGTTCATTATCCAAATCAAGCATTCAAAATCAAACCATAAGTCTAGCATTGATCCAAAGTCTCTAAACATTCAACACTCATATCATTTACACATTTCATCCTTCATCTTGTCATTAGTCCTAGGAACCTTAGAGGTCACTTTTGTAACAAGTTCAAAACACAAGAGGAACATGGAATATAAACTTGATCCATACATCATGAGTAATCCAAATCAATTTAACTTTCAAAGCCTTACAATGCCAATTGATTATCAACACTCACACTTATACAATCCATACATGGGATCATTACCTTCTACAACTATCAATGGCACAAAAAGTGTGAGTATGCCCAAATAAAAGATTGGAACACATTTCCCAATGGTAGATCTAAACCCAAACCTACAAGTTTGTCAACTGAACAATCAAAGCATGAGCCTTCAAACGAACAACATCATCCCACCAAATCCCTACAAGCCAAATGAGAATGTACCAAGAACAAGTTTTCGAAACATGAATCCGAAATTTTTTGGGATGGATACATTTGCAAGTCATATGAATATTCCAAACATGAACAATGGCCAATTTAAACCTATCATTCCAAATTTGAGTGTCATCCCAAATCAAAACATTGTCCAAAATCAAACACAAGTACACACTCCAAATCTGCTTAAACACAAGCCAAATCAACTATATCAAGGGAGTCAAGATCGAAATCAAGAACAAATTTGGCTAAATCAAATTGCTGCACTTACCAAAATAGTTGAGTCATTACGCCAAGAGACATCACCACCACCATTACCCGTATCAACATCATTTCTTGGTTTAGGGCTTCCCCCTTTACCTAGCACCAATCACTCCATCCAAATCAATCCACCTAACAAAAATCAATCCGTCACATCAAATCCTTTGAATATACCATCGACATCGCACCAACAGATGGTATCTAATAAAATGACAACATTAATCATGACAAATGAAAATATGGTCTCCCAAAGACCTATCACCTTAGTTATTCTGACCATTCCTATCACCTCAATCAAACCCATCATATCACAAACCACTATGATCACTTCAAGAATATCTCAACCACTCATCAGTACATCCAACACAATTCCAAATCCACCACCACTACCACCAAAACCAAATGTAGCAAGACAATATAACATTGCGCTAAAAGCTCACCAAGCCTACCAAAAGGCCATCCAACAATATCTAGCCACACAACAAGAAAGACAAGTTCAACAAGTGCAACAAGCCTCTCAAGCTACCCAATGTACAAAAGCACAAACACGAAAAAATGATAACTATCGGGGATAACGATGAACATTCAACCATTAGTGATAGCATTAACAATCTGCCCACCACAATGGCTAAAAGAAATGATTAAGATCTATCCATCAAAGAGCACATCGAAGGTGTTTCTATCTCGTCTGAAGATCAAATCAAAATAGGTCAAGAGTCACTTTTCAATCATGATCAAAATCCACAAACCAACAATGATCCAATCCAAGAAATTTCAACATCATTTGACCTTATGGTTAAAAACATTGGAAATCCCTTCACCAAAACTATTGAGAACAAGGAGCAAGATCAATCCATCACTAAGCACCTTGAAGTTGTGTCTACTTCATCTGATGATCAATGCACCATACATCAAGAGCCACTTTTTAGTGATCTATTTCAAGGAGTGTTAGGATTGTTTGATCCTATCGACATAATGCACAATCCATTCACCAATGATCATGTCTCTACATTGCCTTATGAGTTAGAGGATATATCTCAAGAATTTATTCCAAAGCATGATCCAAATCTTTCACCAAGGTCTAGCAATGGTCATTTCAAAGACATATTGACATCCTTTGACCTCATGGTTACAGATAATGAAGGAACCATGAACTCGACACTTGAGGATATTGAACCACTTACCATGTCTAATGATGACATCTGAGAACCCTTTGTAAACAATCCATCCTTTGAAACTGATCCATGCTAGGAACTTGATCCAAATCATGTTGAAAGCAACTCCGAAATCATTCAAGATCAAGAATTTGTATCTCAAAGATACTATAATGATCTAATGGACACTCTCCTATCTATACAAGATGTCATGAATGATTATCATATCCCCATAGCACATACTCCTCCATCTACCCATGAGATGCTTTCTTTGGATGGACACGTAGATGATCTTCAGCTAGAACAAGATTCTATTACACAAAAAGAGCAGATTATTAATTCCTACAGTCAAATGGAGTTATCAACATCAGGATCAGATATATCCCAAACTTAGATTGAGGAAATCATGAATAAAGATATCAAACATTATCCACTCAAGGAAACAAGTCAAAAAGAATAGTATAATTCAGAGCTAGCAAAGCAACAAATGGAAATAACATCATCTACAGTGATCATTGATCAAAGAATGCATTCTAAACAAGACATCTCAGAACAAGTGGAATCAAAGCATGAAGGTACTACTACCACCATACTAGGGGCAACTTTGTCTAATGTAAGCATCAACATAGGGAGCACGAAGAATCCTTATGATGAAACTAGTCCCAATACTACAACCAGCCACATCATGAATCTTCATCCACCCATCACCCCATCCATGAATTGCGACCAATGTCAAAAGAAAGAACTGAATCAAAGAATGAAGAATTTTATCAAAGCAAAAGAAGTTGGGAAGCATAATGGACAAATAAAATACACATGGATACCAAAGAATACGAAGAAATATTATCCCTATCAAACTCCATCAGTCAAAGAAACTATGGTAAAAAATAAAAAAGGGAAAATTATCCATCAAAGATGTCCACAAAAGAAAAACCAGGCTTTTCAAGCGACGTACAAAGTGTATCAAGCAGTTGGTCCTAATTCTACACACACTTTCGTATCCACCCATCATTGCTCATCTTCCCAAGTTTGGAGAGTCAAAGATTCCAAGTTGTCAACCAATCCATCTTTTATGATCCCTAAACACACTCCATCCACGCCTCCACGCATAATATCCAATTCTCACATCGACCATGTATTGGCAACGACCCTTTATCATAAGGATTTAGAAGGCACTCTATCGCGATGTGCGCACCAAGACAAAGTCAACTCTGGTATCAATAAAACATATCAGGAATATCAAAAGTTGCATTCAAGTGCACGTATCTTAGCAAAGTAGCTCCTTCAAGTAGGATATCGATGGCACATTATGATAGGGGCATCTACATCAGCAACACCTTGTGATTCAACATGAGCTTAAAATCTTCCGAAAAAATAAAAAAAGAAAAAAAGCAAAAAAATCCAAAAAGATCAGAAAAAGGATTGAAAACAATAAAGAAAAAAATTGTCCTCTAGTGAAAACTGCATGGACGACGCTTTGGGCAAGCACCATGATGAAAACCTGGAAAAAAAGCATCATGTGTAGAATCAAGCATCTACGTGTGCCAGTTCAGGAGAAAGCATCTCATCCCATCCATAATAAATCCAACATTCCATCCATCTCATCCATAATAAATCTAGTTATCCATGAACCATACATCCAATCCATCTTTATCCGTCTGCATCCATCATCCAAGTTATCTTGATCTTGATGAAATTTTGGTGTACACTTTACGCCTTCTTACAGTAAAACACCTTGACATGGGTCATTTTCATTGATCCTATCCTATCCAACATTATTTGAGCCATTAAGCATTATCCAAATGAGCATTCGTTATCTGAACACCTTATCTTATCACAAGATAATCCATATCCATCCATCCATACACTTATTCGGGCATCCATCCATGACATTCCATACATTGCTAGACACTGGGGGTAGATATTTAGATATCGCTTCAAGAATAAAGCTTGATCTATATCCTCCAACTTATTTGGTGATTCGAACATTGGAAAACATGAAATCAAATTGGTCAGCCACTTGTGAGCAATAATCCAAATCACTAGCCCATGGCATATTTTGATGAACAAACTTTCCTTATCGGGCTTTATCTTTCATCGAACATCAATCCAAACAATCGATATCAGTGGCATCTAAGTTGCACCTCGAACATCACATCAAATCATTTGAACAACTTTTGTTCCAAAATCAAGCTTCATCAATCATGATCAATCAACTCCAATCAAAAAATCCATCATCTTGGGATATCTATCCTAATCCTTGTGTTACTTAACACTATCCTTGCATCGTTGTGCATCCTCAACAATGTTATCATCATCAATCCTGATCAATCAATCCTTGCATTGTTGTGCATCCTCAACAATGTTATCATCATCAATCCTGATCAATCAAATCCTTGCATTGTTGTGTATCCTCAACAATGTTATCATCATCATCAATCCATTGATCTGATCCATCAACCTTAGCTTGGTCTTCAACAAAATCCAAAACAGAGCACTAATATCATATCCATATCCAAATCGTCAAAATCATGTGAAAAATCCAAAAACATTCAAAACACATCAAAAATCCAAAAACACTCAAAAAATCAAAAAATGTCAAAAACATTGGTATCCAAACTACATTGTCTCTAAGCTTAAACGTAGGCAAGGCTCATCTTTGATCAGCCCCCGAGACATCAAAATCCAAAAACATCCAAAATCACATCAAAATCCAAAACATTCAAAAACATCAAAATCCAAAAAAACATTTGTAAAACATCTTGAAAATACCAAAATAGCCTCAAAACATTGCAAAATGTCAAAACATCCAAATATTTGAAAACCCATCCATCTCATTTCTTTCACGCAATAATCAATCATCCATAATAAACCGGTCACCTCATCAAAACAAAAAGAAACAATCATAGCAATCAGCAAAAGCAAACTTCAAATCGTAAAATCAAAAGCAAACAACAAACCTTTAAAACAAAATCAAACTCTTGATCATTTTCAAACATGTTAATCAACTTTATATCAACAGCCTATCAATCAACTTATCAACCATCATCATCCTATACAATGCATGTCCTAGGATATATCGTTCCGACAATAGGCATCATTTTGGATATCACTTTGGATTCTTATCCTATCAAAACAAAAACCTTTGGCTAGAGGGTGTGAAGAACATTGGCTTGTTTGCGTACTTGATCTTTTCTTTTGATTTATCTTATTGTGCTCATTCCAAGGACCTCTCGATGATATCCGAAAGAATGATTTAGAGAGATAGGAATGGGGCAACGATCATTATCTTTTTATCTGTTGTGCTTGTTAGATGTTCTTGTAATATAACCTTGGCGAATACTTGCTTTGTTAGGTATGTCCTAGCAAGGTTTCCGTATGTCAGGTGTGAACAAGAATACTCCTATTTGTTTGTCAAGTCAAAGTCCATCGCACTAGGTACAATGCCATCCTGGTTTTCTATACCTTAATGCATTGTACCACGTGTGTTATCAAACATAAGGTAATTGGCCCTTTGAAAGTCCCAACTCCTCGGCAAGTAATCATCATCATCATCATCATCATCTCATGTCTTGTTGGAATCTCTTATTTTCTTCAATCTCTTACTTTCCGTGCAAACATGGTACCATGATAGTTAGTCATAAATCATCACAATTCCATCCATCTTGCATCCACAAACCGTCAGCATACTACATAATGCATATCATATCATATAGAAAGCATTAATCATACCACATGCATTCATCCCCATCATTGCATAATATAGATTAGTTATTCTAAACATCTCATAAACCATACATTTATCATCTATTTTCATATCATCCATGCATCATCATATCATCCATTGCATATAAACATCATAATCATCTCATCATCAATAATTTCACTGTCATGGTACAGATCGGGATCAAGTGGGTGTAATATATCAAAATAGGCATGAAGCTAGCCATGGCTGATGACTTTCTACATCAAATATGCGAGTTGAACTGATCTTGAACCTCTTTGTCGAGAGATCGACCCTCAAATCAAACCTCTTCACCCGATCTCTCGAGGGGGCAGTATACCAGCATAATTCGCCATGCACTAGAGCAGCGGTATACCAGCATAATTCTTCATTCGCTGGGGCAGCAGTGGAGCCTCCGAAAAGATAGAAAAATTTTGACTTTCGATCATGGCAAGGTTATTCTTTGAACCAACGCAACAAGTGCATCGCTTCAAAGAGGGGAAAAATGTAGACATCGAAAATATACAGATTGATATTGCACACTCGATCCTCATCTACTAACATCGTTTCATCCTGAATCATCCCTCTATCTAACCATTTAATCAAATAGCCTTATTTTATTAAATTCATCATAATTCCCCTTTTAATTAAATAAATCCCTCGATTTAATTAAATCATTATCTTTGTGTAATTAGCTAGGTCATTTCATCTTCCTATCTTTGATTTAATTAAATAATTCATATTATTTTATTAAATCTCTAAATTTCATCTAATTAAATTAAATAAATCAAGCATTTATCTAATTTAATCTAACATCACCCCTTTTGGTTAAATAAATCAAAATATTTATTTAACTAAGTCCTAATCATTTTCATCTCTTTTTTATTTATTTCAATCCTTAAATCTAAATCAAATAGTCAAATCAACTAAATCTCCCCTTAAATTAATCAAATCTTGATTAATTTAATCCTAATCCATCAAATCCTTTAGATTTGCAACTTGCACATGAAAATCAATTTAATTCTTTTATAAATCACCTATTTTCATTCAAAAAAGGCATCTAAGTGGGAATATTCCTCAAATTTGAAATCTCCCCAAAAGGACTTGTCCCTTCCAACATGGCATTTAACATCTCTTACAAGTCCTTTTCTTGAGCCATGTGACATTAACTTCACCTTTCATCTCATCCTTCAAGCCATATTTTGAATTTGAATCTCCCCCCTCTTTGCACATTCTTCAAAACTTGCACATCCTCCATCCATTCACAAGTTGACAAGTGGCATTTTGTCATTGGCTCATTCTTAGTCCCACATTGCTCAATTTTGGACATTCATCCTTCAATCTCATCTATAAGTAAAGAGCTCATATCTTCATCTCATCATCCACAATTTGAGTAAAGTTATTATACTCAATTCCATAGCAACTTATCATCATTATTCATCCAAGCATAGTTAGGTTTTATGCAGATTTTCATCTTGGAGCATACATCAAGCATCAACAAAGTGGATCACTCTTCATCACATATCAATCTTGCATCATTGGATTTGGGAAAGGGCCAATTTTCACATCAAATTGGCACCAATTCCCCCATGGGATCAAGAGTTTGCATTACTTTCAATAGGATTTGATCTACTTTCTTGTTCATTCATTATTTTCTTCTTTTCATTCCTATTTTGAGTTTTGTTAATGGATTCTATGGGGAACCTCTATTGTAACTTGCATTTGATCTTATAAATGTGTTTATTCATTGTGTTTTTGTAGGTATTAGGATCTAGGTTCACAATGACCATGGGGACTTTGAAGAATTGGTGATTGTTCAAATAAGTCAGGAGTTCCATTAGCAAAGAATGGAACAGGAGGTTGATTCTGCAATTCCGACATAGGTCCATAATGGGAAGGATACATCCCTGGGATAGTGTTTAATAAAGGGGGTGGGCTAGACATCCGATACCCTATTGAAGAAAAAACTCCTCCCAAGCTTCCTTATTGAGAGCTAATTTGTTGTTGCAGCTTAATCGCCAAATGGTAAACTTTAGACAAGGAATCAATATCAGCCAGTTGATAAGTTATTTGCAGGAACAAACCTAGAAAAGGGTCTATAACCCTAAAATATGCTTGAATGACACTATTCTTAGTAACTAGATAGGGGTCTTGTGGTCTCCTATACATTCGTTGAAACCTGGTATTGAACAAGGGCAAGGATTCACATGGCTCCTTCCTAATGGTAGCAAACTGGTGGTATAAAAGAGTTGGATCTACTTAAACTCTGAACTGATTGATGAAAGCATTTTCCAATTGTGTCCAGGTCAAAATAGAACCTTGCGAGAGATTAAGATACTAGTTGTACACCATATCCCCTAAGGAATAAGGGAACAACCTACAAACTACATCATGGCGAGCTATCTGAGCTCTAGTACAAGCGTCCTTAAAATTTTGTATGTGCTATTCAACAGTCCTCGATTCACCATGAATGTACTTGGGATAGAACTTCTCAGGATTCTTAGGCATATCATGAAAACCTCTAGGAATAGTCCCCAATGGAGAGGGATTATTCTGAAAAAAATTACATTGGTGGTGGTGGTGGTGGTTGAGCCAATTGTTGGATGGCTTGAACCAGCTGTGATGGCAGTTGAGATGGATTCAATGGTGGATTGATGGGTATCCACTGGGTTATTGGTGAAAAGCCTAGTGGAGTGAGCAGAGCTGATAAGGGTGGTATGATGGTTGCCCCAGTCCTGTGACTCTTGTGTCTTATTGGGGTCTTGATTTCTATCAAAGGTGGTGGATTTTCAGCTGATCGAAGAACTCTATGGGACCTTTCTGGTGAGAAAAACCCAGTTTTATCCAGCTTGCCCTTTAGCCCTCCTTCTAGCGCCATATCTGTTGGTGGTCCTATTGGCACAACAACATGTAAACAAAATATTTCTATTATGTTTCTCCTGAAAGAGAAAGACAACACATGGATATCTTAGCTCCCAAGGTCTTTGTAGTTGGTTCTCAACTGTGTTGAGGTTTCTCAATGGTCAATGTAACAGTAATGTTCAAGGGGCCTGCTGGTGTTGAGCTTCTGGATTGTTCTAAGATCAAGCATAAATCCAAACCTATTTTAACTAGGGTTTTAAAAGAAACAAAAAAAAAAGATCAGAGCTTTGGAACAAAAAAGAATGATACTTCATCTGAATTAACCAGACCTGTCACCTTCCAAGGAATTCATAACTAAAACTATCGAACAAAATTAACTTGTGATTGACACGCAGTTTCATTCATTAACAGTGCTAATCTCAATAACACATTGCAAGTTACCATTTAAACAAAACATAGAATAAGACTTCAATCCTTGAAAGTTTATCAAATCAAATGATTAACTCCAGAACAACACCATTCAAGAACAAAATCTGAAATATATTTTAATCTGGCTGCTTCTACTATTAGTGAAACAGATAAGCAACTTTTACAAATCTGGCACAATCACCAGTGTACAGAAAATCCATGACTCCAAATTGTTTCCATCTATACTAAGAAAACTGGAAAGATACATTATTGGCTTCTACTGGATCTAATTGCTAACTAAGAAGACAAAATAATCTCCCATTGCAAGAATCAGGATGCAGCTCTTAGAAAATTACTATTCTTAAAAATCTATCTCTAAACCTGTCTACTCTATTCCTTCTCTATTTCTACTAACTTTTATTTCTAACTTCTAACTCTTTAAAAAGAGGCAAGAATGCCATATATATAGAGTGTACCAAAAAGAATGTGTTGTCCCCTATCTTAGGGTTTACAAAATATCTACTGATTGTAGGAGGGTTGGCCCTCAGATCTTTTCAATAGAGTTAATGCTACATTGAATGGCATCCCCATTGTCCATGTTGGTGAAATATTGTTCTGAGGGTGATCTCAGATCTTTTGCGGCTACAACATTAACTTCATGCCTCCGTGTCCATCTTTGAATTCCCTTGCATAGTTGTTTTGAATACTCTAAAGCATATTTCCATTAATATTGATCTGCCTCTCTCCAACAGACCTCATAGCTGTCCCCCTATGACTTGTGGTTGTTTCTTCCTCTTTCGGCCCCCTTCCCATTCTAGACCTTTCTGCACGTTGACCATCCCTGGAAGCAGCATCGGGCCTCTCTTTAGATCTGAACATTATCACCCGAGCTGATCCATCACCTTTCGATCTCAGAATGAGTCCATGTCATTTGCTTTTTGCTGATCTTCCTCACAGGGGTAGTCAGTCAGTCAAAGGGCCAATAGGTCATTCCTTTAGTTTCTTCTGATTGGTGGAACATAGGCCATGCAAGATTCCTAGGCAGTCAAAGGTTATTCAAATGGCAGTGCATGTTGGTGAGACACTAATCATGTCTCCCCAATGCGATTATGTCTCCTCTAGCAGCTATCGGTGTGACATGTGGCAGTCGGTAAGACCTTTTAGCGAGCTGCAAAAGTCAAATCGATACCACAAAGACTATCGACAAGATAGTTGTTATTGACCAGAAGTCATGATGAACCCTTAGAAGATACACAGCAGTGCCTCCTTCCATCGGCAAGACTTTTTCAAGTCGGTGGGACATTTTTTCGAGTTCAAGATCTTTCAGCGAGCTCATCTTATGTCGGGGAGGTCTCCATTTCTTGGCAAGACCTCATTGTATCGGTAGGACCTTTCACCGAATTCATTCATTCTCCCTAGGCTCATTCTATATCGGCAAGACCCCACCTTGTCAACGAGACCTCACAGAGAACTCCAAACATTACACCGAAGGGAGAATCCCCTTTCGGCGAGACTTTTCTCTTTTGGTCAGACCTGATGGCGACGATAAATCCTCCACCCAATGCCACTTCACTTCGACAAGAGTTCACCATGTCGATGAGACTTCTTGGCAATGCTAACCATTGTTTCCAAGACCTCTTTCGATTGGTGAGAGATTAAACTGACCGATCCTTCCTTTTTCCAAACCAAGAGCACCTCGGGGAGACCCTAACATGTCGGCCAGACCTCATGCCGACACTAAAATCATTCGTTCAGCTCAAACTTTTGGTGGGACTTCCTTCTGTCGAACAGACTTCTCAGTGAAGTAAACCCCCTTTGGATTTCAAATAGACAGAGCCAAGCCACCAGTCGGCAAGACAATAGGAGGGTCCCAACGACTTTTCGCTTGAGGAGTTTTATGCAACATGAGACTGAGGCATGCTTTATAGCCAACTTTCTTGAGAGATATCATCAGGTGCAGGATTTAATCATGTATTCAATAAAGAAAACTACAGTAAAGATCACATAAAAAAAGGTTAGTTAATCAAAATAATCATTAAAATGAATCTTGGGTAAGCAAGGTGCCATTAAATCTTCAAACAAAATGATCATATTAGAGTTTGGGTTTCAGGTCCACCTGCGGAATCCAAACTAGGGAGGAATTTCAGAGAATTTTGAGCCAGGTAGATTCCAGCAGAATAAACATGAAAACACCTGTTAGAAACTTAACCCGATCATTATTAATCAAGGAACAACATGTGAGATCTCAAATAACATGAATTACAATTAAAATGCACCATCACTTGTTAAAAGGTCCTACTACTCCATATTTCTTCACATTCCATCAGATTCCAGAGAAATCTGTGTGAGACAGATTTCCATGAAGGAGGAGACATTCAGGCAAGTCTAGAAAAAATAGGGAACAACGGATTTCGGGAAAATCCAGAGGAGAAAGAAATTTGCGAAGAAGGTGCATCTCTAGACTGGAGGCCTCGAGAATTTTGGGAAAATCTAGATGGGAGGGAAAATTTGGGAAAATCTAGTCCACGTGGAATTCCGTGAAGACCAAAAATCCCCGAATCTAGCGTTTAGCCTGAGTTTGAGTGAGATCCGAGAAAATCCAGAGGAGGAGAAAAATCCTGAACTGGGGAGAAAACCCGAATTCCAACTGAGGCAAAACCAAATTTAGATAAAACAAAGTATAGAACCAGGAGGAAAACGAAAGGAAACTTTCCAAGACCAAAGCCAAAAATCCAAGGCAATGAAAGCAAAAAAAGAAAGGGGGGACCTATTTTTTTCCAGAATAAAATGGGGTGGTTATGCAAGGCATAACAGATCCATACCATCAAACTGACCTTGAATTCTCGAAAAGGGGCTCCAATTAGCCCACTTTACCAAAGGAACTCTCCTTCAATCTTGTTTCCCACTCAAAATACCATTGGACAGTCCTCAAACTGCCTCCAAAACCACAAATTCTTTAACCACTCAGTCAAAACTCACCTGCTAAGACCCTCTTTCATGAAACCCTCATTTTTCACCAAATAAGCAAGTGTTTATTGAGAAACCCATCTCCAAACCTCATTCAACCTCAAAATATTTTCAAACACTCTTATTTCACCTTGTAAAAACTTAATTCACCTTAAAATTATGTTTCCCCCAAATTTCTCACACATTTCCTTCTTAAAACCTCTCAATTTCACCCATTTTCACTCTTTATTCAACTAGGGCTTCAAGCCCAAACATCCAAATGATCTACCATTCCTTTGTAAACCTTTTATCACATAAAAATACACTTGATAACACTGAAACAACCAGGTTCTAAACTTCTTCCAAACTATTTCTTTAATCTGCTACTTCAAGCTATACCTCTTAGGCCTAAATTCATTCTTTTTCCATAGGGGCAGCGTGGAAACTTCCACCAAATGTCTTTTCCACCCATTTTATTCTACTATAACTCAATGGAATGGCACAATTAGGTGTAGGGGGCATGTGTGCATGATTTTAGGATCAATTGAGGGTTTGGGCATGATGCCTAGATTTCAAGAATGTGTGTTTTGAGTGAAATTTGGAGGTTAAGAGTAGGTAGTGATGGAAAAAACTTGGGGCAGCACTTTGTAAGAGTTAATTAAGTAAGGGAAGACATATTTGTAGGTGTTGGAGGAATTGAAACAGTGAGGAGAATTCTAGAGGTGAGGTTTTCAATAAACCCCCCTTGAAACTTATCAAAAGTGAGGATTTTGAGTTTTGGAGTGTTTGGTGAGTGTTTCATTGGAAGATGATTGTTGATATAGTGCTTATATACCTTGGTCATGACTGTCCAATGGTGTTTTGTGTCTGGAAGGAAGATTAAAGGGTAGTTTGTTTGTTGAGAGTTTTCCACCCTGCTTTGCATCACTTTGGCATGTTTATCAACATAAAACTATGATATTTTTTGAATTTCAATATGTAATGATAATGCAATATGATATATGTAGTGTGAGAAAATGACATTTGTGTATTTAAAATTTAAAGTTAAAATTTTAAACTTTACCATTGTTCTTGTCTTCAAAGTTGTTTAAACTATATAATTTCCATAATATAACTAAGCAATATATGATATAATTTAACTATTATTCATTACTTTTTATTGTCAACTATATAATATAACCATTATTTTTTATGCTATTTTACATTGATATTTAACCATTGATCAAGATTAAATTTTTGAACAGTTTAAACATGCACATGACGAACAAATTATTTTGATTCTCAACTTCTATATATCAAATTATCCAATAATCAAGTGTATGTCCATATACAAAAATGGCATCGACTCCAACTCAAATTTTTTTTTACAAAATGTGGCATATTCCATCTCAATATCTATTCAAAATATACATGCCAGAATGTCTATCTCATCCTAAACTACTGGTGGATCATCAAAATAAAGCCTCTTTGAAGCACTCTTTGGCTTTGAAGGTAACTACACAAGAAAAATTCAAACCAAAATTGAGGTTAGTTATATTATATAATTTAAAATCAAATAATTAACATCAAAACAAATATACATTGAATTATAATTGAACTCTAAAATTGAAATCTTGATTACCTCATATATACGTCTCTTCAAACCATCATGAGTCCTAGAATATGCCCCTCTCAAAGAACCAATCATACCAAATTTTGCAATATCAATCTATATATGTGAACAAACAAAAACATAAAATTGATACAAGTTAGCATACAATTGTTGGTAATAGGAACATATTTACCAAACACAAAATAAAATAAACACATACCTCTTTAGGCATCTCTTTTTCTTTATCTCCTTTAGGTGTTTCGACACCTCCTCCCTGAGGTTTTTCAACACACACTCCTTCAAGTGTTCCAACACCTACTCTTCCAAGAGGAAAATAAGATAACCATATAATTTCATATATAATTTCATTAATGACAATTCAAATGACAAGCAAGTATATAATGCAAGAATTCAGGCCTAAAAGGCATGGGTTGAAGTAGGAGATTGAAGAATTTGTTTTGAAGAAGGCTAGAACCAGTTGGTTTTAGTGAGAAATGGTGGGGTTTGATGTGTTTTAAGGTTTTTAAGGATTGGGGAGGTCATATGTATGTTTGGGCATGAAGCCCTAGTTGAGAGAGCACATTTTTTAATGGAAATTTGAGGTTTTAGAGACTAAAAGTGGGTGAAGTTTGGCGAAAGCATAATATTAAGGATTATTAAGCATGTGCAAGCTTAAAAAATTGTGTTTGAAGTGATCATAAGGTTGCAGGAGGCCTGGATATGGGTTTTTCAATGTATTCTCGAAAATCCCATTGTACCATAGGGGCAACTAGGCCAATTAGGAATCTTTTCCAAAGAAACACCTTCCCAAACAACTACAATCAAGTCAAACACCATGGAAAATTCATTAAATAGGTTACCAAAATTAATATTTCACAATTTTCAAAGCTCCAACCACTCATCAAGCTACCAATCCACTAAACCCTCGCTCTCAAGCCACCAAACCTAGGTTTTCCAAGGAGCCTTATTGAAAATCACTCTTCCCACAATTAAATCTTACATCCAACACCCCAAACATACCATATGATGTCTATACATCCTCAAAAGACTCTCAAAAATGACTTCCCCAAAGGATTTCATCCATTCACACTCTAAAACCACTTAAATTCACTAAAAGTCACACATTTTCACACCCAAGGCTACATGCCATCACTCCAAAATGATCTCCCCTACTCCAAGAATCATCTTCTAACCTATTCCCCACCTGATGGACTTATTCCACTAAGCTACAGTATATACATTAGGTGGAATGATCCATTAAATCACTTGATGACCTCAAAACTTGAAATTTAGACTTCTCGACCCACCTATGTAGTAAAATCCACCCTAAGAGCTCAAAACAAGATGGATTTCAATGCCACAAAAACAAAAACATGGTTAACACATCCCTCTACCAAAATAAAAATACTTTTATTCAATTCCCTTCAGTATGGGCTCATGCAATTGATTTTTACAACATTGAAAAAGAGAAAAACAAACTTAGATTTGCAAAGAAAACAGAGCTTTATTGATCAATGCTTGTACAAAATATTCCACTCTTCTCCACATACTCCTTCATTCGATATTCAAATAAATATATTCAACTCCCTTAATCAAGAATTGATTGAAAACCAATGCCACAAGTGACCTTTGGCCTTCCCTAATCATTCAACTTCCCCACTATGCATTTCTTGCACTTTAAAATTTGAAAAATGACACTTTGCACTAATTTAGAAAATTTGCAACTAAAACCTTCTAACTCACTAATAACCACTAATGAAAACCACTGAAGCTTTGTGCCCCTACACCAAATAGAGAGCAACATATAACCATCATTTTTCATATCTACATTAATGCAATTTTGAAAATCCTTATACAATCAAAATTAAACGCTTGAACTAAAGCAATGATCAATAACATGACTTTAAAAATTCAATGTGCATATTTACCAATCAATCCAAGGAACCATTCGGGTCTGCTCTAATCTTTATTGTGTCAAGTATTGCCTCGTGGTCAAACTCACACACTTTCCACAAGTTCTTGTTTGTAGGTCTGCACTTATATTTGATCAAATGAACATTGGTGACGATGACAAGGTTCCAGTACTGAAGAATCTTCTGATGCATGTCGAAGTCCTCAAACAACCAAACTAAAAAATTCTTCACTAGGTACCTTCTAAGCCATGTTCTAGTAACAACTATCAAAAATGTAGGATATTCTATGATTTCTCCATCTATAACTGGGGCCTCCAATTTCTTTTTGGCCTTGATACAATGACACAAGTAATAATCTGTACCCTCTTCATTGTCTTCATTTTCAATCACTACATATACGTGCCTTGCATTGATATGTTCATCTTGTTAGATGTATTTAATAAACTTAAAAATAATACTTGTAAGTAAGATATATTACCTGGTTCTACATGGTCTGATACATGATCAAAGTCAATGGATGATTGCATCTCCATGATTTGTAGAGCCATTGAGAGCTGATAGGTGTCAATTGGGGTTAGAATTATTACAGACCATTCGTCAACCCACTCTCTTGACTCACAATCATTCCATGCTTGAAGTGTGCATGCAGAACAAAAGCATTCCATCTTCCATGTACGGATAGTCCATGTACCTGCATTGGAGCTTCTAAAAGAGTGTACCTTGCTCAATCCTATTAGTGTAAACAATCCTCATACTTTGCATTGTTAGTATCATCTCCTAAATGAAAAAATCTACGAACTAAAGAATTACCTTGAATACCTAGAACCATTGCATGATTGCACCACTCAACAATTGATCTTACATCCATAAAATTTACACTATCTTTGTACTTTAACTCTTCTCATGCTAGGGCTCTTTTGATACATGCACTTGCTCCATCATGCTCCCCCTTTCCATGCCTGACCTCTGAGAAGTTCCACATATGTTGAACATCACTAATCCAATGCATCCTGCTCAAATAGTAAAAATTTTTGGTGTTCTTGAATTGTGATGTACAATTATATAACCATATGATATGCTGACTAAATGATATGCCCCTACTAGCTAGATCAACATAGAACATCTAAAAGCAACCTTGCACAAAATCGGTAGAATGTGTGTGATCATCACTGATGTAAAAGTGATACTCCCTCAATACTTTCATGTTATCCTATTTACTATCATTTGCATGAATGAATTTTATATGCACAAATATAGAAAATTGTGTGGAGTTGTCATACTATGATTGCACCTCGTTTTGTGGCTGAAATGTGTAGTTCTCTATGAAGTCAAAAACTGAAATGATGTTGTGAAGTGGAAATGTGTCCTTGCATAACTTGAACTGAGTCCAACCATTGAGCTCTATGTGTATGCCTTGGATACTCATACACCACCTGATCATGAAAAAATTCCCATAAATTGATTTACTAGAATCTTATCACTGACCAATTCACACTTCTTTACTTCTTTCCCATGTTTTATATTGTAGGCCATTGTCCTGTATTTTCCAAATTTGACAATTTCGTCTCCAACTATGTGTGTACTAGCCATGTGTTGGAAAATTGGAAAATGTTGCATTCCACCACAATGATCACATGTGCCATCCAAACATGACTTGTAAAAAAATTGACCATCCTCTCTTTCACATAAAATGGAAGATAAGAATTCCCTTGAGGATTTAGGTGGAGGCCTTATGTTACATTCTTGCAAAACATTTTTAGTATGCATATCTACACATATACGTCGATAAACATCATAATGGTTAGAAATCTCAATATGTACTCTACAACAACAAGTAGTACGTGTGTGATTTATTTTGACATAAAAAGGCTTGAGAATTTCAAAATACCTTTGACATATTTTAATTTTAGGAAACTTTTGTACAAAATCAGCAAAAAAATGGGTTTGAGTGGTATCCAAATAATGCTTTGGATGTGGCTCACAAATTTTACTACCAATTCTCCTTCTTACAACATCTCTTTGACTAGGAGAGGTCCTTGTGTTATCCTTCCAATAATATACTATTATAGATCTCAAGCGTTGAGGAATTCTTTTATCTTTCTATGTCACTCTACTCAAGAATTCCCATAACTCATTGCTATTTGGATCCTCCAATCTTTCACGCCTTCCTTTGGCTCTCATTAGAGATGATCTACTTATTTTCAAAGAATTAATTTTCTTTGTAAGGTTCACCTTGTTCCTTTTTTGACTACTTAACAATGTTGTTGTCATCACATGTCTTGTGGCACAACTATCCTTCATGTGTGAGGTAGAACCCACGCTCTTGTATGCACTCATCAAGTTCTTTGCAATGGAATTTTCACTTGGATTCATTCTAATCTCTAAGCCCAAGATCCTTCATGGTGAGGCTAAATTTGAGTTGCCTCATCATTTCAACAAATAGTTGTCATCTTCCACCCTCACTCAGCTTCTAAAAAAAAAAACTCCATATCCTCTATGCAGCTCTTTGACATGTACGTTTTGACATCTTATTAGGCATCCATTTCAAAAACTTGGAATCAATATCAATAAAAATCTAGGTTTTCTATGCAAAACTCTAGGAGGAGTTCTCAAATGTAAATTTGTGTCAACATTATGAATGTCAACAACATCGAGGATAGATCATGTACCTTCAATCGAAGGTGCAATTGATAACATACCTTGAGATTGACATGTAAATGATGTTGTACCTCCAACTTGAGATGTCATTTGTGGAGTGATTTCAAACAAAGGCATGTTTGCTGATTTATTTTCAAAATTCAATGTTGTTGATGGTGTGTCTTCAACTGTAGATGTGATTTCCGATGTACTTGGAAACCACATGTTGTTGTTGGTGTGTCTTCAACTAGAGATGTGCATTGAAATTCACCTATGGTTGATGATGTGCCTCCAACTTGGGGATCCATTTGTGTCCTTCCATGAAATTTTCCATTCATGCCATTTCTTTTTCCAATTTTACATCTCTCTTAGATTGCACGAGAATTTTTGGTTGTATGGGCTGCAATTCTTTTGCTTCACAATCTACAATTTTTAATTCTCTTCTCCTTGCATTTTTTATTGCACATTCTTTTGGTGTTAGAGGCTTTGTTCATTTCCTCGACATGACATTGAATGCTACATATTCACAATCACACATAGAACAAAAGTAAGTAATGCATTTTATGAAACATATTGATAATGCTAATTACATTGCATTTTATTGAACAAACCAAAGCATATTATGAAAGAAGGCAATGAGCTGTTTGGAATTATCAAACATGTCTATATGCTACAACATTTTTCATAAATAAATCTATCTCCATACCACAAGGAAAGAACTTGTAATTCATTTTTTCAAACATATCCATACCACTAATTACCTTGAATTTTGTGGTTATTTGAGTCATTTTGGGCAACAAATGTAAAAGTTGGAAATTATGTCAAAAAGTTGTCAATTTAGACAAAATTTGTCAAGGAGGGTAAAATGGTATTTATAAAAAAGTTTTCAAGGAGAGGTTGGCATGTAATTTTGAGAAGAGGAGTAATTGAAACACCCCATGTTTTTGTGTATTTTCTAGAAAATTTGAAGTTTCTTTGATCTGTACAGGTACGTACTAGAAATATTTTTATCTTTCATGGAGTGAATATTGTGGCTAGTAGGCCTAACACCATTTTAGACTTGGTTTGGATTTATTTCAATTATTTTTGTGTATTTTAGAGACAAATTACAGAGGATCGGTCTGTATACCCTGTTTTAAGGGTTTTGAGTGTATGAAAATGACATTTTAAGCCATTCCACCCACTGTTTTGTTCTGTAACTTAGTGGAATGGCTTAGTAGGGCATGATTTAGGTGTGTAAATGGTTCATTGGAGCAAGGAAGATGTTTGAAGGCTTTTTGTGTCCTGAAGGTTTATGTGCAAATTTTGCTTGAAAATGGATGTTTTGAACTAAGGTTTGGTGAAATATTGATGATAGCAGCTGTTGAATGAAATTATAAGCATATGCAGACATAATTAAGGGTGTTTGAAGTGGTGTTTGGGGTAGACAAGGTCTGGGATATAGTTTTTCATAAACCCCTATGTAAATTGCCTAAAACGAGGGTTTCTTGTTTAGATGTCTTTGAAAGTGTGTCATTGCAAATAAATGGTGAAATTGGAGGTTTTGTTGACTATTTATTGATTCCCCATTGATTTTTGGGATTGAAGAGGAATTTACAATAGGGATTCTTTGTAGAAGTGACCTAATTTGTGGTCTACGACAACGTAGGTGCTTTGTTTTGGAAAAGTTGTTCCAAAGAAACCTAATGGTGTTTTGTGGTCAACAAACCTCTGTTGAAAACCTAAAAGGAAGAATAGGTGATTTTTTGGAATATAGGAAAGGGAAGGTTGTAAAAATAACATTAATGAAATTACAGAGGACTAGTCTGTATACCCTATTTTAAGGGTTTTGAGTGTATGAAAATGACATTTTAAGCCATTCCACCCACTATTTTGTTATGTAACTTGGTGGAATGGCTCAGTAAGGAATGATTTAGGTGTGTACATGGTTCATTGGAGTGAAAAATATTTGTCTACCCTCTACCCTTAAATTGTAAACCGTAAACCCTTAAACCCTCAACCCTCTCAACCCTCTCACCCTCCTCTCCTAAAAATTTAAACCCCAAATCTTAAACCCTACCCTCAACCCTTCTATAAAACCCTAAAACCATCAACCCATTTTCTCTCTCCATTACCTTAAAACCATAAACCTAAAATCCCTAAAACCTAAACCCTACCTCAACCTCAACCCTCAACCCCCTCCACCCCCTAAACCCTTAATCCCCCACAACCCAAACCTCATCTTTCTATCTCTCCCCCCTCTCTCTCCCTCCACCCTCAACCTCCTTAATCCCTTAAACCCTAAACCCCCCTCTTTCTCAGCCTTTAACCTCCACCTCTGCCCTCAACCACTTTATTGATGACCCTTAACTTGCCTATTTTGATTTGAATCTCGACTTTTGATTTCGTTTAGGCCCTCCCGATTAATTCTGATTTTAAATCCTTTCTTTCTTTTTCTTCTTCTTTACCCCTTTATTTCCATTTTTATTTCTTTATTTTGGCTTCAGGTGAGGCAGGCCGAATTTTGAATTTTATTTATTTAATGACTTTTATTTTATCTTTTTATTTTTTTTATTTTGCCTTAATTTTCCAGTATTTTATCCTCTGCTTAGGCCTCACCCCCACCCTACCTCCAAACCCCAAACCCTAAACCCTCTAACCCCAACCATATTTTCTCCCTCAACCCCAACCCTGCCCATCTGCCTCAACCCTTTTACCCCAAACCTCTAAACCCTAACCCTAAACCCTCTACCCCTCTGCCTTGCCTCAGCCCCTACCCTCCCTTAAACCATAAAATGTAATCCCTGAACCTAAACCTCTACCCCACCCCTAATCACTAAACCCTAGAACCTTCCCCTCTACCCAACCCTGAACCCTCAGGCCTCACCCTTTATCTAACCAACCCTCTTCCCCTCTCCTTTTAAACCTAAACTTGAACCCTCCTCACCATAAACCATAAACCTCTACCCTCTAAAACATCCCTCCCTCACCCTCTCAACCTCTCTCCCCTCAACCCTATCCTTAACCCTTAATCCCTAAACTCCTCCCTACTCTCTACCCTCAACCCTTAACCCCAAACCCTAAACCCTCTAAACCCTTAAACCCTTAAACCCCCCTAAACCCTCTACTCACCCTCTACTCTTAAACCATAAACCATGAACCCTAAACCCTTAAAATCTTAAACCCTAAAACCTAAACCCTCTACCCTCTACCCTCAACCCTCAACCCTTAAATGGGTAAAATCACAAAGCTGTGTCACACTTTCATCCAACTTATCAGCATAACTGAATTTAAGTATTTCTAACTAAAAATATTTTTTTGTCAAACATATGATCTCATAAGATTCATTCTAGATAAGTTAGATACTTCCACAACTTTTCCAACTAAAATTGTTGGCTAAAAATATATGGAGCACCACTTTGATTCCAATTTACCAAAAAAAAAATTATTTGAAAAACTTGAAGTTTCAATAATTCCTACTAATCTAAATAACATTTTTTTAAAAATATAAAAATACCCTTTTGTAGATCCATAAGTGTAGTTTTCAAAAATATATTTATTTTAATAGTTTAATAATTATTTATATTTTATATTTTATTTTTACTAAAAGTAGGTTATCTACATAAAATATTAGGTTGATTACCATGCCAAGGAAAAATACTAAAACTTATTAAAAAAATTTGAAAAAAAATAATGCACTAGATAAAAGAATCTATTTCAAGATGTTATAATTATATTTCAATTTTAGATAAATATTTAATATGAAAGTCAACATCTGATGGAAACAAGTATTTTTTTGATTCACACACATTTTAATATTTTTTAAGAAATAAATATTTATCAAAGTTGGAAGCAAATATATCCATGCACTAAAGTTTCAAGTTATAAATACACACATTAAATTTGAATGAAAAAATAATAATTTACTACAAAAAGTTTGACATCCCATGCAACTTCATTTTTACAACATTTTATCAACAACTGAATTATAGTGTTAATTTATTAAAAAATAGATTAAAAAAAATATATTTTTTTTTTATTTTTAAATACGAACATAAAATATACTAAAAAAATACATATTTTACTAGTTTACATCATTTCAAAATTCAAAACATATATGCCACTTTTTAATGATTCAAGTGTAAAAGTTGGATCAACATTGATCATTTCCTTTATTAAGTGTGAGACAACTTTGTGCTTTTACCCAAACTCTAAAACCCTCAACCCTCAACCCTCAACCCTACACCCTCTACCCTTAAACCGTAAATTGTAATCCCTAAACCCTCTACCCTTAACCCTCAATCCCTAAACCCTAAAACCTCTACCCTCAACCCTCAACCCTCTCCTGTAAACCCTCTACCCTCAACTCTCACCCTTAAAACCAAACTATAAACTCAGAATCCTTAAACTCCTGGGAACAGGAGGGACCCTCTACTTCCTCAGTTCCTCTCTCTCTCAACCCTGGGAGGGAGACCCTTAAACTATAAACCTAATCCCTAGTGGAGAGAGGGGGGGTGGGAGAGAGGAGGGTGGGAGAGAGAGTGGAGAGGGGGGAAGGAAATGGAGAAGGAGGGAGGGAGGGAGATGGAGAGAGAGAAGGAAGGGAAGAGAGGGAGAGGGAGGGGGAGGAGGGAGGGAAGGAGAGAGGATGGAGAGGGAGGAGAGGGAGGGAGGGAAGGAGAGATGGAGAGGGGAGGGGCAGGGAGGGGTGGAGGAAATGGATGAGGAGAGAGAGAGGAGACATAGAGGAGGACAAGAGAGGGAATGAAAGGAATGGAGAGAGATGGAGATGGAGGGAGAGAGGGGGGACCCGAGAGGGAAGAGAGATGGAATGAGAGGAGAGAGGAAAGAGGGAGAGTGGAGGAAATGGACGGATAAGGGAGGGAGGAATGAAGGAAAGGAAGGGAGTGGGGAATATTATTATTTGAAGACAGACATATATGATCCTGGAGGAGGAGGAGGGGTGGAGGAAATGAAAGAATGAGAGATAAAAAGGATTGGAGAGATGGATAAAAGGAGGAGGGAGGACAGGAGAGGGAGAGGGAGGAGTGAGGGATAAAGAGGACAAGATTTGGGAGAATGGGAGAGGGGAAGAGGGAGGAGGAAGGATAGGGAAGAGGAGGGAGATAGAGGAGATCTGAAGATGGTGGAAGAGGGGAATGGGAGAGTATGGTGGGACTGGACAAATTTAAGAGAGAGTGGAGAGGAAGAGGATAGAGGGAGAGGGAGAGAAATAAAGGGAGAGGGAGGGAGTGAGTGAGAGATAGATGGAATGGTCTATGTGAAGGAGATATGGAGGTAGTGGGGGAGACTTGGATGGAAGAGGAAGATAATGGAGGAGAGGGGGAGAGGGTGGAGAGACCAAGAGGAGAGGGGAGGGAGAGATAGAGAGGGATGGACACCTGAGAGAGAGATAGATGATGAGGAGAGGATGGAGAGACAGAGGGAGTGAGACCCAAGAGAGGAGAGAGGGAGGGAGAGACTTGTGGAGAAAGATAGAGGAAAAATAATGGACCCAAGAGAGGGGAGATGGAGGAGAGAAAAGACCAAAGGGAGAGAGAGGGAGAGTGGAGGAAGGGGTTGGAGATGGATGGAGGGAAGAAGGTGGGAGAGAAGAGGAAGACCACGAATGGAGGAAACTATACATCATATGATCATAAACTGCGTAATCGTAAGAATATCAAAGTTGTTCCACCAAAGATAGGGAAATTCAAGATTTTTCAAAGAAATTCATTTGTGAGCCAAATTTAGTACACAGCTAAACTGACTGCGCTTTTGACGTGTTAATTGGATGTGATTTGATCAAATTTCCTCATATATCCCATATAATGGAGTGAGCACCATTGGCACATCTTTATTGTTCTAGATAGTTTATAGTTTATAAAAACATTAACGCTCTTAGCAGGATTTGTCAAATTTCCTCATATAATAGTATGTGCTCCCCATCTCATTTGCACATCTTTCAATAGAAGTTTATAAAAAAATTGTGATAGCATTAACCTCTCTCTTAGCTATCTAAATATATAATTATTTTTTCATTTTGATTTAGTTAAGGTTTTGATCCATGGCTTCTATTGTAAATGCCTCTGTTTTTGGTCAAAAACCAACATGTGCTAGTTTTAGGATAGATTTTTACTCATTCATTGAAACATGAAACAAATTACATTTTTTGAAACTAGACTCCATTCTACACATGATGAAAAAAAATCAATTTTTGATTATTTTTCAAAACATTTAGGAGGGAGCACGCTCAAATTTTAGCTTTTTAGGATGTGTCCACTTTGAAAATTCATAAAATATTATATATTCATTAAAAAATTATCCAAAAGAATGAGGATAAACTACATGGTGTTAGCTAATTTCTCATGATTGGGATTTTTGAAATTCTAAAAAAAAGTTAATCAAAAAGGGAGGAGCCCTTAGGCGCTATGCTATTTTTTTTGATAAAAAAAGGACTTGTTTTGGGCCCCCCCTTTTTGAGACCCTTAATCTTTATTAATTTCAAAAAAAAATTAGTAGCTTAGAAACTAGACTCGGAGCACTTCAACTTTTGTTCTTGCTGCATTAATCTTCAAAAAAAAAATAGTAGCTTAGAAACTAGACTCGGAGCACTTCAACTTTTGTTCTTGCTGCATCTTGAAATTTTGAGCATAACTATCTTAATTTTCTCGTGCAAATCAGATTTTGCTGATTTTAGAAAAAAGTGGCATCTTAAGAGCCAAAATAGTGTCAAAGATCCATGCACTTACCCTAATATCCCAAGTAACTTTGAAAATCCTCTAGGATTTACTTCAGTAATGATCTACTTGTATGCAAATTTTACTAAATTATTGTATGCAAATTCTACTTGTGGTAAAACTATGTCCCAATTTCCTATCTTATCTCCAACCAAGCAAATCTCAAAAGGTTACACAAAATTATGTTCACCACTCCTATTTTTCCATCTATCTATGGGTGATATGTTGAATTGAACTTCAAATTTATCTTCATCTTCTTCCACAATTTCCTCTAAAAGTATCCAATGAATTTGGTGTCTCTGTCTAAAACTATGCTCTTAGGCAATCCATGCAATCTCACAATCTCCTTGAAAAATAAGTCAACATGGTGCACATCATTATTCTTCTTACAAGGAATGAAATATGCCATTTTAGAAAAATTGTCCATTGCTACCATTATAGAATCATAACCCCTTTGTGTTCTTGGAAATCCCAATCTGAAATCCATGCTTATATCTTCCCAAGGTCTCTCTGGTACTATCAAAGGCTTGTGCAATCTAGTATTCTGACTACTCCCTTTTGCAACTTGAAAAATTATGCAACTTTGAACATACTTCCTAACATCCTTATATATCTATGGCCAAAAATAATGTTCACTCACCAAATCTACTATCTTATCCACTCCAAAATATCCTGCAAAACCTCCACTATGTTTTTCCTTTATCAAATTCTCCCTCATTGAACTCCTTGGTATACACAATTGATTTCCTTTTAATAACATACCTTCTTGAATCAAATATTCCAACCATTGGCTCTGGTCTATCACTACTGGTTCCTTACATGCTCTCCACACTTCACCAAAATTTGCATCATCCTCACACATATGCTTCAATTCTTCAAATCCCAATACTTCTATCCTCATTTTTGTGAGCAAATTTCTTCTACTCAATGCATCTACAACTTTGTGGGCTGATGCAAGAAGTTGGGTACACAAAAAGCTCAAAAGGTCGAAGTGTTTTTGCTGTTTTTCAGAATTTGTCACACTTGGACTAAAAATTTGAGGCACTTACACAACGAAATCTTAAAAAAAGTTAGGAATATGAAAGTTACAATTTTTAATCTAGTTTCCAAATATGTAAATTATTCAAATACCCAGATTATAAAAATTAATTTTTGATAGGGATCTTTAAAAACCACTTTTTAAAAGTCATTTTTTTACCATACCAAGCACATGTATGAACACCACTTTTTGACCCAAATAAAATTATTTTTCTAATTCATATTTCCAAAAGAGAGCTAACAACATGAAGATTGATGTGGGTTTTTTTTTGTAATTTTTTATTGAATATTTTTTTATTAAATTTTTATTGGCCTTAATTGTTTTTAAAAATCAACGTGTACAAAACATAATTGGACCTAAACTAAACACTTTTGAATCTTTCTTTTTTATTATGTAGAGAATTGTTTGAAGTTTGATGCCATATAATTTTTTTTTACAAGAAACTTAACCAAAAAAAGTTATTAAAAAACAAAAAAAGCCTAATATTTCAAGTTTAAGGACTAGTTTTCTTAGAAATTAATTAAAAAATAGAAAACATAATCCAATATTAATAAAAATTATATATTTGGAAAGTAGACATAGTTTTCTCTAATTGGTTTTAATTTTATAAATTGATTCAGAAAAAAGTCCATCAACCATATTGCCAAAGTTGGACATTCTTCTTCAATCTACCTTAACTTTTTAGTTGCAGGTCAAAGGCTAAGGCTCAAATTTCCAAGCCTTTCCCAAGCCTAAAACCAAGGTTGCATGTGGGTTGGGAATTCAATTTTTAAATAACGTGTATGCATTACTAAAACGCGTGCGCATTATTTAAACGAAACGTGTACATGTTTCATAACACATATATGTTATCTATTTACTCGTTGGGTAAAGGTAATGCGTATGCCTTATGTAACACATATGTGTTCCTAAAATAGATTGTGTATGCATTTCTAATATATTTTTTTTTTCCTAATTTGGTAAATACTGATAAAATACTCATTTTTTTTTACAACATTCATTTTCTACAGTACGGTTCAAAAGCACAATTTTTTGCAATTTTTATTGTAAATTTTTCTTCTGTAGGGAAATTCTATTCAAATTGTTGGATGAGGCAAAGTGCAAGTTGAATTTTCTAAAGTGGAATCAAGTACAAGAGCTTTTTACAAGAAGATTTAGAAAAAGTGAATTTTTGGATGCATTCATGATGTTTTTGTACTTCATAGTTTAAAGAAAAAAGGATCTCCATACTACATAGTTTAATTTGAATATTTGAAGGAGATAGCAGTTTGAAAATAGGTTACTTGAATAAAAAAAAATTGTCATCAAAGAGGGTTTGGTAACCATGAGTGATAAGAAAATACAAAGAAAAAAATGTAGAAAGTTAATGACACCTAAAGAAATTCAAGCAAATAGAGATATGGAGGAAAAAAGACAAAGGGATAGAAGAGAAATGATTCGTCAAATGAAAAATTTGCAAGCATCTAGTTCCAAGAATGTTGACGAGGAAGCCATGAATGATGAAATGAATGTAGATGATGCAAATGTGGAGATGGTGAATATGGAAAAAAATGCAATTATGGAGACAAACCCAACTATGCCTTCAACTTCAATTTTGAATGATATGGAAATAGTACCTATGCAAACAACTTCGGGTATGTCTTCAAATCCAACTCCCAATGATATGGAAAATGCACCTATTCATACAATTTATCTAGGTATGTGTTTAAACCCAAGCTTTGATAATATTGATATTACTTGTTTAGATGAAGGGTATATGCAAGATCATCATGGAAAAAATAGGCCCTTAAGTGGCAAAAAATTCAAAAAAATTAGATTTAGGAAAATTGACGTAAAAATTTGAGTAAGTTATCGATATTATTTCAAAAATATGTAAGAATAGAATCTGTAGCAAATTGAAAGTAGTTTATAAGCTACTAGGTTTTTTTTTTTTAAATATATTTGATGAAAATTTGAAATTTCAATGTAGTAGTACTTAAATTTTAGGGAAAAATAAGAAGTAGGTGTCTGTCTGACCACCTAACCACAATAAAATGATAATATTTTTTTATAATATTTTAGATATAAGTAGAGGACTGATGTCCCAATGTGATGCATATTTTTTGTAATTTTTTCCAAGTAAATAATTAATTATGATTTTTTATTACAAATTTTAAAAATATAAAAAAATCGTATGTCCGACCACCTTAACTTGGTCAAAATTTTATTAAATTCAATTTTTCTTTTTTAAATCCTATAGTATCTAAAGCATAGAATGTGATGCATGTTTTGGATTAAAAATATGTGATACCATTTGAAATCTATAGATGTCTTTCAATCAGCCTATCAATCAGGACTTTAGTCTTAATTCAAATAGAAAATGAATATAATTACTTATTAAATTTAAAGTAAGGAATAATTTATATTGGTGGAAAGTTAAAAATATCCTTTAAAAACCCTTTTCATTTCATCAATTTTGGGTAAAAAAAAAATCATCAACCACATACCCATCATATTGCCACTTTTTGGCCCATCATGATCTTGCACATACCCTGAAGTTGGATACACCATTGATGATATCAATAATTCTAGGGTTGAAACAATAAAAAAACAAAAAAGTGATGAAATTATATCTTATGAGAATGCATATGAGAATGAAATCCCTCATATTGATGAAAATGTGAATGAAATCCCTTTTACATTTGAAAATGAAAATGAAACCCCTTGTGTGAATGAAAATGAAACCCCTTGTATAGATGAACCTAAATTTTTTATTTTTACAATTGAAAGAGATGTGCTAGATAACATTCATTGTAAAGTTTCTTGGAGACAAATTAGAACTTATGGAAATAGAATATATAAAATGTTTTATTATAGAAAGAAATTAGGATTTCAATGTCAACTCATGGTGCAATTGATTATAATGTCAAAAATGAGAATAGTGATGAAAAAAATAGGTGTTTTTGTAAAACCAAAAAAGAAAGATGATTCAATAGAACAAGCCATATCTATTTTTGCTAATGTTATTGATTTTATAGTTAAGAAAAGTCTATCAAAAGATAAGAATGCAACTCATCATGCAATAAAACCTACTCTAGATGATAAAGCAACTTCAAATAAAAGAATGTTAAGTAAGATTAGTAAATGTATAAAAGTAAATCCTAGAACTTTGATAAGAGCTGCTAAAAGAAGAGAAAGTATTGAAAATGATCCAATAATCAATGGTGGAGTTTCAGTGGTAGACTCTCAAGATCAGACATGAAATTAACTAATGAAATTAAATCTTTAATCAAATTTTTTTGCCATGATAATACAAGAGTATCACCTAACATTAGAGATGTCTTAAAATTAAGGGTGGGTTCCAAAATTTGTGAACCTCATCCAAAGAAGATCTATTAGATATGACTCAAACTGAATTATATAAAAAAAAAATTAGATGATTCAATCTTACCATTGAATATTAACATAAGTTAAAGATCATTCGAAAAGTGTAAACCTTGGTATGTTAGAATTAATAAGCTTGTAAAAAATCTCTTGTTGTTGTAAGACTCATGTACATTTTTTTTATTATTATGATAGTTTTCGATATATACGATGCACTTTGCATGATAACCAAATTATGCAAGACATTTGTGGTATTCATATTCCACCTGAAAGAATCAAAGATTTTATAGTAGGTTTGTTTTGTGAACCCTCTAATGGAAATTTATTTTATTTAAAAGCATGTATTTTTGGAGAATGTGATAGATGTGGTAACTTTTTATTATTAGGAGAATGTATGGATGAAATTAGTTTAGATGAATTTGGACATGAATTAGTGGACACAATTTAAAAAAATTAAAATGTTGAGTATTCTTTAAAAGATGGAAAAATGGAAAACATTGTGAGCTAATTGTGGAAAAAATTAGTGTCCATGCATTTATTAATGAATTTAAAGATAATATTGTACCTAAATATGTTCAACACTCTCAGTATGCTCATTGCCTTGATAATCAATTTCATTTATGTAAAAACACATTCCCAATTAGAACTATATTGTCAGTTGTTGATTTTCCTGAAAATTATACTCTTGCTCCACAAGAATAAATTCAATCACAATATATAATTCCAGTCAAGTAGCTATATTTGTTCACATTTTTTATAGACATGAAAATGATAGTAAGAAAGATAATAGAATTTTTTTGAGAGATTACCATTTTTATGTAAGTGATAATCGATTACATTCATCTGATTTTGTTCAATATTTTTTGATGTATTTTATAAAAATTAAAAGAGAGAGGAATTCAAATGCTAAAGCATCTCATATGGTCAGATAATTGCATGAGTCAATTAAAAAATGATATAATGTTTTATTGGTTATGTAGAGTTCATAAGAAAAATAATATCTAGCACATATGGAGTTTTTTTTAAGCTGGTCATGGTAAGGGAGAACACAATGGAGTAGGTACATGTGTGAAAAGAGCTCTTGCTAGAGAGAAACTAAAATTTGAGGATGCTACAAAATTTAGAGATGCATGCACAATTGTAGATTGGTGCAATACCAAATTATCTACAAGAACAAGTGAGAGCTCAATAATTCAATGCTTCTTTTGGTTTGTTGAAGAAAATGATATTTTTTCTTGACAAGATTGTGAAACAATTAATGGATCTATAAAATGGCATTCATTTAAGATTTCAAATGCAAAAACATGGACAATATGGACAAGGGAGTTGACATTCTTTTGTCAATTCTGTATTGCAAGTGATTGCCAGGAAGCATGTGAAAATACATAATGGGTCAAACAATGGAAACAAAGAGCCTTAACACCTACATTGACACATGTTCGACATGGAACAAAAATTGAAGATAATTAAGTGTTCGCATCAAATGATTATGATCGTGTTTCAGATCTTGTAAAAGAAGGTACATTATTTATTGAGTCAAATTTTATATGTATGCATATTTATATGTGAATTAAATATAAGTCACTCTTTATTGAATTTTTTATTTTATTTTCCAAGACATGTGTATGTTGTTGTTGCACCTGAGGGGAATGAAGAGTAGATGGAATACTAGTTGGCTAGATGTGTTGAGATAAAACATAAGTTGGTACATCCTAGAGTGGATGATGAAAACTTTGAGTATCCAACTAGTTCAGTGGTTGTTGTTGGCACCTAGCTTCGAAAATATTTGATAAGAAAGAATGGCTTTCCTACATTTGAATATTATGAAAGACACAATAATATTATACATTATTCACATTTTATTTTGGCAACCAATATAAAACTAGTTAGATATCAAGGGAGGCCTGCTAATAAATTTTTATGGACACTTTCAATGGACGATCATGAGACAATCATAGTTGCATTACAAAAAAGAGAGGATGCAAATGGTACAACCAAGTAAATAAATATTGGTAAGTATATAGTTGTATATATATTTAATTGATATATATATTTATCTCTAGTCATTTCCTAATTAAAGTTTAATATCATTTTTTGTTTTAGGTCTCCCAAAATTAGATGCTTTACAAAAAAGAGAGGAGATGCACATATATTACAATGGAATTTGAATCTAGAGAAAGGTAACTATAGATAGTTCTAGATACATTTAATTGATAGTATAAATATAAAACTAAATTTAATTCATTTTCATTTTATAAAAAAAATATAATTGATTTCATATCCCCTTAATCCATCCTCTTATGTACCATTAATCCATCCTCTTGCATCCCCTTCAGTATCTATTAATTCCCCTTAAGCCATTCTATTATGAACCCTTAATCCATCCACTTGCATCCACTCAAATCACTCTCTCAACACCCCTTAAGCTATCCTCTTAGGACCTCTTAATCCATATCCTCATATATCTACCCTTAATCCATCCACTTACATCCCCTTAAGTCACTCTCTCAACACCCCTTAAGCCATCCTCTTAGGACCCCTAAATCCATATCCTCGTATATCTACCCTTAATCCATCCACTTGCATACCCTTAATTCACTCTCTCAACACCCCTTAATCCATATCCCTGTATATCTACCCTTAATCCATCCACTTGCATCACCTTAAGTCACCCTCTCAACACCTCTTAAGCTATCCTCTTAGGACCCCTTAGTCCATATCCTCGTATATCTACAATTAATCCATCCACTTGCATCCCCTTAAGTCACTCTCAACACCCCTTAATCCATCCTCTTAGGACCCCTTAATCCATATCCTCATATATCTACCCTTAATCCATCCACTTGCATCCTCTTAAGTCACTCTCTCAACACCCCTTAATCCATCCTCTTAGGACTCCATAATCCATATCCTCGTATATCTACCCTTAATCCATCCACTTGTATCCCCTTAAGTCACTCTCAACACCCCTTAAGCCATCCTCCTAGGACCCCTTAAGTCTGTCTAGGGTTCATGTGATGCTTAGTGTGAGGACTACCCCTATGATACACCCCGTATTTAGACTATTTTGAGTTGTGGTTATTGATTATGCTTAGAGATACTCTTCATGACATGA
Organism: Sequoia sempervirens; assembly: GCA_007258455.2. NCBI lineage: Eukaryota > Viridiplantae > Streptophyta > Pinopsida > Cupressales > Cupressaceae > Sequoia > Sequoia sempervirens. The sequence goes on along the minus strand of VDFB02270651.1, from coordinate 814,646,244 downwards.
TACTTAGACATTTGAGTTCTTATGATGATTTGACTATGGTATTTAGACATTTGAGTTCTTATGATGATTTGATTATGATGTTGCATGCTTAATTAGATGGCTATGATGGTTGACCTAAATTTATGCTAGTTACTGTGGTTGTTCAATTTGAATTTTGAAGTGATGAACAAATGAAATATGTGTTGTGAATAAACCATGTTATAATTTGATAAATTTTAAAATTAAGGTAAAAAGAATTGGATATGATATGTGATTAGTGTTTGTTCCAGTTATGATATGAGATATATATGCTATGTGAAATTTTGAAACTTGATTATATGAATGATGATTCAATTGTTTTGATATATTATTTATTTGGATGGAAGCTTGTGTATATGAAATGGAGATTCAAATGCTTTGATATATGATTTATTGGATGGATTAACATGTGCATCGAGTGTTCAGGTACACTTTCCATGGCCAATGGAAATTGGAGGTAACCTTTGGGAACCCTGAGTAAATTTACCAGTGAAGCCGAACTATAGTCCATATGGAGGGACTATAGTTCCATTTTGTAATGTATTTTCTTTGTGATGTTATTTGTGCATGTTTGTAAAATGGTTTTAATTTCCATGTCAATCCATTTAAGTGGTGAGTTGTCCACCCAAGTGGACAAACTCGGATTTGATCCTTAGGGAACTTTTTGGGGGTTGAAAAGTTGAGTTTTTTAAAGTGTTTTTATTGATTTAAGGTCCCTAGGTCAAGTACCTATGGGTTAGGTACCTTTTTAGCCTATAATTTTGAGTTAGTTTCATGATTGGGCACCATTTTTGAGGCCTTAAAGAAGTTTGGCGAAAATAAGGTTTTGAGAAGTGGGATGGGGACTAGTCCCTTTCCACTCCCACTTCTCTATGATGTCTTGGAAGTCCCCCAAGTTCTCACACATGTGAGAGCACACATGGGTGAATGTGCTTGGGAGGGTGAATGGGTGAGTCACAAGTGTCACCTCCCCATTCAAAGGAAATTCAAACTTGGAATTCTATAAGAAAAACTAAGAACAAGGGTTTTGGGGGTTCTCTTTTGCCATTCTTTGTTTGGAGTTGTGATTTTTGAGAGCTCTTGGATTTGGCTTGAAGGAGTGGAAATCAAGCTTGGAGAAGGAGTTGTGCTCATCCTCATCACTTGCTTCCAAAGCTTGGATTAAGGTAGGATCACCAAACCCTTTTGCTTCTTATGTTGTTAAATTTGTATGCACTATGTACATGTGATTGTGTATTTGAAAATTCTTTCCCTTAAGTGTGGTTTTCTTTTGTTTTGTTTTCTTTGTGTGACTGTTGTTGGGGAAAAGGGTTGTAATGGGATAAGCTCACCCAAATTTGGGAAGAGCATCCCAAGTTTGGGGATGGTTGGAGAAAGGAACCTCCATGGGGACATGTTTTTCCTCCTTAAAAAGGAGAAGTTAGAAGATGGGTATGAGTACCCCTATGTGTTATGTAATGTGAAGAATGGTTGGGTGAATAAAGAGATATGGAGGAAGGGGTTGAAATGAAGGGTTGAAAACTTGGTGATTTTTATTCTTGATATAACTTTTGGGTCCCCAAAATGGAGTGCGTAGTCCACGTTCCTCCATTCCCCGTTTTGGGTTCATACTGAACTCTTTGTGATGTGAAAATCCCCTTGGGTGGGTTTGTATATTTTCATGTGCATCTTGTGTGTTAATGTATTTGGATTACATGAATGTACCTGGTTCCCAAGGTGCCTCCTAGCTTGGGGGTGGTTGGTTTTCCAACCAAAGGTTGGGAGGTGAGCTCCCCATTGGCCTTTAGAGCAATTTTTGTGTGTATTTTGTAGGTTAGAAGAAGATAAACAACCTTTGTTATAGTTTTCCTCTTGTGGATAAAGTTGGTGTTGCTACGTCAAAGTAAATCTGCCTATTTGAAGTTAAATGTTGTAGCCTTGGAAGGCTGATGTAAAAGAGTAAATGTGTCTCTATTTCAGTTATATAGATTTTGTACAAGATATGTGCAAACCTCCATGGTAGTGCAGTTGTAAAGAAAATATTCCTCCTTATCACACTATTATATTTGGTGTATGTAGTTGTTGTTTAAGAGTTCCAAGAGTATATTTTTCTCATCATTCCAATGAGTGTATTTAGTAAAATAAATGTTATTTGAAACCTATCTATTTCTATAGTTATGTTGTCAAGAAAGAGAAGAAGATATTAGATTTATACTCTGCTATGACTGTTCCTTATGTTTCTTTGTATACTTGCATTTTTCACTTTGTGCAACAAGAAAGAAAATAAAATGAAATAAAACTAAAGCTTCTTCATTTTTGCAATGAAAAGAAAATGTATAGTAAAAGCTTAGAAAATGGGATATATCATTCTGTCGGGGAAAGCTTAACACATTAGTCTGTCATTTGAAATGAAATGCATAACTTACTTTGCTAGAAATGTAAACAAAAAAAAGGGGGGGGTTATACTATTCTGTTTGATAGTTGAGGAATGAAATAGAATAGGAAGAGAATGCATGAAAGTAGCCACTGTCAATGTTTTCTGCTATACTAGAAATGTTGTCATAAGCAAAATTTTCATACTATTTCTTTTAAATATATATATGTTGTCTTGATGCAAAATGGTTTTCAATATTTCTATTGAATGCATACATGGGAATTTATTCTACGTTAGCATGTAAGTTCTACCCAGTTAGTATTTGTCAGCTAACAATAGACAGGGCATTTTACTTTAGGACCAAATGGCCAAATGCAGAAGTAGTGTCTTAAATGCCCATTCTAGTTGTGTCCCTCAGTGTGTCTGTAGTTGAGTTTCGTTGCGTAATCAGTATAAAAGAAAATGCTACTGTAAATGTTTAAGCCACATGCAAGTTAAATAAATACAACTTGAACCTAATATATTGTCTTGTATGATTAGAAAAATTTGAAGCTTAACCCTTTTAGGCAGTGGACTCGTAGTGTATCCCTGACAGGGTGTCCAACAAGAGTTTGAATAGAGAACTCGTGTAGGTCTGAGTTGGAGTCGCGTCACCCCTGCACATTTAGCTTGCTGGAGTCTTGATCTGCAAGGAATGACGCCTATCCTCCTGTCACTGCACCCAAACCCTTCCCAGCCGCACAAGATCTATGCATCAGAAAAGAATGTTAGATGTGATATTAGGGCTTGCTTCGTTTCATTTTTCAAATTGGACAAAAAAGAAAAGAAAAGAAGAAAATAATGCGTTATGGGTTTCTACCCCCGCCTCATTGCCTTGTTACCGCTTCCCTGCCTTCAGTCGTCCTTCAACCACGCTAAGTTAAGCCTTATTTGCTTCCAAAAGAACTATATTCAAGGCATACAACACACTATAATCTCTGGGTAATTAGACTAATGTACATATCAATAGATTTAAATACTAGTTACTAACCAGAAAACTGAGTGAGAACGAACCCTGGCATCTCATTTTGATCGCTGCATTTTCCCTTCCATGGCCACCACCATTTCCAGCTGCCCAAACCTCGTGAAGCATAATGAGAGGTTAAGTTAAAAGGTTTTTAGGGCAAAGCATATTCTTTTTAAAAACGGACTACAAAATGTTTTCAAACAAAACACAACTTTAAAAAAAAAAAATGAGAAAGAAAATATCTCCTTACGGAAGACTTGCTCAACCGCCCAAAATTGCATTCAAAATGGATGCCATGAAATATTTTACTTTATTATAATTTTTCTTAATTTTTCTTGCTGCCTCTTGAAGATAGAATTTGTTAAATGTTACTGTCGAAAAGAACGGGTGCTACCGTTAGGTTATAGTTTTACACGTATATCATAATGTTAAATAAAAACAGAAAACCATGATCGGTGGACTCCATTCTCATGAGAGGCTAGGATTCACATGACTATATTTTTGGGGACAGTGCTATATAACTTGTCTTGAAAACCGTTCTTTCAATGTACCCCCAAATACTGCGCTAGTACTCACCTTATTCCTCCCACGTGAGTGATGTCTTCTTTTTATTATTTTCATCACCTTATTCCCATGTTTTCCCTTACTCTTTAACATAAGGGAAAGATTCCATTTAGGGGAGAGGGCCCAATAGTCGTGCGGGGTCTAATAGTCGTGCACCCAATCGTGAATATAATACCCAATACTCGTTTATATAATGTCCAATAGTTGTGATTTGACTACCCATAATTAAACAAAATGTATGCTTTTGATCTAAAAAGCAACCAATCATGTGATACCACATCAGCGCTCAACTACTCATGATGTAATGCACGAGAATTGGTCTCACTATTTTTTGGGGTCGTTTTAGACACCTTGACAAAAACACATGCTGATGTGGCATCATATTTGATGATGTGGCCCTGAAACCTTAGTTATAAGTAGAGAACTTGCCAAGTAAGCTGCTGTAAAAAATTGGGAGTGATTTGAAATTTCGACGTAGGATAATTAGAAGCGTGAAGTTAGGGTGCACGACTACTGGGCCCTCTCCCCTACTCTAATAAGAAAATAAGGAAGAATTCACTTTTATTCGAAATATGAGGGATTTAAGTAAAACAGGGGTAATATCGTCTTCTTAAATTCTTTCTCTCTCTCCTTTAGGAAAATTAATATCATCCAAATCTAAAGGAATTTAGAATGTATTTATTTGTGGAATATATTCCTTAACCTTATAACCTTTACATGTATTCATAGAGTAAATAAATAAATATAATTTATTTATTTACTTATTTATTTTAATAATTAAATTAATAGTAGCTTAATATTGAGAATAATAATAAATAAATTAAAATGAGAATTTAATAATTAATATGTAAATTTTTAAATAATTCAGTTGTTCACATATTCAAATTTTGTGAAGAAATGTCTTTTGTGATGTTCAACGTTAATGACAAAATGGCAAAAGCTATAAGGCTATTAATTAAAATAAAGCTTCGTTAATTGACCCTTAATATTAATAAATATCCAAGATGATGATAAACATATGTCTTCCCATGTGAGAACACATACCATGGAGGCCTTTCAAGGACGTTAACGTTTAGGCAAGAGTGGACATCAACTTTTGGTTGGTAATTAAGAATCTAGTAAACCTAATGTTTGGAGACAACTCGAATGTGTTTTCATTCCCTTACCCCACTCTTAGAACATGTGTTGGAGATGATGTTGCACAAGCATCATAACTCGAAGCAAGATATTTATTCCATGCACACGTATGGTTGTTAAATGATAGTGTTTCATTATATTGTTTAAAGAAAAAAAAATTAGTTGCATTTTTGCCCTAGTGAAATTATGGGCATTACACTTAGAATAAAAAATCTATATGGGTTAATGGTTTAGGTTTCATCTCCTAGTCTCTAGGTCATATGGTTTAAGGTTTAGGGTTTCTAGGGTTCATGAGATGCTTATAATAACAAATCTATATGGGTTTTAAGGGTTTAGGTTTCATCTCCTAGGATTTAGGTCCTAATCTATATTTGTTTAAGGTTTAAATTCATTCTCTCAACTCCCCTTAATCCACAATCTTGCATCCCCTTAAGTTTCTCTAGGGTTCATGAGATTCTTAGAATAACAAATCTATATGGGTTAATGGTTTAGGGTTCATTTTCTAGTCTCTAGGTCATATGGCTTAAGGTTTAGGTTTTATAGGGTTCATGAGATGCTTAGAATAACAAACCTATATGGGTTTTAAGGGTTTTAGGTTCATCTCCTAGGATTTATGTCCTAAGCCATATTTGTTTAGGGTTTAAAGTCATTCTCTCAACTCCCCCTAATCCACAATATTGCATCCCCTTAAGTCTCTCTAGGGTTCATGAGATGCTTAGAATAACAAATATATATGGGTTAATGGTTTAGGGTTCATCTTCTAGTCTCTAGGTCATATGGTTTAGGGTTTCTAGGGTTCATGAGGTGCTTAGAATAACAAATCTATATGGGTTTTAAGGGTTTAGGGTTCATCTCCTAGGATTTAGGTCCTAAGCTATATTTTTTTAGGGTTTAAATTCATTCTCTCAACTCCCCTTAATCCACTATCTTGCATCCCTTAATTCACTCTCGTAATTCCCCTTAATCCATCCTCTTAGGGCTTGTTAAGCCATATCGTAAGTTCCATGACATGCATCCCCTTAATCCACTATCTTCGATCCCTTTAAGTCATTTTATCAACTCCCCTTAATCCACCCTCTTGCATCCCCTTAATCCACTCTCTTACATAACTTTAAGTCTTTCTATCATCTCCCCTTAATCCATCCTCTTACATCCCTTCAATTCATTCTATCAACTCCCCTTAATACACCCTCTTGCATCCCCTTAATCCACTCTCTTACATCCATTTAAGTAATTCTATCAACTCCCCTTAATCCACCCTCTTGCATCCCTTCAAGTCATTCTATCAAATTCCCTTAATCCACCCTCTTGCATCCCCTTAAGCCATCCTCTTAAAGGAACCTTAAGTCATATCCTCTTACATACCCTTAACCCACAATCTTTCATCCCTTAATTCACTCTCATAATTCCCCTTAAGCCATCCTCTTAGGACCCATTAAGCCATATCCTAGGGTTCATGACATGCATCCTCTTAACTCCACTTAAGGCATTCTCTTAAGACTCCCCTTAAGCTATATATCCTCTTAGGTCCCCTTAATCCATCCTATGGAAAACATCATTTGAATTTGAATGGAATTTTCTATATATTGTTCTTTTCTCACATGAATTTTTTAATTAAATGACTCATAAAAAATGATAGTTACTTTACTTACATTAATTATTTTTTCAAGTTCTCATCAAGTTGGTCTACCATGTGATTGTCACTAAAAAATTATTTTATCAAGAGACTATGTAAATATCAACTTTTGGTCTTCGCCTCAAATTTGATAAGCTTTAATTGTATCTACATGCACACATGTGTTTCATCATGTTATATAGTTGTATTAAGCATCAATAAACATTATATATGTTTGTTTGATGTATGAACTTCAATGAGCTTATTATTCACTTTTTAAATATCTTGTTCCAATTTTATAGATTATACGTTTTATACATACAAGGAGATACATTTTTTTTTATTCATTCAAATATTTGCTAGACTTGGAAAATAGTTAAAATTACCTACCCTTAATTTATTATGTATATTATCTAAACTATTTAAGGAATGTTTCAATTTGTCACCCAACCATGTGATAAATTATATATATGAAATTTGATTCTAGATAAGAATTTATATAGTGCATGTATTACTTGAAAATTAGATCATTTATATCTATACATACATGAGTGCATATAATCATCAAAATGAACATAACATGATCGTAATTGATTACATATATAATCATCATATTAAAGTCAACTGATATAAATAAACACAAATATGATAATAACATGTTCAAAATAAAACTAGAGAAACATAGTCCATAAAATCTATATGTCAAGATGTATATGTCAAGTCCAACACATGTATATTTAAATATAACTAGAGATCTATAGTCCATAAAATTTAGAACCATCAAACTATTAGGTTGATCGGTCATATCAAGTCTCCTCTTTGTTCCATGTCAACTAGATGTACCCACATCATGCTGTAAAAGAGTACAAGAAACTTGAAATTAGATTTAAAGTTATTTAGAAATTTTGATATAATTAAACATATTTAAACTTGAAAATATAAACTTTTAGATAAAAATAAATTTAATTAAATATCTAGTAAATACAGTAAACATGATTTTTAGTATGCATAAATTACCATATGATCATGTGAATCTACTAGCACATTTTTTTCTATAGGTAGCATTAACTTTCAGTTGAGAAGATCCAAATGTTTGATCTACTATATCCTACATATTCATATAAAGCAAACAATATGTTAAAACCTCATATATATATATATATATATATATATAAAAGGTATATAAAAAATATATAGGAGATTTCTTGTAAAGTTTACAACCTCAAATGATATGACGTTATGATCACACACCTGAGATTTCCCATGCATAAATGTTGATGATGTCTCAGGTGTTCCCGCCATGGGTATCTCATGAAATCCTTGCATATAGATGTAAAACAATTTGTATAGATCAAATTCACACATGTGTATGCAAATGAACAAATTAAATCAGATCTATGATGTGTATTTATTTTAAACTTAACAAAATTTTGAAAGCACGCACCTGAGTTGATGATCTCTCAGGAGCACTCACCACAACTTTTGGTTGGTCAGTACTAGCTATCATATGAACTCCTTGCATCTAGATATAATATATCAATTCACACATATGTACAAATTCAAATTAAATTAGATATATCAACACAAATTATTTAACAATATATTGGTTCAAGCACCTATCAAAAAGGTAAGCCCCAATCTACAACACTCAACATATAGACATGACGATCGGGTACTGTGTGATCATGCATCTACACCAAACACTTATTGAATTAATATTATATTATATATGTAATTTGATGTTATTATTTACATGAATTTTTCACATTTCAAACTTGAATTAAATTCAAGTTCAAAAGATGAACATAACTATGTAGGATGATCCTTAGAATATAGTAAATTCAAGTATGACTCTGTCCTAGATGCATGTGGGTCACCTAAAGTGGATGCCTGAGTATTCCTATAGCTCGAGCCTCCATTCTCTCTATTGCACACTTCAATTGCTACGTGTGTAGTCTAATGAGTGAGATGTCCTAAAAGTGAACTCAATGCTCCTAGTGTCGATAACATGGTCTGCTACTGAAATGCAGCAGGAACACCAAGAGAAGGAAGAGGAACAATAGGAGCAATTGGAGCACATCGCTGAGGATTGACACATGCTCCTAGTCTATGTTGGGGCATGCCACACCCAACTCCCTAAAATGACCTCATATCAAAATAGTTGGGTTTTTTACCCAACTCAAACTCAGCCTATAACTTTCTCAAAAACTATAGGGACACCTCATAGTTTCCATGTGGTGGATTATCAAACACCATCCACCATCTATCCCAAAAATGTGCAGTATCTATGGGTGCCCACACCATAAAATTGAAATTCATATTTTGGTGGGTGGAATTGGTTGGTTTGTTTTGGGGTTAATAAAATATTGGCACATGGCTTGTTTGGTAATTTTAAGGTCATTGATTTCTTTATAGGATAATCCATTTGCATATAATTTTCTCCTCTCTTCTCTCCATTGATGGAACCTATCTAGATCCGCATCAATAGATCAAACATAATCGACAATAGTTTGCATCGTAGATGCAAACCGTGCGAGATGGGGGGGATTCTAGGCTCATTTTTTATCAAATCTATATTTCCTTGAATCACAATAAGGTTTGCTTGGATGCTCTCTCTTAATTGATCATTATCTACTATGGGGGGGTGGGGGATTAGTCGGTGGTGGAGAGTCTAGAGGTGTGGGGTTTGTTCTGGTGGTGGATCTAGATGTATGGGATCTATAGGAATTTTTGGATTGGGAATAAAATCCTATATATTAAATTTTGGATCCATGTGAGCAATTAAATGGCAATTGCATGTTAAACAATTAAAAAATATATATCAACAAAGTAGTTAAATAATGCACACAATTTGAAAGTTATTTAAAAATCACATTGAGCATGCACAAATTCAAAATACATTTCATTTAAAGACTATATGATTTATAAATTAAAAAATCCATAGAATGTACACTCATTAAATTGAATCCAGTGTGTGGTTGTTCAAATATGAAGGGTAGAAATGAAATTAGGGGGTTTTATTAGAGCCCTATTCAAATGCATGCACTATGTCATTGGTTTATTAAGTTAATCCCCTAAAAGAAGGCCCCATAAACTTATTTTTAGCTAGATATCACTTGATAATTAAACTAGAGCCAAATTTGATGATCTATACATTAATTGTTTCATTTAAAAATAAATAAAACCACATGGATTAAGGTAAAGAATTAATATTTATTTAAATAAATCACCATCAAGCTAAAGATTTAAGATTAAGGTAAAGGACTAAAAAATGAAAAATAAGACACATGTAGATATAGAACTTTGATTTCTCAAATTGGGTGTTAAAATAAGAGGTTAGGGGTATTACATATATAAAGGTGGAAAAAGAGAAGGAAAGGTCCCCAAGCTAATTTTAGTTATGAACAACTCAAGAATGAGTGTCAAAATGGGTAAATGATGAAAACAATGTAGTTTAATTCAAGTAAAAATTATACTAGATTATATTTATATCAAGCCTATAATTAATTAAATAATTCATCAATAAGTAATTTATTCTTCTAAGTTTTTATGGGTCTAGAGATTTATCTTTTGGGGCAAGGGGAAGTTTACTCATAGGTGTGGTTGTTTCCCAACAAGAGTATATCTATAGAGCTAAGGTATATTGAACAAGAATACATGTATTAATCAAGTATGGCATAAAATTTAATTTAAAAATTTTATGACATAAATTGATTTATCTAAAATCTCAAAATTCATGATAAGAGACACAAGTTCTCTATAGTGAGACAAAGTAGTTAAGAAGAAATTATAAGTTTAACAATAACATTAAAATTTATAATCTCATTCATTGTTTCCCAAGAATACTAAAGATAAGAATGAAAAATTAATAGAAGATGTATTCAAAGGGACACATAGATATATGCTAGTGACCTAATTGCAATGTACAAAATAAACAAAGATGAGCTTGAGCTCTATTCACCAAATTTTAAGAACTTGTTTGATCCCCTTAAGAAATTTCATATTAGGACCCCTTAAGACATCGATTTATGATTTAGGGTGATAGGATGGCCTAAGGGGATCTATGTGTAGTAAGGTCCTAGGAAAAAATGGTCCATGGCTTAAGGGAATAATATTTGGTGGAGTTGCGTAAGGCAACCAAATTTCATTTTAAGGTCCTATGACAAAATGAATGCTTTAGGGTTTAGGGTTTAGATTTTAGAGTTTAGGATTTGGGGTTTGGGGAACTTAGGGTGAAGTTTGGGTGGCCCTTGGAATAATGGACTTGCAAGTTAGTGAGCTACATTTTCTTGTGGAATAGTTGATTGAGATAGCTCTTGTTTCCCAACAAGAGTATATCTATAGAGCTAAGGTATATCAATTGTGAATACATGTATTAATCAAGTACGACATAAAATTTAATTAAATATGAGGACATAAATTGATTTATCTAAATTTTCAAATTTCATGATAGGAGACACAAGTTCTCTATAGTGGGACAAAGTAGTTAAGAAGAAATTATAAGTTTAACCACTTAATGTTAATTTATAATCTCATTCATTGTTTTCAAAGAATACTAAAGATGAGAATGAAAAATTAATAGAATACATGTTCAGAGGGACATATAGATATATGCTAGTGACCTAATTACAATGTACAAAATAAAAAAAGATGAGCTTGAGCTCTATTCACCAAATTTTGAGAACTTGTTTGATCCCCTTAAGAAATGTTATATTAGAACCCCTTAAGACATCTATTTACGATTTAGGGTGATAGGATGCCTTAAGGGGATCTATGTCTAGTAAGGTCCCAGGACAAAATGGTCCATGGCTTAAGGGAATCAAATTTGGTGGATTTTCCTAAGGCAACCAAATTTCATTTTAAGGTCCTACGACAAAATGAATGCTTTAGGGTTTAGGGTTTATATTTAGAGATTTGATGACATGAAAAAATATCTATGTCAAATAAAAAATGTAAGAAAACTCCAAGGATCCCTAATTTATGACACTACAGAATGTGACAAGGATATTTATAAATTGGTCATTGAAGTGTAGCAATAACTGAAAAATCCTAATGTGAATTATTCGTAGCCTCAATCTCAATCTTAATCTCAATGAAAACTACCCTGAATCTAGGTAATATTCCCTAGATACTTCTAAAATTATGTGATCTATTAGGGTTTTAGGTTTCTATTTTAGGGTTTAGGTCTAAGGATTAACTTGGGTAAATTATTTTTTAGGGACCTATGTTTTTGGGAACCTAGGGTTTCTATTTTTTTGATTTCTAAGTTAAATGTGTCCAATTTAGGTTTAGTTTTTGTGGTTTTTGATTTGCAATTTAACATTATTTGTTTTTTTGATGTTTTTGGTTTTTTAAATGTAATTTAAAAACTATAAAATATTGAACAAAAACAAACAAAACAAAGAAAAAATAAATACCAATTGCAAAACAAAAACACAAGATATAAAGCAAAAAAATGTAGAATTCAACCAACCTGAAGGTCGGTGAGGTCAGTTGTTTCGATGGAAGGAGGTGGTAGTGAAAATTTTCTTTAATTAGGCCCTTTGAAATGTGTATGTGATCTCATCTCCTCTTCTCTAGCGTAGCTAAAACTGTGAGTGAAAATGAAAACACAGTCTCTATTTTAAGAAAATAAATACCTTTAAGAAATGCATACACGTTCATAACACGTACGCATTTTTGACTTGCATACCCAAAGAGGAATGCATACGCATTCAGATTTTGGCTCGAGTACCCGATCCGTAACACATATGTGTTTTTTGAAAACGTGTACACATTTTGTGCAATTTTTTTTGTTTTGGCCAAAACTTCCTCTCTTCATGTACCTAGCTTCTTGCTTTTACCCTTGTTTGACTTTCCACTCCTATGATTCAATACAAATGTATAACTCTGCAAGAACTCAACCCATCTCATATGTCTCTTATTCAACTTTCCTTGACTATTCAAATACTATAAAGCTTGATGATCTGTATACAATACAAACTCCTTAGGCAACATGTAATGTCTCCACTTTTTCAAGGGTTGAATTATGGCATAAAATTCCTGATCATAGACTGAATATCTTCTTTTGACATCACTCAACTTCTTACTAAAATAATATATAGGTCTTCCTTGTTGACTCGACATTTCTCCAATTGCATTTCCACTTGCATCACAATCAACTTGAAATACCTTATCAAAATTCAATAATGCTAACCTAGCTAGTATGTCACCTTTTGCTTCAACAATTCAAAACTTCTTTGGGCTTCAAATTTCCACTTAAAGTATTTCATGTCTCTTGTCATTGACTTAGTCGTAGAGTTACAAATTCTACTAAAACTTTTCATAAAGTTTTATTAAAAACTAGCTAATCCATGGAATGATCTAACTTCTCCAATGTTTTCTAGTGTAGGCCAATCTAAAATTGCTTTCACTTTCTTAGGGTCCATCTTCAATCCTTTAGTAGAAATAACAAATCCAAAGTATATACCAACTCTTTCTTCATGAAACTACACTTCTTGATATTAATCAATAAATTCTCTTCCCTCAACCTCTACAATACTTTCCGGATGTACCAAAAATGTTCTTCTCTAGTCTTACTGAAAACAAAATATCATCCAAATAAACAATGAAAAACTTACCCAAGAATTTATTCAATACCCCATTCATCAATCTCATGAAAGTTCTCAGTGCATTGGTCAATCCAAAAGGAATTACTAACCACTCGTACAATCCTTAATTTGTCTTAAATGCATTCTTCTATTCATCTCCTTCTCGGATTTTGATCTGATGATATCCACTCTTAAAATAATCTTTGTTCAAAATTGAAGTGTCTCCAATACTCCAGATTTTAGCACCATTATAAAGAGCTTGATGTCCTGATTCCAGTGCAACTTGAATGGAGTCAAACAGAGCTACGAAGCCCAAGTTATTGCCAGTCAAAGTTCAGTCAACAATTGGTCAACTCAGGGCCCAAGGCAAGAAAAAAGGTCAAAATTTGATGTCACCAAAAGTGGTCAAATTGATGTCAACACAAAGAGCTCGACAAGAGCTTTCTGGTGGTGTTTGTTTTACACAAATCGAAGCTCGTATGTGCGAGATATGGAAGGTCAAAGCTCATGGTTGACTAGGTTGACTTGAAGGTATAATGATGAAGTCATGCTCATGCTGACATGGATGAATCATCAGGTGACACATGGTGGCTTCCCGAAGTTACATGTGGTGGTAATTTGTTGGACATGGCTTTATTCAAAATATATATATATATATATATATATATATATATATATATATAAAAGCCTACCACTCCTCCCATTTAAAAGCCTTAATTTAAGGCCTACATGAGAAAAAGTAGGTGGGGTCTTAATTTAAAACAAAACAAATTTACCCCTATTTAAATGGGATAAAACCCCTTTAATATTTAAAAATACATGTGGTTGGGAGATCCCCTTTTTAAGGGGAACTTAAACATTATTTTTAAAGAAAAAAACAAATTTCCAACCAATTCACCCCTTATAATTAAGGATTAAATCCTTAAAAAAATCAAGCCCATTTATATTCAAAGGTGAATTATTAAGATCTCCTAATAAATCCTGAAATGGATTATGGAATAAAATTACAAGAGGCCATCTGTGAAGATTTTATGTAAAATTGGATGGGTTATTTTAATGGGAGGATATCCCTATGTAAATAAGGGGTGATTTTCAAGTAATATTTTCTATGTAAAGGGGATATTGGGAGGTTTTGAAAATCAATTGGTTATGAACCAATTTGAGTAATTTTTTTGTATAAAAAGGGTAGAATGGGGGGTGTGAGATTAAGTAATTTTTTTTAAAGAATTTTTGGTGAAGTTGTGAATCAGAGAAACAAGGAGATTTTCTAAGGAGATTATTTTGAGCCTTTTGTAAGTCGGATTATTGTCATGTTGCCGAAGTGCTCTTGGTGCATTTGTAACTAATTTTTTGGAGATTAATTGGATCGGTCTCACTCTATTGGAGTGGACCTGGAGACGTAGTCACGTTTGTGGCGAACTCTAGTATCAGATCATTTGCACTCTCTCACTCTCTCTTCTTTCTCAATTTCATTCTTTTCACCTTCAATTTTTAATGCATAATTTCAATAATGTATGCATGAATTGTATTTCCGCTTAATTCACATGTTAATGTGTTAATTTTGTTTATGTAATTTGGATTTCATGATTTGTAAACATTAAGCATTCAAATGCAATTAGTCTAGATCCTAAGAAGATCAAGTGGTATCAGAGCTTTTGGTGACTATTATTGCAATTGGTTTTGAATGCTAACAAGATCTAGGATTCAGAAGGACAAAGGCCAACTTGAGGAATTTAATCCTAAGATCAGGAAACAAAGAAATTTTCTGAAGATGTCTGTGTCTAGAATGGAGGTACCTGAAGAGCTCAGTGAGCAAGAGTTTCAAAGAGCTTTTTGGCAAATGAAAGCTGTGTTGGAGATTCTACTCAAAGAAATGGAAGAACGCCTGAAACGTGAAGAAGATCATGGAGATAGTAAAAGCAAGAAGAAGCAATCAGGAGGTGGTGATGAACCTCCAAAATCTCCTCTATCTACTCCTCCTTTTCCTCATTCTCCTTCTTCTACACATTCTCTTTCTGGTAATCCTTTTAAGGGTGTAAATAAGCCTCAAATTAAATTGGATGTAAAATTTGAATTACCTAAGTATTGTGGTGAATTAGATGTTGAAAAACTAGACGATTGGATTCAACAAGTAGGAGTTTATTGTAGAGTTCAAAACATCTTTGATGATTCTTCTAGGATCCAGTTAGCCACTCTTCGGTTGGGAGGTATAGCTCTTACCTGGTGGGAGAGTAGGACTAGAGCAGAAATTTCATAGCATGGTAGATTCAATTTATCTTGGTTAGAATTTATTAATGCTCTTAAAAAACAATTCTATCCCTTAGGTCACATGCAGCAATTAATGATGAATTGGCAAGTGTTTAAACAAGGGAAAGGTCAAACTCTCCAAGAGTACACCCATGAATTCAGAAAGAAGGCTATTGCATTAATTGTACCTTTGTACACCCAGGATACTTTGTTAAAGTACATAGGAGGTCTCCATTCATATCTTAGACATTCCATTTTGGTTTTGAACCCTTGTAATTTGGATGAAGTGTCTATTCAAGCTACACACTTAGAGTCGAGGGGAAAGGGTTCTTTCATTGATAATGATAACTTTGTAAAGAAATCTTCTAAGGTTGCAGAGATAGGGAAAGGAAAGAAGACAACTATAGTCAAGAAGGATGACAGGTTTTCTTGCACTCATTGTGACAGGAAGGGTCATGATGAAGATCACTTCTAGAAGTTGCATCCTGAGTTGAAGCCTAAGTGGGCTCAAAGACAGAATCAGGAATAAAAGGGTAAGGAGAAATCCACAAATGTTGTTTTGGATCTTGGTTCTGATTCTGATGATGAAACTAAGATAACAGCTATGGGTGTGAAAGGAAAAGCTCCTAATTTCAGTGTTTCCTTTGGTAGTTGTGCTTCTACTTCTAAAGTTAATGATGTCTCTGAAGACACAAAAAGGAATGAGTTGTTGCTAAGAAAATTAAAATTGATGCACTCATAGATAGTGGTTCTCAAGTTAACTTAATTTCTAAAGATGTTGTAAGAAACTTGGGATTGAAAACTACACTGCTTAAGAGACCTTATCCACTAGGCTAGATTTGAGAGAATGATAAATTGCAAGTAACAAGACAATGCACTTTAAAATTCGCAATCACTAGTAAGTTTGTGGATGAAGTACAATTTGATGTGGTTCCATTAGATATCTATGGGATAGTTCTGGGTAGCCCTTATCTATATGATCAAAAAGCTATTTTCTATAGGGAAAAGAATCATTATCATTTGTTTAAAGATGGCATTCAATATATTTTACATTCTCACAAGACTAAGACTGATTGTTCATTTACAAACACAGGGAAATTAAAGAGGGTGATTAATGCAAGTAAAGATTTAACTCTTATGTATGTCAGTATAGGTGGTTCTAGACAAGAACTTGAAGTAGCTAACCAAGGTTAGTTGTCACAAGATGCACCCATAGTACAACATGAGGGAATGGTGATTGAAAGCATTGATGGATCCTTGGGTAAAAATGTTTTTGTTGTGAAGGATCGATATGTTGTTGATTTGTTCTCTTTCATATCTACATTATTATTCAGCTTGATGTTAGTCAACGTTTGTTGGTTAGTGGCTACGACAGTTGATGTAGATGCTTATGGAAGTGATAGAATGATGTTTATGATCAACAATGTTGTTGCAGTCTTCATTGTGTTTGTGAGCCAAGTATATAGATGTATAGAGGATACATGACAAGTGGGGAGGCCAAGTCCTCACTTAATGTTTGAATAAATGCCACTTTTGGAGGTCCAAAAGTTCTCCAGTGGGGAGGCCTAATCCGAGGGATATTTTCACTATAAATTGAAGTGTCTCCAATACTCCAAATTTTAGCACCATTAGAAATAGCTCGATGTCCTGATTCCAGTGCAACTTGAATGGAGTCAAACAGAGCTACGGAGCCCAAGTTATTGCCAGTCAAAGTTTAGTCAACAACTGGTCAACTCAGGGCCCAGGGCAAGAAAAAAGGTCAAAATTTGATGTCACCAAAAGTGATCAAAATTGATTTCAATGCAAAGAGCTCTACAAGAGCTTTCTGACGGTGTTTGTTTTGCACAAATCAGAGCTCATATGTGCGAGATATGGAAGGTCAAAGCTCATGGTTGACTAGGTTGACTTGAAGGTACAATGATGACGTCAGCATGATGTCATCATGCTGACATGGATGAATCATGAGGTGACACATGGTGGCTTTCCGAAGTTACATGTGGCGGTAATTTGTTGGACATGGCTTTATTCAAAAATAATAATAATAAAAATATAAAAATATAAAAGCCTACCACTCCTCCCATTTAAAAGCCTTAATTTAAGGCCTACGTGAGAAAAAGTAGGTGGGGTCTTAATTTAAAACAAAACAAATTTACCCCTATTTAAATGGGATAAAACCCCTTTAATATTTAAAAATACATGTGGTTGGGAGATCCCCTTTTTAAGGGGAACTTAAACATTATTTTTAAAGAAAAAAACAAATTTCCAACCAATTCACCCCTTATAATTAAGGATTAAATCCTTAACAAAATCAGGCCTGTTTATATTCAAAGGTGAATTATTAAGATCTCCTAATAAATCCTGAAATGGATTATGGAATAAAATTACAAGAGGCCATCCATGAAGATTTTATGTAAAATTGGATGGGTTATTTTAACCTGAGGATATCCCTATGTAAATAAGGGGTGATTTTCAAGTAATATTTTCTATGTAAAGGGGATATTGGGATGTTTTGAAAATCAATTGGTTATGAACCAATTTGAGTTATTTTTTTGTATAAAAAGGGTAGAATGGGGGGTGTGAGATTAAGTAATTTTTTTAAAAGAATTTTTGGTGAAGTTATGAATCAGAGAAACAGGGAGATTTTCTAAGGAGATTATTTTGAGCCTTTTGTAATTCGGAGTATTGTCATGTTGCCGAAGTGCTCTTGGTGCATTTGTAACTGATTTTTTGGAGATTAATCGGATCGGTCTCACTCTATTGCAGCGGACCCGGAGACGTAGTCACGTTTGTGGTGAACTCCATTATCAGATCATTTGCACTCTCTCACTCTCTCTTCTTTCTCAATTTCATTGTTTTCACCTTAAATTTTTAATGCATAATTTCAATAATGTATGCATGAATTGTATTTCTACTTAATTCACATGTTAATATGTTAATTTTGTTTATGTAATTTGGATTTCATGATTTGTAAACATTAAGAATTCAAATGCAATTAGTCTAGATCCTAAGTAGATCAAAAATACTTTACTTCACTCAAATAGTGCATAATTTCATTTGAATCCTTAGCAATGGAAATCTATACTTGACATTGATACTATTGATTTCTCTTGAATATGTACACATTATCCACTCTCCATCTTTCTTAGGTGCAAGTACAATAGGTACTGCACATGGACTCAAACTTTATCTGATCAATCCTTTCCTCAAAAATTATTGTATCTATTAGTTCAAATTTGTATTCTCTACCAGTGTAATTCTATGTGCTACCTTGTTCATAAAATTGGCTCCCAATATAAGATATATATGATGACTGATACTCTGGACTAGTGGTAAACCTTCTAGTACATTCTCTAACATGATGTCTTCATAATCTATCAACAGTTCTACAACTTCTATTTTCAATGGATCTTCACCTTTTTCTATCTCCAGACTACCCCCCTTCTTTGGAATCAATGCAAAACACATGTTCTCATGCAAGTTAGTCCATCAAGAAATTTCCTTCCATCTATGAAACATAGTCTAGCAGTTCTACAAAATTCAGTCTTCTCCTCTTCCTCCAAAGGTACCAACTTAATTCTCTTTCCATTTGATGTCACAACATATGTATTTCTTCTTCCATCATGAATTTATTTCTTATCATATTGCCATGGTCTTCCTAAAAATAAATGGAAAGCATTCCTACACATAATATCACACAATTTACTTCATCCCTATATGACCCAATATGAAATTTCACCAAACATTGTTCATTCACCAATATATCTTATGCTCATCCTGAATCCATGTTATCCTATAAGGGTTTGGATGTTTCAATCTCTCAAAATTAAATTTTGTTACCATATCCTCTAAAACTAGATTATTGGCACTACCACTATCAATGATAACTTTACATACCTTTCCTTCGGACTTACATATAGTTCTTAATAGACTCTTCCTTTGCAGTGGTTCCTTAGTCACTTATTCATATATTAAAGCTCCCCTCATCACCAATGATTCACCTTTCTCAGGTTTTCCAACTGAATTAGGGGATCCAATAAGTGCTTCATCCATATAAGCTACTCCTCTAGTTTGGTCAGGTTTCTTTCCAGTACTTCCTTGATGACACTCAAATGCTCTATTTCCTTCACCTCCACACTTGAAACGGGTTCCTTTGAATGGTATTCTCTCATATATTCCTTTGTATCTATGGTATCCATCATTGTGGTAATAATTATGACCTCCTTTTTCACTATGGTAGAAATTTCTATCTTCTTTTCCTCTGTAGTATGATTTAGCATTCTTTTCTATGCTCTGATAGGGTTTCACATCATTTTTCTACTCTGTATAAGGTCTTCTTTCATCGAATTGGGTTCCATTCTTTTGAAATATTCCTCTTGCACTCATTTTCCTTTGTTCAAATTTCTTATCCAGCTTCTCTTCCACTTTCAATGCAAATTGATATGATTCTTCAACTGATGTCATCTTTACCAAGCTCAATTCTTCTTGAATGTTTGTTCTCAATCCATTGATGTATCTTGCAACCTTCTCTTTGCTTGCTTCACTATGAATGGTTTTGATTATCATCTTGTATAATTCTTCAGTATACTCCTTCACATATCTCTCCTTTTGTCTTGGGTTCTACAATTTGTTCAACAATTCAAGTACATAAGATCTATTGGTATGAATTTACTCTTCAATTTTTTCAACATTTATCCCATTTGATGACTCTTTCTTTGCCTCTTCTATTTTGGTCTAATTTAACTTCTTTCCACATAATGTAGCATGACCCTTCAAATTTATTTTCATAAATCTAACTCTTTCTGGATCTTCAATTTCTTCATATTTGAAGTATTCTTCCATTTCATTGATCCAATCAATCAATTCTTTAGGATTCAAATTTCTCCCATAATTTTGAATTTCAACTCTAGTTCACTTTCTAATCTTTGAGATTTCTTTCAACATCTTTACTTGATGTGTTTATTCTTCTTCTTCTTCACTTAGGGCTTCTACAAATTGATTCACATGTTTTGTTTCATCATCACTTTCATCATTCTTCCTAGGGTCTAGGCCTTGCCTTTGGTCCTCTTCTACAACATCAAATCGAACTCACATCTCACACATAATTTCCAACATTTCATCCATTCTTCTAGAAAAATTTGCCATAGAAAGCACTCTCCTTGGCAACATATCTCCCATCAAATCGATGTAATTGCCTCAGTTTGGCATTTTGGCTACAAGAGTTTCAGCTGTGTCACAACGGTGATTGATTGAAAACAAATGCAGTCTACCTTAGGTAGGAGATCTCTTCACCTCAAGGAATGCCTTCAAAAATTGAAAACTCATTCTGATACCACTTGGTGCAATCATGGTAGGAGGGATCCAGAAGGAATAGTCTGAGCCTTGCAGTAATGAATCAACATAGTAGAAATAACACAAAAAACTAATATGTGAACAAGAAACTCCATTAAATTAATAATATTACATGCAACATAGGCCTCAAGGGTGAATATTTAGGGCTCACAAGCTTTCCATAAGGGATTTCAACAATACAACTGGCCACCAGGCCTTATTACATGCCCCGAGAGGGTTATTGCATAAATGTATTGAATCTATCTAACCATGAATAACTAATTGATAACTGATCTCTCCTAAATGATTAAAAATGCTTATAAATATGCTTCAAGATCCAAAAAAAAATTGCATCGGCCAGAAGGGATCTTAAACCTGATGAATGAACACATATGAAAGTCGACCTCAAAATATGTAAAGATAACTCCACTCGAAAAGAAACAATTTGTGAATCTCCAAGATAGGTCCCAATGAACCCTAGATGCATGTATGATGTCACATTAGGCTTCACATGATCTAGAATATAGGTCTGCACTAATAAACTGAACCAAGTCGGTGCCAAATGATCAGATTAGTAAACATAGTGAAATTTTGAGAGTGATATTTTTCAGTAGGCAACTGCAAGTGGTGTGAAATCTGGATAGGTGATACATGTTAGTTTGTAGATGCTATATCCTACTCCATGAGCTGAGAAACAATAATGTGGTAAAATGTGGAATGAAATAATGAAACTTCTATTGAATGCAATGCAAGAAAATAACTATTTATGGTTGACATGGGATCTCTTTACAACTAGGGATGCTTCTGCATCATGCCCTATAGTAAATTATCTTTTGATTTTTTCCTCTAACCCTAAAAAAAATTATAACTGAAGATCATCAAAAAATGAGGCTAGTTCCTCTAATTATTTCACATTCAAATAACATTAGTGACAACTTGTCACTAAGTGTGGATTAATTCCAAGATGGTTTGGCATCATATATTATAGGTCTGCTTAAGTTTCCTTTTCTACAGCCTAGGCTTTTTTTAGTGGCATGCATACTCTAAGGTCTAATAATATTTCTACAAAACAAAGTTTTTTTTCACTTAAAAGAAATTACAAGAAAATTGTGTTGGACATGAGACAAAGCATGATGATCTTTTAAGAGAAATAAGTCCAATGAAATTGACTTTCCAAAACAACCAAATGATTTTTTTTTATTAATTACAAACAATGAACTTGAAGTATAAACCAATCTAGATGATAATATGAAATATGTAGAGGCTAGTGATGAACATATTGTTGAGGATAGAATTATAAATTTCAAGTAGAGGAGTCAAGTTTGCAAGGATAGAAAAATGGTTTAGGTTCAAGCAAAACATACTTGTGGAGAACCTAATTCTTTAAGTTGAAAATAATAAAGTTAATATGCCCATAGTTTTATTCTCCCAAAAACTTTGGAACAAGTAGTATTCCACCTTCAATTGTGGAAATGTTTCAAAAGTGTAGTATTGAAAACAAATTCTCAAATCAACCAAAGAAAAATTTGCATACAGTGAACAAAAACTAGTGAATGTTAATTCACTTGCTCTTAATTTTTGGCGTGTTTCCCATAGTAATACCATGGATACAATGGAGAATGATAATTTTATTATCTTCTGGCTGCATGCCAGATTACAACAATTCAACATGTCCATAGTGTGTTCTTGTATTAAGTATAAATGTGACAAAACATTGAGAAACTAGATTTGTTCAAGCGATAGGGGAGAGGGGCCCATAATGGAGCAGGGTCCAATAGTGGGGATAGAAGTAGTCCTCAGTGGGCCCCATAGTGGAGAACTTTAATATCCAATTGCAAAAACAAATTTATCCATAAAGTACACACAAAGTGACAAATCATGTGATGCCACATTAGCACACCAATAAAACATGACTTAGTGCACCACTATTGGTCTCACTTTTTTTTGGGCCTTTTTGGATACCTCAACAAAAAGCATGCTGATGTGATATCATATTTGATGATGTGACCCTAAAATGAAATATAGAAGCACATGAGTTTCCAAATAAACTATTGTACATAATTGCGAGTGATATGAAATTTCCACGTAGGATTTTGAGAAATGCAAAGTTAGGGTGCTCCATTGTGGGCCCCTCTCCCCTAAATGAGATTGAGAAAAAAATTGATTGAATTGAGTGCAAATAGAGCTTTGAATGATTGTTTTTATAAGGGTTTTCCATGTCAAGTGTTATCTCTAAGTACAGACTAGCACTTGTTCCAGAAGGAGGTGCAAGGGTTACACCAATAGAAAATTATATAGAAGTTAATAAGTTAGAGAGTACAATTTTATATGTGAATAGAAGATACATTAATTTAATTTACAATATCTTATATATATAATAGTATTTTTTATGTATATAATTTTGAGATACAATCTTGACTTTAGGTTGATTATTTGTCTTCATACTTTTAGTGGTTTGTTTGTTTTGGTTAAAAAATTGGTAGTTTTACACCAAGATTGTAATGGAGGTGCAATAGTTATGTCATTTGTAATTTATATATAATGTCTTATAAATTTAAAAATAACATAAAGTAAATAGAGAAGTCAAGAATTTAATAAAAGATCTTCAAAATTGTTTATTGGCATTGCTAATTTGAGATGTCTCAAAATTAAAGAACTATATGTGAATAAATATTCGACAAGGATGCTTAGTGGAGCATAAATATCATCTATTATTCAAAACTAAATCATTAATAAGTAATTTTTCTTTTGCTTTTATGAAAAAGATAAGCTTGAGCTCTATTCACATGTTGTAAACAACTTCTTTGAGCATGATAAATTCTACTAAATTTTTTCATCTACATTGAAATTATAATTATACCACTAAATTGTAATTTATTCAACTTATCATAAGAAAATGGTATAAATCAAATCTTTACAATGAGAATATTGTGAAATTATATGAAATGAAAGAACAAAATAAAAAAATATGTAAACAAACTCCAAGGAGGGTTGCTTCTAAAATGAATTAGAGTGAAAGTGAGCAAACAATGACAAGGGGAACACAAATTTGGGAAAGAGATGAGGTAGATTCCACATAGAAATTACTTAGTGGGAAAGAGCAACATGAAAGACCTTGATAATAATGTAACCTGCAACCCATCCAATGAATGAGAACATTGAAATTACAAGCCCAAGAGGGTAATGGTGGAACACACAAGGATCATTTCTTATAATTCTTGGCAGGTCATCCAAGAACGATTTTTCTACTACCTCATTACCACATTAATTGAGAAATTCAAGCCATGAATTTAAGTCAAATTTGATAATCGATTACAAATTAATGAACGAAAAAACAAGAAAGCACTACAAAGAATACATGTGGTTGAAGAATGAATAAAAAAGCAAATCTGAAACATATATATATATATTCATTGTAGTCTTCAGTGTGTGATTAAAGGAATCTTAGAAATCTGTCCAAAATTGGAAGTAGCTACCATAAATGAGCTTAAAATATGTTACATTTCAAGAAATGAATATAATGTCATTGGTTTACATATTTAATATCCTTTATTAGTAGAAAATATAATAATAAGGAATTCATGTTTTCTACATTGATTTGATCTCTAGATCTATATTAGATGATAAAAGAAGAATCCTCTAGTTAGATGAAAAAATTGAGGCATAGCGGAAGAATTCATGGCTCATTTTTATTGACTTATGAAAATAACAAATGTAAACAATAATAAATGTATTTTACACCATATTAAAACAAATAAGTTATTAGAGATGTTTAGTCAAAAACATACATCTTTCGATCTCATTATACTTCTACTCCACCTCTAACAATGTCACTTCCTCATTAAATTATTCAATTTACAATAAGCATAAATCATAATAACATATCACAGTGGTGGTCCCCATCTCAATTCTTGCCCACCTACTAATTTACTTCTAATGTCTACAAATAGCCATTTAAATTGAGATGATTATAACCAAACATTAACTATAGGAATCAATTCAAAGATGACCCAATTAACAAGTAAATAATGTTTGGAATCTACAAATGACCATTTTCAATGCTTGTTCAGGCAAAATAAATATCCAACCTATATTTGAATTTGCGGGTAGGTGGGATTTTTTCTCTATACTATTTTCTTTTCAATTAAAATGCAACTAAATAGTTGCAATATTTATTAGAGCATTTCAATTATACAAGTCAAAAAAATTCTTCCTTTTGTGTTCCATTTTTAAGTCTATTTCCATCATAGTGTCGAGGTTTATTTCCATAAAGTATTTTTTGTGTCTGCTAAGGATGGTGATTTATTGGGTGTTTTTATATACAAGTGTTCAAGATTAGACATTTTGAAATTTTTGCATGAATCATCTAAGTGTTTAATTTCTTTTACATTATGTATTTTAGTACTCTAGAAGAAATAGTATAATTTTTATATATTAATTAATTAAAAATTGTATTTTTATTTTTAATTAAATTAATAAAAATTGTCAAAGATACAACTTGATGTCTAAGGAGATTCATAATAAAGTGCCTTAGGGTTAGTTTTTCTATTTAGTAATGTATATATTTTTTAAAGGATTAAATATTCAAATTTTGATAGGTTTAAATTATGGTTTCTTATTTTTTAAGAGTTTTCTTTTTAGTTTAATAAGAATTGATTTATAAATAGAAGTTTTAATTTCATCAATAGAAGTTTTAATTTCATAAATAAATCAAGAGTCAATCAAAATATTTAAATTTTAAATTAATTTATATGATTAAACGATGAGTAGCAGATACTTTAGATTTTCTAAATAGTTAGATGTGTTCTTAATTTTATGTTTTTATTTTAAAACAAAAAATAATAATTTTAGGATAGTAGAGGTTGAGCTTGGTTTAAAAAAAAGGTTGTGTCAACATATATCTCTTTGGGATTTTCAATATAAAAACTAGAGTGGTGTATATTGAATTTAGAATCTTATGGTTTTCTTTAACAATAGTTTTTAGAAATGGAGAGGAGGACAGGTTGAGGTGGCTTTAGGGTTTGGCGTGCATGGTTGGAATTCAGAGCGGGTGTGGATCTCAAGGTGTGGGGAGGCTGAGGCCTCCCCACCACAAGTTTGATTGGTCGGTGGCCCTTGATTGCATACTCTTAAATTTTTCATTTTGTTGCCTTTTGTTTATACTAGCAGGTCTCTTGTTCTAGCCTTTTTTGTTCTCTTTGTGTTTTTTCATTGTTCATCTATAGCCTTGGCCTTGGATATTGTTTTTCTCCTTTAATGGAGGGGGGTATGATACCCGTCATTGAAAATGATGTAAACAGGTCGGATGTCAACTGCGAGTCCCATTCTCTGCCTTCGAAATCGCTCAAGGATGCCCTTGCAGAGACTTCAATTGGGGCTCCAGTCGGCACCAGTTTCATGGTTAAAGATGGCTTAGTCAGGGATGCCAGGGAAGAAGGTAAGGGCCCCTCTATTTGCCCTAATGACTCAAGTTCTTGCTCCCCAATTCCTTGATCAAGGAAATGATTTCAAGTGAAAGATCCAAGCTTAAAGATTCTGCTATTTTTTTGGCGGTTGTTGATGTTAATAAGTTACTTGCAAGATGTTTTACTGACTCATGGTTCTCTAATGTTTGGCTAAGTAAATTCGGCATTCAATTTTCCTTTTGTAGATTAATTCAAAAAGATCTTTTTGTTATTTTTCTAAGAACTCATGAAATGCAGAAAAAAGTGTTAGAAAAACCCTACTGGAACATAGGGGGCTATGCCTTTCGCATCCTTGCTTGGTCGTCCTCGGCCATTGGGAAATAAATAATTGCTCTCTTAGAACCTAGATGGGTTGTGAAAATTTTACCTCCTAAATTTTGGAGGCTACTTCCACAGCTCCTCAAACCAATTGGTAAAGTCATGAGGGTTGAAGAAACTAAGGCCATGCTAACAAATTTGGATGCACGTGTTCTTATTTCTCTTAACCCTAGTGTCAAATTTCCTAAGTATCTCAATATCGTAGAAGACTTTGGCACTTCCTCAGGTACCCATTGGAAATGTTGGGAAAAATTAGTGCTTGTTTCCTTTGTAGGAAGGAAGGCCATCTGAGAAGGAAATTCCCTATGATTAATAAAAGAAATGACCCCAAGGGTTCCCGTCCACCTAAGAGTAGGGTTCCTAACCCGGATAATAGCAAATCTATGTCTGAATTACCTGGGCTGGGAAATGTAGGGAAACCACAGGAGCCCATTCTGAACGGTGGTGAAGATGGTGGTGTTGTGCTTGGTTCTATGCCACCTAATTAGGATGGTGAGACAATCTTCGTTTATCGAAAGCTTTGTTGAAGAACCTCCTTCGCTTAGCGGTGGGAACAATGCTTCCACTAGAAAATATTTGGATCCCCTTGTAGCCAACGTGTTAGCATCGTCGGGTGGCAAGGTAGATGGATTTAAGCCATATTCTAGGCCTAACTCCACCTGATAGGTGACAAGGGAAATTTTTCTGCTAGAGAGGCTCAATGCTCAACAAATTTCCTTAAAAATTCTCAAGCAGAAAGTTAAAAAGACCTTGGGTATGCCAGATTTTGGCCCTGATATCATAGAGTACCAAATCAGGAGAAAAAATAACTAGTTTACTTTTGAAAAAGTTCCTCTGGGTAGGGTTGATACTGGTGTGGCTAGTTTGAATAAGAGCTCTGGGGACCCCTCACCAGTGCCTGCAGTTGGGTTAAAAGTGGAGGAAGACAATAACAAGCCCCCCCATTCTGGGAACAGTGATAATCCTCCCCATATGAGTGATCCCCATGTGCCCCCTATGTAGACTTGCTCCCCCAATACTGGCCCTGGCCAATAGGGAAAGCTCGAGCAAGAGATCTCTATCTTATCTGATTCTACCATTTTCTCCCCCCATCCTAGTTTTTATCCTAATGGTGGGGTAGATCCCTTAAGAAATCCTTTAGGAACCCCTAAAAACAAGGACCTCGAGGTTATGGGGGTAAATGGAGATGAGAATGTTATAGTGGGACAATTGGAAATAGGAAGTAAACCAAGGAACGGAGCAGGAAGGCCAAGGAAGGCCAAGGAAGAAAAAAGGAGCCATGGCTCCAAAAAAAGAAGAGCTGATCACCTTGACTAAGAGAAAGAAAAGAACTGTGGTGATTCAGTCTCCCCTTGCCAAAAAATGAGAAATGGAAGAAAAGCTTACCAATTGTTTTTAGCATTTCAAATGCAACCAAAGTGACAACCCCATTACCAGTGATGATGAAGCTTAAATTCATCTCTTGGAATGTCAGGGGACTTGAGTCCCCTGAAAGAAAGTACATAAATAGAAGATTCTTGAATCTTGAAAAATGTAAAGACTTTGTTCTTCTCCAGGAAACTAAAGCTATGGGGTTCGCTCTCGAAACCAATCTCATTTTTTTATGGAAATGGGTTTGCTCCTTTCCTACTGCTCATGAAAAAGGCAAGGGGGGTTGTCATTCTTATGGACAATCAATGGAGCCAATATCTTATAGGATTTGGGTGCTCCCCATGCAATAGAGTTTTGTGGGTGACCTTAAAAATTGAAGATAAGGAATTTCGAGTGTGCTCAGTTTATGCTCCAAATGACTACAGGGATAGAATATATCTTTGACAATGGCTTGCTAACTTTCCAACCATTCCCTAGGTGCTTGGTGCTGACTTTAACATGATAGAGAAAATGGAGGAAAAATAGGAAGGGAAATGAAAATCATTTTTGGCTCAAATTAAAGCACAAACTCAACTTGGTTGACCCCATGGAAAATTGCAAGGACTACAAAGACATTTGGTATACCTAGTGTAACACTCAAAAAGGGAACTGCAGAATCTATTCAAGGTTGGATAGATTCTATGCGAGTAAGGAATATTTCAATTTCATTCCCAATGAAAAAGGAGTCAAGGTTCGGGCTTACCCTTACTCTCTTCCTAGTTATCATCCTATCTTGGCCGACTTGGCTTTTTGTCAAGACATTCCCAAGAAACTAACTAAGAGCCCAACTTTTATACTCTATAGCATGCTTCTTGAAGATGTTGATTGCAAGGAGGCCATCTCCACAATCAAGGAAATAAATGCTCAAAAAATCCATTGCTATAGGGTATGTGCAAGATCATCATGGAAAAAATAGGCCCTTAAGTGCCAAAAAATTTAGAAAAATCGGAGTTAGGCAACTTGATGTAAAAATTTGAATAAGTTATCTATATTATTTAAAAAATATCTAAGAATAGAATCTGTAACAAATTGAATTTAGTTTCTAAACTACTAGATTTTTTTATTTTTTTAAAAAACTATTTGGTGAAAATTGGAAATTTCAATGCAGTAGTACCTAAATTTCAAGGAATAAATAAGAAGTAGGTGTCTGTCTGACCACCCTAACCACAATAAAATAATAATATTTTTTTATAAAATTTTAGATATAATTTGAGGACTCATGTCCGGATGTGATGCATAATTTTTTGTAATTTTTTTCCAAGTAAATAATTAATTATGAATTTTTTATTACTTTAAAAAAATATATAAATTGTATGTCTAAACACCTTAACTTGGTCAAAACTTCATGAAATTCAATTTTTCTTTTTTTAATCCTATAGTATACGAAGCATAGAATGTGGCGCATGTTTCGGATTCAAAAAATATGATACCGTTTGAAAACTATAGATGATTTTCAATCAGCTTCTCAATTAGGACTTTAGCGTAATTCAAATAAAAAATGAATAATAATTATTTATTAAATATAAAGTAAAGCATAATTTATATTGGTGGAAATTTGAGAATCTCCTTTAAAAACCCTTTTCGTTTCATCAATTTTGGGTAAAAAAAAGTCGTCAACCACATGGGCCATCATATCACTTACATGGGTATGTGTAGGATCATGATGGGCCAAAAAGTGGCAATATGTAAGTGATATAATGGCCCATCTGGCTGACGACTTATTTTTTACCCAAAATTGATGAAACAAAAAGGATTTTTAGAGGAGATTCTCATATTTCCACCAATATAAATTATTCTTTAGTTTGGTACAGTTTGGGTAAACAAGGAGGAGATCAAGCATGGCCATGCTTGGCTTTTCCAGCATGAGGTCTCCCAAACATTTCTGAAAGTGCTCAAGGAATTCGAAGGAGCATTCAATGAGGCAGTTGCAGATGGTAAACGAGAGAAAGTAAAAGATAACTTGGCACTAGTCTCCATGTTAATGAAAGCATCAATCCTACAATAGAGGGGGTCAGAGCCAATGATTTGCCATATGATGTTGAACCAAGGTGGGATGAGCCAGTTGAAGGTAGTCAATCCAGGAATTTCTAAGCTATAATCAATGTAGGAACTTCTAAGCTATGATCTAAGCATTTTTTGTATATACATTTGTTTAGACTTGAGGATAGTTACATTTGAAGTTGTATTGTTGTTCCTTTTATGTCACAGGTTGAGATGTTGAGGCTTTTGTATAAGAAGTAGGCATTAGCACAATATTTTGTTTATATTCTTTGTTTTGGAGATCATGATACACTGTTGATTCAACAGTTATGATCCCTTTGTAGCTTTTTATATTATTTTTAATACAAAATATATATAATTATAAAAAATGGAGTTCATTTGACTTTTAGGAAAAAATTAATGGTCTCTCAAAGTTGGGTCTACCACATCATAAAGCATGTTTGAGTGAAAATAATGAAGCTAAATTAGATTCACCCAAGACTTGGATGCCAAGTTTTGTTTGGTTTTAGTTCATGGTTTCATGATTATCATTTGATAATTTTATATATTATTTTTCATATTTATTTTGTGATTGATATGGAGGTTTCCTAGTGAGTTTTGTAATATGTTATTTTTTTTTCTTTCTTTTTCCTTGTTGGTAATACTCTTGTGAACACTAAGTCTTTGTAAATGTATTGAAATCATTTTATTACTAAATAAAACATTCAATTGCTTTGGAGTGAGAATTTTATCTTCAAAAGGTTTTCTCCACATAAATCACTAAGATGTGGCATATTTATTTTGTGCTTATTTCCTTGTAATTATAATTTTTGTACATATATTCTCTCATAAATTAATGTAGGAAGTGTATGTCACACCTCTACTTCCTCTCATTTGATACAAAGCTTGATGATCCCAAATCTTAGGTGTTAGGACCAAAGATTTTTGTTTTAAATTTAATTTGAGTGATAACTTTTGTGAAAGGAGATTTTTCTGTAGAAAAAAGGAAAGCGTGTCAAGAATATAGAAAGAAAGGCTCATCAACATGAACTTCAAGTCAAGTGGAAGTTCAAAGTGGAGGATATACTTGTAGAAAAAGATCTATGGGTTGTCATAATTGGGACCAAACCCACTATAATGTTACAAGCTAACTAAATGATGAAAAACCTCTCTAGTCTCTGAGGAGTCAATTCACACAAACAACACTTGACAAACTCTCAAGGAAAGTAATTGAGAATGAAATTAGAAACACAGGCTAATACGTTGATCACAGACAATCACTGATAGAAAGAACAAGATGGAAAATTATGTTTTCCAATGGCATTGTCGATTCAAATGGCTCAAAAATAGAACAAAGTACATTTCATTCAACAAGGAATTTACATTGCAATTCACATGTGGCCTTCATTAGGTGGCCAGTTTACATTCAAAACCCCCCCACATTCAAAATGGCTCAACACTTCAACTAGGAAATTGATGTTTCTAAGTTTTTGAAAGGCTCTTTCTTCCCACCATCGAGTGCCTTTCAATAGCTGACCCCATGTTCTGCAACAACATCGAACTAACCACTATTTAGCATCCTCTTCCCTCCAAATATAGGTTTCCTTCAACTATCAATCCAATCAATAGTTACAATAATAAAGTCTAACTACCGATTTTCTAACTATTGCTTTGCTTACAATTGCCAACTATTGTAGTTTTGACAAAAAGAGGTGCTTAAAAAATATAAAGAAGCAAATACACTAACACAAAACATAATTTAGCAAACAAAGAAAGAAACAGAATAAAAGGAAGATAAGAGATACGATTCTCTACATGAAACTCTTGAGGAAAGAAAATTTTCATGAGCTCCTGCTCATGAGGTCTGCAGCTGAATGACCCCTTAGATTGATCTCATCCTCTATGAGCTAGGAAGCATCTTTAATGGGACAATTGCTCCACTTGATGAGATACTTAGAGCACTCATGGGTATGAGTCTTCTTCTATAACTACTTGTCCAAAATGCATTCTATCTGTTGTGGAGCAGAGACTATTCTAGATTACTCTTCAAGAGATGAAATTGTTGCTTCAATGCCATCCGCTTTTATATCCCCCCTATATGGATACAAATCTACAGGTGGGGAAATCTCATAAGCATTGGTAGAGAACTTCCTAAGTATCTGATAGGGGCCAATATTTTTCATCTTGAGTTTATTGTATGTTCCAGTAGGAAATCTCTCCTTTTGAAGGTGAGCCAATACAAGGCCTCCAATCTGAAACTACAATTACCTCAGCTTTTGATCAACATACTTCTTGTACTGCAAATTTCTAGCTTCTATGTTTTGTTTCACCCTTTCTTGAATGTCATGAATGAATTGAGAAAAATCCTCCCCATTTGCACTCCTCTTATCCATTCCAGCAAGATCTCTAAGTTCAAACACACCTCGTGGGTGCATGCCATACATCACATAGAAAGGGCTAAAACTTGTACTTTTATTTGGAGAATCATTACAGGAAAATTTAGCCTATTCCAACATCAAATCCCAATTTATGGGTGAACCACCAACAAGACACCTTAACAAATTACCAAGGATTATATTCACAACCTCAATTTGACCATCCATTTGTGGATGATAAGTAGAACTAAAGTTCATATTTGTAGAATTTATTCCATAGAGTCCTCCAAAAATGACCCACAAACTTAATATCCCTATCAAAAATTATGCTTCTTGGAATACCATGCAACCTTACAACTTCTTTAAAGAACAAATTAGAAATGTTAGTGGCATCACTATTCTTCTTACAAGGTATGAAATGCACCATTTTTGAAAATCTTACCACTACAAAGATTGAATCATTGGTCCTTTGTGTACAAGGAAAACCCAAAAAAAAATCCATACTCACGGAGTCCCAAGGTTCGGTTAGAACTGGTAATGGCTGATAAAGCCTAGAAAAAATTGACTTATTCCTTTAGCATGTTGACAAATTTTTCACCTTTCCACATACCTCTTCACATCTACTTGGCCAATAATAATGTGTGCTCAAATGTAGATAAGTCTTATCCTATCCAAAGTGACTAACAAGACTACCAAAATGCTTTTCCTGCAACAAATTATCTCTCATGAGCCTCTAGGGATACACAACTTGTTTCCCTTGAACAACAAACCTTCTTCAATTATGTAATCCATCCATGGTTCTCTATTCCTACAAATAGGATCATTGCAAGCTGCAAATGCTTCCTTAAAATATGTGTCCTCTACATACAACTCCTTCAAACTTTCAAAGCCCACATTGTTAGTTTGTATCTCACATAACAATAAATTATTTCTACTCAAAGCATCAACAACCTTATTCATTTTCCCACTTTTATGCTTTTAAAAAAAAAAAAAACCTTGGAGATACTCAACCCACTTGGCATGTCTTTGATTCGATTTGGGTTGGTTGTTAACAAACTGCAAAGCATCGTTATCCATCTATACAATGAACTTTTTAGGAAGCAAATAATGTCTCAATTTCTTTAAAGAATTAACTAAAGCATAGAATTCCAAATCATAAGAAGAATACTTCTCTTTTGCATCATTGATTTTCTTGCTAAAGAATGCTACTAGTTTACCTTCTTGACTTAGGACTACCCCAATATGCAACCCACTATCATCACATTCCAGTTGAAATACCTTCTAAAAATTAGGTAAAGAAAGAATGGGCTCCTTGCTCACCTTTTGCTTCAAAAATTTAAAACTATCTTCAGCCTACCTAGTCCATACAAATGGCCTCTTATTCCCCTTTATAGTTTTAGGAATAGGTGGTACCACATGACTAAAACCTCTAATAATTTTTCTATAAGAACTTGCGAGCCCATGAAAGCTCCTTAACTCCATTACACCTTTAGGTGTTGGCCAATCAAGGTTAGCTTGTACCTTTTATTTTTCCATCTTCAAACCCTCATTTGACACCAGAAAACCCAAATAAACCAGTTTGTTCTACATAAACAAACACTTTTTTCATTTTGATCAACAATTTATGTCCATGTAGCCTCCTCAAAACTCGCCTCAAATTTTCTCTGTGCTCCTCTTTGGACCTCCTAAACACCAAAATGTCATCCAAATATATAATCACAAATTTACTAAGTAATGGTTTCAAAACTAATTCATTAGTCTCATAAAAATACTAGGGACATTGGACAATCCAAAAGGCATAACTAGCCATTCATAAATCCCATCACTAGTCTTAAAGGTTATCTTCCATTCATCCCCTCTAGTTCGATTCTTATTTGGTGATAGCCACTTTTAAAATCTATCTTAGAAAAATACATGGAGCCACTTAAACAATCCATTAGATCTTCAATTCTAGGTATAGGAAACCTATATCTTATAGTAATTTTGTTAATAACCCTTGAATCAATACACATACACCATTCCCCTCCTTTCTTTGGTACTAAAATTTTGGGAACAACACAAGGAATTAGGCTTTCCCTTGTCAAGCCCTTCTTCAAGAGGTCCTCCACTTGCTTCCTTATCTCCTCATTTTCCATAAGTGTTAACCTATAGGCAACCTTGTTTAGAAGGCTAACTCCTAGAATCAAATCCATATGAGGGCTAATGCTTCTCATAGGAGGAAATTAATTAAGAAAATCAGATGCAACAATATCCATATTCTTATTCAAAATATGTTGTACTTCAATACGAAAATCATCAAGTCTTGTAGAAGTCATTACACATCTAGGTTTACGGACCAAAGAAAACCCCACTTCCTCTTCTTTCAAATCATGAAGAAATTCTTTACTAGTTACCACCATTACCAAAAAAGAAACACCATGCTAATGTTAATCTTTCTCTTAGCTATCTAACTATGTACTTTTTTTCATGTTTTGAGTATGTTCAGTTTTTCATCTTTAATTTTTTTGTTAGTTTATCCTTTTTTTTGTTAAAAACCAACGTGTGGTATTTTCCACTATATTTTTTAGATGTTCATCAAAAGTTCAAATAAAATACATTTTTATAAACTAAACTCCATTCTACACATGACAAAAAAATGATTTTCGATCAATTTTCAAAAAATTTAGGGGGAAGCATGCTCATTTTTTTGTTTTTTAGGATGTGTCCACTTTGAAAATTAGTAAAAAGTTATATATTCATTCAAATACGAAAACTACTTAAGGCACTAAAACCTAACCATGTTTGTGTGCATTGGGAAAGAATGGAGCTTGATTGTGTGTTTACTTATCTTTACATTAAGCAAATGTGTAGCCCCAATTGAATGAGTGGGTTGTTTGGACCAATAAGATCTAACCATGTGTTTATTTGTCTTCATGTATTGACAAAAATGTTATTCATTAAAATAAACAATCTTTTTAGGTCGCCAAAATCCAAACATGTTCGTTTATAATTTATTATTACATTTATCAAGAATAGAGATTTGATTGCATTATCTATGTTAAAAATCCTAACTATGTGTCTATTTTTGCTTTACATTTTTCAAGAATAGAGTTCCAATTAAATGAGTGCATTGTTTAGGTTGCAAAAGCCTAACTATGTGTCTATTTGTCTTCTCATTCGACATGAATAAAGCTTCAATTAAATGAGTGCATTGTCTAGGTTGCAAAATCATAACTATATGCCTATTCGCTTTCGCATTCAACATAAATAGAGCTCCAATTAAATGAGTAGTCTAGATTACAAAAATCTAATTATATGTCTATTTACCTTCACATTCAAAAAAATAAAACTCCAATTAAAAAGAAGTCTAACTATACCTACTTACCTTTAAACTGAATAAAATAAAAAGCTCCGATTAAAACAAACCTTGCATTCATTGAGTGAACCAATTTACCTTGGCTTAAACCCTTTAAATAGAAAAATAAGTCTATACAAAATGTAAGGCCTTTCAAGTAAAGTTGATGGCCCTTGGAAAAGACCTCCCCTTCTCTTTAAGGATAGGTAGCAAGTATTTTTTAATTGTTAAAGGCATTCAAGTAGTCTATTTTTGTTGAGATTTATTATACCAGACTTATGAATGCCACGCGTCAGTCAAAAAAGGATCCGCTGGCACCACTAAGCCACGTCGTTGGCTAAATCCTATAAATTCTCATTCACTCACGACCAACTTCGTCATCTACTCAAAACTATTTCTCTCTTTGCTATCAAGTATTTACTGTAAACTCCTTTTTCTTGCAATGGCGGAGGAAAATGTAAGCGAGCATGAGCAGGGACACATAAGACACACGACATGGTTAAGCTGCATCGCACCAACACCTCTGTAAGTTTTTGTTCTTCATAAAAAGATCACGCATTCCATTTTATCTTCCACTTTCTGTAATGTCAGTAGTTTGTTCATTTGGATCTGATGAAATGAATGTGTTTATAGGGCGGAAAAAAGGGTTTGATGGATAAGATTAAGGAGAAGCTTCCTAGACACCACAAAGAGGCTTTGATGGATAAGATCAAAGAGAAGCTTCCTGGGCGTTGAACATCAACTGGTTTTTTGGCTGGTTTTATTATATGTTAAGTTGTGTGTAGCTACGCGTATTTACCACCTTTTGGTTTGAAGCATACTGTGGATTGTATGTGTGTTGTGTTTATCTTCTATATTTAGCCGATAGGCTCTACTTCTGGGATTGCCAGTGCATAATTCGTCTGAAAACCTGTCTCACGCCTGAGAACAGGAACGGCTGCTGTCAAGCAGTGTGCGGTTCACTGCAAACCTCCCGGTGACTCAGCAAACCTACTGCTGTCTGGTCAAATATTTTCCGCCTTGGAGAATTGGGCAGCTGTCAAACGAAGGGCACAGATGTTGCATGGGTATCCTTTTCTTGCACCAGGCACCACGCAGGCCAGAAAATATTGCATTTCACCGCTTCACATCACATCTTACAGCTGTGAAAAATCAAATCAAATCTGCGTCAAGCTAAAAAATCTAAAGGTCTACAACCCCGATAATTTTATATCTATTATTCATTTATTATGAATAGATTGAAGAGGGTTTGCTGGAAAATGAGGATACCTCTTTGGTTGCAGGCATGGCGGCACAGTAAAGGAGGAAAGAACATGGTATCTTTCCAGTTTGCAAGATCCCCACATCACTATTTTGTGGCTTGACTATTGCAGGAGTATGGCGGTGCAGGTACGAAGGGATTCAAGGCTGTTGCAGAATTCCAAATTATAGAAATAACCTACAAGAATGTCATCCAAGAGAGGTAGAAACCCGCTACATGTAGGAAAATCTAAGGATTTTCGGGTTATTACTCAAGCTATATACTATTTATGTAGAAGTCACAGGAAAACCTAGGCGAACCTAATGCAAACCTTCAACTTGTGGTTTGTTTGCAGTCGTTTAGGATTGCATATTAAACTATGCATAGATTTATCAACAAGAAAGTGAGTAGATTGAAGCAGTAGTTGTAGGGAGATTGTTTTTGGTTCGTCTCATTTTTATAGAATTTGTGCCATTGGTAGGGTTTCATCATATTTATCTTGCAGATTCTGCCCATCATTCTCGGGATTTTGGGTCATTTCAGTCGACCAAGCACAGCCAGGTAGTCCTCTGTTATGATAATATTGGGCTTATGTAGTGCTTTGTTTCATACTTACAATCTAATCTATGGATGCAAAAATAGCCATGTATGCCCTGATTCTGCAGCCTTTCTGTTAAAATGATCGAAATCTGTCACCATTGATGAATAGAAAATTGTCTCATGCAGTGCTTTGTCTCATAATCACAATTGAGTTGGAGCTAAATTTCTGCAATCTTGTGCCACAGGAAGTAGTAGTTAGCAAATTTAGCTTAGCATATAGTTGGTTGTGACTGTGATGGCAGGTCTGCACAACTGGCAATGTTACGGCCAGTACATGATGTGAAGAAACAGTGCAATTTTTGATGTCACATTTCATTAAAATTGAATTATTTACTGGGTTTCAGTACACTTTGGGAAGAAATGATTCAATTTCTAGAGTTATATCCCTTTAGAATTGAACTATTTCCAGTTTTACATTACAGAATGAGAAGAAATGATGTAATACCTCAAGCCTTATTCCCTTAGAATTGAACTATTTGCAGGATTTGAACTTTGGGTAATGGTATGCCAGATAGGACAGACAGCCCAATCAAGAATTCTAAAACCCAAGCTCTCTCGATCACATGGAGCTAAATTTGAGTAATCTTGACTGAAATTAAGTAGTTGTATGGAAATTGATTTTTGGATACTTACCTTCGAGAGCAGGTACTCAATTTTCAACACTATTGACAGTATATAAGAGAAGAGAAAGTGCAATATCTGATGTCTCATTCATAAAAGTTGAACTGTTTCCAAGGTCTGAGTGCACGGTGTGAAGCAATACAACAATTTATGTAGTCAAATTGTTGAACCCGAGGTTTCCACAGCTCATGAGATCGAGTAAAAAGCTTCTGGAAATAATAGTGTACATTTAACTTTATTTTATACTTAGTAAACATGATTCATTTGGATGCTCCTTCACTACCTCTTCCATATCTACCTTCACTTCTTTGATAATAATTATCAGATCTACTTCTACGATTACATCTTGAGTTTTCCTCTGATTTTGCATCAATGTAACGTTTGCATCTTCCACTTCCTTAATTTCTACCTCTGGAAGAGGTACTATTTCTTTTCCTCCTATTCTATTCTAAATCCACCGTAAGAGAAAACTTTTAATGCTCTTTAGTATATTCTTTAGCACTCAAGCTTCTTTGTTTTAAGTTTTATAAGGTCTTAAGTAGATCTAATAGATCATTTGTTGGAGAAAAGTTAGTTTCCAATTTACTCCCTACCATTCTAAGTGATTCCTCTTATGCTTTAATTGTCGCTTCCTTTCTAAAATATTTCTTATGATCTAATACCTCTGCATTTTCCTTTACACATCGAACTAGACTAGAATATTGCTAATCTTCGTGAGTAGATAGTAACTTTAAATTTGATGGAATCAAAGAATGTTTGATGATCTGCTCACATTCAATTCATGACAGGTATACTCTACCAATCACTTCCTGGACTTGCACTCCCCATTCATCATCTTTTAGTCCCTAGCTAAGGCCTTTGGGTTTCCTCCTTACATTTCTATATTTCCTAGATACAATATTCATTTCCATGAACAAATAATATTCTTCGTTAATGCATCTTTCCTACTTTATTATACTTTACATTCAATTTGCATTGACAATGAATATTAGAATGCTCCTCCATTGGAAGGAAAACTGTGTGATTGCACTGAGCTAAATTTCAGTAATCTCATGTGCCATTAGATATTAGTTAGGAAAATATTTTAAAATCAGATAATACTTAACTTCTTTAAGGAAAAAATAAAAATTTGTCCAAGTTTATTTCATTACATTATTTTTAACACTTTTATTTATTGTTTTCTCATTGGCATCACTGACAGCCAACACAATTTGTGCAGAATCTTGAGGTAAGTCACTTAACATTGTCTCAGTGAGTTTTATTTTTGTAATTTGTATGTTGCCCAGATCATTTATTTGTTGTGTTTTATTTCATCCCATGCTGGAAAGTTTTCTCATGCCAGTCTTTTTAAGCACAATGCTCAAAATAGTATTTCAGAACCTCATGACAATGTCTCTACTTATGAGAATTGAATCTGAAATATCTTGAACCTTTATATGATGCGGTTTCTAACTTGCAGTCCCTTTATGGATAACCTTGAACATGGCAATAGATGGCGTTAGAAATTGGAGCAAGAGATTGTGACTGATTTTTAACCTAGTCTTCCTTATTCTACCGATTTTCCTTCTTTTTCAACCAAACTAAGCCTACCTCTCCTCTTAACCTGAGAAGGGAAACTTCAACATCCTCATATCATTGGAGCTCCCATACATCTAGGTCCAATTTTAGGCTACAAGGTTATCAGACTCCAGTGCCAATGCAAAGTCTCGGAGAAGAAGAAAATATGAAGACAATTGTATACCCTTTTTTTGCACTTAAGACAAAATAAATAGTGTGAAGATAAGAAATCGGGAATTTGAGCATCCAGAAAATGGGAAGTAAATAATGTATACACTATCTTGTTTGTGAAAGTCTTAAGTACTAATACTTAAAAAAATGAGATTTCCTTCCACGTTATTAAATTTGTAATTAATTGAAAATCCCAACAAAGGATTATCTACCATCCACTCTGCAGATTCTGCAATGCACTCATTTTTCATTACCTACTATTAACCAACTGCCAATGAAAATAGTTCATTGGTAGCTTCTAAAGAGGGTTCTAAGTAAGCAGGGAGTAATTCACTAGGAGTTTTAGTAGAGATTGAGATAAAGGAAGAGAGACAAATAATTGCTTTGGAAGAAAAAAGTATGAGAATGGATTTGCAGGAAGGGAGATGGATTAAGATTGTGCTCTTTTGTGTGGCAGTTTTATTTGTCAAGTGATGTGTTTGGAGGAGGAAAGGTCTGTATGATTAGAGAAATTATGGTTTTTTTGGTTGGTTATTTGAAGTTATATGTAGGTAATATTTCTAAATTTGATTATGTAAGCATATTTTTCATTCTTTTTCCTAGTTATTTTATTTTTGAATATGGATCATTAGAATATGAAAGAAAATAGAATATCATCAGGAAAAATTTATATAGTCTAATTTAAAAATATTGCCAAGATTATATTATGAACTATTAAAATTTGATATCCCAAATAACAAACGATTTGAGGGCTATTTAAATTTAGAGTTTATGCATAATAGGGATGGGTGTTTATTATGCTGCTCCATTTTTTCAACCTGGAGCGGAATTGGACTTAATTAAGGGTGCAAATTTTGTTTATGTTACAAGTGAATTGTTTTACAGTACACTTCAACATCGGGTGAAAATTACATTGTTGTGGGCAACTTACAATTTTCCTCAGATTTTAGACATTTTGCAAATTGGTAAATTATTTAATGTTCAAATTCATTATTGTTTTACCTCTAATTTCCTATCGGCGTATTCCTTGAACCTCCTATGGGTGCAAGTGCTAGTGAATAAGAATGCAAGGGTTGATGTGTTTTTATATTGCAATGTGTTGTTGAGGAATTGGGAAGTGCACAGGGTATTTATACCTGCAGTTTTTCCATAAAGACTTTGGTCTAGCAGTTTACTTTATGTGCCCACTGTATTTGCAGAGTTTCAGTACATAATCATTATAAATTGACAAATAAGTTAAAACCAGTAGTATAATGAAAGTCAATCAACTGAAATAAAAAGATTTGTAAAATCAAGGTGGTTTTGGAGGAGACGAGATGCATTTTCTTAAGTTTATACAAAAACATGATCCACTTGCATTCACCCATAAGATAATAATTAAAAAACACTCATATTGACAAATCAGATAATAAATAATAAATTAGTACTTCTTAGTGTGAATATTTTTATAAAAGCATACATATATAAATGCCAGCACTTACATTCACAGGTCAGATAATAATTTAATCCAAATCTCAGACATGCATGTGTGTGGAATACGGGACACCCAATTTTTTAATGGCATTGTAGTGTTAATTTTGCTATACAAGTGGTACTCAATTTCTAATTTTCTATGAATTGAGCTATTACAAACTATTAATTCATGTTTCACAGCAAAGAATTATTATTGCAAATCAAGATAAATAGCATAAATAAAATCATAAAGGAGTACCCAAGATAAAAGTAATTGTAGTATAATAAATTCACAATTTATTTGTTTACCACTACACAAAGTTGAAATTGACATCTTCATATTACTTCTTGCATGTTTATGATTCTTAGATAGAGAACAATCAAATTCAAAACAAGTAATGCATGAGTAATACACTAATTATGGTCAATATTAAAAAGGAATTTTATTTTTACTAAGATGAGCAATGAGGTGAGTATCAACATTCCAATTGTCAATATCCATAAAACCCCATTAACATCATCTCATCTAATCAAGGTCAGTAATTGTATTTCTTGGCATGCATAATTTTCTCTTTTCTTTTCGTTCATGTCCTCCAAAAGAAATGCTACAAAAGATGACCAATTTAAGTATTCATTTAAAAAACAAGTGACTTAATAGAAAATGAGTAATTGAGAAATACTAGATTTTTTATAGTAATTGTTAATCACTTACAACCAATAAAATAAAATTATAGTGGCAGCCACTTTTGTATTTCTTTTATTTTTTAACTAAAGTTGTCTAAAACATTGGCATGCCAACATAACCATGATACGTTTATAACTATGATTTCTGATTTGAGATTAATACTCAAATTAAATACATATTTTACTTATATACTCAAGAGAAGATAAATTCAACAATGTTGAAAATAAATTTTCACATGTACAATTATTGGCTTTTGTGTTGAGATTTTTTATATGATGAACTCATTTTGAGAGGTTTGACTTGTTTGATTCCATGAATTTATCTTGAAAGGTGATTCAACTTAAAAGCCA
This sequence comes from Sequoia sempervirens, assembly GCA_007258455.2. Lineage (NCBI taxonomy): Eukaryota > Viridiplantae > Streptophyta > Pinopsida > Cupressales > Cupressaceae > Sequoia > Sequoia sempervirens. Next base: position 814,603,828 of record VDFB02270651.1, on the reverse strand, counting down.
AAATCTATGCTCATCTCCATGTTTGACTCATTTGATTTGGTGAATTTACCTTCAAGAGTAATTTTTGCTTTTGATTTCATTGTCCACAAGTATCTCACATTTGATTTCTTTTGTGGTTAATTTGTCTTCATGGATAAACTTTAGCTTGGTATTTAATTAAGAAAAATTGATTTCCTTTTGGTGAATTCATCTTATATATATACAATATATATACATATATACATATATATATATGTATATATACTTATATATATCTGTATATATATATATATATCTGTATATATATATGTATATACATATATATATATGTATGTATGTATATATGTATATATGTATATATATACATATATGTATATGTATATATGTATATATGTGTGTGTATAAACTAGGCACAAGGGAGCCCAACCCCAAATAAAACAAAGAAACATGGCATAAAATGCAAGAAAAAAAGCAAAATTATAGCTGTGAGCTAAAACACAGACTCAATGTGTCATTAAACATCAACATCTACTTCCATCTCCCTGGCAACACCACCCAGCTCCTCACCTGCTTCTACTCCACCCTAAGTGGCCAAGAGAGCCAAGACCACCACTCTGGCTGGTAAGTTATAGACCCATATTAACTCCTTAAGGATGACGATATTTATCACAACCTCTATCATCCGTGCTTCTTGGTTTTCCCTAACACTCCATAGCATAAATGGTATCCATGGGTCATTGAAGTGGTGAGTTAGTATCCCAACACCACCATTTCTAGGTAGAACTCCATTGCCTCCCATCACTTGATGCTACCTATTGAGGGTGGTTTTGGTCACTCGCAACATGCTAGGAAACAAAGGTTTATTGCCTCTCTTGCAAAGTAGGGAGAACTACTCCAAGGTTCCTTTTCTATTAGGTCTTGACTATGTGGATAGCACAATTGTAAGATCAATATAACTCCACAAGGGAATTTGGAATTTAGATAACTAGAAATTTATATGCAAGTGTATAGGTAATTTCGATAACTCAAAATGATAGATTGCATTTCATAAAATAGCATATTGACAAACTTAGTTTATTGCTCTTTCATACAAAGTATGAATCATTTATAAAATAAAATTTAAAAAAAAGTAGGGTAACAAGGATTGATATATATCTATTATAATCGGACAACAATATCAATCATTATATCAATCATCTTTGTAGGTTTAAACAAGATCTTTCAAACAACCAGTCACAAAAATAGCATTCACACATTCACTATTAATAGAAGTCAATCTTTGAAGGAAGCACAAATGTACATAAGTTTTTTGAATTTCATTCAACCAGAACATTGTCAATCACATGTAGATTTGGGATGAAACCCTACTTAATTCTACAAATGTAGACTAGATCTCATCAATTTCAAAATTGTAATTAAAACATAACACTCATTCCAAAACCATAGCAGTGGATCTAAATGCATGCAATATAGGCATAATCCTTAGATAAATAAATTAACTCCACCAAAGTCAGTAGACAAATTCCACACCGAGATTGTATTTGTTTTTGATTGCAAAAAATTACATAAGAATTCAGACCCTTCAAATGATTTAGAATTTAAAATTTATAGATAAACTAAGTCCCATAATTGGATGTGATTTTTTAAAAGTGTAACATAATTTTAAATTTTTTCGTTGTCTTAACTATCAGGCTTGCAGGTCTTTCAATACAAATTTATATAAAGATTGTGATGATGCTAGGCTCTATCTTACCTATATAAATTCTCTTGTTAGTGCCTTCATTTTTTTGTCAAAAACCAACATGTCCTAGTTTTGGTATACATTTTTACTCGTTCATCAAATATTAAAAGAAAATACATTTTTATAAACTAGACTTCATTCTACACTTGATAAATTAAAAAAATTGATTATTTTTCAAAAAAAGATTGGGGAGCACACTCAAATTTTAGCTTTTCAGGATATGTCCACTTTGAAAATTCGTAAAATATTATATACTCATATTTTTATTTATTTTTTTAAAAGTTACCTTTTTAGGGAAGCCATAAAAGACACTATGTTGTTTTTTGATAGAAACATGATCATTGTTGGTGGCTCCCCTTCTTTAAACCCTTAATCTTCATTATTTAAATAAAAAATGGTAACTTAGAAAGTAGATTCAGTGCACTTGTTGTCCGCATCTTCAAAGTTTGAGTGCAACTATCTTCATTTTCTATGAACATTAGACTTTGCTAATTTTACAAAGAAAAAAATGATATTTTAAAAACCATTTTTGTGTCACAACTTAGTGCACTTAGCCTATTCCTTCAATTTATTTAAAGTTTAAAACATTACAACAAATTACATTTAAAAACTAGAGTTAAAAATAATTATTATTTACATTATATACAAGTTGTAATGTAGTTGTTTCCTATTATTTCTCTATAACCATAAAATTGTAACATTGAAAAATAAGAAAGTAGAATTATGAAACAATAATTACCTCTAAAAATTATTCACAAAGTAAATATATTAAATTCACTAGTACAATTAAAGACAAATTTGTAGATTTATATATTTAAAATTAAAATATGTTCAAAATAATTTTACATTGTAAAATTTAAAACATTCTTTAAAAAAAATCACAATTAATAATATTTTTTTATTCCAATATATTTTTAAAATAATAATCTATTTCAATTATATTTCCCTTTTAAATAATATATTATAAATTAAAATATATTATAATCTGATATAATATATTTATAATTTATTAATCATTTAATGTACTAAATGATTATATAAAAATATAAATCAAATTATACAATCTAAACAAATTTAAATTGTAATTCAAATTTCAAACCTATCCTCCTCTTATTCTAGTAATATTTGGAGTTCCTACTTTGTTGGGTGTTTCTTTTCTCATGTTTTCAATTTTCATTTTAATCAATGTGTTAGAATCTTTTAGTTCTATTCGGGTACACAATTAGAGTTGTTTAATGAAATGAAAACAAGTATTTTCTTAATAATTCACAAGGATCTACTAAAACTATTTTTGTAAGTATATTAATTATTTTGCTCTTGTAGACTAGTCATTATAATAAAAGTTAAGGTTCACTTTTCTCACAAACTATTAGAATAATTAAACAATAAGTAGCATTCATCAATTAATTAAATGTAGAAAAGAAAGCACTAAAATTTTATTAATCAATCAAAAACTTAACAAAATTTAAATTCACCTTTCTTATGAAATTTTTTAATATAAAGTTGAATACTCAATTATTAAATTTAATATGTTAATTTAATTATATATAATTTATTCATTAAGTAGATAGTATAATTTTATTTCAAAACTATTTTATTTATTATATACTTGAGGACAAAAATTGTATGTATTGTTTAATTTTAGAAATATTTAAAACTTATATATATATATATATATATATATATATATATCTCTTTGACTTATTTATTTCATCTTTTAAATATTTTTAATTTGTTTATATTTTTAATTTATCTATGATAAATATTTTTAAAAATTGTGATTTATCTTTGATTTCATTTTAATTTTTTGAAGGATATGTATCTCTTTGATTTTGATTTTGATTTTTCTTTGAGATTTATTTTTGACTTTGATTTTTCTTTTACTTTGAGATTTATCTTTGATTTATCTTTTTGATTTTTTGATCAAGTCTCTTTGATTTGAATTTTGATTTTGTTATTAAATTTCTTTTATTTTGATTTTGATTTTTCTTTGTAATTTATGATTGATTTTTCTTTGTGATTTTTTTGATTTTATTTTTGTGATGGAAAAAAGTTTCATTTCATCTTTTTCATTTATCTTTCATTATTTATTTATTTATTTATTTGATATTTTAGTTTATCTATGGTAAATATTTTCAATTCTTTGTGATTTATATTTGATTTTTATTTAATGTATTTTTTTTACTACTAAATTTTCCTTTGAATTGTATCCTTGATGTAGCAACCACATTACTTGGAACATAAAAAGAATAAGAACTTCTCACTCAACTAGAGCATTTTTTTCAAAACATCATTGAATAATGTTAAATAGTAAATGCAACCATTGCTACCATAATAACAAGTAAGCTAGTATTCTACTTAAAGAACACGAAATAAACTGAATTCATATATTCAAGTACTATAATCAAGAGTTATAGGGATAAGAAATTAGAAGTCCTCATCTGGTGTTGCGTCTTCCAAGACTCGGCTCATCATTTGCATGTGAGGGCAAGCATCATCTAAGTGTTTTTCCACCAACCATGGACTCATGTAGTCCCCCACACGCCTTCCAAACTAGAAGGGGCCCTTCCCTTCTTATGAAAGAAATGTTGGAAATCCTCAAGAAATGCCATCTGAGCTCTAGTGCTAAACCCTACCTATCTAACTCTGCCATTCTACTAAGGACACCTTCCTACTAAGATGGAAACTCTAGTTAGTTAGGTATCTACATTACTATGATTACTAAAGTGCAGTCATTGGCACCTGCACCTACTATGGTCATAGTTTTGTACTACTATACAGACTCACCCATCCTGCTTGACTTGAAAAACTCTTCTAATCTAGGGCTTTTGAGAGACTTTCTCTCCACCCTTTGCTCTTACCAAGGACACATGTCTTAGGGAAAACTCTCTTAACCTAGTTAAAGTTTTTCAAATAAGACATACTCCTCTTGGCTACCTACCACATGTGATCATTATACTTTAAACTTAGAACATACACCCCCAATAGAGAAAATAACAAGCTTTTTAGACCAAGAAGGCAAAAAAAAACCCTTTCAACCCCTTCGAGAAATTGGTTTTGACATTGCACCTAACACATTCTGACCATCTAGATGACATTCACAACAAGATACCTAGTAGTATGCTAACATAACCAAGAATTTATTTTTGCATCAAGTAGCAAATAATTCTTTCTTTTTTAAATTGAATCTCTTTCATTCATTATTAAACATTTCCATGCACATTCTAGTATTTAGACTCTTATCTTCTTTTATAATAGCATTGTTCTTGGCTAAACTTCATGTTAACCTTCTTGATTTTCTTTTCATTTCCAGTTAGAAAATAACAAAAGAAAACTAAATTATGCTACAAAATCATCCTAAAAGCTCTTTTCAAAATAACCATTAGGGTGCCAAGAACTATAGCTAGGGAGTTTTTTCAATCAAGACATAAACAACGAAATTGCTACTATAACTCACTCTAACCATGCTATAGAGATCAAATTGTAAACAAGAAACAGTGATATCTATTTAAAAGAATGACACACATGCTGCATTTTCTCATAGGCTTATCTTGTATCAAGAAAACACTAATATCGCATAAAATAAATTACTCAAGAACAATACATGCCTATATAAAATTTGGGAACTTGATACGTTTGAAAATGAGCAACTGGAGACAAGAACTCCTAGTATTTCTTCTACTCATCGTAGCTCTTGTTGTAGACATCTTTGTTCCTTTTCTTTTTAAAATAAATTCGAGCTCCAAATAGCTCTCCTAATTTCAATATTGATAGTTTCCTCCTTACAATCCAAAATCATCGAATCCTGTCCTCCCTTTCTAGCCATGAATGTGTTTGTTGAATGACAACTTTTCCTCAACTAAAGGAGGTTTATTGAATATTAGAAAAAGAAAGTTTCAAGGTGGTGGATATAGCCAACACAATCTTCTTAGATGCTACACCACTTTTGTGGCTTAAAACAAGGAACCACTAAGCAAGATTTTATCCTATGTCCAAAATTATGGCAATATGGGTTAATTGAAAATTTAGTAAGGATGTAACTTATCAAGCCAACTCAAGATGGCCCTGCCTCCTCTATTCAAATGAGAGGGTTAAAATTACATATTTAATATTTGAATCTTTACCTCAATGAAATTTGGTGGTAAAACATTATAACTTCCTCCTTTAAATTTAATTAAATATTCACTTTTGAAAAATAATATCAAATTAAATATTTATAAATTAAATGTTGGTCTTCCAAACCTTAAGAAAGGTATTAAATTATTTAGATAATACCTTAAGGCGATATCATGCATCATGGCTTTACCTTGCCTAAAGAAGAGTAATAATGTTAATATTTATAGGCTATCTAGCATAATTTCAAACTGAATAGGTGATAATACCATACCAATGAGTTCAGGTGCCAAAACTTAGGTTTCCCATCAGGAAGGAGATAATTAAATTGTGCAATCATCCATGCACACATTTAGGCTTGTATGCATCAATACACATATGTGGATATGCATGCATATGTACGATTGCAAGCTCATAAATTCACCCATCGTCATGCAGTTGTGTCCATATGCGTACACTCGCAACTGTGTATGGATGTTCCTCCAACATGTGCATATCTGCTTGTTTGGCTTAATTTCATTGACAAAAGAAGGTAGGGAAATTGGTTTTCAAAACCATAAAACCACCTACGACACAACCGCATCCAATAATCACATAAAAGACTTCAAAACAAGACTCCTTTTACACTCTTCTAGGGTTCCTAGATCCTTTTGACCTAACCCTAGCTTAGATGGCATTTTTTAGAGCATTCCAACACCATCTCTCTACTTAGATGATACTTTCCCTCATCTGGAGATTGTGGTACGTGCTACCCTGCATCAAACTTCAAACAAATGAAAATTAGTCTAACATATAGATATCATAAAATCTCCATTGTATATTCTCTATCTCTGCATTTACTAAAAAATAAACTTTTCTTTCTCTAGGGCATCAAAACACAATTTATTATTTCTGAAATATATCATAACTCATATAATAATGATATAATTCTCACTGCACTAAAAGAACTTAATCACAGAAGGTCTCATCACCTCATGCACTAATCAATCAAAATTTGCATCATTCATAAGTCATATTGCAAAAAGTAAGAGTTTTTTAAGCATCTACGATGGGATCTAACACTTGACATAAACGGATTTTTTGTCCCAAACATTAACATATTTCTTCTTTGTTTCAGCTTTTCAATTTAAGATGTACTTTCATTATCAAATTTACCTCAATTATATTTTTTTATCAAATATTTAGAGTTCAAGATTCCTACTAGTTTAAATCATAGGTATGTTCATGTAAAATATTATTGCTTTCAAATTTAGAAGAGATGAAAAGCCTAATACAACATTGGATGCAAGGAAATAACAAAAGTGAGCGAAAGGAGAAAAGAAAGGAAAGAGTGCATTAGATTTACAAATGAATCTACAATTCCATTACCAACTTAAACTGAATCATCTAAAGCAACTGTGTAGTAACCATTTTGAGCATAACCATCAAAGAAATTGATGTGAGCTTTTCAGAGAAAATACTTGAAAGGTTCATGTTTCTTATTTAGCCATGAGTGTGCACATAAATAATTTGAATGATTAATCTTCAAAGAACATAGATAACAAGAAGATTCACTGAATTAATTCATATTAATCATTCACTATACAAAAAGTATTGATAAACAAAGTGTAATTTTTTGAGAAACTGGCTACATATTGTGTGCATTAATTCTCCACTACAACTACTAGAAAAATGTTTGTATCCAGCCCTGCCCCTTTACAATACGAAATTCCTAATATATAATATTGCAAGGAGCAATTAAAATTGTTGCAGAATGATCTTTGAATTCCCTGTGACTTTCGATAGAGAAACATTCAAAATTTATTTAACAATCCATTTCAATTACATTTTCAATACTACCAATTTTGATAACAGTTTATAAATAATCAAACTATATTTTAAAATAATACATAATTCTACAGAAAGAATAATTTAAATAATTCTTCCTGACCCTGATGTTTATGCCAACGCTCACCGGGTGTTAGAATCCTCCAATAGTCACTATATGATATTCCATTGCACCATTATGACCTTCACACACAGCCTTCTTGAGAGGTTGGAGACCCCTTGGAGATTTAACCATATTTAATAACTTAGCGAGGGCTAGAGTATCTGAAAGCCAAAATGAATTTTTGCTACAATATGAAGAAGATATGAAATAAGGATTAGTTCGAGAGTTGCCTTGAATTCAAATCATCTAAATAAACAATATTTTGAAAATAAACTGATTGGGCTACAAAACTCTGATCGACCATGTGTGATATCTTGAAAGAAAAGGAAATTCAAAAATTAAAATAATATTATTATCTTAAATACTTAAAAATTTGACAAACAGAGTAAAGTAAACCAAATTTAATATGCTAAAAAAAGTCCACAGATCCAAAGGAAAGAAAAGTTTCAGATGCTAAGTTTTTCCAAGGCTGTGTAGAATTAAGTTTATGGTGATTTTGATGTTGCTTCCTTTGTACTAATGTCCATGCAACTTCCGAAGATGTCACTGTCTTTATAGTTTCTTCCATCTATTCAGTGGGGTTGAAGCGGACACAGAGAATAGAAAGGTCTAAAGTTCGAATCACAGAGATCGAATGAATGCAACAAGGAAATGAAACATATGAAGTATATATACCTGATATGAACTTGAATGGCTACCTGCTAGCACCAATTCGCATGGAAGGCGATGGAATTGTTTGTTGTCATAAATTTCAGTTACTTTCGTGCCTCCTCCTCTTCCATTACTGCCAGCTACCCGTCAATTTGAACCTACTTCGTTTTTGTTTACACAGATCATTGGCTGTCACTGTCGAAGCACAAAAGATTGACGCCTTGAATGTGGTTTGAGTAATTTATTCACCTTTTAGTGAGCTTCGAATTTGGTTTACTTGGAAAGTTGTTTCTCACGAAATAATGGAGGTACTTCTACTTCCACGTTTAGTCTCCTTATTCTAGAAAGATAATTAAAATACTGAACATGTTATAATCATTAGAAGAGACGATAGCTCTTACTGCCATCCAATATGTTGCAATACCTTATCGAGTCATAAAATATTTATAAAGTTTTCCATTATTTTCTTAGATGTCGTAGAACTTCTTCACTCACGTTCACACAAAGAATTAGAGACGGATTTAAGGAATTCTTTATATATTCAATTAGAGGCCAACAAAGGGTGTATATGGCATGTAATCAAAATGTTTTGAGCAGCTGTAGCCTTTGTTCTGCTCTTCCACGTTAATGGCAGTTAGTGTTGTCCAGGCCATGAAAGAGATTCACTTTTGCATTTCAAGGAAATTCTTGTTGATCCCTCCCAAATACTAAACTCATGGCATGGTTTCAACTATTGTGAGTGGAAAGGAATCCAATGCCATCCTCACACTGCTCATGTCATTCATCTGGATCTGCACAATTATGAGGATGCTCGTTATGATTATGTTGATCGCCCTAATCTCAAAAGGCTTATGAGTAATTTAGCTTCGGATTTTCTTTCCCCATTGTTCAATCTGGAACAATTGGAGCACTTAGATCTCAAATTCGATAACTTCTCTCCAGTTCCCATCCCTCATAGATTGGGAAGACTCAAGAGTTTGTGCTACTTGAATTTATCATGGGTTGGGTTTATTTGAGATATTCCTACAGAGCTGGGGAACATGTCTTCTTTGCACTACTTGGATCTCTCTGTCTACCATTGGATTTGCTTGAGATTGGTAGACATGCGGAAGTGGATGAGAAACATGAGATATTTATGAGAGCTTATCTTGGATGAAGTGGATATGTCAGGAGTAGAAAGCAATGAGTTGGACAACGCTCTCTCCACCATGTACATCACCTTGATAATCTCAACCAACTTTCCCAGGTAGATATTTTTGATAATCTTTTAACTGTAAAGACCAGGCCGACATGGATTCCCAAATTCTCTTTGGCAATGCTAGATTTAGGGTCATGCAACATGGATGATGGGTTTCCAACATTCCTAATAACTCAATATGAGCTTTTCAATGTGGATTTTTCCAACTACAGTCTTCCAGGAAATATTCCCTAGTGGATATGAGGTGTCAATTCTCTTTTGTATCTCAATCTTCCTTATAATCACTTTGTAGGAGTTCTACCTCATTCATTGATAGGAATTCAATTACAGACTCTAGATTTGCATAACAATAATTTGCAAGGCTAGCTTCTACTTCATTCTGATCACCTATTAGTGTTGGGTGTGTCAGAGAATCAACTCAGTGGATTCATTCCAGAAGAAATTGGTGAACATCATCTTGAATATATATCTCTCTCTCTCTCGAAATTATCTCAATGGTAGCATTCCACCTTCTATATGCTAAATAAAGTTTGTGGGTCTCTCAAATAACAAGCTTACATGTAACATTCCTGTCAGTTTCAAAAAAAATTCTTCTATTGAGATGTTGAACTTAGAGAACAATTCTTTGGAGGGAAATTCTCCACGGCAGTTTGGAGACATGCTTTCTCTTTAGACTTTAAAATTTGGTAGAAATGAACTAAATTTGTACATCCCATCCTCTCTTGCAAACTATAAGCGGTTGGAGATACTATATTTGAGCAACAATGACATGAGAGGGGTGATTCCAAATTGGATAGGAAAACTACAAAATCTTAAGATTTTGATCTTGAGGTCAAATAGATTTCGTGGCATATCCTCGAAAGTTACAACATTTCCACTTCTACAAATCTTAGATATTTCATCTAACATAATTTTTGGAATTATTCCAACTAAAATCTTATCCTTCTAGGCTATGAAAAATAAAACACTCGGCACTGAAATGTTTCTTGTTGGAAGTGATGATCGAATCTATGTAGATCAAGCAAGAATCATTAACAAAGGAAAGGAGATGGAATTTGTAAGATCATTGGCATTGGTAAAATGTATTGAATAATCAAATAACAATTTAATAGGTGGAATTCCTCCAAACACGAGATTGCTCGAGGGTTTAGTAATTCCTAACATTTCAAGAAACCATATTAGGGGTGAAATCCTAGAGAGTTTGGGGAAAATGCTATAGCTGGAGTCTCTTGATCTCTGACACAACCAACTATTTGGAATTATCCCTTTGGATTTGTAGTCGTTCACTTTCTTCGGTTACCTAGACATGTCCCACAGTAATCTTTCATGAAAGATACCAAAACGGGGAAAATTTTACTCATTTGGTGACATGTCCCACAGTAATCACATGCCATTTCTGGTATGTCCTCCAAGTCAACCTTTCATAAGTGCTTTCTTTTTTAAGCCTTGATCTCTTCCCCATGCGAATTAAAAATTCACATTTATTCATTCAATGCATTTCTCTAGCCCATGTAGGTTGTTGGGAAATTCTAAATTTTCTCATAGGTCACATCAGTCACATGGGACAAGGACCTTCTTTATGAGGACCTTGTCTTATCCCCAAGGTACTCCCCAACCATGTGAATTTAAAATTCACAATTATTCCCCCAACAACTTCTCTCTTCCCCATGATGATAAGTAAGAAATTTTAAAATTATTCACTTGTCACCATCACTCTCATATTGGTACAAAAACTTCCTTTTTGAGGAAATCTACTCCTAATCCCAAGGTACTTGCAAGTACCTCCGCCTCACATGTCCTTTTGACACCTCATCTTCCACATGGCAAGATGTGAGGGCTTGTAAGTCCTCAATTCACCACAACCCTCCATCTTTTCCATGTTGGTTAAATCCTAGCCATTGAATCCTCTAAAGACTCTTCCCTTAAAATGGGATATTTTGTCTCATTTTCAAAACATAACACACATCCAAGCCTTCAAGAATTCAACTTTCAAGCTCAAGCACTTGCATTCATCCTCCATTGTTGCATTTTGAAGCTCTTTTGCATCCACTTGCATTCATCTATCAAAATACCCAAATCTTCCATTGCATTCATCCTGCAATCTAGATCACTTTCTATATCATTTTCATCATATTTTCCATCAAGGAGCACACATTCAAGCTACACCAAAGGGCCAACCAAAAATATCAACTTGGATAAGGTATATTTGTTGTTTCATCTTTCTCTTATTCAAGTTTAACTTAGGCTAATCTTGAAGTGTTGTTGTGTGTTTTCTCCTTTGCATTCTTTGTTGTTTTGCATCTCATTTAGGGTAATAAATCATGCTACACACATTTTTGGCATGCCTGGCAGTGGGACCCACAAACAAGTCTTCTCTTTTATTGTGCTCTGTTGTTTGAATTTTTGCAGGTTCAGGTTCCACAGAGGTAACATTTCTACTGATAGGGGTGACCTTTCCCTCAACAAGGGAAACCTTTCCCTCAAAAAGGGCAACCCTTCCCTAAATAGAGGAAATTTTTCCCTTGCAGAATCACCCATCTGTGAAACAGGAGAAAATTTGCTTCCTCTTTCCTAAATAGGGGTTACCTTGCTACTAACAGAGGCAACTTTGCCCTCAACAAGGGTGACTTTGACCTCAAGACAGGTGACCTTTTCCTCAACAAGGGAAATTCTTCCCTAGATAGAGGCGACTCTGAGGTAAAAATAGTTAGTTGAAATTCATTTTTGAAGTTCATTTCTTGTTGTTTTTCTTAGTACTAACCCCCTAACCTGTTTTGTTGGTGAATGTGCTTGATTTGACTAACATTTTTGCAGTTGTTTCACATTTTTCCAAGGCCAAATATGTAGACTACTAACACATTTTTTGCATGACAAATGGGCCAAGAACATTAGTTAGCTTTTTTTTTGTTGTTTTCATACTAGTTAGGCACATATTTTAATTAGGGGGAGTCAATACATTATTTGTTATGTTTGAAACTAGGCTATTGATGTATCCAATCGCCTTGTGCCATTTGGTGATCTTGGGTGAAGAGATATCATAGTCCACTTAGTCCTTCGTGATACCTAGGAGGCACTATATCCTTCAAGCTTTCTCCTTGCACTTCGTGTGAGCTTGGGGACTAGCCGAAAATGTTTAGTGTCTTCTTTTAGTGGGACCTACTTGGGGATTTCATCAACCCAAGGGACGACCCCAACCACATGTACTAGCGGGGTATATAAATGGGGGAGAGCCAAAGTTGTACCTCAATTTAATCACATCGTGTCTGGAAAAGCATCGTAGCTAGGGTGATACCTAGATAAGACGTGAAGAGTTGGTCCAAATTTCTAGTCCCTCGTTGGGGCTTCTGACTCACGCCTGTGATAGGTTGGTGTTCACGGTTGTGCGTCACGTACTGTGCATATATTGAGGAATCCCTATTTTTCCTTGTTTAGCCTAGTTAGACGACCGTGTAGGCCATACCCATCTTAATAATCTTAGGATTGTGTTACTTGAACTATCTTTTCTATGCAAAACAAGTAAATTTTTGTTTAGTCAAGTTAGCCTTACATTCTACTTGTTGTTTTTTATGTTCTCTATCCTTTGTTATAGCTGTTTTTATCCAAGTTAAATATATTTCTACTAACAAGGGTGACCTTGCCATCAATAGGGGCGATTATGCCTCTAACAGGGGCAACTCTGATATTCACAGTGGTGACCTTTCCTTCTGTCTGAGTTATTTCATAGTCTGTTCTTATCAAAATCACCCATCCTTCATTGAATAGGTGACTTTTCCCTCAATAGGGGAAATTTTTCCCTCAAGAAAGGTGACCCTGCCCCAAAACAAGCAATTTTTCCCTCAAGATAGGTGGCCTTTCCCTTAAATGGAAGATTCTTCCTCTGATTTGGATGACCCTACTTCATAGTTGAGTAATTCACCCTGAACAACCAATCCCGCCTTCCGTTTTCCCATTCTGATCATTCATTTTCCTATTCTGATCATTCCTTTTCCTATTCTGATAGTCTGTTTTCCCATTCCGATCATCTATTTGCCTATTTTGATCATCTGTTTACTCATTTCGATCATCCATTTGCCTATTCTAATAGTTTGTTTACCTATTCTGATCATCCATTTTCCCATTCCGATCATCCATTTTCCTGTTCTAATCATCTCTTTTCCCATTTTGATTGTCTATTTTCCCATTATGAAGGTTCATTTTCCCATTCTGATCATTCGTTTACCTGTTCTAAAGGTTCATTTTCCCATTCTCAAGGTCTATTTTCCCATTCTAAAGGTCCATTTTTCTGTTCTAAAAGTATGTTTTCCCATTTAGAGAGCTTGTTTCCCCAGTCAGTGAGCCCATTCTCCTATTAGGAGGATTTGTCTGTCTATTTTTAAACTAGTTGGGCAAACTTGCACTAGACCTGAGTGACCTTTCACTTGAGTTGGGTGACCTTGCCCCCAAGTTGGGTGACCTTTCCCTCAAGTTTGACAACCCTTCCCTCAGGTTGGGTGTCATTTCCCCTAAGTTGGGTGACCTTTCCCCCAAGTTGGGCATCCCTTCCCTCAAGTAGGGCGAGCCTTCCCTCAGGTTGGGCGACCTTTCCCCCTAGTTGGGCAACCCTGCCCCCTAGTTGGGTGACCCTGCACCCAGGTTAGGCGACCTTGTCCCCAATTTGGGAAACCATGCACCTTAATTGGGGGATTTTGCACCTATTAGGTGAGTTGGATCTTTGTCCAAAAAGTTAATTTTTTGGGCTCCTGAAAAGCTTATTGTTTTCCAAGCCATTTGCACCATCCATTCACTCATAATCCTCACTTTATTCCATCTACATTTTCGTAAAGTCATCCGCTTATCATCCAAGTCATATAGGTACATCTGAATTGGCCTAGGTGTCTGAAATCAATTGTTATCCTACACTTCTGCTTAGGAGCATCATCCATCCTAAGTCAGCCATCCTCTTTGGCCCAATCAATCTACTTCCATCTCAATTTGGATTTGGTACCCTAATCATCTATCTATACTTAATCTGATCAATTAGCACCTTAAGTCACCTAGGGTGATTTTTGAACTTGGTTTAGAATCCCTTTCATCATCTTATCTTATCCAACATCCAATCTTAACAATTGTTTCATCAATCAATCCAATCCAATATAATCCAATTGCATCTTTATCCAATCATCCAACCAACTAATCCCTCATCCAATAAAATCAATCCTTCGATCATCACTTAGGTAATCTTTGCATTGCATCTTAGAGTTTAATCACATCTTAGTTCATCTGGTAGTCTTGCACTTTCATGCTCGTTAAGACCAGATCACAAGTGAAGAAGAAAATGGAAGAACAACAAGCCCAGGGTTCCCAGCCGAATATCCCTCAAGACCCCAATAATGGTGCTTCGTCAAAGTCCAATACTGATGCTAAAGACACCTCACTGCCCAGAGATGAAAACATGGTTAACCAACCAGAATTTATAGTTGACAAATACCTTACCAATCCCACTAATGTCCAGATGATGGATTTCCTCCTCAATGAGCGTTGGGGATAAGATTCTCACCACTCTAATCATGAAAGGAGTCAAACCACCACCCAATTTTGATATGTCACAGTATACCAACACCTAATCTCTCACTGCACCTCAAGACCCGCAAACTTCACAAAATGTTCCAGAAAATCTGTATGTCCCCAAAGGTGCACCTATAGACAATTGATATCACCCTAAGTTCAAAAATGTTGTGATACATCAAGTCATAATTTATTCTCACCTCCCAGTCGTAGCCTCTATGGAACCACTTGATCCTAATGATCCTTATGCCTATGGCATTCCATAGAATATCCCATCTGCTCCACTAGTCCTGCCTCAGCATCCTAGTCAACAACCCATCAACACTAAGGGCACTCTTGTCCTTGCATTGATGCCACCACCAGGGCCTGCACCCACTTGTAATCTACCATTGCCACCTCAAGGTAACATCCTTGCATTCCAATAGCCTTCCATTCATCCTCAACTCTCCACTATGTTGCAAGAATTGCCACAAAATACTGCTATCCCCTTGCAAGCACCACAACAACATGCCACTACCATTGTCTCATCTCAACCACCCCATCAGCAACCTCTGCAGCAAAACATCACAATCCCCTAGCAGAGCATTACAATTTCACAACAAAATGTTTCGATTCCTTATAAATACCCTAATGTTCCTACACAACCCCCACATCAAGTGATGCAAACTACATCGTAGCCTTCCCAACTGCCCCACGATGCTTCTACAACAATCCCACAAAAACATCAAATCCCATCTCGCCCATCTTATTAGTAGCCACCACAGAGGCAACAACCACCCCAACATACACATATTCCCATGCAAACATAATGTAATCCTCTCACACAATATCTCTACCATTCATCTAGCATGTACACCACTTATTTTGCTACATCCAATCCTAATCAAAATATCCATGTGGCCTCTCAAAATCCACCACTTTACGCTAATCCTCTACAATCACACACAAATCCATTCCAATAGCCATCTAACCTACAACCACCTCTGTATATCACACAAAATCCCAATGTTGCATACAATTACCAATCCAATCCATACTACACTCAACAACAACCACCTTATTAGTAAGGTACTCCATCCACATCCTACATGCAACAACAACCACCTTATCAGCAAATTGCTTCATCCATCTCCTACTATCAACAATTGCAGTCATACTAGCAAGAGGCTTCCACATCATGATATTACCCAAATCCTACATAGTATAACCAGGGTGCTCTATCCACTTCATATTTGCAATAGTAGCCACCCCATCAACAAGTAGCTTCCACCTCTTACTATAGAAATCCATCATCCTCCTATCCACCTTACATCAATCCGCAATCCACATATGCTAATCAATACTAGCAAACGCCTCCATATACACCCTAGCCTGCTTATGATCCAATTACTTCAGCACCATCCTCGTCATATCAGTAGTATCCTCCATACAATCAACCTGGTTCATCTAATTCGACTCCTGAAAATCCCATCATTAAAGATCTAGAGGAACTCAAAGCTGCGTTAAAGGACTTGCAAGCAGGGACCAGAAAGCAATCATTCAAGTTTGAAGATATTTGTCCCTACCGGTTTGATCCTTCAATTTCATTGGTTCCTTTCCCAAAGCATTTTAAAATGCTGAAATTTGATAAGTATAAAGGAACAAAAGACCCCAAGGCCCACAACATCAAACTTCACTGTGTCATGACCTTTGTAGAAATAATGGAGAAAGGTCCTATTCTTGAGAGAGCCCTCATTTCCAAAGTACTAGTCAAAATCTTTAACTCTGATAAGGAAAAATTGTTTGGGGATAAGCCTCATTATTGGAACAAGAAAAAAAATGTTGGAAATGATGGTGTCACTAACACCAAACATGTCCAAGTAGCCATTGCTTCCTAGAAGCCACAATATCCCCCTCCTCATAAGTCAATCCCTAACGCTATATTAGTGCCTCAAGGGGAACCTACTCCACCCCAACAATCCAATCAAAAAAATAAAGGGGGTAAAAAATGTCAGTTCACTTCGATAGGAGAACCCCTAAATGTAGTGTTTAATAGGATCCTACAAGCTAATTACCCAATTACATATCCTATAACCAATCCCCTTGACGAATCCAAGCCCATTGAAAAATCCAAACCCAAACCATCTTGGTTTAAAGAAAATGAGTATTGTGAGTTTTATAAGATTAAAGGACATACATTGAATAAGTGTCAAGGTCTAAAAACATACATCCAAGATCTCATCGATC
Organism: Sequoia sempervirens; assembly: GCA_007258455.2. NCBI lineage: Eukaryota > Viridiplantae > Streptophyta > Pinopsida > Cupressales > Cupressaceae > Sequoia > Sequoia sempervirens. The sequence goes on along the minus strand of VDFB02270651.1, from coordinate 814,586,446 downwards.
GAGGTGACATACATGTGGATGCCAACACGACACCCTCGTCCAATGCTCAATTGTAGATATATTAGAATGCTTTCCCAAAGCATAACCAAGGTTCTAGCACATCAAACTCAAACCCAAGGCCTAACAATAATAATGATCAGAATAACAACACCAATAACATCAGTTACAAAAAATGTGTCATTTAATTATCAAGGCATTTCCATGCACATCAAACAAGTAGAACCACATGTATCTATGATACACGTAAAAGGTAAAGACCCACAATGTGTTGTTACCACGTGTCGAACCCGTATTATAGTCCCTGGAGCCTCCACATCCACCTAGCCACCGCCTGTGATTTCTCAGTACAACATTCTTGATCATCTAGGAAAGACTTCAACACAAATATCCATTTTGGATTTGCTCAAGTCTTCTCCCATACACCAAGAAACCATAAATAAGGCCTTATAGGAAACTCAAGTTCCCAATGACATACACCCTATGCAATTTAAAGTGTTGGTAGGACAACTCTCAGCAATCTATCAACTAGGTTTTAGCCAAAATGATATGCCCTGCATTGACTCCAACCATAACCGTCCTCTCCACCTAGAATTCTTTGTAAATCGTCACAATGTAAAGAGGGTCTTGGTAGATAATGGTTCTGTCGTGAACCTTTGTACATTGAAATTCATAAAACAAGTTGGATACCACCATTCTGATTTAAATAATCAAGTCATCACAATCAAGGTGTATGATAATGCAGAGCATGATTCTGAAGAAACCATATGTCTCCAATCCAGGTTGGGCCAGTTGTATAGTATACTACATGTCATGTCCTTGATCTGGAATTACCCTATAACCTCCTCAATCATCCATGGATCCATGCCATGCAAGCCCTTCCATCCACATACCGCCAATATCTAAAGTTCCCATTCAATGGGGTAGAAGTTACCATACATGTGGATCCCCAAACATTTGAATATTGTCGCACATTAGAAGCTTCTTTTACTCATTCCCACTATTGTCTTGGAGTGGAAATGGGACCACCACATACATCATCCTCCCATTCATCTACCAACACATCAACCACCTCTTCATCCACTCCATCATCGACATCTAATTCCACTCTAACCAAAGTCTAGATCATTGACAAGCGATGTGGTGAATATGAAATGTGCATGGCCTTGAACGTGGCAACAATGCCACCATCACCACACACAGATGGCCAACCCTCTTAGTCTGCACCAAAGGAAGAAGAGAAGAAGATCACCTTGAGCTCTAAAAATATAGGACCTACCACCTTCCGTTTTCCTAGTTTAAGGAAAGACACACCAGAAGATGACATCAACCAATGGCTATATCGTGAGGAACCTGAACCCTCTCCCACCTTGAAAGAATACTTCCAAGAGGTCTATCCTTGGCCTTCTAAGTTTGCAGAGAAACACAATTATCAAGGGGAGGCCTTGGTATAGAATAAAAAGGACAATGACAACCGGTAGATACCTCTGTGCGACCAAGAAACTTGGGGTTGGGCTATGACACCAAGCAAAAGGGTCTCATGACATCATCTTTTGCCTCTAATAACGTCAGTGAGAGAAACGGTCTCCTCAAAGACATACAAGAGGAAGAGTCCATCATACATGTGTACGATGATGTGGATCACCCTGACCTGTCCTCCATGTTTGAATGCTTATCCATTTGCACCATCAGCCTATCCCTTCAACATCCTGAACTCATAAACTGGGACCTACATGGTAGCACACCTATTGATACCTTTCCTTCAATGGATATGTATGTACATCTCATGGGATTGGGAGAAGATGAACACCCTAACCAGAAAGGTAAAATGAAACAAAATAAAAAAGGGCCACCTAGTGAAAACCTCTATGAGGCGCTTCTTGACCTAGAAAAAATAAAAACAAAGGGTGTATTTGATAGTGACAACCTCGATGAGGAACTAGAAGATGAGGATGTTTGTCTTCCCCTTGTAGGAACCAAATTCTCTAAATGATCATCAATATTAATTGAAGAAATGCAAGAAATAAATTTGGGAACTAAGGAGGATCCCAAAATCACATATGTAGCCAAAGCGTTATCAGAGACAGAATACTCTACCATCACCAAGCTTCTTAAAGAAGGAATCATCAATTTTGTATGGACATATTCAAACATGCCAGGCCTTGATCCTGCTTTAGTAGTACATCATTTGGATGTATATCCTGATGCCAAAACTGTCAAGAAAAAGCTCTAAAAAATGCACCCCTAAGTAGCTCTACTTGTTAAGAAAGAGTTGGAAAAGCTATTAGAAGATGGATTCATAAGGCCCATTGACTATTCTGACTAGATCTCCATCATAGTTCCAGTCACCAAACCGAACGACAATATCAGGATTTGTACAGACTTCCATGACCTGAACACAGCTTGTCCCAAAGATGATTTTCCTTTGCAAAACATTCACATGTTGGTTGACTTAACTGTGAGGCATGATATGCTTTCCATCATGGATGGATTCTCCTAGTATAATTAGATCAGAATTGCACCTGAAGATCAACGTAAAACCACCTTCACTACACCATGGGGCATGTTCTGCTATAATGTTATGCCCTTTGGTCTCAAGAACGAAGGGACAACCTATCAGCAATCCATGACTGTTATCTTCCATGATCTCATTCACATAATAATGGAAGATTATGTTGATGATTTGCTAGGGAAATCAAGGACAAGGGAAGAACATCCTGTGGTCCTCAAAAATATCTTTTAGGGTCTAAAGTAGTATAAGCTAAGACTAAATCTGAAGAAATGTGTCTTTGGGGTCACATCAAGTAAACTACTAGGTTTCATTGTCTCCCGAAGAGGTATAGAAGTCAATCCAACAAAAGTCAAGGAAATCATGGATATGCCTCCGCTACGCAATCTCAAACAGCTAAGAAGAATTTAGGGATAGATGCAATCCATCTGGCAATTCATCGCTCAATTAGTTGACAAGTGTCAGTAATTCACTCATCTCCTAAAGAAGGATACAGCCTTGAAGTGGAATCAACAATGTCATCTTTGCTTCGACAAGATCAAAGAGTATTTGGCTCACCTACCAATCCTTATGCCACCAATTCCTAGTAAGTTGCTCCTGTTGTATATTTCTGCTACTTTAGTGGCATTGGAGCATTGCTAGCACAACATAATGAGTCATCAAAGGAAAGATAAATATATTACATCAGTCAGACACCAGTTGGCTATGAACTGAATTATTCCCCAATGGAAAAATATTGTTGAGTCGTGGTTTTTAGTTCACAAAAACTCTAACATTACATGCTTAGTCATCAAGTAAAGCTCAACTCCAAGGTCGATCCACTCAAATACTTGTTATTTAGAAGAACTCTAACTAGTCTCATAGCTAATTGGGTCATGTTGTTAAGTGAATATTATATAGAATATGTGGATCAAAAAGCTATAAAAGGACAAGTGATAATTAATCAATTGGTAGATGCTCCCCTAGTAGATGCCTATCCTCTAACAACAGAGTGTCCTGATGAAGGGGTCTTTACAGTAACAGAAGCGGCCACATGGAAACTATACTTTGATAGGTCATACACACACAATGGATCAAGGGCAAGAATTTTTCTCATCACTCCCTAGGGTGATTATATACCGAAGTCATTCAGGTTGGCTTTTCCATGCACAAACAACATAGTTGAATATGAAGCTCTTCTTACTAGCCTCAGAATTATAATCCAATGGAATATTACTCACCTAAGAGTCTTTGGTGATTCTCAATTAATCATCAAACAAGTCAATGACGAGTTTCTCACAAAAGATGATGTTTTCTTATAAATTCACAGTAGATGACTTCAAAAAGTATTTCACTTCCATCCAGTTTGATCAAATTCGAAGAGTGTAGAACAGAGCAACAGATGCTATGGCTACCATTGGTTCTCTAATCAACAAGCCTAAGGACCGAACAAAGTGTGAGTTCCTCATTGAACAAATTTTAATCCCTGCTTACAATATCCCAAAAAGTGAGATGGTGTGCAACATTGTAGGTCCTACATCACCATGGTACCATGATATCTACACCTATCTTCATGACAATATCCTACCTCCCAATCTGACACGAAACTAATGCAAATATTTCATCCAGCGTACATCTTGTTATACCATCGTAAGTGATACACTTTATCGTCCTGGGTATGATGGAACCCTCCTCTGGTGTCTAAACAATACTAAAGCCCACACTGCGTTAACGAAAGTACATAGTGGTTTCTATGGGGCTCCTTCAAATGGCATGGCCCTGGCTAAGAAAATTCTTAGAGCGGGATACCATACACCCATTTTCCTTTGCATTTGATGAGAATTGTGTCCTAATTAAAATGAGTGATATTTTTTAGCTACTAGTGCCTAACGTTTTGTTTATTTCGCTTCTTATATTGAGCAAGAATGGACCTTGACAACATGTTTATTTATATTTACGTTCAACAAGAACATAGCCTCAATTGAAATGGGTTGGTTATTTGGACCAATAAGGTCGAACCATGTGTTTATTTGCCTCCATGTATTGACAAAAATGTTATGCATTAAAATAAACAATCTTTTTAGGTCACCAAAATCCAAACGTGTTCGTTTGTAATTTATTATTACGTTTATCAAGAATAGAGCTTTGATTGCATTATCTATGTTAAAAATCCTAACTCTGTGTCTATTTTTCCTTCACATTTTTCAAGAATAGAGTTCCAATTAAATGAGTGCATTGTTTAGGTTGCAAAAGCCTAACTATGTGTCTATTTGTCTTCTCATTCGACATGAATAGAGCATCAATTAAATAAGTGCATTGTCTAGGTTACAAAATCATAACTATATGCCTATTCGCTTTCGCATTCAACATAAATAGAGCTGCAATTAAATGAGTGTATTGTCTAGACTACAAAAATCTAATTATATGTCTATTTACCTTCACATTCAAAAAATAAAACTCCAATTAAAAAGAAGTCTAACTATACCTACTTACCTTTAAACTCAATAAACTGAAAAGCTCCAATTAAAACAAACCTTGCATTCATTGAGTGAACCAATTTACCTTGGCTTAAACCCTTTAAATAGAAAAATAAGTCTATACAAAATGTAAGGCCTTTCAAGTAAAGTTGATGGCCCTTGGAAAAGACCTCCCCTTCTCTTTAAGGATAGGTAGCAAGTATTTTTTAATTGTTAAAGGCATCAAAGTGGGGTTATGTGTAGTCGAACATTTCCTTATCCGTATGCCAAACTTGGGTAGTTTCGAAATTTCGAAACATATATGTGAAACAGATTCTACTTGTTGTCGTTTTCAATTTTGAAACGCATATGTTTCAAGATTCCACCCTGAGTGTTCGGAGATTTGCGCAATTAAAGCAGTCTATTTTTGTTGAGATTTATTGTACCAGACTTATGAATGCCACGCGTCAGTCAAAAAAGGATCCGCCGGCACCACTAAGCCGCGTCGTTGGCTAAATCCTATAAATTCGCATTCGCTCCCGACCAACTTCGTCATCTACTCAAAACTATTTCTCTCTTTGCTGTCAAGTCTTTACTGTAAACTCCTTTTTCTTGCAATGGCGGAGGAAAATGGAAGCGAGCATAAGCAGGGACACGTAAGCGAGGCTCACCCTACGCCTGTGTCTCATGGCCACGTGGACTTGGGCAAGTTCCATGGCGAAGCTGAGAAGAAGACACACGACATGGTTAAGCTGCATCGCACCAACACCTCTGTAAGTTTTTGTTCTTCATAAAAAGATCACGCATTGCATTTTATCTTCCACTTTCTGTAATGTCAGTAGTTTGTTCATTTGGATCTGATGAAATGAATGTGTTTACAGGGCGAAAAAAAGGGTTTGATGGATAAGATTAAGGAGAAGCTTCCTGGACACCACAAAGAGGCTTTGATGGATAAGATCAAAGAGAAGCTTCCTGGGCGTTGAACAGCAACTGGTTTTTTGGCTCGTTTTATTATATGTTAAGTTGTGTGTAGCTACGCGTATTTACCACCTTTTGGTTTGAAGCATACTGTGGATTGTATGTGTGTTGTGTTTATCTTCTATATTGAATAAGAATGCAAGGGTTGATGTGTTTTTATATTGCAATCTGTTGTGTAGGAATTGGGAAGTGCACAGGGTATTTATACCTGCAGTTTTTCCATAAAGACTTTGGTCTGGCAGTTTACTTTATGTGCCCACTGTATTTGCAGAGTTTCAGTACATAATCATTATAAATTGACAAATAAGTTAAAACCAGTAGTATAATGAAAGCCAATCAACTGAAATAAAAAGCTTTGTAAAATCGAGGTTGTTTTGGAGGAGACGGGATGCATTTTCTTAAGTTTATACAAAAACATGATCCACTTGCATTCACCCATAAGATAATAACTAGCACTTGCACCCCAATGAGGTGCAATACTTACGCCGATAGGCTGAGCCCATATTATTTACAGTCGTGAAGAGCCACACCCATATAAAAGACATTTCTGAGTTAAATTGTGTTGTGTGGTATGCGTTGTTACTAAAAGTAAGCAAAAACTCAATCAGGGGAACAAGATAATTGAAGGAATTCTTTAATGAACTCTATAACATGCTTGAATGTCATTGCAAGAGTACATGCTTTTGCTGATGTACTAACTGAATCTATTCCATTGTCAAACTTCAACAGACAAAAAATGAAGAATGACATTTCAGATAAAAAACTGGGAACTTGGCTTTTTTTCAGGTTTCACAATCACATGCCCATCAAAGAACCCCTGATACGTAACCTAGGAAGCAATCATATCTCCTAAGCTTTTGGCTCTAGATTTGACAGTCATTAGTCAAGAAACATTGTTTGGATCCAGTCCTCTGTGTGATGGCAGAGATTTGTGAGTTGTAGGCCTCACCCAATATTAACGTGGAAGTTGTTACATTATCCTTTCTGAATGTACTAACAACAGACATAATCGGGAGTAGAAAAAAATATAGAGAAATATTTTCTTCGACGACAGAAGATTTATACAATGACATAAAAAATCAGAAACAATATTAATTATCATATACCAACTAAAACTCGTATTCATTCAAGAATACAAAGTTGATTGAGATTTGACATGTGTATCTTTACTGTATAGAACTCAAAATATTATATTAATGACTAGGATTCATAGTTAGATTAGTTCTTCAATAAGGAGGATTTCTTCCATACAGAGATTATCAGAACATCATAACAATGTGGTCTTTAAATTTCACCATAAATTCAAGTACATGTCAACAGATACAGTGGCTGGCAAATATATTTGTCTTCCAGGCTTCCAAGTAAGAAAATCAAATCCACTTGTCATAATATGAAGACAGATTCTTCTTCAATGAGCTAAGGAATCGCTCAAGCACTTATCACAGGATCAAGAGCCATCTTGCCTATTACATAGTATTATAGCCAAAATAGACAATTCCTTATTTAAGCATTAAAGTGAAAATATTGGCCTTTTGGTATCTTTACAATTTATATACTTTAGTTTTTCCTTGAATAAGAAAAAAACAATCACAGGTAAATTTTCATTTGTATGTAGATTACCAACAGCAAATATCACTATTAAAGTCATAATCTAGAATGCCAAAAAATGTCTGATTATTTCCTCCACAATCTGAAATATTACAACCATAAAATTGAGGTACAAAGAACTTTCTATCAAACAGGAAAAAACAGTCCTAAAAATTATTTTGAATGCATATTATCATTCAATTTAGGCATCTTTGAGCCCTTTGATGTAGCTGAATGTTGTTAGATCTTCCTTCTAAGGCACAAGATAAGAATGTTTTTTGATGTAGCTGAATGTTGTTAGATCTTCCTTCTAAGACAGATCATTGGCTGTCACTGTCGAAGCACAAAAGATTGACGCCTTCAATGTGGTTTGAGTAATTTATTCACCTTTTAGTGTGCTTCGAATTTGGTTTACTTGGAAAGTTGTTTCTCACGAAATAATGGAGGTATTTCTACTTCCACGTTTAGTCTCCTTATTCTAGAAAGATAATTAAAATACTGAACAAGTTATAATCATTAGAAGACACGATAGCTCTTACTGCCATCCAATATGTTGCAATACCTTATCGAGTCATAAAATATTTATCAAGTTTTCCATTATTTTCTTAGATGTCGGAGAACTTCTTCACTCAAGTTCACACAAAGAATTAGAGACGGATGTAAGGAATTCTTTATATATTCAATTAGAGGCCAACAAAGGGTGTATATGGCATGTAATCAAAATGTTTTGGGCAGCTGTAGCCTTTGTTCTGCTCTTCCACGTTAATGGCCCAGTTAGTGTTGTCCAGGCCATGAAAGAGATTCACTTTTGCAATTCAAGGAATGTCTTGTTCATCCCTCCCAAATACTAAACTCATGGCATGGTTTCAACTGTTGTGAGTGGAAAGGAATCCAATGCCATCCTCACACTGCTCATGTCATTCATCTGGATCTGCACAATTCTGAGGATGCTCATTATGATTATGGTGATCGCCCTAATCTCAAAAGGCTTTGAGTAATTTAGCATGGGATTTTCTTTCCCTGTTGTTCAATCTGGAACAATTGGAGCACTTAGATCTCAGATTCGATAACTTCTCTCCAGGTTCCCATCCCTCATAGATTGGGAAGACTCAAGATTTTGTGCTACTTGAATTTATCATGGGTTGGGTTTAGTTGAGATATTCCTACAGAGATGGGGAACATGTCTTCCTTGCATTACTTGGGTCTCTTTGTCTACCATTGGATTTGGTTGAGAATGGTAGACATGCGGAAGTGGATGAGAAACATGAGATATTTATGAGAGCTTCTCTTGGATGAAGTGGATATGTCAGGAGTAGAAAGCAATGAGTTGGACAATGCTCTCTCCACCATGTACATCACCTTGATAATCTCAGCCAACTTTCCCAGGTAGATATTTTTGATAATCTTTTAACTGTAAAGATCAGGCCGACATGGATTCCTAAATTCTCTTTGGCAACGCTAGATTTAGGGTCATGCAACATGGACAATGGGTTTCCAACATTCCTAATAACTCAATATGAGCTTTTCAATGTGGATTTTTCCAACTACAGTCTTGCAGGAAATATTCCCCAGTGGATATGAGGTGTCAATTCTCTTTTGCATCTCAATCTTTCTCATAATCACTTTGCAGGAGTTCTACCTCATTCATTGATAGGAATTCAATTATAGACTCTGGATTTGCATAACAATAATTTGCAAGGCTAGCTTCTGCTTCATTTTGATCACCTATTAGTGTTGGGTGTGTCAGAGAATCAACTCAGTGGATTCATTCCAGAAGAAATTGGTGAACATCATCTTGAATATATCTCTCTCTCAATTATCTCAATGGTAGCATTCCACCTTCTATATGCTAAATAAAGTTTGTGGATCTCTCAAATAACAAGCTTACATGTAACATTCCTGTCAGTTTGGAGGGAAATTTTCCACGATAGTTTGGAGACATGCTTTCTCTTTAGACTTTAAAATTTGGTAGAAATAAACTAAATTTGTACATCCCATCCTCTCTTGCAAACTGTAAGTAGTTGGAGATACTAGATTTGAGCAACAATGACATGAGAGGGGTGATTCCAAATTTGATAGGAAAACTTCAAAATCTTAAAATTTTGATCTTGAGGTAAAATAGATTTCATGGCATATCCTCAGAAGTTACAACATTTCCACTTCTACAAATCTTAGATATTTCATCCAACATAATTTTTGGAATTATTTCAACTAACATCTCATCCTTCTAGGCTATGAAAAATCAAACACTCAACACTAAAATGTTTCTTGTCGGAAGTGATGACTAAATCTATGTACATCAAGCAAGAATCATTAACAAAGGAAAGGAGGTGGAATTTGTAAGATCATTGGCATTGGTAAAATGTATTGATTTATCAAATAACAATTTAATAGGTAGAATTCCTCCAAACATGAGATTGCTCGAGGGTTTAGTAATTCTTAACATTTCAAGAAACCATATTAGGGGTGAAATCCCAAAGAGTTTGGGGAAAATGCTATAGCTAGAGTCTCTCAATCTCTAACACAACCAACTATTTGGAATTATCCCTTTGGATTTGTAGTCATTCACTTTCTTGGGTTACCTAGACATGTACCACAGTAATCTTTCATGAAAGATACCAAAAGAGGGAAAATTTTACTCATTTGGTGCATTGTCCTTTTCATAGAATTCAGACCTATGTGGCCTCCAATTCAATACAACTTGTTGTAGCCTTCAGCAAGTTAAACCTTGTCCTGCAAGCATTCAGTTAGAGATAAATGCTGATGAAGAAGAAGAGGAGGATATATGCTGGGGAGTTGGCCTGGGAATGAGCTATGCAGTTGGGTTTTCTATTGTAATTGGAGTGTTGTGTTTTACCACAACCTTGAGTAGAAAATGCTTCCAAGTGATGGATAACATTACCATTTATCTTTTTGAAAGGATTCAGAAAATAACTGTCTTTTGTGGCCATTGCAGAAGTTTGTAAGATAAGTTATAAGCTCTCCCCTCCATTAGATTTTAGAGGTTATTATTTTCTTATAATATAATGTTGACCTACCTATTAATATTGAGATCAAGCTATTTCTAGTTTTGTAAGTATATGGTTTATGTATACTTTTATTATATAAAATTTAACTTTTGATTATGTATCATCATGCATGTGTTATAAATTGTGGGGCATTCATTTTGATTCTTAATGTGATCCATCAATTAAATCTCTATTTCTTCATGTTTAAAGAATATGTCTACATTTTATTTTGGTATATTTGTGTTACTACTTTGCTTTTATTGGGTGGCATGAAAGATGGGTGCCATGGCTCTCATAAATAAATTGACTGACAACGCAATTACTTGCCAAATCATGAAGGATTTTCAATACTAAAAAATGAAGATTTTTACTAGGCTTTTTTAAAACATTTAATAGAGATGGGGAAGTATATTTCTCCTATAATCATGTAATTTTATTTTTTATAGATATTAATTTAGTTTTAAAGAATATTTAGATTCAATATAAATATAAAGAAGTATAGATTGATAAGCTTAATTAAAAAGTAACGTATAGTTAAATTTGATATTTATATTATTATTATTTTATATGATAATAATTATGATTATTTTTTATAATTTGATATAAAATTTATATAAATATATATATATATATATATATATATATATATATATATATATATATATATATATATATATATATATATATATATATATATATATAATGTAATTTTTGAGGTGTATATTTAAAAATATTTATAAGTTAACTTATAATTTCATTAAAAAATAAAAAAACAATTAAAAGAAATATTTTAAGTAAAAATATCAATTAAAATGATTTTTTTGTTCTTAAAGTTGATAACTAGTTTTAAGAATATATCAATTAAATTTGCTTTTTGTTCATTTAATTAATCAATTTATAATGGTTACTTATATTCTTTTATAATGCTTAGCTTTTTATTTGAATTTTGTTCTTAAATCATTTAAATTATTAAAAATTTAGTTTTCTTTAAATATTTCTTAAAAATATAGATATTTGCATTAGATTGTGGATCGCATATAAGAAAGATTTTTTTGGATGAATAAATCTATTACATTTAGTTCTTTTTTATGAGGGTGAATTATAATAGTTACTATAATTTTTTTATGGAAGAATACAATATTAGTAATGATTTCAATTGTTACACAAGAAGGTTGTGTGATTGTAGGAATGAAATCCCAACTAGCTCAAACATTGGTTGAGATGACAAAGAATGTTAGATGAACAAAATTATTGTCATTTATTATTATTCGTCATGGATTTAATAATGAGATAAAATTATTAAAATACCATCCACTAGTGAGGAAATACTTGGTTTCTTTCCATTCTAGATCTATTAAATAACAATATCCTTATCATTCTATCATTTTTTTTTTCACTTAAATTTAGATAAGGAAGAGGCGCCAATCGTGGGTATAGTATGCGATAGCCCGGGGCCCACTATTGGGTAATAAAAGAGAACAAAAAAATCAAATCTTTTTGTTAATATGATAAGACAGGTACATGTCAAATTCACATTATGTCCTATCATAGGTAGACTATTTATTTGTCACCTTCCCAATATTAGGTGAATGCATGTTGATATATTTGTTTACATAATATAAATATTGTTTGTGTAGACATCCAAATTTGACCACTCCCATATGGTCAAATCCATCTTCGTCACTCGTCTATTCCATCGACATTAATTTTAAATAATTTAATTAATTAATATTCCTCATTTGCCTAAGGTTCCTAAAGTATTTAATTTAATAAATAAATACTTTACCTTTCATCATTTGCTCTCTAAATTAAATAAATATATCAATTTATTTAATATAGTCTTTTAAACTTTTTTCAATTTAAATCAATTTTAAATTCTCCCTTTTCTCTCTCCTTGTCACATCCCCCATAATCTTCTTGTAATCTAGATTAGTTTACTTAATCCATGATTAGGATGTGCAAACCTTTAATCAGGATTAATGTTACATGCTCCATATTTGGCCACTTGTCTCTAATCCTTCATTAATCTTCTTAATCACTTGTTTGCACAACCTTAATCTAATCACATGTCATTTCTGGTATGTCCTCCAAGTCAACCTTTCATAAGTGCTTTCTTTTATAAGCCTTGATCTCTTCCCCGTGTGAATTAAAAATTCACATTTATTCATTCAATGCATTTCTCTAGCCCATGTAGGTTGTTGGGAAATTCTAAATTCCCTCATAGGTCACATCAGTCACATGGGACAAGGACCTTCTTTATGAGGACCTTGTCTTATCCCTAAGGTACTCCCCAACCATGTGAATTTAAAATTCACATTTATTCCCCCAACAACTTCTCTCTTCCCCATGATGATAAGTAAGAAATTTTAAAATTATTCACTTTTCACCATCACTCTCATATGGAGACAAAAACTTCTTTTTTGAGGAAATCTAATCCTAATCCCAAGGTACTTTCAAGTACCTCTACCTCACATGTCCTTTTGACACCTCATCTTCCACATGGCAAGATGTGAGGGCTTGTAAGTCCTCAATTCACAACAACCCTCTATCTTTTCCATGTTGGTTAAATCCTAGCCATTGAATCCTCTAAAGACTCTTCCCTTAAAATGGAAGATTTTGTATCATTTTCAAAACATAACACACATTCAAGCCTTCAAGAATTCAACTTTCAAGCTCAAGCAATTGCATTCATCCTCCATTATTGCATTTTGAAGCTCTTTTGCATCCAATTGCATTCATCTATCAAAATACCCAAATCTTCCTTTGCATTCATCTTGCAATCTAGATCCTTTGTATATCATTTTCATCATATTTTCCATCAAGGAGAACACATTCAAGCTACACCAAAGGGCCAACCAAAAATATCAACTTGGATAATGTATATTTGTTGTTTCATCTTTCTCTTATTCAAGTTTAACTTAGGCTAATCTTGAAGTGTTGTTGTGTGTTTTCTACTTTGCATTCTTTGTTTTTTTGCATCTCATTTAGGGTAGTAAATCATGCTACACACATTTTTGGTATGCCTGGCAGTGGGACCCACAAACAAATCTTCTCTTTTATTGTGCTCTGTTGTTTGAATTTTTGCAAGTTCAGGTTACATAGAGGTAACCTTTCTACTGATAGGGGTGACCTTTCCCTCAACAAGGGAAACCTTTCCCTCAAAAAGGGAAACCCTTGCCTAAATAGAGGAAATTTTTCCCTTGTACAATAACCATCTGTGAAACAGGAAAAAATTTGCTCCATGTTTCCTAAACAGGGGCTACCTTGCTACTAACAAGGGAAAATTTTCCCTCAACAGGGGTGACTTTGACCTCAAGATAGGTGACCTTTTCCTCAACAGGGGAAATTCTTCTCTGGACAGAGGCGACTCTAAGGTAAAAATAGTTACTTGAAATTCATTTTTGAAGTTCATTTCTTGTTGTTTTTCTTAGTACTAACCCCCTAACCTGTTTTGTTGGTGAATGTGCTTGTTTTGACTAAATTTTTTGCAGTTGTTTCATATTTTTCCAAGGCTAAATATCTAGACTACTAACACATTTTTTGCATGGCAAATGGGCCAAGAAAATTAGTTAGCTTATTTTTTTGTTGTTTTCATACTAGTTAGGCACATAGTTTAATTAGGGGGAGTCAATACATTATTTGTTATGTTTGAAAGTGGGATATTGATGTATCCAATCCCCTTATTCCATTTGGCGATCTTGGGTGAAGATAAATCATAGTCCACTTAGTCCTTTGTGATACCTAGGAAGCACTATATCCTTCAAGCTTTCTCCTTGCACTTCGTGTGAGCTTGGGGACTAGCCAAAAATGTTTAGTATCTTCTTTTAGTGGGACCTGCTTGGGGATTTCATCACCCCAGGGGACGATCCCAACCACATGTACTAGCGGGGTATATAAATGGGGGAGAGCCAAAGTTGTACCCCAATCTAACCACGTCGTGTCTGGAAAAGCATCGAAGCTAGGGTGATACCTAGATAAGACGTGAACAGTTTGTCCAAATTTCTAGTACCTCATTGGGGCTTCTGACTCACGCCTATGATAGATTGGTGTTTACGGTTGTTCCTCACGTACTGTGCATATATTGAGGACTCCCTATTTTTCCTTGTTTAGCCTATTTAGACGATTGTGTTGGCCATACCCATCTTACTAATCTTAGGATTGTGTTGCTTGAACTATCTTTTCTATGCAAAACAAGTAAATTTTTGTTTAGTCAAGTCAGCCTTACCTTCTACTTGTTGTTTTTTGTGTTCTCTATCCTTTGTTATAGTTGTTTTTATCCAAGTTAAATATAGGTCTACTAACAAGGGTTACCTTGCGCTCAACAGGGGTGATTATGCCTCTAACAGGGGCAACTCTAGTGTCCACAGGGGTGACCTTTCCTTTTGTCTGAGTTATTTCATAGTTTGTTCTTATCAAAATCACCCATCCTTCAATGAATAGGTGACCTTTCCCTCAATAGGGGCAATTTTTCCCTCAAGACAGGTGACCCTACCCCAGAACAGGAAATTTATCCCTCAAGATAGGTGGCCTTTCCCTTAAAGGGATGATTCTTGCTTTGATTTGGATGACCCTACTTCATAGTTGAGTGATTTTTCACACTGAACAACCAATCCCGCCTTCCATTTTCCCATTCTGATCATTTGTTTTCCTATTCTGATCATTCATTTTCCTGTTCCAATAGTCAATTTTCGCACTTCGATCATCTATTTTCCTGTTCTGATCATCCGTTTACTCGTTTTGATCATCTATTTTCCTATTCTAATAGTTTTTTTACCGATTCTAATCATCCATTTGCCCATTCTGATCATCCATTTGCTCATTATGATCATCTTTGCATTGCATCTTAGAGTTTAATCGCATCTTAGTTCATCTAGTAGTCTTGCACTTTCATGCTCGTTTAGATCAGATCACAAGTGAAGAAGAAAATGGCAGAACAACAAGCCCAAGGTTCCCAGCCCAATATCCCTCAAGACCCCAATAATGGTGCTTTTTCACAGTCCAATACTGATGCTAAAGACACCTCACTCCCCAAAGATGAAAACATGGTTAACTAGCAAGAAGTTATAGTTGACGAATAACTTAGCAATCCCACTAATGTCCAGATGATGGATTTCCTCCTTAATGAGCGTTGGGGATAAGATTCTCACCACTCTAATCATGAAAGGAGTCAAACCACCAACCGATTTTGATATGTCACAGTATACCAATGCCTAATCTCTAACTGCACCTCAAGACCTGCAAACTTCGCAAAATGTTCTGGGAAATCTGTATGTCCCCAAAGGTGCACCTATAGATAATTGGTATCACCCTGAGTTCAAAAATGTTGTGATACATCAAGTTGTAAGTTATCCTCACCTCCCAGTCGCATCCTCTATGGCACCACTTGATCCTAATGATCCTTATGCCTATGGCATTCCATAGAGTATCCCCTCTACTCCACTAGTCCTGCCTCAACATCCTAGTCAACCACCCATCAACATTGAGGGAACTCTTTTCCTTGCATTGATGCCACCACCAGGGCCTGCACCCACTGGTAATCTACCATCGCCACCTCAAGGTTATATCCCTGCATTCCAACAGCCCTCCATTCATCCTCAACTCTCCACTGTGTTGCAAGCACTGCCACAACATACCAAAATCGTTGTCTCATCTCAAGCACCCCATCAGCAACCTTTCTATCAAAACATCACAATCCCCCAACAGAGCGTTACAATTTCACAACAAAATGTTCCAATTCCTTTTAAACACACTACTATTCCTACACAACCCACACATCAAGTGACGCAAACTACATCGTAGCCTTCGCAACTACCCCACGACGCTTCTACAACAATCCCACAACAACATCAAATCCCATCTCGCCCATCTTATTAGTAGCCACCATAGCAACAACAACCACCCCAACATATGCATATTCTCGTGCAAACACAATGTAATCCTCTCACACAATATCTCTACCATTCATCTAGCACATACACCACTTATGCTGCTACATCCAATCCTAATCAAAAATATCCATGTGGCCTCTCAAAATCCACCACAAAAAAACCACCACTTTACGTTAATCCTCTACAATCACACACAAATCCATACCAATATCCATCTAACCTACAACCACCTCTGTATACCACACAACAACCCAATGTTGCGTACAATTACCAATCCAATCCATACTACACTCAACAACAACCACCTTATCAACAAGGAATTCCATCCACATCCTACATGCAACAACAACCACCTTATCAACAAGGTGCTTCATCCATCTCCTACTATCAAAAATTGCAGTCATACTAACAAGAGGCTTCCACATCATGATATTACCAAACTCCTACATAGTATTAGCAGGGTGCTCTATCCACTTCATATTTTCAACAATAGCCACCCCATCAAGAAGTAGCTTCCACCTCTTACTATCAAAATCCATCATCCTTCTATCCACCTTACATCAATCCGCAATCCAGATATGCCAATCAATACCATCAAATGGCTCCATATACACCCTAGCCTACTTATGATCCAACTGGTTCAACACCATCCTCATAATATCATTAGTATCCTCCATACAATCAAACTGGTTCATCTAATTCAACTCCTGCAAATCCCATCATTAAAGATCTAGAGGAAGTCAAAGCTGCATTAAAGGACTTGCAAGCAAGGACCAGAAAACAATCATTCAAGTTTGAAGATATTTGTCCCTACTTGTTTGATCCTTCAATTTCATTGGTTCCTTTCCCAAAGCATTTTTAAATGCTGAAATTGGATAAGTATAAAGGAACAAAAGACCCCAAGGCTCACTTTCAAGATTTTTATGCCCACTGTCAAGAAGTCATACATAATGACAATTACCTCATGAGATTGTTTCCTAGGAGTTTACAGGGAATAGCTCTTGACTGGTTTATGGGTCTCGAGAAGGGATCTATCAAGTCCTTTACACTACTTTCATAAGATTTTGTCTCCTACTTCTCCTTTAATCTAGAGAAGTATATCCACACATTAGATCTCTTGAAGGAAAAGCAGTATGAGGGAGAAACCGTTGCGAGCTATCTTCAAAGATGGCAAGGTCTAGCTAGTCGAATGAAATCAATATTAAAGGAAAAGGACATGGTCACCTTATTCATCAAAAAATCTCATATGGATATGGCCCACAACTTCAAACTTCACTATGTCACGACCTTTGTAGAAATAGTGGAGAAAGGTCCTATTCTTGAGAGAGCCCTCATTTCCAAAGTGTTAGTCAAAATCTTTAACTCTGATAAGGAAAAATCGTCTGGGGATAAGCCTCATTATTGGAACAACAAAATAAATGTTTGCAATGATGGTGTCACTAACACCAAACATGTCCAAGTATCCATTGCTTCCTAGAAGCCACAATATCTGCCTCCTCAAAAGTCAATCCCTAACGCTATATTAGTGCCTCAAGGGGCACCTCATCCACCTCAACAATCCAATCAAAAAAATCAAGGGGGTAAAAAACGTCAGTTTACTCCAATAGGAGAACCCCTAAATTTAGTGTTTAATAGGATCCTACAAGCTAATTACCCAATTACATATCCTGTAACCAATCCCCTTGATGAATCTAAGCCCATTGAAAAATCGAAGCCCAAACCATCCTGGTTTAAAGAAAATGAGTATTGTGAGTTTTATAAGATTAAAGGACATACATTGAATAAGTGTCAAGGTCTGAAAACATACATCCAAGATCTCATTGATCAAGGTGACATACATGTGGATGCCAACATGACACCCTCGTCCAATGCTCAATTGTAGATATATCAAAATGCTTTCCCAAAGCATAACCAAGGTCCTAGCACATCAAACTCAAACCCAAGGCCTAACAATAATAATGATCAGAATAACAACACCAATAACATTAGTTACAAAAATGTGTCATTTAATTATCAAGGCATTGTCATGCACATCAAACAAGTAGAACCCCATGTATCTATGATACGTGTAAAAGGTAAAGACCCACAATGTGTTGTTACCACTTGTCAAAACCGTATTATAGTCCCTGGAGCCTCCACATCAACCCAGCCACCACCTGTGATTTCTCAGTACAACATTCTTGATCATCTAGGAAAGACTTCAACAAAAATATACATTCTGCATTTGCTCAAGTCTTCTCCCATACACCAAGAAACCATAAATAAGGCCTTATAGGAAACTCAAGTTCCCAATGACATACACCCTATGCAATTTCAAGTGTTGGTAGGACACCTCTCAACAACCTATCAACTAGGTTTTAGCCAAAATGATATGCCTTGCATTGACTCCAACCATAACTGCCCTCTCCATCTAGAAGTCCTTGTAAATCGTCACAAAGTAAAGAGGGTCTTGGTAGATAATGGTTCTACCCTGAACCTTTGTACAATTAAATTCATAAAACAAGTGGGATACACCCATTCTAATTTAAATAATCAAGTCATCACAATCAAGGTGTGTGATAATGCAGAGTGTGATTCTGAAGGATTAATATGTCTTCCAATCCAGGTTGGGCTAGTTGTATAGTACACTACATGTCATGTCCTTGATCTAGAATTACCCTATAACCTCCTCAGTCGTCCATGGATCCATTCCATGCAAGCCATTCCATCCACATACCACCAATATCTAAAATTCCCATTCAATGGGGTAGAAGTTACCATACATGTGGATCCCTAACCATTTGAATATTACCACACATTAGAAGCTTCTTTTACTCATTCCCACTATTTTCTTGGAGTGGAAATGGGACCACCACAAACATCATCCTCCCATTCATCTACCAACACATCAACCACCACTTCATCCACTCCATCATCGACATCTGATTCCAGTCTAACCAAAGTCTAGATCATTGACAAGCGATGTGGTGAATATGAAATGTGCATGGCCTTGAATGTGGCAACAATGCCACCATCACCACACACAAATTGCCAACCCTCCTAGTCTACACCAAAGGAAGAAGAGAAGAAGATCACCTTGAGCTCTAAAAATGTAGGACCTACCACCTTTCATTCTCCTAGTTTAAGGAAAGACACACCAAAAGATGACATCAACGAATGGCTATATCGTGAGGAACCTGAACCCTCTCCCCCCTTGAAAGAATAATTCCAAGAGGTCTATCCTTGGCCTTCTAAGTTTGCAGAGAAACACTATTATCAAGTGGATGCCTTGGTATAGAAGAAAAAGGACAATGACAGCTGATAGATACCTCTGTGCGACCAAGAAACTTGGGGTTGGGCTATGACACCAAGCAAAAGGGTCTCATGACATCAGCTAGTGCCTCTAATAATGTTAGTGAGAGAAATAGTCTCCTCGAAGACATACCAGAGGAAGAGTCCATCATACACATGTACGATGATGTGGATCACACTGACCTTTCCTCCATGTTTGAATGCTTATCCGTTTGCACCATCAGCCTATCCCTTCAACATCCTGAACTCATAGACTGGGACCTACATGGTAGCCCACCTATTGATACCTTTCCCTCAACAGATATGTATGTACATCTCATGGGATTGGGAGAAGATGAACACCCTAGCCAGAAAAGTAAAAAGAAGCAAAATAAAAAAGGGTCACCTAGCGAAAACCTCCATGAGGAGCTTCCTGACCTAGTAAAAACAAAAACAAAGGGTGTATTTGATAGTGAAAACCTCTATGAGGAACTAGAAGATGGGGATGTTCATCTTCCCCTTGTAGGAACTCAATTCTTTGAATGATCATCAATCTTAATTGAAGAAATGCAAGAAATAAATTTGGGAACTAAGGAGGATCCCAAAATCACATATGTAGCCAAAGCATTATCAGAGGCAGAATAATCTACCATCACCAAGCTTCTCAAAGAATGAATAATCAATTTTGCATGGACATATTCAAACATGCCAGGCCTTGATCCTGCTTTAGTAGTACATCATTTGGATGTATATCCTTATGCCAGACCTGTCAAGAAAAAGCTCTGAAAAATGCACCCCTAAGTAGCTCTACTAGTTAAGAAAGATTTGGAAAGGCTATTAGAAGTTGGATTCATAAGGCCCATTGACTATTCTAACTAGATCTCCAACATAGTGCCAGTCACGAAACCGAATGACAATATCAGGATTTGTACAGACTTCCATGACCTCAACAAGGCTTGTCCCAAAGATTATTTTCCTTTGCCAAACATTGACATGTTGGTTGACTTAACTGTGAGGCATGATTTGCTTTCCTTCATGGATGGCTTCTCTTAGTATAATTAGATCAGAATTGCGCCTGAAGATCAACATAAAACTGCCTTCACTACACCATGGGGCACGTTCTACTATAATTTTATTCCCTTTGGTCTCAAGAATGGGGGGACAACCTATCAGCAAGCCATGACCGTTATCTTCCATGATCTCATTCACATAATAATGGAAGATTATGTTGATGATTTTCTAGGGAAATCTAGGACAAGGGAAGAACATCCTATGGTCCTCAAAAAGATCTTTGAGCATCTAAAGTAGTATAAGCTAAGACTAAATGCAAAGAAATGTGTCTTTGGGGTCACATCAAGTCAACTACTAGGTTTCATTGTCTCCCGAAGAGGTATAGAATTCAATCCAAAAAAAGTCAAGGAAATCATGTATATGCCTTTGCTACACAATCTCAAACAGCTAAGAAGCCTTTAGGGATAGATGAAATCCATCTAGAAATTCATTGATCAATTAGTTGACAAGTGTTAGTCATTCACTCATCTCCATAAGAAGGATATAGCCTTTAAGTGGAATCAACAATGTCAACTTTGCTTCGACAAGATCAAAGAGTATTTGGCTCACTTTCCAATCCTTATGCCACCAATTCCTAGTAATTTTCTCCTGTTGTATATTTCTGCTACTTTAGTGGCATTGGGGCATTGCTAGCACAACATAATGAGTCATCAAAGGAAAGATAAATATATTACATTAGTCGGATAGCGGTTGGCTATGAACTGAATTATTCCCTGATGGAAAAATCTTGTTGAGTCGTGGTTTTTAGTTCACAAAAACTCTGACATTACATGCTTAGTCATCAAGTAAAGATCAACTCCAAGGTCGATCCACTCAAATACTTGTTATTTAGAAGAACTCTAACTAGTCGCATAGCTAATTGGGTCATGTTGTTAAGTGAATATTATATAGAATATGTGGATCAAAAAGCTATAAAAGGACAAGTGATAATTGATCAATTGGCAGATGCTCCCCTAGTAGATTCCTATCCTCTAACAATAGAGTGTCCTGATGAAGGGGTCTTTATAGTAACAGCAGTGGCCACATGGAAACTATACTTTGATAGGTCATACACACACAATGGATCGGGGGCAAGAATTTTTCTCATCACTCCCTAGGGTGATTATATACCGAAGTCATTCAGGTTGGCTTTTCCATGCACAAACAACATAGTTGAATATGAAGCTCTTCTTACTAGCCTCAGAAGTATAATCCAATGGAATATTACTCACCTAAGAGTCTTTGGTGATTCTAAATTAATCATCAACCAAGTCAATGACAAATTTCTCACAAAAGATGATAAGTTGTTTTCTTATAAATTCATGGTAGATGACTTCAAAAAGTATTTCACTTCCATCCAGTTTGATCAGATTCTAATAGTGCAGAACAAAGCAATAGATGCTATGGCTACCGTTGTTTCTCTAATTGACAAGCCTAAGGACCAAACAAAGTGTGAGTTCTTCATTGAACAAATTTTAATCCCTGCTTACAATATCCCAAAAAGTGAGATGGTGTGCAACATTCTAGGTCCTATGCCACCATGGTACCATGATATCTACACATATCTTCACAAAAATATCCTACCTCCCAATCTAACACGAAATTAATGTAAATATTTCATCCAACATACATCCTATTATACCATCATAAGTGATACACTTTATTGTCCTAGGTATGATGGAACCCTCCTCCGGTGTCTGAACAATACTAAAGCCCACACTACATTAACAAAAGTACATAGTGGTTTCTATGGGGCTCATTCAAATGGCATGGCCCTGGCTAAGAAAATTCTTAGAGAGGGATACTATTAGCCTACATTAGAACATGATTCTTGTGAGTTTTACAAGAAGCTCCTACCTTGTCAACAACATGTTGATTTAATACATGCTCCTGCACAAGATTTGCAGCCTCTTATAGCACCATGGCTCTTCTCTCAGTGGGGTTTTGACCTAATCAGAAATATATATGGGGCCCATCTTCTAATTACCATACCTTTATAATCACTACAACTAATTACATCACCAAGTGAGTGGAAGCAATGTCACTCTCACAAATCATAGGTACTTAGATTTCCAAATTTATCCTTTTCTATATTCTCTGCAGATATGGAATACCATCCACCATCATTTCTGATAATGAAAATCCATTCAAGAACCAAGCCATAAAACACCTCTGTGACACCTTTCATATCCAACACCATTGGTCTATGCCTTATTACCCCCAGGGTAACGGTCAAGCAGAAGCCACCAACAAAATCCTGATCAGGATCCTTAAAAAGATAGTCAATAATATTGGTCGGGATTGGCACTTTCACATCCATCCCTCCCTTTGGGCATATTGCACTCCTATTGGTGCCACTTTTTATTCCCTTGTTTATGGTGTCGAGGCCATCTTTCCAATTGAAGTAGAAATCCCATCACTGAGGATATCTCTAAAGAATCTTATCAGTGATGAAGATGTGCAAGTTGCAAGACTCGGCCAACTAGAACTCGATGAAAGATGGATCAAAGGATATGACCATCTTTGACCCTATCAAAATCATCTAAAAAGAAGCAACAACAAGAAGGTACATCCTCACCAGTTCAACATTGGTGATCTAGTCCTCAAGGAGAATCAACGCACTCAACAGGACCGAGATAAGAAAGGAAAATTTGAAGCAAACTGGCTTGATCCTTATGTCATCATAGCAAATTATGGATTGGGAGCATACAGACTTGCTACACTTGAAGGAGAACCCCTAGAGGAGCCCGTTAATATCATGCACATGAAAAGGTTTTACACTTAAGTCAACTGGGGTATCCCATCCTGCAAAAATCCAAAAAAAAAAAAGTAAAATGTTATCAAAAATACAAAAAAATCTAAAATTCTAAAAAATCCAAAAATAGGAAAGCAAAATAATTCATCCTATGGTGAAAACAACCCTTAGTGGCATCAGGGATAGGTATATTTGGTGAAAAACTGATCACAAGAGCCATTCGTATAGGGCTTAATCATTATCTACCTTGCGTCCTAGTTACTTTGTGTTCTCACCCATCCTAATCTCATATCCCCATCATCCTATCGATCCTACCCTTCCATCTATATCCATCATCTAGTTGCTTGGTATATTTTGGTTGAGCATTGGATGAGCTTCATCTGCTATTTGTTATCCTGACCTTTTATCCTAATCTGAGCTTGCATCATTAGTCTTGTTGTTTTGTCGGTCCTTTGCTACCATATAGGTTCCTTCATCATGTCAATCTTCATTTAGATCCCATCATGTTGTGTTGGTCCTTTTAGTCCTTTTCAAACTATGTTTCCCTTGTGCTTTCACATAGGCAAGGTCGATCATTGGATCCACCCTTGGGGAATTTTTTCCATCCACTTTCGGTCATCCTTCATGGTCTCCATTTTCCCCATTCCGCTCTTATCCCTGGTAATTCGTTAGTCCTTTTTGAACTACATTTCCCCTGTCCTTTCACATAGGCAAGGTCGATCATTTGATCCACCCCCAAGGATTTTCTTTTCCTTTCTTTGATTTGTCTTCATCTTCTATCACTTATCTCCATTGTCCTCTTTCGACTTTTTCCATGGTCTTTTCTTGAACTACAAGGGCTCTGCTCTTTCACGTAGGCAAGGCTAATCTTTGGTTGCCCCCCAAGCCCCTAGGTTATTAGGATATGTCTGCCTTGTGTCTTGTGTCTCGCGTCTCATGTTGTGTTGTCAACTATGTCCTTACCTAGCTATTTTTTCATAAATGAGATCCACTTGTATCATGAGATTCAATTAGTTTTGGAGTCTCCTACGTCATAATCGATCTTTTATTTTAGAATCAATCTTTGGTCTCAACAGGATGCAGCCTTCCTAACATAACTTATCAACTCTATCCATCCTCTCGATCCTATGGCAAAGGATGTTTGAAATTGATTGTGATCTTTTGATACTTTTGGCTTTTCTTATCATTTGAGCTCCCTATCACAACTTTTCAAGGCTTCCATGATCTATCATATCATGGTGTGTTTTGATCGGTTAGCATAGGGTAATATCTTGATCTTTTTGCTTTGTTGTTCTCTTCTTAGTTGTCCCACATAGTTCCCACCAAGATCCCACAGGTCTTCTATTATGTTAGGGCATCCTTTTGTGCTTGTGGTTATCCCAATGCCTTGCCTGACCAAAGTCTTCACAACTTTGGGGTGTTGGGATAGCCTTCTTTTCTGTTGTGGTTTTTTTACACATTAGATGTTAATTTTCCTTGGTTTACATACCTTAGAACCTAGTGTCTTATGCTAAAGCAAAAACTAGTGCTCCAAAAATGGAAAATTGCATTAGGATTGCATTTCATATTCAAGATTTGTTGCATTGTATCCATACCTGACCAATGACCTATGATTTTTTTTGTGCAAACATTCACCTTCCATTTCTCATTCTTCTCAGGATACCTACGGTTCTTGACAGGTGCAATTTTACACCCATCTTCCCTTAATTTTATAATGATTACAAGGAAATTACTTGCCATTAAACCAACACTATGCCTACCATCTACCCTCATTACTATGCAAGTCCTTATTTACACTCGTGTTCATGTTGCATTTTGTTTCATGTTAGGTCATCTCACTCACATATTGCACACCTTTATTTTGTATAAGCTAAAGTAAGCATGATCACAAATAAAGTCCATCCATTGTCCATGTTGCATTTCATTTATCTATTAGTATTTGTAAGGAATTTAATTGAATCTTATGTTACATTATAAGTTCACTATATTTCGTCTCATGTGCATTATCATTTCATAATTATTTTAAGTTGTTTAGAGTAATTGTATTTTTTTATTCTAAGCATCTTAGAGTCATTTCGTTATCCACTCATTTCCATATTAATCAATATCATTAACACATCACATACATCGCCACTTGCATAAAAAATTGTTAGATCCATATTCATAGCATATAAGGTCATAAATCATCCATCATATCCTGCATCATAAGCATTAGCCATCATACATATCATCCATATAATCATCAACATACATCATCATAGCCATATACATATATCACATTATAATGATCATCCATAATAAAATCATAAACACCTACATATGCATAAATAAAATCATCCATCACATAAACATCACATAGTGTCAATAAGTGTTGTCGCATATCATATAAAAATCAAAATACAATGACCATCACATCATCCAAAATAATGTGACCCATAATATAATAAAAATACATATCCATCACATATATCATCAAATAAAGTACAAATACAAGCTTCTGGATCAACTCTAATCTCTACTACTCTGTACTATACACCCATCCTGCACCTATGAAAAGTTGGTATCTTCTCACCTATCCTCTGTCCTCTCTATTCTGAGCCACCCACATTTGGCCTTTGTGGTGAGTCTAGAACTCCCCCTCTACATGAGGGGTCTCTCTCTAGCTATTTTATCTATGAATATGTGTCCCTACTAATTTGGATGGGGCTAGCATTTGTGGCCTCACTTAGACATAGGTAGGTACCCATTGCCCTTGATCTGACACTACCATGAAGTAGGCCTCCATATAGTAGCTAGCCTCCCACATGTACTCATCCTACTCTGTAGCCTGATATCTGGTTGAGTCTTGATTTTCTTTGTACCTATCCTAGAATCCACATATGGATCTCCTCTCATGTGCCCATGCATCCTGTGCCAACCTCAACTGACCAATCTTTGCTCCCATCCGTGACACCTATTCTATAGCCATGTCCTTCTCATCCCACATGGCATGTACCTATGTCTGTAATATTTGCACCTCTACCCCCATCTCGCCACCCTCTCCCTGTGTTGCATGTACCTAAGCTTGTGTTGCATCTCGCTCTCTACAACCTATACTTGTGCCACTACCACATCCCTCTCACCCTATAGGGTATGCACCTATGTCTATGTTGCATCCCTCTCTATCTACAAGGTTTGTACTTGGGCCCTCATAGCCTCCTCCCTCTCCTGCATCAACCCCATGTCTCGCACTATTTGATCTACCACCTCGACTATTGTTGAGCTCATCTTGCTCCTATCGCAACTCAGTCCTCTCTCTCAGTAGCCACTCCATCTGTCTCTTCAAATCATCTAGGCCCTTCTCTACCTCTGCAAAGGTCTTCATCAATACCTAGTCTGTCACTCCTCTGAGCTCTCACTATCCCCTAGCCTGTAGTATAGTCACCACTGCCTCTGACATGTCTTGCTCCTACCTTACCGCCACCCCCTCCTCAAGCTCTCTCGACACCTCTCCCTCAAGACAAGTCACCTCTGCTCATAGCTAGCTCACCTCGGGTCACAGACCATCCCTCTCTACCCATACCTCCTCCTCATGTCATGACACCACATCGACTAGAGCCCTATAATCCTCTCACCCTTTGTCTGTACTTTGGCCACCTATTCTCACAACATGCTCACCTTGGCCTCCAATCTGCACCATGCAGCCTCTACATCCCTCAGTCTCTATTCGAAAATCTTTAGTCCCACAGCCCCTCTCAACAATATAGTTGGATCCTCTACTATGGGTGGTACCATGGCCAATGGGGGAATATCATGAATATCCATATCCATCACCTCTGCCTTTGCCTCATCTCTCTCATCCATCCCCTCCACCCCTGCCTCATTTCTTTCCTCCTCTACCTCATCCTCCTCTTGGGCTCTCCTCCATTATCTTTTCCTCCTCCTCACCCTCCTCTACTAACCTCCTACCTTAGCCTCCCCCTTTCCTCTATCCTACAGACCTCTTGCCCCAGTTTCCTCCTACCCTCTCCTCCGCCTTGCTAGTCTAAGCTCATCCTTTATCCCAAAACCTAGTGCCTCTGTAATCAGCTCCACTAGTGTAATCTGTGCGGGTCAGTGATGAGCATGCCATGTCGAGAATCTAATTGTCACTCATGCTTCTACTCTCCCTCCACTCCTACCTAGGTAGGGTACCTCCTATAACTCCTCGCAATATTTCCTCACAAACTTGGGTGTAAGCAGCTCTCCCCATGGTCGCTCTCGCGAAATCCATTTGAATCTCTCTAGTCCATGCAAAATATCCTGTAGAAGTCCAAACTACCTTGTCACCTAGTCTAGCCTATGTCCCTCCACTATATAGGGCTCTCTCTCAACTATATAGCATCTGATGTAGAAATATCCTTTGTGTCTCTCCTCATCTCACCTCCACCTGAAGAACCACCGTATCATGTACAACCTCCACACTATTTGCTCCTCCCGCAAATCATCCAACATCCTCCTTCATCCATCTAGGTCACCGAAGCCCTGATAGTGCCACACCCAGCCATTCTCTGCCCCATACTAGTATGCAACTAGTGGCACCACATCCTACATTCCTGCTATCACCATTCTTGGCCTGGCCACACTAATGTGCTCTCAGGCCCATATCTGCAGCAGTGTCACCTATTTCAAGCTGAGCACCTCTCAATAGCACACAACGTGTATATCTTTGTATCGCTACACCAATACACTTGGACCCCATGTGAACTCCCCCTCTCTCTCCTCCACAATATGTTGAATCACCTCCATGTGGCTAAGGCTGCATAAGTGCCTACTCCTATCTGGTTTCAACAATCTTCTAATCAATCCGCACAAGTATAGGGTAGCAATGGTACCCCCAACCCCAAGCATTTGTCCACATCCAATCCCTTCCTCTACATAGGAAGTTCATCTCGTCCAAAAAAGACCCATATGGTCTAATCCAGTACTGCACCCTCTAATCTAATCATGCTTCCCAAGTGGCCTACTATAGGAATTCGTAGAATCCACCACACATCCTCCAAATTCACGATCATCTCCTCTATCGGGAGGTGGAATGTCGAGGTCTCAGAGCTCCATCACTTTATAAGGGTTGTTAATATTTCCTGATGTGCTCTGATAGTCAGGTATCCTAGCATATGTAGCAACCCCACTCATGACAAAGCCTCATGGTCCTCTCCATTCATGGCTTCTATCATTGCCTCCAACATCTTCGATCACCTCTTGAACCATTGCATCCACACCACACAACAAGTCATCCATCTCATTGTTTTCCTCATCTATCCCTCTTTTCCATTTCTTGGCTCTTGCTTATTTTCTCACTAATTTCCCCCCCATTTTGACCAAATTTCCCCTATTTTCCCAATTTTTCTTCTTTTTCATCTTCCTTGCCCATTTTTTGAGCATGCTTGCCCTTTTCTTCTTTTCGCCCACTCCTTGGGTGAGCTCACCTGCTAGATGGGCGAGGCCACCTGGAAGGTGAGTGAGCTCGCCCTCGAATGGGCGCCCACACCCTGGGGCAGAATTGGCCATGTCTTGGGCGAGGTCTCCCTTCTTTCGGGTGGGGCCACGCTCCTTCCTAGCAGGGTCGCCCTTGTCATGGGCATAGTTTCCCTTCCCCTACTAACCTAACTTTTTTGTGGATTCGCTTGATTCCAAGGCAAGTCTGCCACTCCCTCATTCGCTCCCGCCCTTTTTGGGCACTTTTTCTAGTTCTTCTGGGCTCATTTACCCACTAATTGGGTAAATTTCCCCCTTTTCCCCCATCTCTAACAAGCAATTATGCCTACCCAATGGGAAAATTTTCT
Source organism: Sequoia sempervirens (assembly GCA_007258455.2). Classification (NCBI taxonomy): domain Eukaryota; kingdom Viridiplantae; phylum Streptophyta; class Pinopsida; order Cupressales; family Cupressaceae; genus Sequoia; species Sequoia sempervirens. The sequence goes on along the minus strand of VDFB02270651.1, from coordinate 814,557,165 downwards.
ATTTCACCCCCTACCCATTTTCCTAAACTACCCCAATCCCAAAACCCATGTTTTCAAAATGTAGAAATATAATAGAAAATGCTTAAAATCACATAGGGATTTTTGGACCTAACCTAGCATGGAACCATGCACTCGTGAAAGAATCGTCGTACCTCGTCCCCTCGGTCGATGATGTCGTCATCGTAGTCCTCTGGTATCTTCATCTCCTTCTTCTCCTCTTTTCTCTCTCACTCAACTGCTAGGTGTGTAAATGAGGAATAGTAATTTATAAAATTACTATATATATAGCATTTCCCTCCCCTTTTTTAACTTTTTTAAGTTAAAGGTATTTTTACCCTTTATTTACCCCTCTTTTTATTTCAACTAATCCTCTAACTCCTCAAGGCTGCCATTTTCCCACTATGTGTCTGTTTGACTTCATTCAAAATCTAATCTTCATGGTTTTTTTGGCTCTATCCAATGGTACCCTTTGTTTCCTCATATCAAGAAGTCACCTGGGGCCCCTTTTCCTTCCCCAACTGCCCTCTTGATGGGGCATACCCTACCATTTTCCTCCATTCCTTTGTCAGGGTCATTATCTTGCGAGATTGGGGCATCTCCCTTCATTTCCCACTATTTGGGAAGCTCACATAACTTCTCCCATGTTGGGACACTATTTTCTAGTCTCTTCCTTTATAGAGTCATCTGCATTTTATTTTTCTTTGAAACACTGTTATTCTAACAATATTTCAAAGAGGGTGAAAATGTAGACATCCAAATTTGACCACTCCCATATGGTCAAATACATCTTTGTTACTCGTCTATTCCATCGATATTAATTAAATTATTTATTTAATTAATATCCCTCATTTTCCTAAGGTTCCTAAAGTATTTAATTTAATAATTAAATACTTTACCTTTCATCCTTTCCTCTCTAAATTAAATAAATAGATCAATTTATATCAATTTTACTTTACTCGTCTTTTAACCTTTTCGAATTTAAATCAATTTTAAATTCTCCTTTTTCTCTCTCCTTGTCACATCCTCCATATTTGACCACTTGTTTCTAATCCTTTATTAATCTTCTTAATCACTTGTCTGCACAACCTTAATCTAATTACATGTCATTTCTAGTATGTCCTCCAAGTCAACCTTTCATAAGTGCTTTCTTTTCTAAGCCTTGACCTCCTCTCCATGTGAATTAAAAATTCACATTTATTCATTCAATGCATTTTTTTCCCCATGTAGATTGTTGGGAATTTCTAAATTCCCTCATAGGTCACATCAATCACATGGGACAAGGACCTCCTTTATGAGGACCTTGTCTTATCTCCAAGGTACTCCCCAACCATGTGAATTTAAAATTCACATTTATTCCCCCAATAGCTTCTCTCTTCCCCATGATGATAAGTAAGAAATTCTAAAATTCCTCACTTGTCACCATCACTCTCATATGGGGACAAGAACTTCATTTTTGAGGAAATATTCCCTTAATCCCAAGGTACTTGCAAATACCTCCACCTCACATGTCCTTTTGACACCTCATCTTCCACATGGTAAGATGTGAAGGCCTGTGAGTCCTCCACTCACCACAACCCTCCATCTTTTCCATGTTGGCTAAATCCTAGCCATTGAATCCTCTAGAGACTCTTCCCTTAAAATGGAAGATTTTGTCTCATTTTCAAAACATAACACACATTCAAGCCTTCAAGAATTCAACTCTCAAGGTCAAGCACTTGCATTCATCCTCCATTGTTGCATTTTGAAGCTCTTTTGCATCCACTTGCATTAATCTATCAAAATACCCAAATCTTCCATTGCATTCATCTTGCAATCTAGATCACTTTGCATATCATTTTCATCATATTTTCCATCAAGGAGCACACATTCAAGCTACATCAAAGGGCCAACCAAAAAGATCAACTTGGATAAGGTATATTTGTTGTTTCATCTTTCTCTTATTCAAGTTCAACTTAGGCTTAGAATCTTGAAGTGTTGTTGTGTTTTTTCTCCTTTGCATTCTTTGTTGTTTTGCATCTCATTTAGGGTAGTAAATCACGCTGCACATAGTTTCTCACCTACCCAATAACAAGTTAATGCAAATGGATATATTTTTATCCAAAATATATGTTTTATTGCATTTAAAGTGAGTTGACATGCATTCAAAGTGAGTTGACATGTACAAAAGCCATTGTCAACTGAATGAGTTGTAAATATATTTTAACAATTTACAATAAAACTATTCCATTTCTCATCTTTCTTTGACAAACTATTGGTTCCACCATGTCCATATACACCAATCTTTTTGTGAATTTACCTGCAAAAATGACAAAAACGAACTCTCAAGCTCACTATGTAATACAATTTTATAAAAAAACACGTAATTATTGAAGTATTATTTACAAATAAATATAAAATTAAAATAATCAAAACAAAATATTAAAACTAATCAGAATTACAAAAAATTTAAATACCCTTTCAAATCACCAACCAAATTTCCTATGTACCCATTTTATATCACTTTTACCATTAATTTCTTCAATGCAAGATCAAATTCCCTCCCACAATTCAAATTTCTCCACTTGCATATAGGTACCAATTCTAATCTTATCAACCTATTTATTTATACAAGATACCTCAATTGTGTGATGCAAGCTACCAATTCACAATTTGAAATTTTTGAGTTTGTGTTGGAGACATCTGATTGACAATGAGCTCCTCTAAAGTGATGCAATATCCTCCTTCAACTTCTATGATATGTTTGAAAACTTCCTTCGGTATTACTTATGCATTCATGTATGAATTATTTTTTCATATGCCTTGTCCATTTACATTTAAATGAATCAAAATTGTTGTTTCATTTTCCTTGTCCATTTACATCATATTAGTTTATGGATTTTTTGTTATTGTTGTCGCACTCTATACCCACGAGACAACCCTGACCCAATATTGGCCACTCTCTCTTACAACTAACTATGATATTTTTATATACCTTCAAACAACAGTATGGTATGCAAATATTTGGGTATGTATAGGATCATGATGGGCCAAAAAGTGACGATATGATTGGTATGTGTAGGGTATATGGCTGACGACCTTTTTTTACCCAAAATTGATGAAATGAAAAGGGTTTTTAAAGGATATTCTCAAATTTCCACCAATATAAATTATGTTTTACTTTAAATTTAATAAATAATTATTATTTATTTTCTATTTGAATTACGACTAAAGTCCTGATCGATAGGCTAATTGAAAAAATATATAGCTTTCAAACGGTATCACATTTTTTGAATCTAAAACATGTGTCACATTCTATGCTTCAAATACTATAGATTAAATCAAATAAGATTGAATTTCATGAAGTTTTGACCAAGTTAAGGTGGTCAGACATACGATTTTTTATATTTTTAAAAAGTTGTAATAAAAAATTCATAATTCATTATTTACTTGGAAAAAAATTACAAAAAAATATGCATCACATCGGTACATGAATCATCTACTTATATCTAAAATATTATATAAAAATATTATCATTTTATTGTGGTTAGGGTGGTCATACAAACACCTACTTCTTATTTTTTCCCTGAAATTTAAGTACTACTACATTGAAATTTCAAATTTTCACCAAATAGATTTATTTTTTAAATAAACCTAGTAGTTTAGAAATTACATTCAATTTGCTACAGATTCTATTGTTACATATTTTTGAAATAATATAGATAACTTATTCAATTTTTTAAGTCAAGTTGCCTAATTCTGATTTTTTTAAATTTTCATTGCCACTTAAGGGCCTATTTTTTTTATGATGATCCTACACATACCCATTTTCAACCCTTTCTAATACAACATTATGATACATACATATATATATATTGTAGAGATACATAGATACATAAGTTTCTTATAGCCTTCTACATTTACATTCAACTTACGCATATATCTATTTTTGCAATATATATATAGCATTAATATGATATATATATATATATATTGCAAAGATACATTGAGACGTAAGTTTCCTATAGCCTTCTTCATTTACATTCAATTTAATTAGATTCATGTTTTGTTTGTTTTTCAATTATAGTGACTGTAAATATTGACCCCTCTCCCTTATAGCCAACTATGATAATGGATAACTCCTACTTTTGTTATAACCATTTTTGGAATTTATATATAGCTTGAAACAATAGTATATATATATATATATATATATATATATATTGTAGAGATAGATAGATACATAATTTTCTTATACCCTTCTTCATTTACATTCAACTTGATCAAATTTATGCTTTGTTTGTTCTTCAATTATTGTAATATGTATGGTAACCATTTCTAACATAACATTATGAAATTTTTATGAATTGAAATAATAGTATGATAGAAATATTTCAAACCCTTTCCAAGAATAACATGTTGTTTCTAGTTATATCATAATACTATTTTAATTTTTATTTGTATCATACTACTTTTTCAAGTTATATTTATCTTTGTATCATACTGATGTTTCAAGTTTACATATATTCGTATCATTATGTTGTTTCAGGAAGGGTTTAACATGATCAACCAAGGGTTTATAAGAGTTATAATTGGGGATATGATAGTATAACATGCATTGCTTGTTTCATTTAACATTATTACCCAAGGGTTTATAAGAGTTAGAATTGGGATATGATATAGTATAACATGCATTGCTTGTTTCATTTAACATGATCATCCAAGGGTTTATAAGATTTAGAATTGGGTATATGATAGTATATCATGCATTGGTTGTTTCATTGCACACATACCCTTGATCTTTTGCAATCAACTCAATTAGATGCATGGTTAGTTTGCTCTTCAATTACACTCTCTTACATGTATGAATTTTTTGTTTTAGTTTGTATCATTATTTTAATTGTAAGAGTTATAATTGTATATTGTTTACTAATCTTACACTTGTCTCAATGTAGAGGAAGAATAAAGTGACAACAAAAATGATGCAGGAGCATCCAGTGGTGTAAGGGCAATCTTGCATCACCCAAAAATAGTTAAATTTCAAGTTTCTCGGTTTTTAGATGTTTTTACATTTTTGGATACCCTTTTCGTCATAATGAAATTTCCAATTTATGGTTTTTATTTTCTATTCTTGGGTTGAAAGATATTGCAGTTTTAGTTTCCCATATTTACACCTAAAAATCTTCTGAGTTAGATTTAACGCACTTAGAGTTCCCAGAACGGCCCCAAAACTTGCCAAAATTGGCATAGCAAATTTCAAGCGCGTTATTGACTTTGAGACCTTTCCAATGGTTCAAACGGTTCGCGAATCAGAGTCTTAGATCAAAAGTTATGGCCCCGAAAAGTTGGCGCACTTTCTAGAAGATACAATTGCAAATGTTCTTTTGAAATTTGAACTTCAAGTTGTAATTTTTCAGCACCAAACTTCCTAAACTAAAATTTCAATGTTGATTTGGCTCCAAACTAAAGAGGAGCTCTATTTATGGGCGGGTTTCTAATTTTTGGGTAACTTTTTCGGGACAAGCTCGCATATTGCAAAAGGGTGATTCTGTAGCTTTCTGTAACTTGCAGGTGTTGTAGAACTTGGGGATTTGAGATCCTCTGCATGTAAGAAGCTCCATTTTTCTGAATAATAAAATTATTCTCTTGTTTGTGGGTTATTTTGTAAGTCTCGGGTTGCGCCCTCATCAAAAAACCACGTAACCTATAACGAAGTGAAGGTGGAAAAGTGTTCCTACTCAAAAGAGAGGTGTGAGGCTACCACATATCAATAATGATGGCATAGTAATTCTTGTTGAGCATCCAACTAAACCTATAGTCCAAGTAAACCCAATTATAACAACTAAAAAGGTTGTAGTGCGGTAGGAATGGAACATGTCTAACATGGAACATGCCATTAAATATGTTGAAGGTGACAGCATGTCAACAAGATGGGCAACCAAAAATTGGGGTCTTCCAACTACCACATTCTTGAATTGGTTGAGTGGTATTACCACTACAAAAATGAAAGGGCACCCAACAATCCTGAATGATGACATAGAGGCAAAGGTCGTGGAATGGTGTAAGGAGATGGTTATTTTTGGCCATGGTTTGGAGATTTTGAATCTAAAATTTGAAGTGTCACAAATATTGCCAGTCAAGGTTTGATCCCTTCAAATATGGACTTCTTGGTAAGTCTTAGTGGACAAAGTTCGAAAGAAGGTATCTCGATCTATGTTTGAGGAAAACCCAAGGGCAAGATAGATACTTTGTTGTCAATCTAAAGCCTACAGTTGTAGCTACATTCTATGAAACATTGGAGAAGGAATATGCAAATGAGAATTATGGACCCCGAAAGATTTGGAACTGTGATGAGATAGGGTTGAAAGCTAGGAAAAATCGTGCAATGAAGGTGCTTTCCAAAAAGGACAGAAAAAGTGTTGCATATTTTATCCCAAAGAGTTGGGAGTGTATCACAATTTTAGCTTGTGCAAACGCTCTCAGTCAAAAAAATCTAGGCTTTTACTTGTTTAAAATAAAAAATCACATCCAAAACTACATAATCAACTATGAGCCAGAAGCATGTATGGTTGTTCAGCCTCATGCATGGATGAAAAAATAAATTTTTGTGAGATGGATAAAATATTTTTCCCTACAAGTACTTGGGGGTTGCTCACCCAACCATAGACACCTCATATTTGATGGCCATGGAAGCCATGTAGCGTTTTCTACCATTTCCAAAGCAAGGGCACTAGGCATTGACTGACTTACCCTACCAACCCACACAACACACAGGCCGCAACCACTTGATGTGAGTGTATTTTCCTATTTCAAATCACATTTCAAAAGGAAAAGAGCAACATGGAGTATTGGACATCCAAATTTTGAGATAAGAAGGGAAGAATTGGCTACACTTGGCAACCTTACTTTTGAGAAGGCATTGAATGTCAAGAACATAACAACTAGGCTCAAGATGAAAGGTATTTGGCCTCTTAATCCAAATGCATTGTTGAATGACATGAGGCCTAGTAAGACATTTTAGTTTGCTACCCCTAAGGAAGCATCTGCTACTGAGAACATTCTCAGTCTATCCAACAATGGTTTGCCACAAATCAAGGGTGATTGTATAGATGGAACAATAGAACTTGCAAATAAGCAAATTCCACTTGAAGCATTTGAATGTGTAGACCACCAAATTCCACCACAAACTTCAAGTTTGACATGCCAGCAATCACCACCAACACAATTTTGGGAGAGAAGAATAGTATTGCAGACATCTCTCTTTCCCTATCGAGTCCACCTAAGGAGCACTCACAGTTGTTAAAGGGTGTTGCAAATGTTGCAATTGATTTGCATGTGGAGCTAGATCAAATTATTACAATGCCTTCTCCACCACACACCATGGGCCCAAAAAACCTTAGTTCATTATTATGTTGATTGGAGAGATAGTCAAGCTAAGAAATTAGGAGATGAATTAGATGACATGACTATTTAGGTGCAGGAAAAAAATTATGAGGATTCAATGGAGTCATTGGGAGGCCAAACAACATCACACCTCTCTTGATTCTTGAATCTACCTAGTCATGTAGTCAAAGACAAGTCTAATTAGGTGGCTGACCATGGGATTAAACTTCTGATAATAATAATAAATTATATTTGAAAGCTAATTTTACTCCCATTTATATGAAAAATCATATCTTGATCCTATTGGAGCTCGATTTCACAGGCCTTAATATTTACAAAATCCACCTAAGTCCTTACCCTATTTTACCCATCAATTATATATCCAATCTGAAAGAGATTCAATGGCTCCCTTCGTTGAAATTTCTAAAACCCCCATAAAACATATCTTGTAGATATCACTCAAGTTTCTAAGTGAAAATATGACCAAGTTAAAATTGTTGACAATTTCATGATTTCACAAACTTGTTGAAAGGCTGACAAGTTAAAAACAACAAGTTAATGAGTTCACAAACTTGCCAAAAATCCTAGAGAAAAGTGTTAAGTTTTAATTTGTCAATGTTTTTGTGAGTTTGTGCACTCACCAGAAAGTTTACAAGAAAGGGTCAAGTTTGAAATTCCAATGAGTTCACAAGCTCACCAAAAAGCTAACAAGGTTCATGAATTGCCAAAAAAATTGAGAAGGGAGAAAGAAAAGAAAGAAAAATGGCCAAGGAAAGAAATGTATTCTTGTTGGAAAGTTCATGAGTTCATAAATTGCCAAAAAATCCAACAAGAGAGAAATAATTTTAAAATAAAAGTGGCTAAGGAAAGAAACTTTTGTTGGTAAAAAAATGAGTGATTTGTTTTACCTACCAATGCCTAACAATATGTTTATTTTGCCTCTTGTATTGAGCAATAATGGAGCTTGACCACACATTTATTTATATTTACATTCAACAAGAATATAGCCCCAATTGAAATGAGTGGATTATTTTGGCCAATAAAGCCTAAGCATGTGTCTATTTTCCTCTAAGGATTGAGTAAAAGTGTTACACATTAAAATGAGAAAACTTCTTAGATCACAATAAACCCTAACCATGTTTGTATTTTCCTTTATATTCAACAAGAATAGAGGCTTGATTAAAGGATTGCATTGAGCAAGAATGGAGCTTGAAAATGTGTGTTTATCTTTACATTCAACAAGAATGTAGCCCCAATTGAATGAGTGGGTTGTTTGGGCCAATAAAGTCAAACAATGTGCTTATTTGCCTCCAAGGATTGAGTAAAAATTTGTTATGCATTAGAATGAAACCAAAACCTGGTCACCAAAATCTAATCATGTTTGTTTGTAAATCTAATCATGTTTGTTTGTATACTTGCATTCTGCACTCTGTGCAACAAGAAAGAAAATAAAATGAAATAAAAACAAAGCTTCTTCATTTTTGCAATGAAAAGAAAATGTATAGTAAAAGCTTAGAAAATGGGATATATCATTCTGTCGGGGAAAGCTTAACACATTAGTCTGTCATTTGAAATGAAATGCATAAATTACTTTGCTAGAAATGTAGACAAAAAAAAGGGGGGGTTATACTATTCTGTTTGATAGTTGAGGAATGAAATAGAATAGGAAGAGAATATGTGAAAGTAGCCACTGTCAATGTTTTCTACTATACTAGAAATGTTGTCATAAGCAAATTTTGCATACTGTTTCTTTTAAATAGATATGTGTTGTCTTGATGCAAAATGGTTTTCAATATTTCTATTGAATGCATACATGGGAACTTATTCTACGTTAGCATGTAAGTTCTACCCAGCTAGTATTTGTTAACTAACAATAGAAAGGGCATTTTACTTCAGGACCAAATGGCCAAATGCAGAAGTAGTGTCTTAAACACCCATTCTAGTTGTGTCTATAGTTGAGTTTCGTTGTGGATTCAGTATAAAAGAAAATGCTACTGTAAATGTTTAAGCTACATGCAAGTTAAATAAATACAGCTTGAAATTAATATACTATCTTGTATGATTAGAAAACCTTGAAGCTTAACCCTTTTAGGTAGTGGACTCATAGTGTATCTCTGACAGGGTGTCCAACAAGAGTTTGAATAGAGAACTCGCGTAAGTCTGAGTTGGATTCGCGTCACCCCTACATATTTAGCTTGCTGGAGTCTTGATCTACAAGGAATGACGCCTATCCTCCTGTCACTGCACCCAGACCCTTCCCAGCCGCACAAGATCTGTGCATCAGAAAAGAATGTTAGATTTGATATTAGGGCTTGCTTCGTTTCATTATTCAAATTGGAAAAAACAAATAAAAAAAGAAGAAAATAATGCGTTATGGGTTTCTACCCCTGCCTCATTGCCTTGTTACTGCTTCCCTGCCTTGAGTCGTCCTTCAACCACGCTAAGTTAAGCCTTATTTGCTTCCAAAAGAACCGTATTCAAGGCATACAACACACTATAATCTCTGGGTAATTAGACTAATGTACATATCAATAGATTTAAATACTAGTTACTAACCAGAAAACTGAGTGAGAACGAACCCTGGCATCTCATTTTGATCGCTGCATTTTCCCTTCCATGGCCACCACCATTTCCAGCCGCCCAAACCTCGCAAAGCATAATGAGAGGTTAAGTTAAAAGGTTTTTAGGGCAAAGCATATTCTTTTTAAAAACGGACTCCAAAATGTTTTCAAACAAAACACAGCTTTTTTTAAAGAAAACGAGAAAGAAAATATCTCCTTACGGAAGACTTGCTCAACCGCCCAAAATTGCATTCAAAATGGATGCCACAAAATATTTTACTTCATTATAATTTTTCTTGCCGCCTCTTGAGGATAGAATTTGTTAAATGTTACTGTCAGAAAGAACGGGTGCTACCGTTAGGTTATAGTTTTACACGTATATCATAATGCTAAATAAAAACAGAAAACCATGATCCGTGGACTCCATTCTTGTGAGAGGCTAGGATTCACATGACTATATTTTTGGGGACAGTGTTATATAACTTGTCTTGAAAACCTTTCTTTCAATGTACCCCCAAATACTGGGCTAGTACTCACCTTATTCCTCCCACGTGAGTGATGTCTTCTTTTTATTATTTTCATCACCTTATTCCCATGTTTTCCCTTACTCTTTAACATAAGGGAAAGATTCCATTTACTCTAATAAGAAAATAAGGAAGAATTCACTTTTATTCGAAATATGAGGGATTTAAGTAAAACAGGGGTAATATCCTCTTCTTAAATTCTTTCTCTCTCTCCTTTAGGAAAATTAATATCATCCAAATCTAAAGGAATTTAGAATGTATTTATTTGTGGAATATATTCCTTAACCTTACAACCTTTACATGTATTCATAGAGTAAATAAATATATATAATTTATTTATTTACTTATTTATTTTAATAATTAAATTAATAGTAGCTTAATATTGAGAATAATAATAAATAAATTAAAATGAGAATTTAATAATTAATATGTAAATTTTTAAATAATTCAGTTGTTCACATATTCAAATTTTGTGAAGAAATGTCTTTTGTGATGTTCAACGTTAATGACAAGATGGCAAAAGGTGTAAGGCTATTAATTAAAATAAAGCTTCATTAATTGACCCTTAATATTAATAAATATCCAAGATGATGATAAACATACGTCTTCCCATGTGAGAAAACATACCATGGAGGCCTTTCAAGGATGTTAACGTTTAGGCAAGAGTGGACATCAACTTTTGGTTGGTAATTAAGAATCTAGTAAACCTAATGTTTGGAGACAACTCGAATGCGTTTTCATTCCCTTACCCCACTTTTAGAACATGTGTTGGGGATGATGTTGCACAAGCATCATAATTCGAAGCAAGATATTTATTCCACGCACATGTATGGTTGTTAAATGAAAGTGTTTCATTATATTGTTTAAAAAAAAAAAAAAAAAGGTTGCATTTTTTCCCTAGTGAAATTATGGGCATTACACTTAGAATAAAAAATCTATATGGGTTAATGGTTTAGGTTTCATCTCCTAGTCTCTAGGTCATATGGTTTAAGGTTTAGGGTTTCTAGGGTTCATGAGATGCTTATAATAACAAATCTATATGGGTTTTAAGGGTTTAGGTTTCATCTCTTAGGATTTAGGTCCAATCTATATTTGTTTAGGGTTTAAATTCATTCTCTCAACTCCCCTTAATCCACAATCTTGCATCCCCTTAAGTCTCTCTAGGGTTCATGAGATTCTTAGAATAACAAATCTATATGGGTTAATGGTTTAGGGTTCATCTTCTAGTCTCTAGGTCATATGGTTTAAGGTTTAGGTTTTCTAGGGTTCATGAGATGCTTAGAATAACAAACCTATATGGGTTTTAAGGGTTTTAGGTTCATCTCCTAGGATTTATGTCCTAAGCTATATTTGTTTAGGGTTTAAAGTAATTCTCTCAACTCCCCTTAATCCACAATATTGCATCCCATTAAGTCTCTCTAGGGTTCATGAGATGCTTAGAATAACAAATATATATGGGTTAATGGTTTAGGGTTCATCTTCTAGTCTCTAGGTCATATGGTTTAGGGTTTAGGGTTTCTAGGGTTCATGAGGTGCTTAGAATAACAAATCTATATGGGTTTTAAGGGTTTAGGGTTCATCTCCTAGGATTTAGGTCCTAAGCTATATTTTTTTAGGGTTTAAATTCATTCTCTCAACTCCCCTTAATCCACTATCTTCGATCCCTTTAAGTAATTTTATCAACTCCCCTTAATCCACCCTCTTGCATCCCCTTAATCCACTCTCTTACATAACTTTAACTCTTTCTATCATCTCCCCTTAATCCATCCTCTTACATCCCTTCAATTCATTCTATCAACTCCCCTTAATACACCATCTTGCATCCCCTTAATCCACTCTCTTACATCCATTTAAGTAATTCTATCAACTCCCCTTAATCCACCCTCTTGCATCCCCTTAAGCCATCCTCTTAAAGGAACCTTAAGTCATATCCTCTTACATACCCTTAACCCACAATCTTTTATCCCTTAATTCACTCTCATAATTCCCCTTAAGCCATCCTCTTAGGACCCGTTAAGCCATATCCTAGGGTTCATGACATGCATCCTCTTAAGCCATCCTCTTAACTCCACTTAAGGCATTCTCTTAAGACTCCCCTTAAGCTATTTATCCTCTTAGGTCCCCTTAATCCATCCTATGGAAAACATCATTTGAATTTGAATGGAATTTTCTATATATTGTTCTTTTCTCACATGAATTTTTTACTTAAATGACTCATAAAAAATGATAGTTACTTTACTTACATTAATTATTTTTGCAAGTTTTCATCAAGTCGGTCTACCATGTGATTGTCATTGAAAAATTATTTTATCAAGAGACTATGTAAATATCAATTTTTGGTCTTCACCTAAAAGTTGATAAGCTTTAATTGTATCTACATGCACACATATGTTTCATCATGTTATATAGTTGTATTAAACATCAATATACATTATATATGTTTGTTCGATGTATGAACTTCAATGAGCTTATTATTCACTTTTTAAATATCTTGTTCCAATTTTATAGATTATACATTTTATACATACAAGGAGATACATTTTTTTTTATTCATTCAAATATTTGCTAGACTTGGAAAATAGTTAAAATTACCTGCCCTTAATTTATTATTTATATTATCTAAACTATTTAAGGAATGTTTCAATTTGTCACCCATGTGATAAATTATATATATGAAATTTGATTCTAGATAAGAATTTATATAGTGCATGTATTACTTGAAAATTAGATAATTTATATCTATACATACATGAGTGCATATAATCATCAAAATGAACATAACATGATCGTAATTGATTACATATATAATCATCATATTAAAGTCAACTGATATAAATAAACACAAATATGATAATAACATGTTCAAAATAAAACTAGATAAACATAGTCCATAAAATCTATATGTCAAGATGTATATTTCAAGTCCAACACATATATGTTTAAATATAACTAGAGATCTATAGTCCATAAAATTTAGAACCATCAAACTATTAGGTTGATCGGTCATATCAAGTCTTCTCTTTGTTCCATGTCAACTAGATGTACCCACATCATGCTGTAAAAGAGTACAAGAAACTTGAAACTAGATTTAAAGTTATTTAGAAATTTTGATATAATTAAACATATTTAAACTTGAAAATATAAACTTTTAGATAAAAATAAATTTAATTAAATATCTAGTAAATATAGTAAACATGATTTTTAGTATACATAAATTACCATATGATCATTTGAATCTACTAGCACATTTTTTTTCTATAGGTAGCATTAACTTTCAGTTGAGAAGATCCAAATGTTTGATCTACTATATCCTACATATTCATATAAAGCAAACAATATGTTAAAACCTCAAATATATATATATATATATTTAAAAGGTATATAAAATATATATAGGAGATTTCTTGTAAAGTTTACAACCTCGAATGATATGACCTTATGATCACACACTTGAGATTTCCCATGCATAAATGTTGATGATGTCTCAGGTGTTCCCGCCATGGGTATCTCATGAAATCCTTGCATATAGATGTAAAACAATTTGTATAGATCAAATTCACACATGTGTATGCAAATGAACAAATTAAATAAGATCTATGATGTGTATTTATTTTAAACTTAACAAAATTTTGAAAGCACGCACCTGAGTTGATGATCTCTCAGGAGCGCTCACCACAACTTTTGGTTGGTCAGTACTAGCTATCATATGAACTCCTTGCATCTAGATATAATATATCAATTCACACATATGTACAAATTCAAATTAAATTAGATATATCCACACAAATTATTTAATAATATATTGGTTCAAGCACCTATCATAAAGGTAAGCCCCGATCTACAACACTCAACATATAGACATGACGATCGGGCACTGTGTGATCATGCATCTACACCAAACACTTATTGAATTAATATTATATTATATATGTAATTTGATGTTATTATTTACATGAATTTTTCACATTTCAAACTTGAATTAAATTCAAGTTCAAAAGATGAACATAACTATGTAGGATGATCCTTAGAATATAGTAAATTCAGGTATGACTCTATCCTAGATGCATGTGGGTCACCTGAAGTGGATGCCTAAGTATTCCTATAGCTTGAGCCTCCATGCTCTCTATTGGACACTTCAATCGCTATGTGTGTAGTCTAATGAGTGAGATGTCCTAAAAGTGAACTCAATGCTCCTAATGTCAATAACATGGTTTGCTATTGAAATGCAACAGGACACCAAGAGAAGGGAGAGGAACAATATGATCAATTGGAGCACGTCGCTGAGGATTGACACGTGCTCCTAGTCTATGTTGGGGCATGCCACACCCAACTCCCTAAAATGACCTCATATCAAAATAGTTTGGTTTTTCACCCAACTCAAACTTAGCCTATAACTTTCTCAAAAACTATAGGGACACCTCATAGTTTCCATGTGGTGGATTATCAAACACCATCCACCATCTATCCCAAAAATGTGCAATATCTATGGTTGCCTACACCATAAAATTGAAATTCATATTTTGGTGGGTGGAATTGGTTGGTTTGTTTTGGGGTTAATAAAATATTGGCACATGGCTTGTTTGGTAATTTTAAGGTCATTGATTTCTTTATAGGATAATCTATTTGCATATAATTTTCTCCTCTCTTCTCTCCATTGATGCAACCTATCTAGATCTGCATCAATAGATCAAACATAATCGACAATACGATGCAAATCGTGCGAGATGGGGGGGATTCTAGGCTCATTTTTTATCAAATCTATATTTACTTGAATCACAATAAGGTTTGCTTGGATGCTTTCTCTTAATTGATCCTGATCTACTATGGGGGGGGTGGGGGATTAGCCGATGGTGGAGAGTCTAGAGGTGTGGGGTTTTGTTCTGGTGGTCGATCTAGATGTATGGGATCTATAGGAATTTCTGGATTGGGCATAAAATCCTGTATATTAAATTTTGGATCCATGTGAGCAATTAAATGGCAACTGCATGTTAAACAATTAAAAAATATATATCAACAAAGTAGTTAAATAATGCACACAATTTGAAAGTTATTTAAAAATCACATTGAATGTGCACAAATTCAAAATGCATTTCATTTAAAGACCATATGATTTATAAATTAAAAAATCCATAGCGTGTACACACATTAAATTGAGTCCAATGTGTGGTTGTTCAAATATGAAGGGTAGAAATGAAATTAGGGGGTTTTATTAGAACCCTATTCAAATGCATGCACTATGTCATTGGTTTATTAAGTGAATCCCCTAAAAGAAGGCCCCATAAACTTATTTTTAGCTAGATATCACTTGATAATTAAACTAGATCCAAATTTGATGATCTATACATTAATTGTTTCATTTAAAAATAAATAAAACCACATGGATTAAGGTAAAGACTTAATATTTATTTAAATAAATCACCATCAAGCTAAAGACTTAAGATTAAGGTAAAGGACTAAAAAATGAAAAATAAGACACATGTAGATATATAACTTTCATTTCTCAAATTGGGTGTTAAAATAGGAGGTTAGGGGCTGTTTAGAGTGTCTTCTATTACATATATAAAGGTGGAAAAAGAGAAGGAAAGGTCCCCAAGCTAATTTCAGTTATGAACAACTCAAGAATGAGTGTCAAAATGGGTAAATGATGAAAACGGTGTAGTTTAATTCAAGTAAAAATTATACTAGATTCTATTTATATCAAGCCTAGATAATTAATTAAATAATTCATCAATAAGTAATTTATTCTTCTAAGTTTTTATGGGTCTAGAGATTTATCTTTTGGGGTGAGGGGAAGTTTACTCATAGGTGTGGTTGTTTCCCAACAAGAGTATATCTATAGAGCTAAGGTATATTGAACAAGAAAACATGTATTAATCAAGTATGACATAAAATTTAATTTAAAAATCTTATGACATAAATTGATTTATCTAAAATCTCAAAATTCATGATAAGAGACACAAGTTCTCTATAGTGAGACAAAGTAGTTAAGAAGAAATTATAAGTTTAACAATAACATTAAAATTTATAATCTCATTCATTGTTTCCAAAGAATACTAAAGATAAGAATGAAAAATTAATAGAAGATGTATTCAAAGGGACACATAGATATATGCCAGTGACCTAATTGCAATGTACAAAATAAACAAAGATGAGCTTGAGCTCTATTCACCAAATTTTAAGAACTTGTTTGATCCCCTTAAGAAATTTCATATTAGGACCCATTAAGACATCGATTTATGATTTAGGGTGATATGATGGCCTAAGGGGATCTATGTGTAGTAAGGTCCTAGGACAAAATGGTCCATGGCTTAAGGGAATAATATTTGGTGGAGTTGCGTAAGGCAACCAAATTTCATTTTAAGGTCCTATGACAAAATGAATGCTTTAGGGTTTAGGGTTTAGATTTTAGAGTTTAGGATTTGGGGTTTGGGGAACTTAGGGTGAAGTTTGGGTGGCCCTTGGAATAATGGAATTGCAAGTTAGTGAGCTACATTTTCTTGTGGAATAGTTGATTGAGATAGCTCTTGTTTCCCAACAAGAGTATATCTATAGAGCTAAGGTATATCAATTGTGAATACATGTATTAATCAAGTATGACATAAAATTTAATTAAATATGAGGACATAAATTGATTTATCTAAATTTTCAAATTTCATGATAGGAGACACAAGTTCTCTATAGTGGGACAAAGTAGTTAAGAAGAAATTATAAGTTTAACCAGTTAATGTTAATTTATAATCTCATTCATTGTTTTCAAAGAATACTAAAGATGAGAATGAAAAATTAATAGAATACATGTTCAAAGGGACATATAGATATATGCTAGTGACCTAATTACAATGTACAAAATAAAAAAAGATGAGCTTGAGTTCTATTCACCAAAATTTGACAACTTGTTTGATCCCCTTAAGAAATGTCATATTAGGACCCCTTAAGACATCTATTTATGATTTAGGGTGATAGGATGCCTTAAGGAGATCCATGTCTAGTAAGGTCCCAGGACAAAATGGTCCATGGCTTAAGGGAATAAAATTTGGTGGATTTGCCTAAGGCAACCAAATTTCATTTTAAGGTCCTACGACAAAATGAATTCTTTAGGGTTTAGGGTTTATATTTAGAGATTTGATGACATAAAAAAATATCTATGTCAAATAAAAAATGTAAGAAAACTCCAAGGATCCCTAATTTATGACACTACACAATGTGACAAGGATATTTATAAATTGGTCATTGAAGTGTAGCAATAACTGAAAAATCCTAATGTGAATTATTCGTAGCCTCAATCTCAATCTCAATCTCAATGAAAACTACCCCGAATCTAGGTAATATTCCCTAGATACTTCTAAAATTATGTGATCTATTAGGGTTTTAGGTTTATGTTTTAGGGTTTAGGTCTAAGGATTAACTTGGGTAAATTATTTTTTAGGGACCTATATTTTTTGGAACCTAGGGTTTCTATGGTTTTGATTTCTAAGTTAAATGTGTCCAATTTAGGTTTAGTTTTTATGGTTTTTGATTTACAATTTAAGATTATTTTTTTTGGATGTTTTTGGTTTTTTAAATGCAATTTAAAAACTATAAAATATTGAACAAAAACAAACAAAACAAACAAAAAATAAATCCCAATTACAAAACAAAAGCACAAGATATAAAGCAAAAAAAATGCAGAATTCAACCAACCTGAAGGTCGGTGAGGTGAGTTGTGTCGATGGAAGGAGGTGGTAGTGAAAATTTTCTTTAATTAGGCCCTTTGAAATGTGTATGTGATCTCATCTCCTCTTCTCTAGCGTAGCTAAAACTATGAGTGAAAATGAAAACACAGTCTCTATTTTAAGAAAATAAATACCTTTAAGAAATGCATACGTGTTCATAACGCGTACGCATTTTTGACTTGCATACCCAAAGAGGAATGCATACGCTTTCAGATTTAGGCTCGAGTACCTGATCCGTAACACGTATATGTTTTTTGAAAATGTTTACCCATTTCGTGATTTTTTCTTTGTTTTGGCCAAAACTTCCTCTCTTCATGTACCTAGCTTCTTGCTTTTACCCTCGTTTGACTTTCCACTCCTATGATTCAATACAAATGTATAACTCTGCAAGAACTCAACCCATCTCATATGTCTCTTATTCAACTTTCCTTGACTATTCAAATATTATAAATTTTGATGATCTGTATACAATACAAACTCCTTAGGCAACATACATTAATGTCTCCACTTTTTCAAGGGTTGAATTATGGCATAAAATTCTTGATCATAGACTAAATATCTTCTTTTGACATCACTCAACTTCTTACTAAAATAATATATAGGTCTTCCTTGTTGACTCAACATTGCTCCAATTGTATTTCCACTTGCATCACAATCAACTTGAAATACCTTCTCAAAATTCAGTAATGCTAACCTAGCTAGTATGTCACCTTTGCTTCAACAATTCAAAACTTCTTTGGGCTTCAAATTTCCACTTAAAGTATTTCATGTCTCTTGTCATTGACTCAGTCGTAGAGTTACAAATTCTACTAAAACTTTTGATAAACTTCTATTAAAAACTAGCTAATCCATGGAATGATTTGACTTCTCCAATGTTTTCTAGTGTAGGCCAATCTAAAACTGCTTTCACTTTCTTAGGGTCCATCTTCAATCCTTCAGTAGAAATAACAAATCCAAAGTATATACCAACTCTTTCTTCATGAAACTACACTTCTTGACATTAATCAATAAATTATCTTCCCTCAACCTCTACAATACTTTCCAAATGTACCAAAATTTTTCTTCTCTAGTCTTACTAAAAACAAAATATCATCCAAATAAACAATGAAAAACTTACCCAAGAATTTATTCAATACCTCATTCATCAATCTCATGAAAGTTCTCAGTGCATTGGTCAATCCAAAAGGAATTACTAACCACTCATACAATCCTTAATTTGTCTTAAATGCATTCTTCTATTCATCTCCTTCTCGGATTCTGATTGATGATATCTACTCTTAAAATCAATCTTTGTTCAAAATTGATCCAAGGGATATTTTCACTAAAAATTGAAGTGTCTCCAATACTTTATATTTTAGCACCATTAGAAAGAGCTTGATGTCCTGATTCCAATGCAACTTGAATGGAGTCAAACAGAGCTACGCAGCCCAAGTTATTGCGGGTCAAAGTTCAGTCAACAACTGGTCAACTTAGGACCTAGGGCAAGAAAAAAGGTCAAAATTTGATGTCACCAAAAGTGGTCAAAATTGATGTCAACACGAAGAGCTCGACAAGAGCTTTCCAACGGTGTTTTTTTTGCGCAAATCGAAGCTCGTATGTGCGAGATATGGAAGGTCAAAGCTCATGGTTAGCTAGGTTGACTTGAAGGTACAATGATGACGTCAGCATGACGTCATCATGCTGACATGGATGAATCATGAGGTGACACATGGTGGCTTCCTGAAGTTACATGTGGTGGTAATTTGTTGGACATGGCTTTATTCAATATATATATATATATAAAAGCCTACCACTCCTCCCATTTAAAAGCCTTAATTTAAGGCCTACGTGAGAAAAAGTAGGTGGGGTCTTAATTTAAAACAAAAAAAAATTACCCCTATTTAAATGGGATAAAACCCCTTTAATATTTAAAAATACATGTGGTTGGGAGATCCCCTTTTTAAGGGGAACTTAAACATTATTTTTAAAGAGAAAAACAAATTTCCAACCAATTCACCCCCTATAATTAAGGATTAAATCCTTAACAAAATCAAGCCCATTTATATTCAAAGGTGAATTATTAAGATCTCCTAATAAATCCTGAAATGAATTATGGAATAAAATTACAAGAGGCCATCTGTGAAGATTTTATGTAAAATTGGATGGGTTATTTTAACGGGAGGATATCCCTATGTAAATAAGGGGGGATTTTCAAATAATATTTTCTATGTAAAGGGGATATTGGGAGGTTTTGAAAATCAATTGGTTATGAACCAATTTGAGTAATTTTTTTGTATAAAAAGGGTAGAATGGGGGTGTGAGATTAAGTAATTTTTTGAAGAATTTTGGTGAAGTTGTGAATCAGAGAAACAGGGAGATTTTCTAAGGAGATTATTTTGAGCCTTTTGTAAGTCGGAGTATTGTCATGCTGCCGAAGTGCTCTTGGTGCATTTGTAACTATTTTTTGGAGATTAATCAAATCGGTCTCACTCTATTAGAGCGGACCCAGAGACGTAGTCATTTTGTGGCGAACTCCGTTATCAATCGTTTGCTCTCTCTCCTTCTCAATTTCATTCTTTTCACCTTCAGTTTTTAATGCATAATTTCAATAATGTATGCATGAATTGTATTTTTGCTTAATTCACATGTTAATGTGTTAATTTTGTTTATGTAATTTGGATTTCATGATTTGTAAACATTAAGCATTCAAATGCAATTAGTCTAGATCCTAATCAGATCAAGTGGTATAGAGCTTTTGGTGACTATTATTGGAGTTGGTTTTGAATGCTAACAAGATCCAAGATTCAAAAGGGTGAAGGCAAGCTTGAGGAATTTAATCCTGAGATTGGGAAACGAAGAAATTTTCTAAAGATGTCTGTGTCTGGAATGGAGGTACCTGAAGAACTCAGTGAGCAAGAGTTTCAAAGAGCTTTTTGGCAGATGAAAGCTGCGTTGGAGATGCTACTCAAAGAAAGGGAAGAACACTGAAACGTGAAGAAGATCATGGAGATAGTAAAAGCAAGAAGAAGCAATCAGGAGGTGGTGATGACCTCCAAAATCTCCTCTGTCTACTCCTCCTTCTACACATTCTCTTTCTAGTAATCCTTTTAAGGGTGTAAATAAGCCTCAAATTAAATTGGATATAAAATTTGAACTACCTAAGTATTGTGGTGAATTAGATGCTGAAAAACTAGATGATTGGATTGAACAAGTAGAAGTTTATGGTAGAGTTCAAAATCTCTTTGATGATGCTTCTAGGATCCAATTAGCCACTCTTCGGTTGGGAGGTTAAGCTCTCACCTGGTGGGAGAGTAGGACGAGAGCATAAATTTCACAGCATGGTAGAGTCAATTTATCTTGGTTAGAATTTATTAATGCTCTTAAAAAACAATTATATCCCTTAGGTCACATGCAGCAATTAATGATGAACTGGCAAGTTTTTAAACAAGGGAATGGTCAAACTATCCAAGAGTACACCCATGAATTAAAAAAAAAGGCTATTACATTAAATGTACCTTTGTACACCCAGGATACTTTGTTAAAGTACATAGGAGGTCTTCATTCATATCTCAGACATTCCATTTTGGTATTGAACCCTTGTAATTTGGATGAAATTTCTGTTCAAGCTACACACTTAGAGTCAAGGGGAAAGGGTTCTTTCATTGATAATGATAACTTTGTAAATAAATCCTCTAAGGTTGCAGAGATAGGGAAAGCAAAGAAGACAACTACAGTCAAGAAGGATGACAAGCTTTCTTGCTCTCATTGTGATAGGAAGGGTCATGATGAAGATCATTGTTGGAAGTTGCATCCCGAATTGAAGCCTATGGGTTCAAAGATTTAATCGTAAAACAAAAGGGTATGAGGAAATCCACACAGATGTTGTTTTGGATCTTGGTTCTGATTCTGATGATGAAACTAAGATAACAGCTATGGGTATGAAAGGTAAAGCTCCTAATTCAAATGTTTCCTTTGATAGTTGTGCTTCTACTTCTAAAGTTAATGATGTCTCTAAAGATAAGAAAAGAAATGAGTTGTTTCATTTAAGGGTTGTTGCTAAGAACATTAAAATTGATGCACTCATAGATAGTGGTTCTCAAGTTAACTTAATTTCTGAAGATGTAAGAAAATTGGGATTGAAAACTATGTTGCATAAGAAACCTTATCCACTAGGTTGGATTTGTGAGAATGATAAATTGCAAGTAACAAGACAATGAACTTTGAGATTCGCAATCACTAGTAAGTTTGTGGATGAAGTACAGTTTGATGTGGTTCCACTAGATATATGTGGGATAGTTTTGGGTAGCCTTTATCTATATGATCGGAAAACTATTTTCTACAAGGAAAAGAATCATTATCATTTGTTTAAAGATGGCATTCAATATATTGTGCATTCTCACACCTAATTAAGACCGACCATTCTTTTACAAACATGGAAATTAAAGAGGGTGATTAATGCAAGTAAAGATTTAACTCTTATGTATGTCAGCACAGGTGGTTCTAGACAAGAACTTGGAGTAGCTAACCAGGGTCAAATGTCATGGGATGCACCCACAGTACAACATGAGGGAATGGTGATTGAAAGCATTGATAGATCCTTGGGTAAAAATGTTTCTGTTGCAAAAGATTGATATGTTGTTGAATTATTCTCTTTCATCTCTGCATTATTGTTCAACTTGATGCTAGTCAATTTTTGTTGGTTAGTGGCTATGACAATTGATGTAGATGCTTGTGGAAGTGATAGAATGATGTTTATGATCAAAAATATCATTGCAATATTCATTGTGTTTGTGAGCCAAGTATACAGATGTATAGATGATACATGACAAGTGGGGAGGCCAAGTCCTCACTTAATGTCTAAATAAATGCCACTTTTGGAGGTCCAAAAGTTCTCCAATGGGGAGGCCTGATCTAGAGGATATTTTCACTAAAAATTGAAGTGTCTCCAATACTCTAGATTTTAGCACCATTAAAAAGAGCTTGATGTCCTGATTCTAGTGCAACTTGAATGGAGTCAAACAGAGCTGCGGAGCCCAAGTTATTGCCAGTCAAAATTCAATCAACAACTGGTCAACTCAGGGCCCAGGGCAAGAAAAAAGATCAAAATTTGATGTCACCAAAAGTGTTCAAAATTGATGTCAACATGAAGAGCTCAGCAAGAGCTTTCCAATGGTGTTTGTTTTGCGCAAATCAGAGCTCGTATGTGCGAGATATGGAAGGTCAAAGCTCATGGTTGACTAGGTTGACTTGAAGGTACAATGATGAAATTAGCATGACATCATCATGCTGACATGGATGAATCATGAGGTGACACATGGTGGCTTCCCAAAGTTACATGTGGCGGTAATTTTCTGGACATGGCTTTATTTAAAAAATAAATATATATATATAAAAGCCTACGACTCCTCCCATTTAAAAGCCTTAATTTAAGGCCTACGTGAGAAAAAGTAGGTGGAGTCTTAATTTAAAACAAAAAAAATTTACCCCTATTTAAATGGGATAAAACCCCTTTAATATTTAAAAATACATGTGGTTGGGAGATCCCCTTTTTAAGGGGAACTTAAACATTATTTTTAAAGAAAAAAAACAAATTTCCAACCAATTCACCCCCTATAATTAAGGATTAAATCCTTAACAAAATCAAGCCCATTTATATTCAAAGGTGAATTATTAAGATCTCCTAATAAATCCTTAAATGGATTATGGAATAAAATTACAAGAGGCCATCCGTGAAGATTTTATGTAAAATTGGATGGGTTATTTTAACGGGAGGATATCCCTATGTAAATAAGGGGTGATTTTCAAGTAATATTTTCTATGTAAAGGGGATATTGGGAGGTTTTTAAAATCAATTGGTTATGAACCAATTTGAGTAATTCTTTTGTATAAAAAGGGTAGAATGGGGGGTGTGAGATTAAGTAATTTTTTTTGAAGAATTTTTGGTGAAGTTGTGAATCAGAGAAATAGGGAGATTTTCTAAAGAGATTATTTTGAGCCTTTTGTAAGTCAGAGTATTGTCATGTTGCCGAAGTGCTCTTGGTGCATTTTTAACCGATTTTTGGGAGATTAATCGGATCGGTCTCACTCTATTGGAGTGGACCCGGAGACGTAGTCACATTTGTGGCGAAATTCGTTATCAGATCGTTTGCACTCTCTCACTCTCTCTTCTTTCTCAATTTCGTTCTTTTCACCTTCAGTTTTTAATGCATAATTTCAATAATGTATGCATGAATTGTATTTCCACTTAATTCACATGTTAATGTATTAATTTTGTTTATGTAATTTGGATTTCATGATTTGTAAACATTAAGCATTCAAATGCAATTAGTCTAGATCCTAAGCAGATCAAAAATACTTTACTCCACTCAAACAGTGCATAATTTCATTTGAATCCTTAGCAATGGAAATCTATACTTGACATTGATACTATTGATTTCTCTTGAATCTGTACACATTATCCACTCTCCATCTTTCTTAGGTGCAAGTACAATAGGTACTGCACATGGACTCAAACTTTATCTGATCAATCCTTTCCTCAAAAATTATTGTATCTATCAGTTCAAATTTGAATTCTCTACCAGTGTAATTCTATGTGCTACCTTGTTCATAAAACTGGCTCCCAATATAAGATATATATGATGACTGATACTCTGGACTAGTGGTAAACCTTCTATTACATTCTCTAACATGATGTCTTCATAATCTATCAACAGTTCTACAACTTCTATTTTTGATGGATCTTCACCTTTTTCTATCTCTAGACTACCACCCTTCTTTGGAATCAATGCAAAACACATGTTCTCATGCAAGTTAGTCCATCAAGAAATTTCCTTCCATCTATGAAACATAGTCTAGTAGTTCTACAAAATTCAGTCTTCTCCTCTTCCTCCAAAGGTACCAACTTAATTATCTTTCCATTTGATGTCACAACATATGTATTTCTTCTTCCATCATGAATTTATTTCTTATCATATTGCCATGGTCTTCTTAAAAATAAATGACAAGCATTCCTACACATAATATCACACAATTTACTTCATCTCTATATGACCCAATATGAAATTTCACCAAACATTGTTCATTCACCAATATATCTTATGCTCATCCTGAATCCATGTTATCCTATAAGGGTTTGGATGTTTCAATCTCTCCAAATTAAATTTTGTTACCATATCCTCTAAAACTAGATTATTGGCACTACCACTATCAATGATAACTTTACATACCTTTCCTCTAGACTTACATCTAGTTTTGAATAGACTCTTCCTTTGTAGTGGTTCCTTAGTCACTTATTCATATATTAAAGCTCCCCTCATCACCAATGATTCACCTTTCTCAGGTTTTCCAATTGAATTAGGGGATCCAATAATTTCTTCATCCATATAAGCTACTCCTCTAGTTTGGTCAGGTTTCTGTAATACCCCCATGTTACTAATACCTTTTAATATTAATTGTTACTCTTATGTGTGAGATTGATGCTAGTTTCTAATGGTGATTAGTTCACCGTCTTGGCGTGTGAGGATGCCTCCTGTATTTGGGGAATCTTATTTCCTTTTGTTACTAGCTTCCAGGAGTAAGCCGATTTTATGAGGGGGAGGATGTAATACCCCTCCTCTTACTGTTTGGATTTATTGTTTTTCTATGCGTTCGTTTGCTACTTGTGATTGTGATGATACTATTATTGTTTGATTTGGTTAGTTAGACGTTAGATGATGCTGTTATTTCATTATGGACATGATTATTTTATATGACGTTATGGTTGGTTATATTAGTTGATTCTCAAAATAATGATATGATGCAGTGATTTAATTAAATATGTTATGAGATGATTGTTAGTTAGAAATGTTGATTTATTGGTTATATTATAATTGTTAGAATAGGTGTGATGAAGGACAATATGGCATCACTCGTTCGCGAGTGCCCTGCTATGTTGCGATTTCTTCTCACAATGTAGTACTTTGATTTAATGCTTTGATGTTATATATATGTATGCACATGTACACAACTTCGTTTGTATGCAGGATTTGCAGGTACAAGTCTCAATTCCACCTACTTCGGTAGGATAGGGCGAGCACCAAATAAACCAACGGTTAAATGTTGAAACAGAGGTGACGATGAAGTCCTCCCGTCCCATGATGTCAGATCATCTCGTTTGTTGGTATTGTTCATTTTTGTGTAATTGTCGTCATTTGTAGTTTGTGTTTTGTATTTTGTCGTCTTTTGATTAATGTTGGTACTTTATTTGTTGAGGTGTATTTGATTTTAATGATGGAAGTAATTGTTTGATTTAATGTTAGATTTAAATTCCTTTTAAATATTGAGATGATTTTAATTATTTTTAAAAAAGTCATTTATTTCAATTAAATGAGAATTATATATTAAATGTGTTTTAACTATTTAATCAATTATCTGGTGGAGGATAATTATGAGAATAATTTAATTAAATTAAATAAGTAATGTGTTGTGCAAGAAAAGTTGCAAAAATAGAAATTAAAACAATAAAACAAATAAAAGAATGAAAGGATTGTTTGAACCAATGAGAATACAGATCTGGGTAAAAAGCTGGCTTTTAAAGAATTGTTTTCTTTTATTTTTGATTTTTAGAGTTTTTGGAGGAAATGGAGAATATCTTTTATTTAATTATGTATTTTGTAGGTTTTTAGACACACAGAGGATTTTTGTTACAAAAATTGCATAAGATTTGGGCTGGGTATTCTGAAATTTGGAAAAAGGATATTGGAATCTTCTGTTGTTTTTGGGAGGAGAGTTATAGAAGGGGAATTACAATCTGGTTCTAGTGATTGTCCTGGAGAGTCTTCTAAACAAAGCACTGGATTCGAGTTCGAACACGGAGTTCTAGAGGGATGGATTCAAGCAGGAATTAGAAACTCATCGTAGAGGCCATCGGGATCGAACAAGCGTCATCAGATTCACAGAAGCAAAGGACTCCAGGTTCCAGATATTTCATCTCCTTCTTCTTTCTGTTTTAAAAAGGAAATAAATAAATAAGTAGCCCATCCTTGAAGTTACTCCTTTTAGAAAATGAATGAACAAATAGGTTTTCATTTGAAAAGAAAATTCATGTTGAGATTAGAAATCTTGTTTTGTATGCAAACTGAAAAGAAACTCTGTCGAATTCCACCCAATTTCTCTCTCTTATTTTTACTGAGGAAACGATCAATCCTTGTATTTAAATAAATATGAAATTTTATTTTAATGATTATCTTTATTATGTATTTTAATTATGTGATGATTCTATATTTTATACAAAAATTTGAGTTATCTGAGTTATCTGTATTTATGTAATTTTATTTATATATTTATATATTCATGGAAATATATATATATATATATATATATATATGTAGATATACATATATATATATATATTGAGATTTATCATATATATATATATCTTTGTATTGAAAGTGTTTTTGTATTATAGAAAACGAAACTGAAAAATTTTGAAATCTGTTCGGGCGAATAAATTTCATTTTGATTTCCGTGCTGTTAAAATAAAATATATATATAAAATAAAAGTTTTTTTTAAAAAAAAATAAAAATAAAACGTGGAAATCGAATTTCATTGTAAAAAAAAGGTAAAAAGTTATTTTTTATAGGGATTAGGGAGGGGCGGCTGGGCCGTACCCCGCCTGTCCCGAGTGGCCCGTGGCAGCGGAGTGCTATGAGCAGGCCGTAAGGCCGCTGTATATCAGCCGTCGGACTGCTGTGTGCAGTCCGCCGGCATTGTTATTAAAAAGTTTTTAAAATTTTAATTTTTAATAATATATATATATAAATATATATATATATATATATAAATATATATATATATATATATATATATATATATATTATATATATATATATATTTATATATATATTTAGATATATTTATTGTATTTAATATTATTTAAATATATATATATATATATATAATTGTAATGTATTTTATTAAAAGTGAAATTACAATCTTTTTTATTTAATATTATTTATTTTTAAGAGGAATTATGATTATGTAACTTTAATATTAATTAATTATATTTTAATAATGTAACTTTATATTTGATTTAAATGATCAATTTTGTTATTAAATAAATAATTTTTATATATTGTAAAATGAGCACTGTTTAAGCATTGTTTTGATTAAACAAATATGTTAATCAAGTTTTAGCCTGTAGTTGTGATTGTGGGCCTGATTGAGACAATCGTATTGAGTTATTTATTTGGGAATGGAATCAACCTTACTGGTGCAACCTTGCAAATTGTGATGTGAGTTTTCCTGTTATGTTATATTTTCACTTTATCGCTTGTGTTGTCTATGTGGGAACTCTGTTGTGTTTTGAACCTCAGTTGGTTATTATAAATCTTGGTCTTCTCCAGAGGCATGTTTTATATCCTTGATGTTTATACTTGTATCTTTGTGACTAGAATATTACATGGTTTTTGAGCTTTATTATTTGGAAAGGTTGTACGTGGTTGTAGTCGTTGTGATTATGATTTATTGCGAGATGGTTTTGCCTCGTATGTCTTGTTGTGAGTTTTATGCTTTAAATGTTATCCTCATTTTGGTTATACCTTCGGAGTTGAAACTTATTGGCATTTTGTTTGGAAGGGTTGAACGGCGTTGTAAGATCTTTTGGTTATGAGTGATGCGAGAGGGTTAATGCCTCGCATGGTTCTTATTTTGGTATTATGTTCTTTGTGTTATAGTTCAACCCTTGCCTAGTTTTGATTTATGTTAGGGGTCATAGGGAGAGTGGCTCTTCGTGGGCGTCGGCGCCTCAGTTGGAGGAAGTGCTAGGGGAACCCACGTAAGAGTAGTTAAACAAGTGATAACCTAAAAATAGAATTTAGGGGGATGGGTAGTAAAACACACAAGATAATTAAAACTGGATTCCTCGTCTATGCATTAGGGCTACCGTATACTAGTGATAGACTGAGTAGGCCGTGGTCGGCAAAGTCGTAGTCTCATCTTCATGAGAGATTATCGGCTCCGCATTAGCTACCCTATGGTGCCGACGCCTCAGTTAGGAGGAAGGGCCAGGTGATCCATAGATGGGTGTCGGCGCCTCAGTTGGAGGAAGTGCCAGGGGATCCCATGAGAGCTATGTGATGATACTCTCCACTGGACACCCTTGTTCTTGTTTCTTGTGTTTGGATATGGGATCTTTATGTTGTTTTTGAGGGCTAGGGAATCCATAGATGGGTGTCGGCGCCTCAGTTGGAGGAAGTGCCAGGGGATCCCATGAGAGCTATGCGATGACCCTCCCCACTTGACACCCCTGTGCCTTGTTGTAGTTGCCTCTGGATATTGTTATATTTATGTTGTTTCTGATTTTAGGGCTAGGGGATCCATAGATGGGTGCCGGTGCCTCAGTTGGAGGAAGTGCCAGGGGATCCCATGAGAGCTATGCGATGACCCTCCCCACTTGACACCCATCTAACTTGTGTCTTGTTTCCTATGGAATGGTGTATTGAATGGTTGATTTAGAGTTATTATGGAATCATATTCTTTTTATTAGTTCTGATGTATTTGGAAATGTATTTTGGGTGATTGGTTTGGTTCTTCTGGCTATTGTATCTTTATGATGCTTTTGATTCTTGTGAATTTGTTTCATGATTGTTAATTGGTGGTACTTCATGTTATTGTGATGAGGTTCTTAGTTGTAACTTGTTATGTGATTTGTGAACGTTGTTGGTTGTTCATCATATGCTTTGAGTTGTACTTGTTTTATATCATGTTGTTGTTGAGTCAGTTTGACATTCATGGTCGGGTTCACTTCCTCGTTACCTCTGAGCACGGGGGGTGAGTTACTTGTAATTCACATGGTTGGGTGGAACGTGCTTCGCACCCGTTGGGTTCCCCATCAGCATCTTGGCTTCTCAGCATTCCCACAATTGGAGTTGTACCAACATTCACCTTGTATTCCATATTTCACTATTCTTGTATTAGTCCCTATGTTGGGAAGCTCAATGTATTTCAATTATCCAAGAAAATTGTAATGTAATATTATAACGATGATGTAATAGTTAGGCTCTTTTGTAACTCTATTAAGAGATTTATCATGGATGTAATTGCGATGTTTATTATGCTCGCATCTTGGTTATGGGATATATCTTTGTTAATGGTTATTGTAAAAGTATATGGTTATGTTGTAATCTTTATTTTTTTTATTTGTGTTTAGTGTTGCGATGTAACCTAGCATGCCCCAGAGAACCAAGTGTATTAATGCTATGTGTTATGCTGTGGTTATGGTTTAATGTCATTGCATGTTTAATTTAATTATTTTAAAAAAAAATTATTTGCATCGTGTGTGTTCTCTGGGGTTTGCACGACGGGCGTTACAGTTTCTTTCTAGTACTTTTTTGATGACACTCAAATGCTTTATTTCCTTCACCTCCACACTTGAAATGGGTTCCTTTGAATGGTCTTCTCTCATATATTCCTTTGTATCTATGGTATCCATCATTGTGGTAATAATTATGACCTCCTTTGTCACTATGGTAGAAATTTCTATCTTCTTTTCCTCTGCAGTATGATTTAGCATTCTTTTCTATGCTTTGATAGGGTTTTACATCATTTTTTTGCTCTGTATAAGGTCTTCTTTCATCGAATTGGGTTCCATTCTTTTGAAATATTCCTCTTGCACTCATTTTGCTTTGTTCAAATTTCTTATCCAGCTTCTCTTCCAGTTTCAATGCAAATTGATATGATTCTTCAATTGATGTCATCTTTACCAAGCTCAATTCTTCTTGAATGTTTGTTCTCAATCCATTGATGTATCTTGCAACCTTCTCTTTGCTTGTTTCACTATGAATGGTTTTGATTATCATCTTGTATAATTCTTCAGTATACTCCTTCACATATCTCTCCTTTTGTCTCGGGTTCTACAATTTGTTCAACAATTCAAGTACATAAGATCTATTGGTATGAATTGACTCTTCAATTTTTTCAACATTTATCCCATTTGATGACTCTTTCTTTGCCTCTTCTATTTTGGTCTAATTGAACTTCTTTCCACATAATGTAGCATGACCCTTCAAATTTATTTTCATAAATCTAACTCTTTTTGGATCTTCAATTTCTTCATATTTGAAGTATTCTTCCATTTCATTGACCCAATCAATCAATTCTGTAGGATTCAAATTTCTCCCATAATTTTGAATTTCAACTCTAGTTCACTTTCTAATCTTTGAGATTTCTTTCAACATCTTTACCTGATTTGTTTCTTCTTCTTCTTCTTCACTTAGGGCTTCTACAAATTGATTCACATGTTTTGCTTCATCATCACTTTCATCATTCTTCCTAGGGTTTAGGCCTTGCCTTTGGTCCTCTTCTACAACATCTAATCAAACTCACATCTCACACATCATTTCCAACATTTCATCCATTCTTCAAGAAAAATTTGCCATAGAAAGTACTCTCCTTGGCAACATATCTCCCCTTGAATCGATGTAATTGCCTCAGTTCGGCATTTTGGCTACAAGAGTTTCAGCTACGTCACAATCGGTGATTGATTGAAAAAAAATGCAGTCTACCTTAGATAGGAGATCTCTTCACCTCAAGGAATGCCTTCAAAATTTGAAAACTCATTCTGATACCACTTGGTACAATCATGGTAGGAGGGATCCAGAAGGAATAGTCTGAGCCTTGCAGTAATGAATCAACATAGTAGAAATAACACAAAAAACTAATATGTGAACAAGAAACTCTATTAAATTAATAATCTTACATGCAACATAGGCCTCAAGGGTGAATATTTAGGGCTCACAAGCTTTCCATAAGGGATTTCAACAATACAACTGGCCACCAGGCCTTATTACATGCCCCAAGAGGGTTATTGCATAAATGTATTAAATCTATCTAACCATGAATAACTAATTGATAACTGATCTCTCCTAAATGATTAAAAATGCTTATAAATATGCTTCAAGATCCAAACAAAATTTGCATCGGCCAGAAGGGATCTTAAACCCAATGAATGAACACATATGAAAGTCGACCTCAAAATATGTAAAGATAACTCCACTCGAAAAGAAACAATTTGTGAATCTCCAAGATAGGTCCTAATGAACCCTAGATGCTTGTATGATGTCACATTAGGCTTCACATGATCTAGAATCTAGGTCCACAC
Source organism: Sequoia sempervirens (assembly GCA_007258455.2). NCBI lineage: Eukaryota > Viridiplantae > Streptophyta > Pinopsida > Cupressales > Cupressaceae > Sequoia > Sequoia sempervirens. The sequence goes on along the minus strand of VDFB02270651.1, from coordinate 814,524,892 downwards.
TAATAAACCGAACCAAGTTGGCGCCAAATGATCAAATTGGTAAACATAGTGAAATTTTGAGAGTGACAATTTTCAGTAGGCAACTGCAAGTGGTGTGAAATCTGGATAGATGATACATGTTAGTTTGTAGATGCTATATCCTACTCCATGAGTTGAGAAACAATAATGTGGTAAAATGTGGAATGAAATAATGAAACTTCTACTGAATGCAATGCAAGAAAAGAACTATTTATGGTTGACATGGGATTTCTTTACAACTAGGGATGCTTCTGCATCATGCCCTATAGTACATTATCTTTTGATTTTTTCCTCTGACCCTAAAAAATACTATAACTGAAGATCATCAAAAAATGAGGCTAGTTCCTCTAATTATTTCACATTCAAATAACATTAGTGACAACTTTTCATTGAGTGTGGATTAATTCCAAGATGGTTTGTCATCATATATTATAGGTTTTCTTAAGTTTCCTTTTCTACAACCTAGGCTTTTTTTAGTGGCATGCATACTCTAAGGTCTAATAATATTTCTACAAAAAAAAGTTTTTTTTCACTTAAAGAAATTACAAGAAAATTGTGTTGGACATGAGACAAAGCATGATGATCTCTTAAGAGAAATAAGTCCAATGAAATTGACATTCCAAAACAACCAAATAATTTTTTTTATTAATTACAAACAATGAACTTGAAGTATCAACCAATCTAGATGATAATATGAAAGATGTAGAGGCTAGTGATGAACATATTGTTGAGGATAGAATTATAAATTTCAAGTAGAGGAGTCAAGTTTGCAAGGATAGAAACATGGTTTAGGTTCAAGCAAAACATACTTGTGGAGAACCTAATTCTTTAAGTTGAAAATAATAAAGTTAATATGCCCATAGTTTTATTCTTCTAAAAAATTTGGAACAAGTAGTATTCCACCTTCAATTGTGGAAATGTTTCAAAAGTAGTATTGAAAACAAAGTCTCAAATCAACCAAAGAAAAAATTGCATATAGTGAACAAAAACTAGTGAATGTTAATTCTCTTGCTCTTAATTTTTGGCATGTTTCCCATAGTAATACCATGGATACAATGGAGAATGATAATTTTATTATCTTCTAGCTGCATGCTAGATTACAACAATTCAACATGTCCATAGTGTGTTCTTGTATTAAGTATAAATGTGACAAAACATTGAGAAACTAGATTTGTTCAAATGATAGGGGAGAGGGGCCCATAATGGAGTAGGGTCCAATAGTGGGGATAGAAGTAGTCCTCAGTGGGCCCCATAGTGGAGAACTTTAATATCCAACTGCAAAAAAAAATTATCCATAAAGTATACACAAAGTGACAAATCATGTGATGCCACATCAGTGCACCAATAAAACATGACTTAGTGCACCACTATTGGTCTCACTTTTTTTTAGGCCTTTTTGGATACCTCAACAAAAAGCATGCTGATGTGATATCATATTTGATGATGTGACCCTAAAATGAAATATAGAAGCACATGAGTTTCCAAATAAACTATTGTACATAATTGTGAGTGATTTGAAATTTCCACGTAGGATTTTGAGAAATGCAAAGTTAGGGTGCTCCACTATGGGCCCCTCCCCCCTAAATGAGATTGAGAAAAAAAATTGATTGAATTGAGTGCAAATAGAGCTTTGAATGATTGTTTTTATAAGGGTTTTCCATGTCAAGTGTTATCTCTAAGTACAGACTAGCACTTGTTCCAGAAGGAGGTGCAAGGGTTACACCAATAGAAAATTATATAGAAGTTAATAAGTTAGAGACTACAATTTTATATGTGAATAGAAGATAAATTAATTTAATTTACAATATCTTATATATATAATAGAATTTTTATGTATATAATTTTGACATACAATCTTGACTTTAGGTTGATTATTTGTCTTCATACTTTTAGTGGTTTGTTTGTTTTGGTTAAAAAATTGGTAGTTTTACACCAAGATTGTAATGGAGGTGCAACAGTTATGTCATTTGTAATTTATATATAATGTCTTATAAATTTAAAAATAACATAAAGTAAATAGAGAAGTCAAGAATTTAATAAAAGATCTTCAAAAATGTTTATTGGCATTGCTAATTTGAGATGTCTCAAAATTAAAGAACTATATGTGAATAAATATTCGACAAGGATGCTTAGTGGAGCATAAATATCATCTATTATTCAAAATTAAATCATTAATAAGTAATTTTTCTTTTGTTTTATGAAAAAGATAAGCTTGAGCTCTATTCACATGTTGTAAACAACTTCTTTGAGCATGATAAATTCTACTAAATTTTTTCATCTACATTGAAATTACATTTATAACACTAAATTGTAATTTATTCAACTTATCATAAGAAAATGGTATAAATCAAATCTTTACAATGAGAATATTGTGAAATTATATGAAATAAAAGAACAAAATAAAAAAATTTGCAAACAAACTCCAAGGAGGGTTGCTTCTAAAATGAATTAGAGTGAAAGTGAGCAAACAATGACAAGGGGAACACAAATTTGGGCAAGAGATGAGGTAGATTCCACATAGAAATTGCTTAGTGGGAAAGAGCAACATGAAAGACCTTGATAATAATGTAACCTACAACCCATTCAATGAATGAGAACATTGAAATTGCAAGCCCAAGAGGGTAATGGTGGAACACACAAGGATCATTTCTTATAATTCTTGGCAGGTCATCCAAGAACGATTTTGCTACTACCTCATTACCACATTAATTGAGAAATTCAAGCCATGAATTTAAGTCAAATTTGATAATCAATTACAAATTAATGAATGAAAAAACAAGAAAGCACTGCAAAGAATACATGTGGTTGAAGAGTGAAAAAATAAGCAAATCTGAAACATATATATATATATATATATTCATTGTAGCCTTCAATGTGTGATTAAAGGAATCTTAGAAATCTGTCCAAAATTGGAAGTAGCTACCATAAATGAGCTTAAAATATGTTACATTTCAAGAAATGAATATAATGTCATTGGTTTACATATTTAATATCCTTTATTAGTAGAAAATATAATAATAAGGAATTCATGTTTTCTACATTGATTTGATCTCTAGATCTATATTAGATGATAAAAGAAGAATCCTCTAGTTAGATGAAAAAATTGAGGCATAGTGGAAGAATTCATGGCTCATTTTTATTGACTTATGAAAAGATCAAATGTAAACAATAATAAATGTATTTTATACCATATTAAAACAAAGAAGTTATTAGAGATGTTTAGTCAAAAACATACATCTTTCAATCTCATTATACTTCTACTCCACCTCTAACAATGTCACTTCCTCATTAAATTATTCAATTTACAATAAGCATAAATCATAATAACATATCACAATGCCAGTCCCCATCTCAATTCTTGCCCACCTAGTAATTTACTTCTAATGTCTACAAATAGCCATTTAAATTGAGATGATTATAACCAAACATTAACTATAGGAATCAATTCAAAGATGACCCAATTAACAAGTAAATAATGTTTGGAATCTACAAATGACCATTTTCAATGCTTGTTCAAGCAAAATAAATATCCAACCTATATTTGAATTTGCGGGTAGGTGGGATTTTTTCTCTATACTATTTTCTTTTCAATTAAAATGCAACTAAATAGTTGCAATATTTATTAGAGCATTTCAATTATACAAGTCAAAAAAATTCTTCCTTTTGTGTTCCATTTTTAAGTCTATTTCCATCATAGTGTCGAGGTTTATTTCCATAAAGTATTTTTTGTGTCTGCTAAGGATGGTGATTTATTAGGTGTTTTTATATACAAATGTTCAAGATTAGACATTTTGAAATTTTTGCATGAATCATCTAAGAGTTTAATTTCTTTTACATTATGTATTTTAGTACTCTAGAAGAAATAGTATAATTTTTATATATTAATTAATTAAAAATTGTATTTTTATTTTTTATTAAATTAATAAAAATTGTCAAAGATACAACTTGATGTCTAAGGAGATTCATAATAAAGTGCCTTAGGGTTAGTTTTTCTATTTAGTAATGTATATATTTTTTAAAGGATTAAATATTCACATTTTGATAGGTTTAAATTATGGTTTCTTATTTTTTAAGAGTTTTCTTTCTTTAGTTTAATAAGAATTGATTTATAAATAGAAGTCTTAATTTCATAAATAAATCAAGAGTCAAACAAAATATTTAAATTTTAAATTAATTTATATGATTAAACGATGAGTAGAAGATATTTTAGATTTTCTAAATAGTTAGATGTGTTCTCAATTTTATGTTTTTATATTAAAACAAAAAATAATAATTTTAGGACAGTAGAGGTTGAGCTTGGTTTAAAAAAAATGTTGTGTCAACATATATCTCTTTGGGATTTTCAATATAAAAACTAGAGTGGTGTATATTGAATTTAGAATCTTATGGTTTTCTTTAACAATAGTTTTTAGAAATGGAGAGGAGGATAGGTTGAGGTGGCTTTAGGGTTTGGCGTGCGTGACTAGAATTCAAGGCGGGTGTGGATCTTGAGGTGTGGGGAGGCCGAGGCCTCCCCACCACAAGTTTGATTGGTCGGTGGCCCTTGATTGCATATTCTTAAATTTTTCATTTTGTTGCCTTTAGTTTATACTAGCAGGTCTCTTGTTCTAGCCTTTTTTGTTCTCTTTGTGTTTTTTCATTGTTCATCTATAGCCTTGGCCTTGGATATGGTTTTTCTCATTTAATGGAGGGGGTATGATACCCCTCATCGAAAAATGATGTAAACAAGTTGGATGTCAACTGCGAATCCCATTATCTGCCTTCAAAGTCGCTCAAGGATGCCCTTGTAGAGACTTCAATTGGGGCTCCAGTCGGCACCAGTTTCATGGTTAAAGATGGCTTAGTCAGGGATGGCAGGGAAGAAGGTAAGGGCCCCTCCGTTTGCCCTAATGACTAAAGTTCTTGCTCCCCAATTCCTTGATGAAGGAAATGATTTCAAGTGAAAGATCCAAGCTTAAAGATTTTGGTATTTTTCTGGCAGTTGTTGATGTTAATAAGTTACTTGCAAGATGTTTTACTAACTCGTGGTTCTCTAATGTTTGGCTAAGTAAATTCGGCATTCAATTTTCCTTTTGTAGATTAATTCAAAAAGGTCTTTTTGTTATTTTTCTAAGAACTCATGAAATGCAGAAAAAAGTGTTAGAAAAACCCTACTGGAACATAGGGGGCTATGCCTTTCATGTCCTTGCTTGGTCGTCTTTGGCCATTGTGAAAGAAATAATTGCTCTCTTAGAACCTAGATGGGTTGTGAAAATTTTACCTCCTAAATTTTGGAGGCTGCTTCCATAGCTCCTCAAACTAATTGGTAAAGTCGTGAGGGTTGAAGAAACTAAGGCCACGTTAAAAAATTTGGATGCGCGTGTTCTTATTTCTCTTAACCCTAGTGTCAAATTTCCTAAGTCTCTCAATATCGTAGAAGACTCTGGCACTTCCTCCTACCCATTGGAAATGTTGGGCAGAATTAGTGCTTGTTTCCTTTGTAGGAAGGAAGGCCACCTAAGAAGGAAATTCCCTATGATTAATAAAAGAAATAACCCCAAGGGTTCCCATCCACCTAAGAGTAGGGTTCCTAACCCAGATAATAACAAATCTATGTCTGAATCACCTAGGTTGGGAAATGTAGGGAAACCACAGGAGTCCATTCTGAATGGTGGTGAAGATGGTGGTGTTGTGCCTGGTTCTATGCCATCTAATCAGGATGGTGAGACAATCTTTGTTTATCGAAAGCTTTGTTGAAGAACCTCCATCGCTTAGCGGTGGGAACAATGCTTCCACTAGCAAATATTTGGATCCCCTTGCAGCCAACATGTTAGCATCGTCGGGTGGCAAGGTAGATGGATTTCAGCCATCTTCTAGGCCTAACTCCACCTGATAGGTGACAAGGGAAATTTTTCTACTAGAGAGGCTCAATGCTCAACAAATTTCCTTAAAAAGTCTTAAGCAGAAAGTTAAAAAGACCTTGGGTATGCCAGATTTTGGCCCTGATATCACATAGTACCAAATCAGGAGAAAAAATAACTAGTTTACTTTTGAAAAAGTTCCTCTAGGTAGGGTTGATACTGGTGTGGCCAGTTTGAATAAGAGCTCTGGGGACCCCTCACCAGTGCCTGCAGTTGGGTTAAAAGTGGAGGAAGACCATAACGACTCCCCCCATTCTGGGAACAGTGATAATCCTCCCCATATGAGTGATCCCCATGTGCCCCCTATGCATACTTGCTCCCCCAATGCTAGCCCTAGCCAATAGGGAAAGCTCGAGCAGGAGATCTTTGTCTTATCTGATACTACCATTTTCTCCCCTCATCCTAGTTTTGATCCTAATGGTAGGGTAGATCCCTTAAGCAATCCTTTAGGAATCCCTAAAAATAAGGACCTCGAGGTTATGGGGGTAAATGGAGATGAGAATGCTATAGTGGGACAATTGGAAATAGGAAGTAAACCAAGGAACAGAGCAGGAAGGCCAAGGAAGGCCAAGGAAGAAAAAAGGAGCCATGGCTCCAAAAAAAGAAGAGGTGATCACCTTGACTAAGAGAAAGAAAAGAACTGTGGTGATTCAGTCTCCCCTTGCCAAAAAATGAGAAATGGAACAAAAGCTTCCCAAGTGTTTTGAGCATTTCAAATGCGACCAAAGTGACAACCCCATTACCAGTGATGATGAAGCTTAAATTCATCTCTTGGAATGTCAGGGGACTTGAGTCCCCTGACAAAAAGTACATAAATAGAAGATTCTTGAATCTTGAAAAAAGTAAAGACTTTGTTCTTCTTTAGGAAACTAAAGCTATGGGGTTCGCTCTCGAAACCAATCTCATTTTTTTATGGAAATGGATTTGCTCCTTTTCTACCGCTCATGAAAAAGGAAAGGGGGGTTGTCATTCTTATGGACAGTCAATGGAGCCAATATCTTATAGGATTTGGGTGCTCCCCATGCAATAGAGTTGTGTGGGTGACCTTGAAAATTGAAGATAAGGAATTTCAAGTGTGCTCAGTTTATGCTCCAAATGACTATAGGGATAGAATATCTCTTTGACAATGGCTTGCTAACTTTCCAACCATTCCCTATGTGCTTGGTGGTGACTTTAACATGATAGAGAAAATGGAGGAAAAATGGGAAGGGAAATGAAAATCATTTTTGGCTCAGATTAAAGCAAAAACTCAACTTGGTTGACCCCATGGAAAATTGCAAGAAGGACTACAAAGACATTTGGTATACCTAGTGTAACGCTCAAAAAGGGAATTGCAGAATCTATTCAAGGTTGGATAGATTCTATGCGAGTAAGGACTGTTTCAATTTCATTCCCAATGAAAAGGAGTCAAGGTTCAGGCTTACCCTTACTCTCTTTCTAGTTATCATCCTATCTTGGCCGACTTGGCTTTTTGTGAAGAAATTCCCAAGAAACTAACTAAGAGCCCAACTTTTATACTCTATAGCATGCTTCTTGAAGATGTTGATTGCAAGGAGGCCATCTCCACAATCAGGGAAACAAATAAATGGATGCTCAAAAAATCCACTACTATAGGGTATGTGCAAGATCATCATGGAAAAAGTAGGCCCTTAAGTGGCCAAAAAATTAGAAAAATCAGAGTTAGGCAACTTGACGTAAAAATTTGAATAAGTTATCTATATTATTTAGAAAATATCTAAGAATAGAATCTGTAGCAAATTGAATTTAGTTTCTAAACTACTAGATTTATTTAAAAAGAAAAAAACTATTTGGTAAAAATTGGAAATTTCAATGCAGTAGTACTTAAATTTCAAGGAATAAATAAGAAGTAGGTGTATGTCTAACAACCCTAACCACAATAAAATAATAATATTTTTTTATAAAATTTTAGATATAATTTGAGGACTCATGTCCAGATGTGATGCATAATTTTTTGTAATTTTTTTCCAAGTAAATAATTAATTATAAATTTTTTATTACTTTAAAAAAATATAAAAATTGTATGTCTAAACACCTTAACTTGGTCAAAACTTCATGAAATTAAATTTTTCTTTTTTTAATCCTATAGTATACGAAGCATAGAATGTGGCGCATGTTTCAAATTCAAAAAATATGATACTGTTTGAAAACTATAGATGATTTTCAATTAGCTTCTCAATCAGGACTTTAGCGTAATTCAAATAAAAAATGAATAATAATTATTTATTAAATATAAAGTAAAGCATAATTTATATTGGTGGAAATTTGAGAATCTCCTTTAAAAACCCTTTTCGCTTTCATCAATTTTGTAAAACAAGTCCACATGGGGCCATCATATCACTTACATGGGTATGTATAGGATCATGATGGGCCAAAAAGTGGCAATATGTAAGTGATATGATGGCCCATGTGGCTGACGACTTATTTTTTACCCAAAATTGATGAAACAAAAAGGGTTTTTAAAGGAGATTCTCATATTTCCACCAATATAAATTATTCTTTACTTTGGTACAATTTGGGTAAATAAGGAGGAGATCAAGCATGGCCATGCTTAGCTTTTCCAGCATGAGGTCTCCCAAACATTTCTAAAAGTGCTCAAGGAATTCGAAGGAGCATTCAATGAGGTAGTTGTAGATGGTAAATGAGAGAAAGTAAAAGATAACTTGGCACTAGTCTCCATGTTAATGAAAGCATCAATCCTACAATAGAGGGGGTCAGAGCCAATGATTTGCTATATGATGTTTAACCAAGGTGGGATGAGCCAATTGAATGTAGTCAATGCAGGGAATTCTAAGCTACAATCAATGTAGGAACTTCTAAGCTATGAACTAAGCATTTTTTGTATATACATTTGCTTAGACTTGACGATAGTTACATTTGAAGCTGTATTGTTGTTCCTTTTATGTCACAGGTTGAGATGTTGAGGCTTCTGTATAAGAAGTAGGCATTAGCACAATATTTTGTTTATATTCTTTGTTTTGGAGATCATGATACACTGTTGATTCGACAGTTATGATCCCTTTGTAGCTTTTTATATTATTTTTAATACAAAAAATATATAATTATAAAAAATGGAGTTCATTTGACTTCTTAGGAAAAAATTAATGGTCTCTCAAAGTTGGGTCTACCACATCATAAAGCATGTTTGAGTGAAAATAATGAAGCTAAAATAGATTCACCCAAGACTTGGATGCCAAGTTTTGTTTGGTTTTAGTTCATGGTTTCATGATTATCATTTGATAATTTTATATATTATTTTTCATATTTATTTTGTGATTGATATGGAGGTTTCCTAGTGAGTTTTGTAATATTCTTTTTCCTTGTTGGTAATACTCTTGTGAACACTAAGTCTTTGCAAATGTATTGAAATCATTTTATTACTGAATAAAACATTCAATTGCTTTGGAGTGAGAATTTTATCTTCAAAAGGTTTTCTCCACATAAATCACTAAGATGTGGCATATTTATTTTGTGCTTATTTCCTTGTAATTATAATTTTTGTACATAAATTCTCTCATAAATTAGTGTAGGAAGTGTATGTCACACCTCTACTTCTTCTCATTTGATACAAAGCTTGATGATCCCAAATCTTAGGTGTTATGACCAAAGTTTTTTGTTTTAAATTTAATTTGAGTGATAACTTTTGTGAAAGGATATTTTTCTATAGAAAAAAGGAAAGCATGTCAAGAATATAGATAGAAAGGCTTATCAACATGAACTTTGAGTCAAGTGGAAGTTCAAAGTGGAGGATATACTTGTAGACAAAGATCTATGGGTTGTCATAATTGGGACCAAACCCATTATAATGTTACAAGCTAACTAAATGATGAAAAAACTCTCTAGTCTCTGAGGAGTCAATTCACACAAACAACACTTGAAAAACTCTCAAGGAAAGTAATTGAGAATGAAATTAGAAACATAGGCTAATACGTTGATCACACACAATCACTGATAGAAAGAACAAGATGGAAAATTATGTTTTCCAATGGCATTGTCGATTCAAATGGCTCAAAAATAGAGAAAAGTTCATTTCATTCAACAGGGGATTTACATTGCAATTCACGTGTGGCCTTCATTGGGTGGCCAGTTTACATTCAAAATCCCCCCATGTTCAAAATGGCTCAACACTTCAACCAGGAAAATGATGTTTCTATGTTTTTGAAAGGCTCTTTCTTCCCACCATCAAGTGCCTTTCAATAGCTGACCCAATGTTCTACAACAACATCGAACTAACCACTTTTTAGCATCCTCTTCCCTCCAAATATAGGTTTCCTTCAACTGTCAATCCAATCAATAGTTACACTAATAAAGTCTAACTACCAATTTTCTAACTGTTGCTTTGCTTACAATTGCCAACTATTGTAGTTTCGACAAAAAGAGGTGCTTAAAAAATATAAAGAAGCAAATACATTAACACAAAACATAATTTAGCAAACAAAGAAAAAAATAGAATAAAAGGAAGATAAGAGACACGATTCTCTACATGAAACTCTTGAGGAAAGAAAATTTTCATGAGCTCCTGCTCATGAGGTCTTCAGCTAAATGACCCCTTAGATTGATCTCATCCTCTATGAGCTAGGAAGCATCTTTAATGGGACAATTGCTCCACATGATGAGATACTTAGAGCACTCATGCATACGAGTATTTTTCTATAACTACTTGTCCATAATGCATTCTATCTGTTGTGGAGCAGAGTCTATTCTAGATTGCTCTTCAAGAGATGAAATTGTTGCTTCAATGCCATCCGCTTCTATATCCCCCCTATATGGATACAAATCTATAGGTGGGGAAATATCGTAAGCATTGGTAGAGAACTTCCTAAGTATCTCATAGGGGCCAATATTTTTCATCTTGAGTTTATTGTATGTTCCAGTAGGAAATCTCTCCTTTTGAAGGTGAGCCAATACAAGGCCTCCAATCTGAAACTACAATTGCCTCCGCTTTTGATCAGCATACTTCTTGTACTGCAAATTGCTAGCTTCTATGTTTTGTTTCACCCTTTCTTGAATGTCATGAATGAATTGAGAAAAATCCTCCCCATTTGCACTCCTCTTATCCATTCCAACAAGATCTCTAAGTTCAAACACACCTCGTGGGTGCATGCCATACATCACATAGAAAGGGCTAAAACTTGTACTTTTATTTGGAGAATCATTACAGGAAAATTTAGCCTATTCCAACATCAAATCCCAATTTATGGGTGAACCACCAATAAGACATCTTAATAGATTACCAAGGATTCTATTCACAACCTCAATTTGACCATCCATTTGTGGATGATAAGTAGAACTAAAGTTCATATTTGTACAATTTCTTCCATAGAGTCCTCCAAAAATGACCCACAAACTTAATATCCCTATCAAAAATTATGCTTCTTGGAATACCATGCAACCTTACAACTTCTTTAAAGAACAAATTAGAAATGTTAGTCGCATCACTATTCTTCTTACAAGGTATGAAATGCACCATTTTCAAAAATCTTACCACTACAAAGATTGAATCATTGGTCCTTTATGTATGAGGAAAACCCAAAACAAAATCCATACTCACGGAGTCCCAAGGTTTGGTTAGAACTCCTAATGGTTGATAAAGCCTAGCAAAAATTGACTTATTCCTTTAGCATGTTGACAAATTTTTCACCTTTCCACATACCTCTTCACTTCTACTTGGCCAATAATAATGTGTGCTCAAATGTAGATAAGTCTTATCCTGTCCAAAGTGACTAACAAGACTACCAAAATGCTTTTCCCGCAACAAATTATCTCTCATGAGCCTCTAGGGATACACAACTTGTTTCCCTTGAACAACAAACCTTCTTCAATTATGTAATCCATCCATGGTTCTCTGTTCCTACAAATAGGATCATTGCAAGCTGCAAATGCTTCCTTAAAATATGTGTCCTCTACATACAACTCCTTCAAACTTTCAAAGCCCACATTGTTAGTTTGTATTTCACATAACAAAAAAATATTTCTACTCAAAGCATCAACAACCTTATTCATTTTCCCACTTTTATGCTTTTAAAACCTTTGGTGATACTCTAAACTCACTTGTATTGCTCCATCCACTCCATGGAGGTTAACAAACTGCAAAGCATCGTTATCTGTCTATACAATGAACTTTTTAGGAAGCAAATAATGTCTCAATTTCTTTAAAGATTTAACTAAAGCATAGAATTCCAAATCATAAGAAGACTACTTCTCTTTTGCATCATTGATTTTCTCGCTAAAGAATGCTACTAGTTTACCTTCTTGACTTAGGACTGCCCCAATACACAACCCACTATCATCACATTCCAATTGAAATACCTTCTAAAAACTAAGTAAAGAAAGAGTGGGCTCCTCACTCACCTTTTGCTTCAAAAATTTAAAACTATCTTCAGCCTAACTAGTCCATACAAATGGCCTCTTATTCCCCTTTATAGTTTCAAGAATAGGTGGTACCACATGACTAAAACCTCTAATAAATTTTCTATAAGAACTTGCGAGCCCATGAAAGCTCCTTACCTCCATTACACGTTTAGCTGTTTTCCAATCAAGGTTAGCTTGTACCTTTTATTTTTCCATCTTCAAACCCTCATTTGACACCACAAAGCCCAAATAAACCAGTTTGTTCTACATAAACAAACACTTTTTCATTTTGATCAAAAATTTATCTTCATGTAGCCTCCTCAAAACTCACCTCAAATTTTCTCTATGCTCCTCTTTGGACCTCCTAAACACCAAAATGTCATCCAAATATATAATTACAAATTTACTAAGGAATGGTTTCAAAACCTAATTCATTAGTCTCATAAAAATACTAGGGACATTGGACAATCCAAAAGGCATAACTAGCCATTCATAAAATCCCATCACTAGTCTTAAAGGTTATCTTCCATTCATCCCCTAGTTCGATTCTTATTTGGTGATAGCCACTTTTAAAATCTATCTTAGAAAAATACATGGAGCCACTTAAACAATCCATTAGATCTTCAATTCTAGGTATAGGAAACCTATATATTATAGTAATTTTGTTAATAGCCCTTGAATCAATACACATACACCATTCCCCTCCTTTCTTTGGTACTAAAATTTTGGGAACAACACAAGGAATTAGGCTTTCCCTTGTCAAACCCTTCTTCAAGAGGTCCTCCACTTGCTTCCTTATCTCCTCATTTTCCATAAGTGTTAACCTATAGGCAACCTTGTTTAGAAGGCTAGCTCCTAGAATCAAATCCATATGAAGGGTAATGCTTCTCATAGGAGGAAATTCATTAAAAAAATCAGATGCAACAATATCCATATTCTTATTCAAAATATCTTGTA